>OZ038517.1:11300871-11420871 GCA_964036315.1 Acanthosepion esculentum | reverse complement strand
TAATCTTTGTTGATGGATTCAACCATTTTCTTTTGATTTTAATATGTTTTTGTGTACATTTGTTTGTGAGAGCAGTAATTTTGTTAGAAAAGGTGAAATAGGGAAAAAACCTGGGCGTAGATTAATATGCCACAAGGTCCCCAAATGACCCTACGCAGGTTTTGAATTCAGAGTTGTCCTTCTCCTAGACCAGTTGCCATCCAAGGCTATAGAACCAAGTCTGTCCTGCTATTTACCCATAGTTGGAGGGAGAAGAAGAGGATTCACACCTTTCCCAAGGGTATTAGCACGTACGTGAATGTAATGTAATCGACTGGAATTCGAACTCGGCTCTCCGATTCCTCAATCCAAGCCGTTATCCATTACTCCACCGTGCCTCCACACATATATATATATATATATATATATATATATATATATATATATATATATATTTATTTGTTTTTTATATTCTTTTATACTCATTAATTACCTGCATCTTAGAGGGTCTGTTGTGTTGCTCAGGCTGAAATGATTTAAACAAAAACAGAAAACGAAAACAACCCATCCAAGCCAGTTATTTTCCATTGAGCTTTCAGAGCTCAATCAGAGGAGAGATCAGCTGCTAAGATCACTCTATAGATTAATAATCATAGGATGCATTCATTTTTTCCTAGTCACCATATGTTTCATGCTAGATGCAATATGTGTGTCAAATTTCCAATATCGATATTACCACACATAAAAAAACCAGCAAGTAGTAATCAATAAAACATGAAAACTTAACAACATGAACATGTGAAACAAAACAGGTAACGCACAAATTAAAAATTTATATTTCATACACATGCACATAAAACACACTTGTGTGAGTGTTATTATGATTTAAGTTTCATATTACATATGGTTACAGGGAAAGCATAAAACATGATACATAAGAAACGCTTCACGACTGACTAAATCTGGAACAAACATTAATATTTAATACAACAAATCAGTATCAGTCCCATGACTGGTTATGGTCGCAGAGTCGCTGCACGCCTGACCTGTTCCCTACACCAGCGTTTTTCAAACTTTTTTTTACTGCGACCCACAGCAAGAACCATATTTTACATTGCGACCCTTTATACCTACGTGTAATAAACCAAAGACAAACTCTATTCACTAGGTTCTTTTATTTAGCATTGAGATTTTATATTTCTTATGCTCAGCACATATTGTAATTGTATTATCCATTTGTATGAATATAAAATTATTACCTTTAGAAATACAAATTTAAAGGAAAATCTACCACTCAGTCCACAACAAGTTTCACAAACAAGATACACAAACTCAATGAAAAGACTATATATACAGGGTGACTCCCCCCAAAAAAGGGGAACTTTTTAACAATCCAATAAGACCAAGAGTGATGGAAGAAAAATATTTAATTCATAGTAATTGAAACCTTAAAACATGCCATTTAAGAAACAATGATGGAATTTTTCATTTTTTAAAAATGACGTCCTGTAGATGGCGTCCTCCTGTACGAATGCATTCTTGAAATCTGCTGTTGAGATTCCTCATTGACTGCTGCAACATCTCAGCTGGGATACTGTGAATTTCATTCTCGTTACTAAAATGGCGAAATGTTTACTTGCTCAAGGTCACTGTCTCACAGTGTTGCCACTTGCTCATGTCTGGCAATACACACTTCAAAAATTCCCGTTTTTTGGGGGTCACCCTATATATATATATATATATATATATATATATATATATGAAGAAATATAGTCTTAAGATGTGCTATATTTATGGGATAAAGTGCTCAATATCAGAGATAGAGCGTGTGTAAATATAAAAGTGAACATAGAAGTCAACACTTAGAGGCGACAGCCTGTTTCATGCTAGATGCAATCGTCAGGCCACCCTGACGATTGCATCTAGCATGAAACAGACTGTCGCCTCTAAGTGTTGACTTCTATGTTCACTTTATATATATATATCCACCCTTTGACAGATCTTATTAGGTAAGTTGATCATGGCTCTCCACAACTTCCTACCCTTTCTAGCTCTTAGCAATGTTTTTGCTTGGATGAATATTGCTGCCCTATATGGTCAGGTGGTCCTGCTATATATTTAGAGATTCTTGATAAAATCCAAAGAATCAGCAATATTATTGGTCATGATCTGGCATATCAGCTTCGGTCCCTTTCCCATCATCATAAAGTTGCTTCCCTGGCCTTTTCTATAAATACTTTCATGGTAATCGTTTGGATGAGCTCTTTACTATGGTACCTAGACTTTATGAATTTAATTGCAGTACGAGATCAGCAAAAAAGTCTCATCACTTTACAGTTGAATTGACTGGATGTAACTTAGTCCAATGCTACCAGTTTCTTTTCTCACACTACTTGCTTGTGGAACTCTTTTCTGGCTTCTTGCTTTCCAGTCAAGTTTGATCCTCAAAAATCTAAATGTAATGTCAATCCTGTTACATGTCTAGGCACCCTCCTCATCAGAAAAGCCTGGTGGTGGGAACTGTTTAGTTACTGACGACTCGACCATGTGACAAGTAGTACTGGGTTATATGGTACCAGCAGTACTGAGTAACTGGACAAAAAACAAGTACAAAAGCCAAAAAGGTTAGTCAGAAGTTATATAGATAACTAAAGCCAAACTACTGACTGTGTCAGAGCAACCACCTTCAAGGCAAGATTATGGAAATTTTAAGAAAACCAAAGCAATATGCAAAGTATAATATGGAAGATCTCTCCAAACTCTGATTGAAACTCATATATCCGATCTTTTGCTAAAGATACTGGGAAAATGGCTGGTTCATTGAACAATAAGAATTCTCTCCAATAAGAATCTGACTCGCAGCATCTTTACAAGAGCCAAATAGGACTAAACACATATAAATATTTTTCAGCTATCATGTTAGATGGGTATTCTCTCAAGCAGGCCCCATTGCATTGAATGTCTCTTGGGGCTGAAGCTTTCCCCAGAGCTCAAATGGAACTCATATATCCGATCTATTGCTAAAGATACTGGGAAAATAGTTGGTTCATTATACCACCCCAGTAAGAATCTGAACCGCCCCTGCTATACACGATCTTTACAAGAGCCAAATCAAACTAAACAAATATAATAATTTTCAGCTATCATGTTAGATAGGTATTCTCTCAAGGAGGCCTCATTGCCTTGAATGTCTATTGGGACTCAAGCTTTCCCCAGGGCTCAAGTGGAACTCATATATCTGATCTATTGCTAAAGATACTGGGAAAATGGTCAGTTCATTGTATCACTCCAGTAAGAATTTGACTCCGTCTGCTATACTCTATCTTTAAAAGGGTTAGATCAGACCAAAAATGGAGTATTGCTGCTATAACTGGGCTGGAGCTGCCTGTCTTGATAGTGATAAGTTAGACATCATGGTCAAAACACAAAATAAATAATACAACTGTCCACAGATTAAATAAAGTTTGCAATAAACATAAAAAAAGGGCAAACATGAAATCGTATCAAGCAAGTAAGCAAAACATATATTTAAAGCAAATCAAACGGGTAAGAAGGCAAAAGAATTGACAAAATATGAGTTGGTGTTAGCACACAAAAGCAAAGTCGGACAAGCGAACGCAGTGGGTCTGTCTAGTAGATAAGACAGATGTGGATTGAGTCAAAATCGAACTGTAAATTGACCTATTTTATTGACTAAGAAAAGTATCCCAGCATGCATATTAAGGACTTTTGCCTATAAATGTAGAGGGGGAAAAGTTTTGCGGTTATTCCATGTAAGATTCATGGCGTGTTTTGTAGGTCCCTTGTGAATATGTGGCATTTTGGTACATGTAGGATTGAGAGGTGATGGACAAGTTCTTGTGGTGATTGAGTATATTGTATTAAATGGATGGGTCGTGATTGTGATTAACTAGGACGAGGATAGTTACCGCGGACCAGACTTTCCCCACTTCCCACTCGGCCGTGTGCCACAATTTTGTATTTAAATACGAAATGTAAGATCGAAAATCAACAGAGTACAAAAGCGTCTACACAGCCTTGAGGGTGATGAATTATTTTCTATCCTGCAACCCCTGCCCCACAGACGAAACATTACAAGCCTCTTACTGCTCAATCACTATTTCCATGGCATGTGTTCTGACGCGCTACATTCCTTGGTTTCACCACCCCTGACCTTTACAATTGGGACGCACCCATGCCACGTGAGTGAATCATCCTCATTCCCTTTGTATTCCATTAGTAAGAAGTAAGTTTCAATTGTTCAGCTTTTTGCCAAGAACTGCTGTTTTGTGGAACAGACTCCCGCTAGGATGTTTTCCAAATCACTACAATCTTGACCACTTGCCTTTCTTTATGTTCATACTACACTATGCGGTTACCCTCTACCTTGAGTGATTCCTGGGCCTTGTACTGGATGAATATTAGTATAAAAACAAAAATTAAAAAAACGACTCCAGAACGACTCAATTTGCAAAGAGATATATGCTGACAGAGCTAAAAAAACAAATATAGTAACTTATAGGACTAGAAATTCAAAGTCGACCACATTAAGAGAAGCTCTAGTGATATCAGATTATCCCAAGGATGAAAGAAAAGAAAAGAAAAGAATTGGATGACATGAAATTTGAGAGACATTTTTTTAATCATTTCACCCCAAGCAAGGCAATAATGACACTAAGATGCAAGTAGCTATTACAAGTGAAAGAAAATGACTTTGGAAGGAACCAGAAACCCAATCCTAAACAGGAAACAAGGATCCCACTAGAATGTTTTCCAAATCACTACAATCTTGACCACTTCAAGTCTAGAGTTAACCGTTTTCCTGCATGACACCATGAACTTTATTTAAAAGTTTAAAACTTTATTTTTAAAAGCGTCTACACAGCCTTGAGGGTGATGAATTATTTTCTATCCTGCAACCCCTGTCCCACAGATGAAACGTCACAAGCTTCTCACTGCTCTATCACTATTTTCATGGCATGTGTTCTGACGTGCTACATTCCTTGGTTCCACCACCCCTGAACTTTACAACTGGGACCCACCCATGGCATGTACACAAGAATGATTCACCCCCCCATTCCCTTCGTATTGCATAAGTTTCAATCGTTCAGCTTTTTGCCAAGAACTGTTATTTTGTGGAACAGACTCCCACAAGGATGTTTTCCAAATCTCTACAACCTTGACCACTTCAAGTCTAGAGTTAACCATTTTCCTGCACGTGCTTGTGAACTTCATTCCTTGCATTTCTTTACATTCAAACTACACTACGAGGTTACCCTCTATCTTGAGTGACTCTTGGGCCTTGTACTGGATGAATAATAGTATAAAAACAATAATTAAAAAAACGACTCCAGAACGACTCAATTTGCAAAGAGTTATATGCTGACAGAGCTAAAAAAAACAAAAATCAAATATAGTAACTTATAGGACTAGAAATTCAAAGTCGACCAAGGAAGAAAGAAAAGAAAATAAAAGAATTGGATGACATTAAATTTGAGAGATTTTTTTAAATCATTTCACCCCAAGCAAGGCAATAATGACACTAACATGCAAGTAGCTATTACAAGTGAAAGAAAATGAGTTTAGAAGAAACCAGAAACCCAATCCTAAATGGGGAAACAAGGAATAAACCTCTACTCCTGTTCAAAAAACCGGGGAGGAATGGGAACCAGATGATAGGCTAATCTATCTACTCCTACTGAGGAAAAAAAATTAAATAAATAGTAAATAAAGTTTCAGAGTTTAAGTGGAGATGTTAGAAGTATAGTGTTGAAGTAGACTTTAGAAGGAAACCCAATCCTCAGCAGGAAACAAGGGATAAACCTCTACTCCTGTACAAAAGACTGGAAAGGAATGTTGACTGGACAATAGGCAAACCTATTTAACATGGTGATGAAAGAGAGATAGCAAACAATGCCAACAAATGGTGCAGAATATAGAAAATAAAACCTAAACATTAGAAACAAATGCAAGCAGGCAAAAGATGAATGACTCAATGAAAAGTGTGCAGAGACAGAAAGAATGAGAACCAAAGATGTGCTCCTCAAGAGGATGAATAAAATGACGGAACACGAATAATAGACAAAGAAAAAATGCTTCAAAGACGGAATGAATAAATAGGAAAACTCTTTCATGATAAGGAAAACAAGAATGCACAAAACATTAAAGGACCTGAAATATTAAAGTCTGGGGTAAGATCAGCAATGGCCAAGATGAACAGAAAGGACGCAGTTGTATATTTCATTTATTACTTCTGTCATCTTGTCAATCTCCATTTTGTCTAAGGCTGACAGATTACAATTTCATCTAGACCTGCTGCGTTCTTTCTGCTCATCTTGGCCATTTTCATCGTTTAATAGTCAGTTGTGCACAGTTTGTTTAATTTGTAATGTATATAAATGTTGATAGAAAAAAAGCAAATAAGATAGTGAGGGTCACAAAATACTGCCTGGGGGCCCCAATCAGGCTTGCCCCCTACACCCAGTTGGGTTGGGTCAGGGGTAGTACACACCGACCCTGTCTGTTACAACACATGCATGCTAATCTTGGCCTTTTATTTTCTTCACTACGCTCCCCGTTTTTGCATATTGTTATGGTCCAATATCCTCGCACCACTGTTATGGTCCAAGGTTAGGACCAAGGAAGGACAACACGAACACAAGAGTAGGAATAACAAAGATATATTAAACAGAATAATAATAATACAAGATGTTGAAAGTGTTAGCATGACTGTCAGTCTGGTTTAGAGTGAACTGCTATTGTCTCGATTCGATCCGTCTCGATTCGTTCCACTTCATTCTACCGTCTCTCTTGAGAGGCGCAGTCTTTATAGAATCAGGAAGAGTTCATTATGTCGTTACAGGTAAGATCCCATAACATATATTTCATTTATTATTTCTGTCATCTGGTCAATCCCTATATCGTCTAAGGCTGACAGATTACAATTTCATCTAAACCTGCTGCGTTCTTTCTGCTCATCTTGGCCATTATCGTCCTTTAAAGAACTATTATGAAAATCTTTTGCAGATTTTGCCGTCATTTGATAATAACCGCTTGGTTCTTTATGGCTGGGTTCCCAGAGCATTGATGTCCTAGGTTGGAAACTGATAATCAGCCTCTCTTGATGGTGGTATGTGTCTTCAGTTCTTTCTGTATTTATTTCCAGCTGGCGATTCCATGATGTATGTTCTCAGCTGATGTCCTTTTACACTACTCACTCATGCCAAAAGATTTCATTCGCAGATGTATGGGGGGGGATCAAAACCTTTTACATGCTTAGTCCCCCTATAGCAGGTGTGTCAAACTGGCAGCCCGTGGGCTGCATGCAGCATTTTCCTTGCATCTTGGCGGCCCTCACAAAGTTTTCTATAGCCGTGGTATATTGAGAATTTTGTCTATGTCGGTAATGCAAATTATTAAAAACAGTGAGATTTTTTTCAATTGGTATGATCAGATTGTTTATTTTATGTCAATGGTTTTTTTCGTTTTCGAATGTCAGCGAAAATCATCAGGACAACATAAAAATGGTTCAATTGTACTACCTTGTATTATAAGTATTTTGTATTTAAAGTTCTAGCTGTGATTAATGTAAGACTGTAAGCAGGTGCGGCCCTCGAGGGTGCAGATATGACCGATGCGGCCTTCCATGCGCCCTGAGTTTGACCTGCCTGCCCTATAGGTCTTAATCCAGACCTGTGAAGAGGAGACTTGAAGCAATAGAAAGGAGGATACTAATAATACCATAGACAGAGCATGTGAGCAAGAAGGACGTTTTAAAGAAGATGGAAACAAAAAGGATACATACTTAGAATCAGAAAGATAGATGAAACTCCTATGGTAAATAATGAGGAAAGATGGCTTGGAAAATCTGACACTCACAGGACATATTGAAAGTGTTGTGTCGGAAACCTACCACCCCTCTTGAAGATGAACTTGTCTGCTAGCAAAGACTTTATATAGTGGCATGTCGAGAGACAGAGGAGAGAAAGTTCTTGGCTGAGTTAGTTATAGACTACTCAGGCGATTTCTGTACTTTTTACCAACCAATAAAACCCTTTTTATTGTTACGTGTTATTTGTCGTTTGTCTCTACAAACCCCAAACCAACATCATAACAGAAAGCAAGAGGGGGCAGAGGGAAACAATGTTTAACCAACAAGCTTGTGTAAAGGGACAGTAGAACAAGGCACGGGAAGGATGGTGAAAAGACCATCTATAACGCCATCTGGTCAGCCAATGAGCTAAAGGGCTCACTGAATATCTGATAATGGCCGTCAATATCGGATTTCTTCCATCAACCATTGGTTGCATTGACTTCTACAGTTGCCAAAAAGTCTGGTTGAATGTCCGTGCTGTGATTGGGCTCAAAACAACCAGAGCAGGATTTGGTATACCATGGCTAACGACGGCTCTGACTGTATATAATGAGGGCGATGACAACTCTTTACAACTTTAACAGACGCTTATACAAGGTAATATCAGAAAAAAATACGAGCTTAACAAAAAACAAAACAAAAAATGCAAGAGTGGCGGACGATTATATTTCGGCCCTCAGTTGCTCACTCTGGGCATCTAATTGTTGGTTTTTGGTTGGTACATGGTCATGAATTCAGGAGTACTTCTGTGGACTTTGCTGAACTACTCTGGAGTCTGCTGATCTGTTCTGCCCAACCTGCAGTTCTAATCCGCTCGACCTGTGACCCTGTTCTCCCTGAAAGCGTCAAAATGCCCAAAACCGGGTGGGAGTCTGACTTTGTCTCAGCTGAGATTTTCCAATTTGGGGCAATTATGCAGCCTCTTATTGGCGGTGAGAAGGTTGGTTAATGCACCTATCAAACTCCAAATTGCCTTCTCTGGCATCTCTGACTTCCACTCATAGCTGCTACCTCCTCTCCTCCCTCCAACTTCCTTAGAAACAGCCTGTTACTACTCTCTTTTGGATGTCACTTGATTCAGTTGACCATTCCTTTTCTAGGGACCGTAACAAGGAGTGGTCTGAACCGTAACTAAAAGCTTACCATTTCAACTACTTTAAATTTTAGGTGAATTCAATTTATGGAAAAGATGACCTCTTGAAAAAAAATTATTATCATCCAATTTCTGCTGGACACCATCAAAAGCATCAAGAAATGGCTGTATGGATTTATTTTACAGAGAAATCAAATCCCCAGAAAAAGATAAAAAAAACATTTAATTCTTTCAGACCACATGCAATGCTTCCTCTAATCATTATCTTCAAGTGAAAAATTATTATCCAAATCGGTGTCCTGTTTTAAGCCTGAACGAAGATGTTTTATCATTCTTGACCAATAAGTTTAAGTGTGTTCAGCCCAGAACACTCCAGTCAAGATTTAAATGTTATCTCAAGCCAAAATAAGTGCTTTATGGGCCAGTACATCCACTTGTAGCCACACATCCTTCCCACGGGATACTGGATGTGAAAGAATTAAAAAACAGAAGCATTATTAAGAAGTGCGAATAAAAGAATCAAAGACAACAGTAGATAATGATTGACATTGCATTTAAATTTTTGAAGATCCAAGTTGACAGAAAAGCAAGGAGCCGGAAGAGAGTTCCACGAGCAAAAATTGAGTGAGAACAATAGAAGAGTAGTCAGGAAGACAGTAGATAACGATTGACATTGCATTTAAATTTTTGAAGATCAAAGTTGACTGGAAAGCAAGAAGCCGGAAGAGAGTTCCACAAGTGAAAATTGAGTGAGAACAATAGAAGAGTAATCAGGAAGACAGTAGATAACGATTGACATTGCATTTCAATTTTTGAAGATCAAAGTTGAGAGGAAAGCAAGAAGCCGGAAGAGAGTTCCACAAGCGAAAATTGAGTGAGAACAATAGAAGAGTAATCAGGAAGACAGTAGATAACGATTGACATTGCATTTAAATGTTTGAAGATCAAAGTTGACTGGAAAGCAAGAAGCCGAAAGAGAGTTCCACAAGTGAAAATTGAGTGAGAACAATAGAAGAGTAATCAGGAAGACAGTAGATAACGATTGACATTGCATTTCAATTTTTGAAGATCAAAGTTGACTGGGAAGCAAGAAGCCGGAAGAGAGTTCCACAAGTGAAAATTGAGTGAGAACAATAGAAGAGTAATCAGGAAGACAGTAGATAACGATTGACATTGCATTTCAATTTTTGAAGATCAAAGTTGACTGGGAAGCAAGAAGCCGGAAGAGAGTTCCACAAGTGAAAATTGAGTGAGAACAATAGAAGAGTAATCAGGAAGACAGTAGATAACGATTGACATTGCATTTAAACTTTTGAAGATCAAAGTTGACTGGGAAGCAAGAAGCCGGAAGAGAGTTCCACAAGTGAAAATTGAGTGAGAACAATAGAAGAGTAATCAGGAAGACAGTAGATAACGATTGACATTGCATTTCAATTTTTGAAGATCAAAGTTGACTGGGAAGCAAGAAGCCGAAAGAGAGTTCCACAAGTGAAAATTGAGTGAGAACAATAGAAGAGTAATCAGGAAGACAGTAGATAACGATTGACATTGCATTTCAATTTTTGAAGATCAAAGTTGACTGGGAAGCAAGAAGCCGGAAGAGAGTTCCACAAGTGAAAATTGAGTGAGAACAATAGAAGAGTAATCAGGAAGACAGTAGATAACGATTGACATTGCATTTAAACTTTTGAAGATCAAAGTTGACTGGGAAGCAAGAAGCCGGAAGAGAGTTCCACAAGTGAAAATTGAGTGAGAACAATAGAAGAGTAATCAGGAAGACAGTAGATAACGATTGACATTGCATTTCAATTTTTGAAGATCAAAGTTGACAGGAAAGCAAGAAGCCGGAAGAGAGTTCCACAAGCGAAAATTGAGTGAGAACAATAGAAGAGTAATCAGGAAGACAGTAGATAACGATTGACATTGCATTTAAATGTTTGAAGATCAAAGTTGACTGGAAAGCAAGAAGCCGAAAGAGAGTTCCACAAGTGAAAATTGAGTGAGAACAATAGAAGTGTAATCAGGAAGACAGTAGATAACGATTGACATTGCATTTCAATTTTTGAAGATCAAAGTTGACTGGGAAGCAAGAAGCCGGAAGAGAGTTCCACAAGTGAAAATTGAGTGAGAACAATAGAAGAGTAATCAGGAAGACAGTAGATAACGATTGACATTGCATTTCAATTTTTGAAGATCAAAGTTGACAGGAAAGCAAGAAGCCGGAAGAGAGTTCCACAAGCGAAAATTGAGTGAGAACAATAGAAGAGTAATCAGGAAGACAGTAGATAACGATTGACATTGCATTTAAATGTTTGAAGATCAAAGTTGACTGGAAAGCAAGAAGCCGAAAGAGAGTTCCACAAGTGAAAATTGAGTGAGAACAATAGAAGAGTAATCAGGAAGACAGTAGATAACGATTGACATTGCATTTCAATTTTTGAAGATCAAAGTTGACTGGGAAGCAAGAAGCCGGAAGAGAGTTCCACAAGTGAAAATTGAGTGAGAACAATAGAAGAGTAATCAGGAAGACAGTAGATAACGATTGACATTGCATTTCAATTTTTGAAGATCAAAGTTGACAGGAAAGCAAGAAGCCGGAAGAGAGTTCCACAAGCGAAAATTGAGTGAGAACAATAGAAGAGTAATCAGGAAGACAGTAGATAACGATTGACATTGCATTTAAATGTTTGAAGATCAAAGTTGACTGGAAAGCAAGAAGCCGAAAGAGAGTTCCACAAGTGAAAATTGAGTGAGAACAATAGAAGAGTAATCAGGAAGACAGTAGATAACGATTGACATTGCATTTCAATTTTTGAAGATCAAAGTTGACTGGGAAGCAAGAAGCCGGAAGAGAGTTCCACAAGTGAAAATTGAGTGAGAACAATAGAAGAGTAATCAGGAAGACAGTAGATAACGATTGACATTGCATTTCAATTTTTGAAGATCAAAGTTGACTGGGAAGCAAGAAGCCGGAAGAGAGTTCCACAAGTGAAAATTGAGTGAGAACAATAGAAGAGTAATCAGGAAGACAGTAGATAACGATTGACATTGCATTTCAATTTTTGAAGATCAAAATTGACTGGGAAGCAAGAAGCCGGAAGAGAGTTCCACAAGTGAAAATTGAGTGAGAACAATAGAAGAGTAATCAGGAAGACAGTAGATAACGATTGACATTGCATTTAAACTTTTGAAGATCAAAGTTGACTGGGAAGCAAGAAGCCGGAAGAGAGTTCCACAAGTGAAAATTGAGTGAGAACAATAGAAGAGTAATCAGGAAGACAGTAGATAACGATTGACATTGCATTTCAATTTTTGAAGATCAAAGTTGACAGGAAAGCAAGAAGCCGGAAGAGAGTTCCACAAGCGAAAATTGAGTGAGAACAATAGAAGAGTAATCAGGAAGACAGTAGATAACGATTGACATTGCATTTAAATGTTTGAAGATCAAAGTTGACTGGAAAGCAAGAAGCCGAAAGAGAGTTCCACAAGTGAAAATTGAGTGAGAACAATAGAAGAGTAATCAGGAAGACAGTAGATAACGATTGACATTGCATTTCAATTTTTGAAGATCAAAGTTGACTGGGAAGCAAGAAGCCGGAAGAGAGTTCCACAAGTGAAAATTGAGTGAGAACAATAGAAGAGTAATCAGGAAGACAGTAGATAACGATTGACATTGCATTTCAATTTTTGAAGATCAAAGTTGACTGGGAAGCAAGAAGCCGGAAGAGAGTTCCACAAGTGAAAATTGAGTGAGAACAATAGAAGAGTAATCAGGAAGACAGTAGATAACGATTGACATTGCATTTAAACTTTTGAAGATCAAAGTTGACTGGAAAGCAAGAAGCCGGAAGAGAGTTCCACAAGTGAAAATTGAGTGAGAACAATAGAAGAGTAATCAGGAAGACAGTAGATAACGATTGACATTGCATTTCAATTTTTGAAGATCAAAGTTGACTGGAAAGCAAGAAGCCGGAAGAGAGTTCCACAAGTGAAAATTGAGTGAGAACAATAGAAGAGTAATCAGGAAGACAATAGATAACGATTGACATAGCATTTAAATTTTTGAATCTCAAAGTTGAGAGGAAAGCAAGAAGCCGGAAGAGAGTTCCACAAGCGAAAATTGAGTGAGAACAATAGAAGAGTAATCAGGAAGACAGTAGATAACGATTGACATTGCATTTCAATTTTTGAAGATCAAAGTTGACTGGAAAGCAAGAAACCGGAAGAGAGTTCCACAAGCGAAAATTGAGCGAGAACAATAGAAGAGTAATCAGGAAGACAGTAGATAACGATTGACACTATATTTAAATTTTTGAAGATCAAACTTGACTAGAAAGCAAGAAGCGAGAAGTGCGAGAAAAGAAACTGATAACATAAGACTTAGTTACATCTAGTCAATTCAACTTTAAATGGATAAGACCTTTTTGCTAATCTAGTACTGCTTAAAGTCTAGGTACCATAGTAAAAGTTCATCTGAAACAACTTTATGACAAAGTGACTGAAGCAGTGTGTTCGTCTTGCCTGGTTTTCGCTGGTCTGCACATCAAGAACGCTTCTCTCAACCGAGAAAAACACTGGTGTTATAAACCTTTCCCAGTCCCAGACCCATGCTGATTATTGGCTAATACCTGCCCAGTATCATTCACATGCAAATAGGCAGCGCCACCTACTCTAAGTAGGTCTTCTTTCAACAGCCCATTGTGGAAGGGGACACAACTCCTGGTGCTTATAGCACCACATACAACCAACCCGGAGTCTTTTATTGAACTGACACGATTCTCTGTTACAACCAGGACCAATAATATTGCTGATTCTTCTTTAGATTTTATCAAGAATTTATAAATATATAGCAGGAGCACCAGACCATATATGGCAGCAATATTCATCCTATTAAAAACATCAATTAAGAGCTAGAAAGAATAGGAAGCTGTGGAGAGCCATGATCAAGCTACCTAACAAGCTTGTGTAAAAAAGGGATGTGGGAAAGATGGTGAAAAGAGAAACATTGCTAAGTGCTAGAAAGGATAGGACGTCGTGGAGAACCAAGATCGCCTACGTCATAAAGGGACACAGCAAGTCCAAAAACTTTAAAATATCAAAATACGCATGCGCTTTATTGGACGAATAAAAATGGCCGTTTTGGAAATACACAAAAAATGTATAACAAAATAAAAATAAATGCAGGCCTTGATGAACATTAAAAAATATCGTTTCCTTCACACTTATGTTGTAGAAAGGATCCAAGAAATCGGACGAAAGGTATGAATAATAAAATAATTCTATATAATCTTAAAATGATTATCTTTGCAACGTAAGCAAAATTAGGAGTAGTAAACAAACAGTATATTTCAAAATATGTTTTTATTTTTATTTTATTTATGAAAAAAAAAAAAATTTAATTCATTCTTTTTTTTATTTTTATGCTTAATTAGAAAATATTTTCTCTTCATCACTAGTGTTATTTTTAGGGTTTCACAGATTTCATTATTAATTTGTGTTTGTTGGTTAGTTTTTAGGTCAATCCAATTTACCACTAAAATAAACTTTACTTCTTTAAAGAAAGTTTACAATAAGAATTTTAAGACTGTTTCAAAAGTTTACAGAAGAAAGTATATGGAAAAAATAAAGGCGAAAACAAAAAAAGGTTGTAAATAAAAAAATTAAATAATCAATAAAAAAAGAATATTGCTTTTTTTTTTAGCAATATTTTAGGTATAAATCGATATTTTAAATCACTTTTTTTTTAAATTCACAAAAGTATACAGGATTATAAAAAAGGTAGAATTTATTAATTATATCAGCTAAAGTCTTCCATAGTCCAAAACTACGGAATGTAAAAAATAAATAAATGATAAAAAATATTTGAACTAAGATATTTTTAAGTTACTAATTAGGATTATATAATTTAACAAAAGACAAAATAGTAAATTAATTAAATTTTGAAAATATAATTTTATTTTTTTTAATTGTTTTTCTTTTTACCGGCAACGACTCTTATTAAAAAAACTTTTTGAAGAATTTTTTCTTTCAGTTTGTATTTTTAAAAAATAGTATCTTACCGGAATATAAACTTTTTTGCTGTTGTTTGGAGTTAAAAAAACAAAAAACAAAACAGATGACTTGACATTAGCGTGAAATTTTAGCATAGAAGATGAAAATAAAAAGTGACGATGTCCAAAAAACTACAACAAAAACGTTACGACGGGCAACAGGAATATAAGACTGAACTGCAGAGGAACTGCATGGGGTCTGCAGATGAACACACAAGTCAGGACCCCAACTCGTTAAAAATATTTAAATAAATATTTCGGCACTATTTAAATAGACATGTCCACTCATAAAAAAAATAGACAATTTTTTTTTTTTTGAGTGGGAGAAGGGAATAATTTTTTGTAGATTAGCACTCTTTAGTGACTTTTTTTAGTAAAGAGTTGTAAGTTGTTTGTAACTCTACAAGGTGGTCCGAAAGTCTTTCTTGTCACCCCCCCCAAAGTAATGGGAACAATGCAACAAGTAATGCATTAATTAATACATAGCACATGTACTGGATTCAGTTTATTTACTTTCATTGACGCTGTCACACATCGAGATGGTCTATGAACGCCATCATTTTCGTGTCAGCCATCTAAATTAGAAAATTATATTGCGTAGGAGTGACAATACTTTCGGACCACCTTGTAGGTGATTATTATCGATGTTACTATTATTATTATTATTATTATTTTCAGTCAAATTCGCTAGCTAGTAGCAGTACCATTTTCTCATCATCATACTTCCTATATAGACACCAATGTACCAATGTGGTCCGAAAGTCTTGTCATCCCCTACCAAAAAGTAATGAGAACAATTAATACTGTAATACAGTGTAACCCAGATATAAGAGAGTTGTCGGGACCAGAGAAGAAATCTCTTATATCCGGGTTTGGTCTATTATATATACATTAACACAGGCTCTAATTTAGGACCAGATAAAAAGCTCTCTTATATCCGGGTTTCTCTTATATCCGGGTATCTTATATCCGGGTATCTTATATCCGGGTTACACTGTACAAAGCACATGTACTGGATTTAGTTTATTCACTTTCATTGACGCAGTCACACATTGAAAAGGTCTGTATGAACACCGCCATTTTTAAGGCACAAAATGATGTGGCACCATGTCCTGTGTGATATTTTACAAAGCTGTGCTTTGTTGATTGTTGCAAAGGCATCTGTAGCGAACCGTGGGGGTGAAGATGTGAAGAGATATCAGAAGGTTAAACTTTCCTGCTGGCGGGTCCAGCTACATGAGAATGTCGGACTTTAATTAAGTCCAAAGAAGACAAAGAAAACAAACAAGACCGATATATATGGGTAAACAAATATATATTAATAACAAAACAAGTTAAACAAAGACATGGACTGTTTACATAGAGTTTGTATGGAGAAATTATGTGTGTGTGTTGTAAGTGTTCGTACGTACGTGTATTGTTCTTAGCGCGTTCCCAGAATTTGGGAAACGCTGTATCTGTGAGAGGTCACATATTGGCCTAAGTGAAAAAAAGAAAGATTTTACCTCGCCTCTGTGCGAGGTAGCGGCCCAAGGCCTAAGTCAAAAAAGAGAGAGAGAGAGAAGGGTCAGTCAGTATTTATACTCAGAGGAGAGAGACCCCTGTTGAAGGATTAAAGAACTGAGGAGGAGCTAACTGCGACACATCTTTCAGCCGATGGGTATTCTGCTATCATTCATGTGAAACTCTCCTTGATAATACCCCACGGAGTATTGAATTAGAAAAATATTTCATCTAGGGGTGACAAGGTTTTTGGACCACCCTGGACAAAAAAAATGATTCCTTTCCCCCAGAAAGAAATGTCTTTAGTTTAGTGCTTTAGTTAAACGTTCCTTTCTAATACTGAGTATGTAAAGAACAGTTAAAAAAGTAGCAAAGTATTAGAAATTAGTAATTACTTATACTTTGTAAAAAATTTTTTACTGTCCAAATACACACATCTGAAATTAACTTTCTCTAACGAGTCAATTTTGGTAAATTTTCGAATTTTGTAGAGAGAAATTTTTCCATCTGTAATTCTCTAAAGATTGGAACATTTTTTTTTTTTTTATCTGTCATAACAAAAAAATAAGCAGGAATTCTTCTTTTTTTCTGCTCAACCTCACCCTTGCCTCCTACCATGTTCCCTTTCAGTAGAGAGAGAGTAATCTTAGCTACAAACATTGCTAATAGCTAGAAAGGATAGGAAGCTGTGGTGAGCCATGATTAACCTACCTAACTAGCTTATGTAAATGGATGTCAGAACAGGGAGTGGGAAATATGGTGAGAAAGACATTGTTAAGTGCTAGAAAGAATAGGAAGTTGTGGAGAGCTATGATTAACCTACCTAACAGGCTAGTGTATGTGGATATCAGAAAAGTGAATGGGAAAGATGGTGAAAAGACAAACATTGCTAAGAGCTAGAAAGGATAGGAAGCTGTGGAGAGCCATGATTAACCTACCTAACTAGCTTATGTAAATGGATGTCAGAACAGGGAGTGGGAAATATGGTGAGAAAGACATTGTTAAGTGCTAGAAAGAATAGGAAGTTGTGGAGAGCTATGATTAACCTACCTAACAGGCTAGTGTATGTGGATATCAGAAAAGTGAATGGGAAAGATGGTGAAAAGACAAACATTGCTAAGAGCTAGAAAGGATAGGAAGCTGTGGAGAACCATGATTAACCTACCTAACTAGCTTATGTAAATGGATGTCAGAACAGGGAGTGGGAAATATGGTGAGAAAGACATTGTTAAGTGCTAGAAAGAATAGGAAGTTGTGGAGAGCTATGATTAACCTACCTAACAGGCTAGTGTATGTGGATATCAGAAAAGTGAATGGGAAAGATGGTGAAAAGACAAACATTGCTAAGAGCTAGAAAGGATAGGAAGCTGTGGAGAACCATGATTAACCTACCTAACTAGCTTATGTAAATGGATGTCAGAACAGGGAGTGGGAAATATGGTGAGAAAGACATTGTTAAGTGCTAGAAAGAATAGGAAGTTGTGGAGAGCTATGATTAACCTACCTAACAGGCTAGTGTATGTGGATATCAGAAAAGTGAATGGGAAAGATGGTGAAAAGACAAACATTGCTAAGAGCTAGAAAGGATAGGAAGCTGTGGAGAACCATGATTAACCTACCTAACTAGCTTATGTAAATGGATGTCAGAACAGGGAGTGGGAAAGATGGTTAGAAAGATAAACATTGCTAAGTACTAGAAAGAATAGGAAGTTGTGGAGAGCCATGATTAACCTACCTAACACGCTAGTGTATGTGGATTTCAGAAATAGGCAATGGGAAAGATGGTGAAAAGACAAATATTGCTATGAGCTAGAAAGGATAGGAAGCTGTGGAGAGCCATGATTAACCTACCTAACTAGCTTATGTAAATGGATGTCAGAACAGGGAGTGGGAAAGATGGTTAGAAAGATAAACATTGCTAAGTACTAGAAAGAATAGGAAGTTGTGGAGAGCCATGATTAACCTACCTAACACGCTAGTATATGTGGATTTCAGAAATAGGCAATGGGAAAGATGGTGAAAAGACAAACATTGCTAAGAGCTAGAAAGGATAGGAAGCTGTGGAGAGCCATGATATAAAAGTCTCTCTGAGAACAAAGCATGTTTGTCATTCCTTTTAGCCATTCTGTTCCATCTGTGAAATATAGTGTTATTATATCATGGATATAATAATGCCCATAATGGGAGAATTACAAATGAGAGAATAAATCTGTCTACCATAGCTCTCTCCCATTGTAGTGATATTAAATACATTATTTGATGTTGTATACAAGAATTCTCTTAATTTATTAATTTAGTGACATTGAAACATCTATCTGTTCTATTTATTGAACCCAAGTATGAAAAATTCAAGCAATCATTTAATTAACCACTTCTTGTGCAAAATTTAAGCATAAATTAAAATTTAATTAAAATTAAAAACACAAGATAAAAAATTCTTGTGTAAAATTTAAGCAATTTGAATACTGGTCAAAATCAAAGTCACAAATTCAAATAAATAAATTGTGTAACATTTTTGGAATTTCAAACCAAAATTTACCTACAGGCGCAGAGTGATTTTGATTTACGAAGCATAGCTTAGATGTGGTACGAGGCTGAAAATATGGATAACCCAATGCGGATTGCATTCCCTCCTCAGTTGTGATCTGCAAGACAAATGCTAACCATTACGCCATGTAAAAGTGTCAGGGGAGACAACTCATATCAGTTAAAGTTCTGCCACTTGTATTTTTTTTCTTTTTTTAATTGACCCACTCTCACTGTCTTAATCCCTTAGGATTAAATCCACCCAAATATTGAATTTCAACCGGCCGTAAATCACACCATATATATTCTGCGATAATATATGATGACATTGTAAATAACGCAAGAATTCAGGCAGTGAGACTTTGACCACAAAATGGGAGACTTTGAGAAATGAAATTTACAGGGTGGGTTTGGGCGGTGCGAATGCTAAAGGGTTAAATGAGGTATTGAACACTTCATACAGTAAAATGAGAACAATATGGTAATGGAGATCAAAATGTAGTATCTGTTCCTCACTTCTCTAATGATAAAGGCAATATTAACCATTTCCTTATAAGAAAACATTCGGCATTAATTGACCAAATAACCAGTGCTACTCAAGTTACCATTTCGTTCACACTCTGACCAACAGGATAGGATCAAAGTATCGTATCTGCTACCCTCTTCTGTAATGGCAATATTAGCTATCTCCTTATAAGCAAACATTTGGCATTCACTGACCGAGCAGCCAGAGCTACACATGCTTTTCTTCATTCTCTGGCTATTGAGCTGTGATCAAAGGGTAGTATCTGTTCTCCTCATCTCTTATAGTTATAATAATATGAACCGTTTTTTTTTAAAAAAAAATATTTGGCATTCCTTGACCTAGCAGCCAGTGATACACATGCTTTCCTCAACTCTCTGGCTATTGTACTGGGATCAAAGTGTAGTATCTGTTCTCCTCATCTCCCATAGTAATGGTAATATTAGCGGTTTCCTTATAAGCAAACATTTGGCATTAATTGACCGAGCAGCCAGTGGTACTTGGGTTACACTTTTCTTCACTCCTTGGACATTGAGCAGAGATCAAAGTATCGTATCTGTTCCTTTCATCTCTAATGTTAATATTAGCAGTTTCCATATATGGAAACATTTGGCATTCATTGACCAATCAGCCAATGCTTCTTATATTTGAAATTTATGATACTATGTTTATTAAGGCCGTACATCTTGTGATTGTAGAGTTCAAAGATAACTTGTATTAATCTCATGATGTCTAAATAAATTTAGTATTATATCTATAAAAGTTTTTCCTTTCCTGAAGTGTGTATAAATTTTTTGACAAACTCTGTATATAAAATAATTATTCTATCTATATATTATTCTCTCTCTCTCTATCTATCTATCTATCTATATATATATATATATATATATATATATATATATATATATATATATTGAATGTTAAAGACAACATAGTCTTACATATTTTCTTTTGAATTTTCTCATATTCTCTAATGAGACTTTTTATTTGAAAATGGTTTCGAAATATGTATTGTCCATACGATGATCAAATAAAAAATCTCATTAGAGAATATGAGAAAATTCAAAAGAAAATATGTAAGACTATGTTGTCTTTAACATTCAATACTACATGTTTAAAAGAAAAGTTGCTGCTAAATTACACACACACATATATATATATATATATATATATATATATATATAATGGAAAATGTATTTAAAGACAATCATTCAAAAGCTTAATAAAAGTGTTTAAAAAAAATGTTATGTTAAACATTTTTGTTTTTACATTAGTTCATCCATTATAAGGCCCAAGGGTCACTCATGGTAGAGAGTTACTGAGTGAGATTGTTGTAAGGGAGGGCAAAAGAGAAAGTTCAAATTATGAGGATATGGAGAATAGATATCGGTTGGCCCCGGGCTTGAAGAGATTCAGATTGTATTGGTTAGGAAAGCATCCTCTTGGGTGCCTGTTTCACAAAGTGATAGTTCTAGAGAAGAAGCTGCTATAATAGAAATTACTCCTTACCAAAACAATACAAAGAGATAACCCTTTTGTCCAGCTCCAAATATGACCTCTTGTTTCTATGGATGTATATATATCTATATAATAAATGCAAATGTTAGTGTGTCACTGTGTCACACTTTTTCAACTTTACTCCTAGAGGCCTTAGGCCAACATATTATACCATTTTGGAATCAAGCCAACTCTGTGAGCCAAATTAAAAACATTTCAGGACAGATCTAGACCTGCAATCCTGAAATTTTTGATTCCCAAGATTCCATTATTGAGACTGTTTTCAGATTACACCATCTTGGCTTCTGCTGATAAAAACAGTTAAAGTGACACAACTCTAACTTTCAATAGCTCATGTTGAAATGAAAAAATTACAGTTCTCAAATTACAGTGTTTCAAAATAAAATTGTCAGTGTTTTCAACTTTACTCCTAGACGATGTAGCCCAACATATCATACCATTTTAGAATCAGGCCAACTCTGTGAGCAAATTAAAAACATTCCAGGCTGGATCTAAACCAGCAATCCTTAGTTTTTGGATTCCCAAGTTTTCATTACTGCAATTGTTTTTGGCGATTTTTTTTTTTTTTTTTTTTTTTTTTTTTGCATGATTTTTTGCGACAAATTTTTTGTAAGATAATAATTTTTATAAATTGGAAATAAATTTGGAAATAATCAAAATCATTTGCGAAATCCAGTGAAAGTCACCGATGAAATAAAAATAATTATTTGTACTAGTTTCATCTAGTTAATTCAACAGTAAAATGGTGAGACCTATTTGCCAATCTAGTAGTACACTTTAATTCAAGCAATCAAGCAATCATGTCTAATGGATGTCAGTTATCAGTTATCTCCTGTTAATTCCCCTCTCGAAGTTCTCCACCGCCTTAACCAGGTATTGAACTCACACTCTTTGGGTCCTGTAACTGGATCTAACTAATGCCTTTATCCACTGTGCCATGTGAGATGGCACATGGAACTAGAACAGTCTACCCCAGTGAGCATAATAAAGGGTTCAGTTTGACATTCCAACCACCTGAAGAAGGCTGGAGCATACAACGGCCGAAACGTTGTAATAAATATGGTGACAAAGATGAGGACAATAGTCTGAATAATCTAAATAGTGTACATTATACCTCATCTCAGAAATATAGACAGATATAGAGGATCCTAGATATTTGAATTTCTGTACTTGCTTGATGCTTAGTCCTTTCTTCAGGCTTTCTTTGTTGCAGCCTTGTTTCCAAGTTCCAGCCGTTTTCTCTCTGTATTTGCCAACAATATTGTGTCTTTTGTATATCTCATATTGCTACAATTGTGCCCACCAACAATAATTCCTGCAAAAATGTTGTAAGATATTGACTATGCAGATTGCCTAGCTCTTACTGCAGACACCATAACCAATGCCACAGTTCTTCTACATCATTTAGAAGACACTACCAATAATGTTGGACTATTACCAATGCCACAGTTCTTCTACATCATTTAGAAGACACTACCAATAATGTTGGACTATTACCAATGCCACAGTTCTTCTACATCATTTAGAAGACACTACCAATAATGTTGGACTATTACCAATGTCACAGTTCTCTTACATCATCTAAAAAATGCTGCCAATGATGTCGGACTCTATATCAATGTCTCTAAACCTAAATTCATGGGTTTTAACTGGCAACTCTCAATACAAACTATCTCAGGTAAATCAATCAAGTCTATTGAATCCTTTACATACCTAGGAAGCAAAATAAATTCTACTGAAAAGGATGTGAAAATTAGTATAGCTAAAGCCTGGGTTGCCTTGAATAAAAGGAGTATTGCTGCCATATATGGTCTGGAGCCCCTGCTGTTTGCCTCAGGGTTCTTGATAAGATCCAGAGACGGATATGCAATGTAATTGGCCCTGATCTGTCATCTCATCTGCAGTCGCTCTCTCACAGACACGCCGTTGCCTCGCTCTGTCTTTTTTACAAATACTTTCACGGTAATTGCTCTGATGAGCTGCTTTCGCTGGTTCCTAGGCCTCATGAATTTAAGCGTTCTACGAGGCTGGCATCCCGTTCCCACCCCTTCACCGTTGAAACTGTTAGATGTAGACGTCTCTTCTACTCCGATAGCTTCATGTCTCGCACATCTCGCCTGTGGAACTCCCTTCCTTATTCCTGTTTTCCTGACAAATACAATCTCCAACTATTTAAGTGTAACATCAATCGACATCTCCAGTTGCCTTGATCTATCCACTTCCCTTCTCCACATCCTTTCACCTTTCATTCCTATCTGCTCTCGCTCCAAATCTTCTGTAACCCCCTTGCCTTGATCGATCCACTATCTTTCTCCATATCCTCTCCTTTACCACTCCTATCTGCTCTCGCTCCAAATCTTCTGTAACCCCCTTGCGTGCTAGTGGCTTCCAGCCTTGCTTGGGGTGATAAGCTTAAAAAAAAAAAATCTACCAGACAGTACAGGATGAAAGAAGAGAATTTAACTTAAAAATGTTTTTTGGTCTGTATGATTACTTTACAGATATTAGTTTGTCCGTAAAACCACATTGATAGTCAGAACTTTGAAAATGTGATAATTGAGTTACAAAGTTATTTAGGCTTCATGATCTTTATGAAGAAATCGATGGATCATAAATCTATATTAAAAAATCGCGATAATACATTTGGCTACATCAAGCTCAAACTGTAGGGTTTTAGTCTGTCGAAGTAGTGTTACAATAAATTAACACTGCCACAGACGGAAACACTAGCTTCTTTGACATCAACTTGCATCTTTTCTCTGTTATCCCCATCACTACATATTGAGAACCTCCCCTGACAAACATCATCATCTAGGTTTTACTCTATCACCAAGACTCTGAAGTCAATATCCTGCAAAACATTTGACCAATATTGACTATACAGATGATCTAGCTATCACTGCAGACACTATTACCAATGCCATAGTTCTCCTACATCATTTAGAAGACACTGCCAATAATGTTGGACTATTACCAATGCCACAGTTCTCCTACATCCTTTAGAAAACACTGCCAATAATGTTGGACTATTACCAATGCCACAGTTCTCCTACATCATTTAGAAAACACTGCCAATAATGTTGGACTATTACCAATGCCACAGTTCTCCTACATCATTTAGAAGACACTGCCAATAATGTTGGACTATTACCAATGCCACAGTTCTCCTACATCATTTAGAAGACACTGCCAATAATGTTGGACTATTACCAATGCCACAGTTCTCCTACATCATTTAGAAGACACTGCCAATAATGTTGGACTATTACCAATGTCACAGTTCTCCTACATCATTTAGAAGACACTGCCAATAATGTTGGACTATTACCAATGCCACAGTTCTCCTACATCATTTAGAAGACACTGCCAATAATGTTGGACTATTACCAATGCCACAGTTCTCCTACATCATTTAGAAGACACTGCCAATAATGTTGGACTATTACCAATGCCACAGTTCTCCTACATCATTTAGAAGACACTGCCAATAATGTTGGACTATTACCAATGTCACAGTTCTCCTACATCATTTAGAAGACACTGCCAATAATGTTGGACTATTACCAATGTCACAGTTCTCCTACATCATTTAGAAGACACTGCCAATAATGTTGGACTATTACCAATGCCACAGTTCTCCTACATCATTTAGAAAACACTGCCAATAATGTTGGACTATTACCAATGCCACAGTTCTCCTACATCATTTAGAAGACACTGCCAATAATGTTGGACTATTACCAATGTCACAGTTCTCCTACATCATTTAGAAGACACTGCCAATAATGTTGGACTATTACCAATGTCACAGTTCTCCTACATCATTTAGAAGACACTGCCAATAATGTTGGACTATTACCAATGCCACAGTTCTCCTACATCATTTAGAAGACACTGCCAATAATGTTGGACTATTACCAATGTCACAGTTCTCCTACATCATTTAGAAGACACTGCCAATAATGTTGGACTATTACCAATGCCACAGTTCTCCTACATCATTTAGAAGACACTGCCAATAATGTTGGACTATTACCAATGTCACAGTTCTCCTACATCATTTAGAAGACACTGCCAATAATGTTGGACTATTACCAATGCCACAGTTCTCCTACATCATTTAGAAGACACTGCCAATAATGTTGGACTATTACCAATGTCACAGTTCTCCTACATCATTTAGAAGACACTGCCAATAATGTTGGACTCTGTGACAATACCTCTAAAACTGAATTCATAGGCTTCAACCAGCACCGTTCAATATAGACTATCTCAGGTGAATCAATAAAATCTGTTGAATCATTTATATACTTAAGAAGCGAGCTAAATTCTACTGAAAAGTATATAAAAATTTGCATAGCTAAAGCCTGGGTGAGCTTGAATAAAATGGATGTAATATGGAAATCTAATCTACCTGACAACCTCAAACGAAGATTCTTTCACACTACTGTAGAGTCGGTATTAACGTATGGTGCCACTGCCTGGACATTAACTAAAACCCTAGAGTCTAAGCTTAATGGTACCTACACTCAGATACTTAACATCTCTTGGAGACAACATCCAATTAAATCACAGCTCTATGGACCCATCGCTTATAATTCTACAATCTTATGTGAATACAGAATGCACTTTGCAGAACACTGCTGATGTTGAAAAACAAGAAGTCGCGAGTGATCTACTGCTTTGGACACCAAGCTATAGACCAAGGCGGGTTGGTTACCCAGCAACCCCCTTTATTGATCAGATATGTTATAACAGAGAATGCAACCTTAATGACCTTCTGACCTTAATACAGGACCATGATGGTTGACGTGATAGACTAATGAATAAGAAAATAAATAATTAGTGAAAATAAAGGTTAAATAAATCTAGTGAGAAGACACATCCTTGTCTTATGCCCCTTTACATTTTTGTGAAATCACACACACACACACACACACACACATATATATATATATATATATATATATATATATATATATATAGAGAGAGAGAGAGAGCAAGAGTTTGGTTTGGTTTGGTTTGTTTTATGCCATATCAATCTCAGTGGGTTGTTTAATGCCGACAAAATTTTTATTGCTGGTAATATTTCATTTTACAAAAATGTATTTCTAGTATTAAAACCTATTTTTACACTTTCATGGTGTTTTGCCCCCAGTTTGGGGGTTAACTGTTTGCCCATAACTGGAACCCTAACAGGTGCTACCACCCCCGGTCAGTGTGGAGCTGGGAACACATGCAATTAAGAGGTGGTTTCACACTCCTCAAAACCTCCTGATCAGAGGCCTTGCTGTTGGATGTAGTTTATCATCTTACCCAGGATGCGGATGTAGTTTATCGTCATACTCAGGATGGTATATATATATATATATATATATATATATAATGTAATGTAGGCTGTCCTTGGTTACTCTTCAAGTACAAACTTAAATACAATTTAATTGCTGCAAACATTCCTGTAGAGGAGTTCGAATTTGCTGTTGAAAACTGGGCAAACTGGAGGAACCCCTGCTACCAAGGTATAACTTAATTTGAAAAGAATCATCGCAACCATCTGAGAGAATTAAGAATTAACACTAAATCTCAGTCTAATACATCAGCCCATATGATGGTCAACCCTTGAGTATGCCCTTTGTGTGGATTTTTTTGCAAATCCCATGCTGGATTTTTGTCTCATACAAAAAATAAACATAAAAACTAACTGAAAAACACTCATTTGTCGAAAATATGGGAGAGTTCATCATATATATATATACATATATATATATATATATGTATGTATTTCAGGTCATCCCATAAGTTCTGTCCGAATTTTGAATAAAGAAAACAAGTGACCAAATGTTACATTTAATTACAGATTCAATCAACAATGTATTTTCCATGATTATCTATGACTTCCTTCCATCTATTAACAAGCTTACTAATTCCATTACTGTAAAATTCTTTTGCCTTTGATTCGAAGAACTCATAAATGTCAGTTTTAACCTCTTCCTGTTTTACAAAAGCTGTTTCTTCCAAATGATTCTGTAAGCTACGAAACAAATGGTAGTCTGAAGGAACATGGTTGGGAGAATAAGGTGGACGAGGAATTTTCTCCCAACCAAGTTCTTCGATCTTTTGTGACATGATTCTTGCTGTGTGTGGTCGTGCATTGTCCTGATGAAACATCACCCGTTTTTGATTCACTAGAGCAGGTCTTTTTTTTCCTCAAAGCTTGGTTCAAATGCTCTAATTGCTGACAGTATATTTTAGCATTAATTGTTGCATTAGGTGGTAAGAATTCAAAGTGGATTATTCCTTGGCAATCCCACCAAATTGAAAGAAGAACCTTTTGCCCATGAAGTTCCCTTCTCAGCTGTGGCTGGGGTCCTTCCCCTTTATCAAGCCACTGTCTACAATGCTTAACATTTCGATAAAAGATCCATTTTTCGTCACCAGTTACAAGTCTATCCAAAAAAGGTGAAACAAGTTGGCGAGAATGGAGAGAAGAGCAGATGTCAACTCGGGATTTGAGGTTGTTTTCAGACAATTCATGAGGCACCCATTTTCCAAATTTAGGAACTTTTCCAAGTTGTTGAAGATGACGATGAACAGTTGTATGGTTTGAACTGAGAACCACTGCCAATTCCTCAACTGATAAAGCAGGATTTTCTTCAAGGGCTGCTTCAAGAAGCTTTTCATCAAACTCAACTGGACGTCCAGTTCGATCTTCATCTTCAAGGGTGAAATCTCCACCTCTGAATTTTGCAAACCATCTTCTGCAAGTTCTTTCATTCACACATTCCTCTCCATAAACTGAGTGAATGTTTCTAGCCGCTTCGGCTGCTGAGTTTCCTTTCCTGAACTCATAAAGCATTATGTGCCTCAAATGATTCTTGGGTACTTCCATGTTAGCAAGGTTTTAATCAAACAAAATTTAATTTTATTGTTCTCTGAAATAAAAATTTGATCAGTTTAAATGCATCTAAACATAAAAATAATGTTCAGCTCCATTAGACATTATAAAATACTCTTTAAATTTCGTTCATTTTAACAAAAAGTTAAAATTTGGACAGAACTTATGGGATGACCTAATATACATACATATATATATATATATATATATATATATATATATATATATATATAGAGAGAGAGAGAGAGAGAGAGAGAGAGAGAGAGAGAGAGAGTGAGAGACTAGGATGGGGTCCCAAACCTTGAATGGCAACCTTGTTCCTAGAGATATTATTATAATCATATATATATGTTTTTGAAGGAAACATATAACTAATTGGAAAAAATTTTTGTGACATGTTTCATCTGTGAGAACTTCATCTGACTGGGTTTAAAACTTTTTACAATTTGTCATACAATTTTTCTTTCAAAACTGTTCTTGGTGTGTAAAAATTTATATATTGTTATCCCATATATATATATATATATATATATATATATATATATTCTATAATAAAAGAAATAACAGTAAGATATATAATCCGGTGTTCTTATTAATATTTTTATTTTTACAAAACAGTGCTCAATGCAAATTTACAGAGCATAAATATTATAATCTGATTTAAAAATATGGTTCCATTGCTACACAGGAATTACCATGTTTCAAAAACAGAAACTAAAAACTTCAAATTCAATTATATAATTAAATTAAAGGCCCTAGTTCTGTTTCATTTTCAAATGAATTTTGGAATAACTTATTTTGAAATTTACTGCGTTTTATAAGCACATGCATTCATAATATTTGTTTCCAAGGATACAGAGAAATTCAGTCATTCATTTTGACAAGGGGCGGTAGCGTGTTCATTTTTACTGACGACTATTGTATCAAATATGAGTTACTTTCAAAAAGAGGTTAAGTCTAGGTAGGGTAGGCATGCCTTTTTCAACGAATAATGACATCCATTCAACGCGTGTCATCTGGTTTTTATCAATGATAAAAAGTTTTCCGGCATTTTTTTCTGTTAAATTTGTACTTGTATACATAAAGATTCTTCCTAAATTGGGTATTTGGATTAGAATAAGTTGTATTGAACTGCAATTTTAAAATATTATAATCGATTTTAAAGTTAGTAGAGTTCTTTATAAAGATTGAAAAAGTGAACTTCCTTGATATAACATTAGATTTAATGAATAATGTATGCATATCTTATAAAAAACGCAATACTAATCCTTTATATATACACCCTAAATCTAATCATCCTCCACCTATGATTAAGCATATATCTTTATCTATCGAAAAAAGAATAAGTACAAATTCAGAAAATGAGAAGATTTTCTATGAACATTTTGGGAAACAAATATTATGAATGTATATGCTTATAAAACTCAGTAAATTTCAAAATAAGTTATTCCAAAATTCACTTGAAAATGAAACAGAACTAGGACCTTTAATTTAATTATATGATTGAATTTGAAGTTTTTCGTTTCTGTTTTTGAAACATGGTAATTCCTGTGTAGCGATGGAACAATATTTTTAAATCAGTTAGATTATAATATATATATATATATATATATATATATATAATAAAAAGACTTAAACACTAATATTCCATGGAATATTAGTGTTTAAGTCTTTTTATTATATCCTTACTCTGTCCTGGACATTGAGTTCTACCTGGATTCTATCCTCTTGGAATTATTTTTATACATATATGTATGTGTATATATAATTGCATATGTATGTATTTAATTTTTCTTGTGTTTGAACAACTGTTTTTTACCAGATTCCATCCGAAACCTACTAGTAGAAAATACTAACATCATAACCTCATCCACATGTAAAAAAAAAAAGATTAAAAATAATGGAAGTCTTAATTATAAAAAAGAAAAAGCCAACACACAATAATGTTAACTACAAATACCCCCACAATGTGCTGTGTTTGGAAAATAAAACACCCCTATAACTCTAGAAACATACACCCCTATAACTCTTGAAACATACACCCCAATAACTCTAGAAACATACACCCCTATAACTCTAGAAACATACACCCGACACATAGCACTCAGAATTACAAAATTTGGGGTCAGTTTTTACTCACTCTGTGTCCAGAAAAGAAAAGAAAATACTTGTTTGAAGACACAAAAAATTAAATAAAATGTCTAATCGCAGTACCACGTCTTTTTGGACAATTCTTTATGTATCGAACTTGATCCTCACAAAGTGCCCCACTACCTACCTTTTCTTTTTTTTTTTTCATACAAGCCAAATAATTAAATAACACTTCTTTCAATGGTCCTACTGTAGTGCAATAGTTCACTGGTAAATATGTTGCTTGCATAATGAATGGCTGACACAATACTATGACCTTGTATTATGATATGAGTGTGCAATGTCACACAACTTAACATATTACTGTAAAATGTAAAATATTTTTTTTTGTTCTTTTTTTTTCTGAAACATTTTATCATTAGAGGTACTGTTCCAGACAAAAAAAATTGTTGTGACAATACTGTCTGCCTAGATATTTTTTTTTGGAGGGGTTTGGTTTGGTTTGGTTGTTTTTGATTCATGGCATATCAACATCTTATTATTTAATATTTAAAGCTGAAATTTAAATTTTTTTTTTTTTTTTGAGATAATAATGATTTAGTGACACAAGTCTTACTAATTAACCCACAGCTGGGGGGAGAAGAGATGGATTCATACCTTTCCCAAGGGTATTTGCATGTAAGTGAATATAATGAACTCAACGGGAATTGAAACTTGGCTCTCTGACTAACAATTCCAAGCCATTATCCATTACACCACCCACGCATAAAAACCTGGGTCAAAAAAATTTTTAAAAGTACAAAATTCAAAAAAATCAACAATCACCTTTATAAAATGTGGGCAGCCCCATCATTGTGATAACCCGATATATTTAACGAAATTTAAATTATATAACAGTCAACCTCAATTCAACACCTGAAGTTTGTGATGTGCATGAAACTCCAATTCATGCTACCAGTGGAGAAAAAAAAATTTTATATATAAAATATATATATATATATATATATATATATATATATATATATATATATAAAGACATTTATGATATGTTTAACTTTCTTTTTATAGATACAAATATTTAAGCAAATGCTCTGTTTTATAATAAACAGTATTAAATAACATTTACCAGCCTGAATGTCCGAGAAATTTTCATAGAAAATATATATGTATATATAAATATATATATATGTATAGGATACAGGTTCGATTCCTGTCGGAGAAGAACTCAAAATTGATTGCTGCATTTAAGTATTGCATTAATATTTAAGCCTACCATTTAAAAATTTAATGATAATTCTTCTGCTGCCTTTTAAATTAAAGATAATTTGATGTACGTAGGTCCTTACTTTCTGTACAAACAATTATTTTTATTTCATCGATGACTTTTGCTGAATTTTCCCAAATTTATTTCCAAGTTATAAAAATTGTTATTGTACAAAAAAAATTTGTTGCAAAAAATAACATAAAAATATCACCAACAACAATTCTCAGAAAACTTGGGAATCCAAAATTTCAGGATTATGTGTTGGGCTACGGCCTCAAAGAGTAAAGTTGAAAACATGGACAATTTTATTTTGAAGCATTCTAATTTGAGAACAGTAACTTTTTTCATTTCAACATTAGCTATTGAAAGTTAGAGAGTTGTCCCTTTAATTGTTTTTATCAGTAGAAGCCAAGATGGCAGAATCCAAAAACTATCACAGTAATGAAAATTTGGGAATCCAAAATTTCAGGATTGCAGGTCTGGATTTGGCCCAGAATGTTTTTAATTTGCTCACAGAGTCGGTTTAATCCAAAAAAGTGTATGATATGTTGGGTTACGCCCTCTAGGAGTGAAGCTGAAAAAGTGTGACACACTGACATTCGCATTTATTATATAGAAGACAAATGTGTGTATGTTTTTTTTTCATATTAAAATCATTAATGTCTATTTGCTAGGTTGGCTATGTAACAAAGACAATTCGTGTTATCAATAAAAAGCTTTTCCTTTTTCTTTCATTTCACTAGTTCGGATTCTCTATCCTGCTAACACACACACATACACACACACACACACACACACACACACACACACACATATATATATATATATATATATATTCTACTAATACACTCGCAGGTCAGTTTATATACCCATTAACAGTCATTAATGGATAAATAAATTTAAATGCTATTTTGTTATGAAAAGTCTCTTTTAAAAGTATTTAAAATAGACCACTCTTATATAAGTAAGTAAATAAACAAATATAATGAAAGGAAAAAATCAACCTTGCAACAATGAAAATTACATATATATAAAAAAAAAACAAGAAAATAAACAATGAACTGCTTATATTCCCTGACAAGTGGACGGAGTTATTGCTGGAGGGTCTGTCTCTGAAACTCTAGAGACAGGATACTGAAGGTAACGCCAATCATCTAAGTGACAAACTTTATATTTGTATTAATTCTGTTATTGCTCTATCTGTGATATCAAGCTCTTTATTAACAAGGACTGCTTGCCTTAAATGCCTTTTCTCTCAATATCTCACTTACTGGCACCATATATATATATATATATATATATATATATATATATATATATATATAAAGATAATAATTTTGTCTTCTTGTTATCACTCTTAAACACTGTTCTGCCATCAATTTACACAAGCTCATTCTTCTTCTTTGTGCTGTGTTCCTTCAGGATGTGGGTGATTGTGGCTCTCCACAATTTCCCATCCTTTGTAGCTCTTAATAAATTTTGTCTCTTTGTTATCACTCTATTCTGCAATTCCATTTACACAAGCTCATTCTTCTTCTTCTTCTTTGTGCTGTGTTCCTTCAGGATGTGGGTGATTGTGGCTCTCCACAATTTCCCATCCTTTGTAGCTCTTAATAAATTTTGTCTTTTTGTTATCACTCTTAAACTCTGTTCTGCCATCCATTTAGACAATCTCATTCTTCGTCTTCTTTGTGCTGTGTTCCTTCAGGATGTGGGTGATTGTGGCTCTCCACAATTTCCCATCCTTTGTAGCTCTTAATAAATTTTTTGTTTTTGTTATCACTCTGTTCTGCCATCCATTTACACAAGCTCATTCTTCTTCTTCTTCTTTGTGCTGTGTTCCTTCAGGATGTGGGTGATTGTGGCTCTCCACAATTTCCCATCCTTTGTAGCTCTTAATAAATTTTGTCTCTTTGTTATCACTCTGTTCTGCCATCCATTTACACAAGCTCATTCTTCTTCTTTGTGCTGTGTTCCTTCAGGATGTGGGTGATTGTGGCTCTCCACAATTTCCTATCCTTTGTAGCTCTTAATAAATTTTATCTCTTTGTTATCACTCTTAAACTCTGCTCTGCCATCCATTTACCCAAGCTTCTTCTTCTTCTTCTATGTTCCATGTTCCTTCATCTGTCCCTTAGATGGTCAATGTATTACCGATAATATTATATATGGAGTGAACATACAATCCAGTAACAATGTTAAATTTTATTTTGGTTCCACAGAAAATCCTTGGAAATTTCATTATTACCATCATAAAATAATGTTAAATAATTTGAAATACAAAAACATCACTGCTCTCTCTAAATATTTCTGACAAAGAATGAAGGCATTTCCCCATGAATTATATCTTATCTAGGCTTATAACAGTAAAGGAAATAAATGCAATTTATGTCTTGTTGAAAAGCTGGTTATTTTAAAACACTTAAATAACCCTAACTTATTAAACAAAAGAAATGAATTGAGGATTACTCAGTAGGCATAAAAATAAATATCTGCTTAAATACGTTGATCCAGATTATTTTTTTAATTTTAAATTTTTTATGTTTATATATTTTTTTTAATTTTATTTTTAATGTAATTTTTAACTTTTATTTTTAATTAATATTTTTAATTCTTTCATTCTTATATTTAATAGTAATTACAGTTTACTTTTAATATATCACTATGAAATTTATATTCTTGTTTTAATAAGAACAAGTAATCTCCCTTTAATGAAATAATTTTTAAAAAATATTAAATTATGAATATTCTCTCTACTCAAATATATAATTTTTTTTTTACATACATAAATCGCATTTAATTTAATTGCCAAATATAATTTTCAAATTTAAAAATTAAAATAACTGTAATCCCAGCATAATATATAACTATACCAACATTGTTATAACAAGATATAATTCAAATTGTGTGGTGGTTCAGGTTAGTTCATACACAACACCTGAAGATTGCATTATGTGTGAAACTCAGAGTCATGCTAGTGGTGAGGGATAAAATGTTATATATATATATATATATATCAATTATGTAGTGCGTGTTCAATTTATGTAACGTAAATCATTCATACGAAAAACAAATACTGAAGCTAATTATATGGCAAGAATCACTCTCGCAAACAATATTTAATAATAAAATACAATCAACTTCGAATCCGTTAATGAATGGTATGATCCTTTTTTATAAATTCCGGTTTTATCAGGTCTTATTTTTTCGACTAGCCGGGCTTTCAATCGTTTCGAACGACCATCATCAGGTAGACATTTGAGTGTGTTTTTGTTAAATTCCAAGTAGTAATGAGACATCGAAAGATAGTGCAGACCGAAAGAAGTGTTTTTTTTAGCAATGAGATATTGTTAAATGTAAGAATAATTTTGGAGCGTGCAAATATAATTAGCTTCAGTATTTGTTTTTCGTATGAATGATTTACGTTACATATATATATATATATATATATATATATATATATATATATATATATATATATATATATACAGTGTAACCCGGATATAAGAGAAACACGGATATAAGAGAGATTTTCTCTGGTCCCAAATTAGAGCCTGTGTTAATAAAACAAAATAGACCAAACCCGGATATAAGAGAAACCCGAATATAAGAGACTTCTTCTCCGGTCCCGACAACTTTCTTATATCCGGGTTACACTGTATATATATAGTGTATATTTAGGCAGTAATTTTTCATTAATGCATGTCTCATTAAATAATATAGACTGACAGGTTTTGTCTATTTATTTTTTTAAAGTAAGTTCCTTTCATATTGTCTGATAAGCTTAATCACATTATGGTTGAAAGACGAAAGGAAAACACCATATTGATACATGTTTAAATCCAATTTAAGCTTTCGGCTTACATAAGCCATTATCAAAGATGACAGTTTCAATAAATCAAACAACGTACAGACGAAACTACAATAATAATCCGTATATATATATATATATATATATATATATAAAAGTGAACATTGAAGTCAACACTTAGAAACAGAAGCATGAAACAGACTGTCGCTTCTAAGTGTTGACTTCAATGTTCACTTTTATTTACACCTGCTCTATCTCTGATACTGAGCACTTTATCCCATAAATATAGCACACCTTAAGAGTATATTTCTTCATACATAAATTATTTTCAGATACAGTGTAACCCTGATATAAGAGACCCGGATATAAGAGATATTTTCTCTGGTCCCAAATTAGAGCCTGTGTTAATTTATATATCATAGACCAAACCCTGATATAAGAGAAACCCGGATATAAGAGACTTCTTCTCCGGTCCCGACAACTCTCTTATATCCGGGTTAAACTGTAATACAAAAAATAAAATTCTAACAATCAATAAAAAAAATCAATAACAACTGAGTAGTGAATTCGATCTTCACTGGGTGCTCCATACTTTCGGCCTTGTACCACATCTAAGCTATGCTTAGTAAATCGCTATGTGTACACACACACACACACACACACACACACACACACAATTATGATGTGATTTTGGATTTTATTGTGTATTAATTTTCGCTCTGTAATAAATACATTGAGCTCTTTTTGTGGATCAGTTTTCTTTTACTTTTAATATTTTTCATTGGATTATGCCAACGGATTTATTACATGTAGTGTGTGTGTGTGTGTGTGTGTGTGTGTCTAGAGCGAAAACTCCAAGAATTTCGATATGGCGTAAGATAAAAAAATTTGTTTGTCTTCTTCTTGGAAGATCAATTGCGACTGAATAAATAATGAGTCCGAGTTCGATCTCCACTGGGTGGTCCATATGACCTGGTGTCACATCTAGCCTACACTTTTAGTAAATAACACTAACACACATCCAGATACTGTATGTTAGGTCGTGTAGGTCTGGAAGAATATTATTTTATTTTACACTGCGTGAACTAGCTTCTTAGTTAAAAAAAGAAAAAGAAAAAAAGAAATGTGTCAGGGAAGAGTGATAGAAGAAGAGAAAGGAAAACCGGACGAATGAAGAAAGGAATGATGAATGTAAAACACTCGGTAACAGTTACTGCTTTCATCCTATCAGAAATCGAGCACTTGCCATGGCATATATACCAAGTGTGACAAAACGAGAAAAACGTTATTAATCATAAACAACAATGCTTAATTAAAGCCCTGAAAGTAGCTATTATGTAAGTAAACTTTCAATAGCCCATGTGTGCTACCACATTTGTCTGTTTGAGCCATGTGATGTTAGTGTTTTTTTTGTTCTATATTTTCTAAACAACTCTCAAAAAAGAAAAAAAAAGCAATTTAATTTTTTTTTATTCATTGTTTTGCTTTGTGTGTATGTCGAGTGTAATATCGTTACGTTAACTCATAAAAGGAATCTAACAGTGATAAGATAACACGTCTCCATCTGACGCGTGTGCTAAACTTTTTAGGCAAAAGCAGGTTCTCTAAAAATTGTAAACTTTATCAAAGTTTGTAAAAAAAAATATATTGCATGGTTGAGATGTTGTCTTTCTTTAAGACTATGGTTTTTTGCTTGTTTATAAACAAAAATGTTTTGGTTTTTAAAAATAGCTGAATAATTGTTTTTTGTTTTCTTTTTCTGGTATTTTTAAAAATATTTAACAGAAAAAAGCACTTATTTTTGTGTAGCATATGATTAATGATTAAGAAAATTTTAAAATAAATTTATTTTTATTTATTTAATTTAATTTATATAAAAAAAACGAACAAAGAATACAAAAAAATACCATTATTTCTTCAATTTCTTTAAGATCAGGGTAATATTACGTATTTATAATTATCAGAAGTTTGTAGACTTTTTAAAATAAATTTATTTTTTATTTATTTAATTTAATTTATTTAAAAAGTCTATAACTTCTCATAAATTATGTAATATCACCCTGGTCTTAAAAAAGAAATTGAAGACATGGTAAATTTTGTATTGTTTGTTTTTTTATTTAATAATTTTTAATTTCATTTGTTAATTAATTTAATTATGTTTAAAAAAATATGGTATTAATTTTTGGATTTTAACTTTTAGTTTTGTAATTTAAACTTTCAGACTTAAAAAAAAATGTTTCTTTGTAGAGGCAAGTAAAACTTTTTTTCTTTTTTCAGGTATATGCTGATCAGATAAAAAAAAAATTTCAAAATATTTTTTTTCTGTCACACATGGAACCAAAACAATAAACAAAAAGAAATTAGGCACCAGCTGACTGGCTTGGTACAGGATAAAGTAGACTTTTTATTTATTTACCAATTTAAATTACTATTCCTATTAATTAAGTTCCTGTTATTCAATTGCAATTAAATATTATGAGGAGAGTGAGAGTCCCCCCACACACTTCCTACGTTAATTTGTCATACAAACTTCTATCAATAAAAAAATGTGCCACTTTTTTTAATACATAATTAGCCCCACTACATATTTAGTAATATTGTCATTTAAACTTTTCAAAACAAGTACCCTTTCTCTCTCCATGTAACTCGGGCTTTTAATTTCACTGTCCGGTTTGGGGTTGTTCCTTATTCTCCATATATAAGTAAAATTAAATAATTAAAATAAAATGACTTTCTTTGGCTCTGAAGAAATTCGTTTCCCTGTCATTTCGGAAGAAGGGCAAGTGGACGTTGTCCAGTTTCTACAAGCAAGTCGTCAAGTCGTCAAATTTATTGGTAAGTATTTTATTTTTATTTATTTAACTTTGATCTGTGAGCTAGTTAAATTACTCCACAATTTCTTTTTATATTGTCTCATATTTGGATTCTAGTAATCAAACTAAAAACAAAATATTAAAAAAATAAATAAATAAAAAAAGTTTAAGTAGTTTTTTTAACCTCCCCCATTTTTTTCTAATTGACCAATTTTTTTTTAGATTGACCATCAAGAGAACTGGATTATTATGCCTATCAAAAGTTTATGCAACTTCCAAATCTGACATCAAGATTTTAATTTTTAAAGTATACTATTTTTTTTTATTGACTTGTATTTTTAAAGGAATTTTAAATAATTGTTTTGAATCACCAACCAAGTTTTCATTGTTGCGTAACATAAATAATACATTTTTTTTTTTAGAATTTAAAAAGTTTTTTTTTATTTTAACAATACTTTTTTAAATAAATATTTTTTTCATGAGGCAGAATGCGATAGTTTTTTAATTGTTTTACATTTAAATTTATTTTGTTTAGAAATTTTGTAATTTCCATTTTTTTTTAAATTATACATATTTTTAATTTTTCATTGATTTTTTTTTTCTTTACTTCTGTTAGTCATCAAGTAATTTATTTTTATTTTAAAAGTCCTTTATTACAAAATATAAAAACAATGTTTTCTTTCCATCCATGAATTTTCGCGCGCGTGGTGGTATTTTTTTTATGATTAAAAAAGTAAAAGATATATATATATAATTTTCTCTTCCTGTTAAAATTACAACAATTTTTGATTTTTTTTTTTTAGGCAGTTAAACGGTAAACTTTTAAAAAGTTCCATTATTATTTGTACACAGTTATTTTTTTAATATTTTTTTCTTAAAACAAATTCTGTCTTTTCATTTTTTTTTACTATATTCAATTGTTGTAGTGTTTTTTTAATTTCTTTCCTATTTATTTATTTTTACAATATGAGGTTTGTTAAATACGCAAGTCACCCCACTCCTCTCCCCTTTAGGCTTTTTTTACCCAACCCTTGCATTGTGATGAATACTCAAGTCAGCTTATCTTACCTGGATCAGGTGATAATGGTATATACTAACAATTGCTCTAGTGGCAATGTTTACACTTTTTTATCAGATGCACCTTTCAGAGAATTAAAATAAAATCCTAGTTTACTCACGCGAAGGGTTGTCAGTTACCAGCTAAACAGGATTTTGTTCAAATTAAAAATTGTCATTTATTTAATAAATTTGTTTTATAAAATTTATATACTTTCAAACTATGTGTGTGTGTAAATTAGAAATCATTTTTTTAATTTAATTTCTAACGGGATGTCCTATTTCGTTGCGATTTTTTCTTCTTTTTTTTTTTCCTACCCGCGGCAAATCTGATCTACCCCGGCGGTGGGTGTAATTATGCTTTTTATTTTTATGTAGTATTTCCAGGAGCAGTCATAATCCTCTGTGTACGTGTCATAAAAATAAATGAAAGTGAATTGTTCACAGGGCTTATTAAATAATTATAAAATAACTTGTTTTTAAAGAAGTGAAGAGCGGCCATTTTTTGCCAATATTATTTTTCCTATATTTCAAATTTTTTTCTCATAAAAAAGATCTGGTAAAATTAAAATCGCAGACTTCGTGGTAAATATAACTTATTTTAAGTTTAAAAAAAAAAGAAAAAAATCCATAATCTGAAATACCTAAGGCTGAATCTTAATTGGGGCTCTGAATTTATCCCTATTCAATAAGCGGGGCGGGGGTCTTAAATATATTCACGCTTTCTTACTTAGAAGACAATATTTAGCCCCCCTCCCCCAAGGGTTACATGTGGCACAAGGCCGGGTTTAACGTGGGTTTTCCGAGCCCGTAGGCTCGGCCAAAAATATTCTTTATTGGAACCCGTAAAAACGGGTTCAGGGACAGTCTACCTCCCCGAATGAGACTCTGCCCTTAGAAGATTATTTAATTTTAAAATAAAGGGTCAAACTCAAAAATATAGGTTTATCAAAAAATGAAACGTGGTAATTGTGAAAAAAAAATTAGAACACTATGTTTTTTGTTGTTTTTTTTTTTAAACAATGCACTTAAAACGTTGAAGTAAAAAAAAAAATACTTCGATCAGCTATAATTGCTGTTTTCTGTTTAAGGGATTTTCAGTGCGGCCATTCACTACCGAATGTGACACAAGGTCGTGGTTTAAAGAGGGTTTACTACTGGCAATAACATGGAAAGATTGCTCAGGCCCCCTCATCACTTCTCCTTTTGGGGACACCTCAGCTTGAGTATTGATTGATCCCAGACCCCCCCCCTGCTTCCCGAAGAAGAGATACTGCCTGGGGGGGGGGGGGAGATAGTATCCTGGGGCTTAGTGTAAAATTAGTAAACGAGGTGCCTTTAATAAGCTCAGAGAGGTGGTTGGAAAATTTCATAAAAAGAAAAAACATAAAAGTCCTCCACTTCTATTAGCAACCTAAGGACGTGGGTAAAATTAAATAAAACCAATAAATAAAATAATAATAATAAAAAAGAGAAATATATTTTCCCATGATGTTAGTAATAAAGGAACCAGAAATCTTATTACACAACTTGGCTTCACCAAACGCCCATTAGGTGCCACTTTTTAAATTCTATAAAAATACAAGTATTTCCTTCCTTTCTCTTTCTACCTTTTACTCCAGGATGTAGCAACACATGGAAAGCATTCGTTTTCCTGGCCCACTGACAACTGAACTCTCTTTTCCACTTTCCAACACATAGCGTTCCTACATGTCTTCCAAAACCTCCAGCTATGAAGTCAGTCAACATTTATTCTTGGTCGTTCCAACCGAGCACAAGGTTGACTTGAACTCAACCATTATAACTATGCTTATCATGACTTGCCTGAGCTTACTTCTGGACCAGAAAAAGAAACTGTTTTCCACTTTACAATACATAGCGTTCAGATGTGTTTTGCAGTTTCACTCAGGGAGTAAGTACTTTGATCGTTCTAACTCAGTGCAAAGCTGACTTGAGCTCAACCATTTTGACCAGTATTATCCTTATTTACCCTAACTTACTTCTGAACCAGAAAAAGGAAAAAAATGGACATACCCAAAAGACATTGAGGACTTTGTTTCCCTACAGTTACTATAAAAAAAGAATAAACGGTCTGTAGTAGAAACCCAAGATTTTGTTGCTTCTACATTAATTGTTTAAACGTGAACACACACAAACCTATGATACACCTACCATTGAGTATAGTCAGGATCATTGAGTTCATTTGAACAATCCTTTCCTTAGCTGCATAGTATGTACTTCACCAGGACTGCACACAGTTTTGAATTCAGAGTTTCTCTTCTATTAGACTGGTTACCATCCAAGGTTATACAACCCAGTCTGTCCTGCTATTTTACCCATAGCTGCAGGAAGAAGAGATGGAATCATGCCTTTCCCAAATTTTTTCTTGGCAAATACAAAAATACAATTCCAAGAAAGAAAATACGAAAGGTAGTTGTTGAAAAAATATCCAGAGAAATAAGGTGAAGAGCTATGGTTGGGAACTTGAAATCTAGTAATGAGAAATGTTCACTTATCATATGCAACAATAGATTGGAGAAAAACATTTATGTCGTGCCGCTGACAAGGAAACCATAATGATTGGTGTATTACACAAAATCCGTGTTATATACATTGTTTATTGGAATGATTGCATAAGAAACTTTAATACCTCAAAAACAAAACTGCTCTCTATTACTCACCACAGGTAACCATACCTGCCCCCCCGCCCCAGAATGTCTGACGCTCTACACCACGAGAGCACCTCTTTGCGACTGCTTGGTCTCACACTGTCCACTCACCTGAGATGGAACAACTACATTGAATCAATAGTTTAATCTACAGCAAGGAGAGTTTGTTCTTTGTGTTGCACCAGAAAGTTTTTCTCGCCCGAGTCCATCCTTCAAATCTGTAAATCAACTAAATTCTGATAATCTGAAACAAATGACAGAGCCTACCTTCTACCATTGTCCTGTCTGGTTTCGCATCTATTTATTTTTTTTATTCATTTCACCCCCAGCAAGGCAATAAAGCCACTAAGATTCAAGCTTTTGCATGGAATACTTTTGCTATAAATGGTCTGGTGCCCCCACTGATCGTCTTAAGGTCTTCAACAAAATCCAGAGACGGATATACAATGTGATTGGCCCTGATCTGGCATCTTGTCTACAGTCGCTCTCTCACAGACATGTCGTCGCCTCCCTCTGTCTTTTCTACAAATACTTCCATGGTAACTGCTCCAACGAGCTACTTTCACTAGTTCCCAGACTGCAAAAATTTAACCATGCAACTAGGCTGGCTTCTCGATCCCACCCTTTCACTGTCAAAACAGTTAAATGTAGCCGTCTCTTCTACTCTAATAGCTTCATGTCTCGCACCTCTCGTCTGTGGAATTCTCTTCCTATTACTTGTTTTCCTGATAGCTATAATCTCCAATTTTTCAAATGTAATGTCAATCGACATCTCCAGATGCCTGTCCTCCTTTCCTCTATCATGCCTCTTTACTCTCGTTCACATTCTCTGTAACCCCTTGCGTGCTAGTGGCATCCCGCCTTGTTTGGGGTGAAATGCTTAAAAAAAAAGAAATAAATAAAAAAAATAACATATATAACACATAACATATTGTATGTAAAAATAAATATGCCAAAATTTATTCTTGGCAAATACAAAAATACAATTCCAAGAAAGAAAATGCAGAAAGTAGATGTTGAAAAGAGTTCTGGAGAAAACAGTATGCAACACGATAGGCCCTGATCTGGCATCCCATCTTCAGTCACTTTCTCACAGACGTGTTGTGGCTTCCGTCTGTCTTTTCTACAAGTATTTTCATGGCAACTGCTCTGAGGAGCTACTTTCACTGGTTCCCAAATTGCATGAATTTAAGCACGCTACTAGGTTGGCATCTCGGTCCCACCCTTTCACTGTCGAAACGACTAAATGTAGCCGTCTCTTCTACTCCAACAGCTTCTTATCTCACACCTCCTGTCAGTGGAACTCCCTTCCTATCACTTGCTTCCCTGTTAGCTATAATCTTCAAATGTAATGTCAATCGACATCTTCTCATGCCTTGACCTTGATCCCTGTCCTTCCCTTTATCCTTTTCCCCGAACACTCCTCTTTTCTCTTACTCCCTGTAACAACCCCTTGCATGCTAGTGCCACTCCCACCTTGATTTGGGGTGAAATGCTTAAAAAAAAAAAAATCTGTGTTTGGGAACTTGAAATCTAGTAATGAGAAATGTTCATTTGTCATGTGCAACAATAGATTTGAGAAAAAAGTTTATGTAGTGCTGCTGACGAGGAAACCGTAATGATGGTATATTACACAAAATCAATATTGTATACATTGTTTATTGAAATGGTTGGCTAATTGCCAATCAATTCAAACTTTCTAAAATGGTAAATAATAAATATTTCTTTATAGTTTGTTCACATATTTTAATAATTTAGGTTATAAATTTATGAATAATAATATTTTGTTCTCTAGAAATTGGTAAATGATAAATATTGCATTGCATTAGTTTTAATACAATTGTCTTAGTTTTTAGAATGTTATAAATAAAATTATTCTTGTAAATAAACAATCTAATAAATAGGGTTTAATATTTTTGTTAAAAATGATCAAGAATGAAAAAAAATGTATAAATTAACTTGTATTATATGTTTAGGCTTTATTACTATTCTAATCATCACTTTTAAAAGCTAATATTACCAAGGAGTGAAGGTAGTTAAAATAATAGTAGTGGTGTCAAGGGAAAAATTGTCCTTTTGACACTCTGTTTTTTTTTTGCAGGCACAAAGGTTAATGATTGCCAAATGTGTTATGTTGCTAATTTGTTTGAAATATTTTCTGCACCTGAATCAACACTTTCTGAAGACAATTCATTTGCCCCACTTAACAACAGCCTGAAGGTCGTTTTTGACATCAGCTACCAATTTGACCTTATCAAACTGATCAGAGTTATTATCAAGAGTAAATGGTTGTATCATCAACATAGATACCAAGTTGAGAGCTGATGCCATTGGGAAGGTCGTTAATGAAAATGAAAAACAAAGTAGGATCAAGAATAGAGCTCTGGGGAGGGGGACACCTGCATTAGTACAAAAGGATCTAGAAGAGTGGCCATTCAGGATAACTTTCATTTCACAATTTGATAAGAGAGATTGGATCAGTTCAAAAATGTGGCCAAAGTCACCGTAACTTTTCAACTTGTGAAGAAGACCTGTATGCCACATCCTGTCAAAAGCTTTCAAGATGTACAAAGCAACAGTCCGATTTCACCATTCTTGATAGAGCCTGATAAAATCTTTTTGTAATTATCGTCAGTACATCAGCAGTAGACCTAGAGAAATGAAAGCCATATTGCTTGTCTGAAAGAAGGCCCTGCAATGTGAGATGCTTAACTAATTCAGCTAATTAAGGCCTCTTAAGGTTAATAGGCCAATAGTTGGACGGGTAAGATAGTTCAGTCAGTCAGTTATGTGCCATACATGATACACACTTAGGCGATCATGTATCTTTTGATACATGACTGATGAGGCAGATTTTTTCACACAGTAAGTTGCCATTTCTTTCTGCAATAGACCAGCTGCCATCCAAGACTACAGAACCCAGTCTGTCCTGCTATTTACCCATGGCTGGGAGGAGAAGATTCATACTTTTCCCAAGGGTATTAGCACATAGGTGAATGTTATGGATTTGACTGGAATTCAAACTCAGCTCTCCAATTCCTCAATCTGAGCTGCTATCCATTACTCCACCGTTAAAAACTGGAACAACAGACGAGAGAACAGGAGCCAGTTCAGGAGCACACTTATTACGGGGACACCACCAGGTCTGCATGCTTTGTGGGATCCAGAGATGATAACCGAAACCGTAGAAGGATTTATATGCATATCACTCAACAGAGACGCACTTCTAAGTGGAAAGTTAGGCAAGGATTCTCCAGATAAGTCAAAAGTAGTTTGAAACATTCAGCTTTATCAGCAGAAGATGTTAACATCTTAAATTGATTGAAAAGAGGAGGAATAGAAGATTTACTCTTATTTAATACACTATTACACAGCTGCCAGTAATCACAAGAGACAAAGATGTTAGATGCAATATGGTGCTTCATTCTATCAACAAACAGAAACTTAGCTCCTTCAAGGATACATTTACGTTTATTATGTGCAGCCATAAATAGGCATCTGTTGTGATGGGAACTAATACACTGGTAAAGCTGGAAACGTTTCCTGTGGGCTATAGCAGTAGAACATGTTGGTGGGAACCATGGAGAAAATTAAGGTTTCACCTGGTATTTCCAAGAAGGAATGAAAGTATCTATGCGGGCTTTGACCTGATAAAAAAATTCAGTGGTACAATTCTCAATATGAAAGTTAAAAATGTCAGTTCAATGGATGTCTTGAAGAAAGTCACAAAGAGAATCCCAATCAGCATGCTGGTAACAGAAATAAGTTTTATAAATAGGAGTTTCCTATCGAATAGATCCTTTTACCAAAATATCCATACTAAAGAGTGATTTGAGTTGCCAAGAGAACAGTATTGTGAAGCTCGGCAAGATCTTGGAGAGGAGGTAAAAAATAAATCAAGTATAGAAACTTATTGCTCAGATTTGCTAAGAAAATGAGCAGGGAAATCTACGATTTGAGTAAGGCTTGCATACATTCCTGACCACTAACAATCCCTTTCTTCATGATTATCAATGAATTCCTATATTAAAATCATTAGCAATGTATTTACATTATACATATAATAGCCCTCTTCTATCAGTAATGCTTGCTTTCATTCCTAACCACTGACAATCCCTTTCTTCCTATTCTCATTGCATTCCTATATTAAAATCATTAGCAATGTATTTATATTATACATATAATAGCCCTGTTCTATCAGTAATGCTTGCCTTCATTCCTGACCACTGACAATCACTTTCTTCCTAATTTTCATTGCATTCCTATATTAAAATCATTAACAATGTATTTATATTATACATATAATAGCCCTGTTCTATCAGTAATGCTTGCCTTCATTCCTGACCACTGACAATCCCTTTCTTCCTGATTTTCATTGCATTCCTATATTAAAATCATAAACAATGTATTTATATTATACATATAATAGCCCTATTCTATCAGTAATGCTTACCTTCATTCCTGACCACTGACAATCCCTTTCTTCCTGATTTTCATTGCATTCCTATATTAAAATCATAAACAATGTATTTATATTATACATATAATAGCCCTGTTCTATCAGTAATGCTTGCCTTCATTCCTGACCACTGACAATCACTTTCTTCCTGATTTTCATTGCATTCCTTTATTAAAATCATTAACAATGTATTTATATTATGCATATAATAGCCCTGTTCTATCAGTAATGCTTGCCTTCATTCCTGACCACTGACAATCCCTTTCTTCCTGATTTTCATTGCATTCCTATATTAAAATCATTAACAATGATTTTATATTATACATATAATAGCCCTGTTCTATCAGTAATGCTTGCCTTCATTCCTGACCACTGACAATTCATTTCTTCCTGATTTTCATTGCATTCCTATATCAAAATCATTAACAATGTATTTATATTATACATATAATAGCCCTGTTCTATCAGTAATGCTTGCCTTCATTCCTGACCACTGACAATCACTTTCTTCCTGATTTTCATTGCATTCCTATATTAAAATCATTAACAATGTATTTATATTATACATATAATAGCCCTGTTCTATCAGTAATGCTTGCCTTCGTTCCTGACCACTGACTATCCCTTTCTTCCTGATTTTCATTGCATTCCTATATTAAAATCATTAACAATGTATTTATATTATGCATATAATAGCCCGGTTCTATCAGTAATGCTTGCCTTCGTTCCTGACCACTGACAATCCCTTTCTTCCTGATTTTCATTGCATTCCTATATTAAAATCATTAACAATGTATTTATATTATACATATAATAGCCCTGTTCTATCAGTAATGCTTGCCTTCATTCCTGACCACTGACAATCCCTTTCTTCCTGATTTTCATTGCATTCCTATATTAAAATCATTAACAATGTATTTATATTATACATATAATAGCCCTGTTCTATCAGTAATGCTTGCCTTCATTCCTGACCACTGACAATCCCTTTCTTCCTGATTTTCATTGCATTCCTATATTAAAATCATTAACAATGTATTTATATTATACATATAATAGCCCTGTTCTATCAGTAATGCTTGCCTTCATTCCTGACCACTGACAATCCCTTTCTTCCTGATTTTCATTGCATTCCTATATTAAAATCATTAACAATGTATTTATATTATACATATAATAGCCCTGTTCTATCAGTAATGCTTGCCTTCATTCCTGACCACTGACAATCCCTTTCTTCCTGATTTTCTTTGCATTCCTATATTAAAATCATTAACAATGTATTTATATTATACATATAATAGCCCTGTTCTATCAGTAATGCTTGCCTTCATTCCTGACCACTGACAATCCCTTTCTTCCTGATTTTCATTGCATTCCTATATTAAAATCATTAACAATGTATTTATATTATACATATAATAGCCCTGTTCTATCAGTAATGCTTGCCTTCATTCCTGACCACTGACAATTCATTTCTTCCTGATTTTCATTGCATTCCTATATTAAAATCATTAACAATGTATTTATATTATACATATAATAGCCCTGTTCTATCAGTAATGCTTGCCTTCATTCCTGACCACTGACAATCCCTTTCTTCCTGATTTTCATTGCATTCCTATATTAAAATCATTAACAATGTATTTATATTATACATATAATAGCCCTGTTCTATCAGTAATGCTTGCCTTCATTCCTGACCACTGACAATCCCTTTCTTCCTGATTTTCATTGCATTCCTATATTAAAATCATTAACAATGTATTTATATTATACATATAATAGCCCTGTTCTATCAGTAATGCTTGCCTTCATTCCTGACCACTGACAATTCATTTCTTCCTGATTTTCATTGCATTCCTATATTAAAATCATTAACAATGTATTTATATTATACATATAATAGCCCTGTTCTATCAGTAATGCTTGCCTTCATTCCTGACCACTGACAATCCCTTTCTTCCTGATTTTCATTGCATTCCTATATTAAAATCATTAACAATGTATTTTTATTATACATATAATAGCCCGGTTCTATCAGTAATGCTTGCCTTCATTCCTGACCACTGACAATCCCTTTCTTCCTGATTTTCATTGCATTCCTATATTAAAATCATTAACAATGTATTTATATTATACATATAATAGCCCGGTTCTATCAGTAATGCTTGCCTTCATTCCTGACCACTGACAATCCCTTTCTTCCTGATTTTCATTGCATTCCTATATTAAAATCATTAACAATGTATTTATATTATACATATAATAGCCCTGTTCTGTCAGTAATGCTTGCCTTCATTCCTGACCACTGACAATCCCTTTCTTCCTGATTTTCATTGCATTCCTATATTAAAATCATTAACAATGTATTTATATTATACATATAATAGCCCTATTCTATCAGTAATGCTTGCCTTCATTCCTGACCACTGACAATCCCTTTCTTCCTGATTTTCATTGCATTCCTATATTAAAATCATTAACAATGTATTTATATTATACATATAATAGCCCTGTTCTATCAGTAATGCTTGCCTTCATTCCTGACCACTGACAATTCATTTCTTCCTGATTTTCATTGCATTCCTATATTAAAATCATTAACAATGTATTTATATTATACATATAATAGCCCTGTTCTATCAGTAATGCTTGCCTTCATTCCTGACCACTGACAATCCCTTTCTTCCTGATTTTCATTGCATTCATATATTAAAATCATTAACAATGTATTTATATTATGCATATAATAGCCCGGTTCTATCAGTAATGCTTGCCTTCGTTCCTGACCACTGACAATCCCTTTCTTCCTGATTTTCATTGCATTCCTATATTAAAATCATTAACAATGTATTTATATTATACATATAATAGCCCTGTTCTATCAGTAATGCTTGCCTTCATTCCTGACCACTGACAATCCCTTTCTTCCTGATTTTCATTGCATTCCTATATTAAAATCATTAACAATGTATTTATATTATACATATAATAGCCCTGTTCTATCAGTAATGCTTGCCTTCATTCCTGACCACTGACAATCCCTTTCTTCCTGATTTTCTTTGCATTCCTATATTAAAATCATTAACAATGTATTTATATTATACATATAATAGCCCTGTTCTATCAGTAATGCTTGCCTTCATTCCTGACCACTGACAATCCCTTTCTTCCTGATTTTCATTGCATTCCTATATTAAAATCATTAACAATGTATTTATATTATACATATAATAGCCCTGTTCTATCAGTAATGCTTGCCTTCATTCCTGACCACTGACAATTCATTTCTTCCTGATTTTCATTGCATTCCTATATTAAAATCATTAACAATGTATTTATATTATACATATAATAGCCCTGTTCTATCAGTAATGCTTGCCTTCATTCTTGACCACTGACAATCCCTTTCTTCCTGATTTTCATTGCATTCCTATATTAAAATCATTAACAATGTATTTATATTATACATATAATAGCCCTGTTCTATCAGTAATGCTTGCCTTCATTCCTGACCACTGACAATCCCTTTCTTCCTGATTTTCATTGCATTCCTATATTAAAATCATTAACAATGTATTTATATTATACATATAATAGCCCTGTTCTATCAGTAATGCTTGCCTTCATTCCTGACCACTGACAATTCATTTCTTCCTGATTTTCATTGCATTCCTATATTAAAATCATTAACAATGTATTTATATTATACATATAATAGCCCTGTTCTATCAGTAATGCTTGCCTTCATTCCTGACCACTGACAATCCCTTTCTTCCTGATTTTCATTGCATTCCTATATTAAAATCATTAACAATGTATTTTTATTATACATATAATAGCCCGGTTCTATCAGTAATGCTTGCCTTCATTCCTGACCACTGACAATCCCTTTCTTCCTGATTTTCATTGCATTCCTATATTAAAATCATTAACAATGTATTTATATTATACATATAATAGCCCGGTTCTATCAGTAATGCTTGCCTTCATTCCTGACCACTGACAATCCCTTTCTTCCTGATTTTCATTGCATTCCTATATTAAAATCATTAACAATGTATTTATATTATACATATAATAGCCCTGTTCTGTCAGTAATGCTTGCCTTCATTCCTGACCACTGACAATCCCTTTCTTCCTGATTTTCATTGCATTCCTATATTAAAATCATTAACAATGTATTTATATTATACATATAATAGCCCTATTCTATCAGTAATGCTTGCCTTCATTCCTGACCACTGACAATCCCTTTCTTCCTGATTTTCATTGCATTCCTATATTAAAATCATTAACAATGTATTTATATTATACATATAATAGCCCTGTTCTATCAGTAATGCTTGCCTTCATTCCTGACCACTGACAATTCATTTCTTCCTGATTTTCATTGCATTCCTATATTAAAATCATTAACAATGTATTTATATTATACATATAATAGCCCTGTTCTATCAGTAATGCTTGCCTTCATTCCTGACCACTGACAATCCCTTTCTTCCTGATTTTCATTGCATTCCTATATTAAAATCATTAACAATGTATTTATATTATACATATAATAGCCCTGTTCTATCAGTAATGCTTGCCTTCATTCCTGACCACTGACAATCCCTTTCTTCCTGATTTTCATTGCATTCCTATATTAAAATCATTAACAATGTATTTATATTATACATATAATAGCCCTGTTCTATCAGTAATGCTTGCCTTCATTCCTGACCACTGACAATTCATTTCTTCCTGATTTTCATTGCATTCCTATATTAAAATCATTAACAATGTATTTATATTATACATATAATAGCCCTGTTCTATCAGTAATGCTTGCCTTCATTCCTGACCACTGACAATCCCTTTCTTCCTGATTTTCATTGCATTCCTATATTAAAATCATTAACAATGTATTTTTATTATACATATAATAGCCCGGTTCTATCAGTAATGCTTGCCTTCATTCCTGACCACTGACAATCCCTTTCTTCCTGATTTTCATTGCATTCCTATATTAAAATCATTAACAATGTATTTATATTATACATATAATAGCCCGGTTCTATCAGTAATGCTTGCCTTCATTCCTGACCACTGACAATCCCTTTCTTCCTGATTTTCATTGCATTCCTATATTAAAATCATTAACAATGTATTTATATTATACATATAATAGCCCTGTTCTGTCAGTAATGCTTGCCTTCATTCCTGACCACTGACAATCCCTTTCTTCCTGATTTTCATTGCATTCCTATATTAAAATCATTAACAATGTATTTATATTATACATATAATAGCCCTATTCTATCAGTAATGCTTGCCTTCATTCCTGACCACTGACAATCCCTTTCTTCCTGATTTTCATTGCATTCCTATATTAAAATCATTAACAATGTATTTATATTATACATATAATAGCCCTGTTCTATCAGTAATGCTTGCCTTCATTCCTGACCACTGACAATCACTTTCTTCCTGATTTTCATTGCATTCCTTTATTAAAATCATTAACAATGTATTTATATCATACATATAATAGCCCTGTTCTATCAGTAATGCTTGCCTTCATTCCTGACCACTGACAATCCCTTTCTTCCTGATTTTCATTGCATTCCTATATTAAAATCATTAGCAATGTATTTATATCATACATATAATAGCCCTGTTCTATCAGTAATTCTTGCTTTCATTCCTGACCACTGACAATCCCTTTCAAATATTTATAATCTCATTCTACTCATTCTATGAACATAGAACTGCATCAATATCGTAATATTATTATTATTATTATTATTATTATTACCCATGGTAAAGTTAAGAGTCTATTTATTTTCTTCTTAAGTAGTACAATAAACTGGCCTCTCTAACTTTGGTTGGCAACCAGTCTACTAGAAGGACAAATCTGAATTCAAAATTGTATATAGCCTTTGTGATACAGCCATCAACAAGATTATGGAGTTTATTATGATTCTGTATCTCAGCTGAAGCCAACCTATGACTGTATCAATTTATTATTATTACCTTTGGAAAAAGTTAGAGTACGTTTCTTCTTCCTCTCAGCTATGGGTTAAATAATAGAGTAAACTAAGCTTTCTAGCTTTGGTTGGCAACCAATCTAAGAAATTGACAACTGTGAATTCAAAACCGGTTGGGCGTCGAACTAGTAACTTCATCCCATAAAAACCTTCTTGTGACAGAAACCTTAGCAGCTACACCTATCATTTCTTTCTACTCCTATCTATAGATTGAATAAAAGGTAAACTGAGCCGTCTAGGCTTGGTTGGCAATCAGTCTAGAAAAAAGACCATTCTGAATTTAAATAGTTGTATCAGCTTGGGATGAAAAATCAGAAAGCGGAGTTTGAATTCAGCTTCATTACAGTCAATTATGCACAAATACCGTTGGGAAAGGTATGGAGCCATCTCTCCCCCAGCTATGGGTTGATTAGTAGGATAGATTAGGCCTTAGTTGGCAGCCAGTCTACTGCAAAAAGAAATGTCAACATACTTAGCTGGTCATGAATCAAAAGTGACATGATCACGCTAGTGTCTATCTGATGTCGCCCTCGAGTAGCGCATACTATGTAGTCATTGATAAAATCACGGAGTTCACAATGATACCATAATCTCAACTGCAGTTGACCTATGACTCCATCAATTTATTATTAGTACAAAATTTGTTCTAAGACATGGTGGTCACAATGTATTTTATGATTATTATTAGCCTTGGAAAAAAATGTGTGTTCATTTTTTCCTCCCCAGCTATGGGTTAAATAGTTAAGTAAACTAATCTATGTAGCCTCAGTTGACAAACAGTCTAGACAAAAACAACTCTGAATTCAAAATCAGATGTAGTCCTGGCGTGGCACATACCAAGCAGCCATCGACAAGAACAGAGAGTTCACAGTTCACAGTGACTCTATATTTTTGAGTGTGGTTATTCTGTCAATCCTGCATCAATTTATTATTATTAAATATTAGTACAAAATTTCTATTCTAAGAAATGTTTGTCCCATTGTTTTTCTAAAGGACTGTATAATTTTTTCATCATTAATAAAAGGATTGTGAGAAAAAATCATGCTAAATTTTGGGTTTTTTTTTTTTAAAGCTATTTTTCTTTTTTTTATGGTAGCGGTACCATGTGTACTGTAACCGCAGTAGAAGTGGTGTTCCTTGGGCAAGATAGCCTGACAGAGCCCACCCCTCTCCAGGCCTGTTTTTGAATTCAGAGTTTTCCTTCTCGAAGATCAGTTGCCACCTATGGCTATAGAACCCAGTCTGCCCTGCTATTTTACCCATAGCTGGAAGGAGAAGAAGAATTCAAACTCGGCTCTCTGATTCTGCAATCTGAGCCACTATCCATTACACCACCGTGCCTCCTCGATTCCTTGAGAAGAAACCTCGAGGAATCTAAATAATATTATTTTATCCCCCCCCCCCCAACCAACCCCTCATCATTAGTACATTGATGCTAGGAGGGGAGCCAGGATTCAGTCAGTTATGTGCCATGCGTGATACACGCTTAGGCGATCATGTATCTCTCGAGGTAGATTTTATTCCCACAGTAGGTTAGCATTTCTTTCTGTGGTAGATCAGTTGCCATCCAAGGCTATAGAACCCAGTTTGTCCTGCTGGGAGAAGAAGAGGATTCATACCTTCCCCAAGGGTATTAGCACGTAAGTGAATGTAATGGATCTGACTGGAATTCGAACCCAGCTCTCTGATTCTGCAATCTGAGCCACTGTCCATTATGCCCCTTGAAGCTATAGAGAGCAGTCTAACAACTGTTTTATTAATTCTGTCAATCCTGTGATCTTTAAAATAAAGTATCAACCTGACCTCCCAGCTTTCAGCCAAGGAAATTGCTTGTTCTAAATGGTCATTGTTTAGTGAAATTACTTTTACACAATAGAAATGAAATTCCGGATATGTTGAAAACCAGACAAGGCAGTGTTAGCAGCAGGTTCAATTGCTTGTTTCAAATCGTCATTGTTTAGTTAAATTACTATTGATATATTATTTACATTATTCGGACTATTGTCCTCATCTTTGTTGCCATATTAATTACAACATTTTGGTCCTTCAGTATCTGTCTATATTTCTGAGATGAGGTATTATGTACATTATTTACATTATTCGGACTATTGTCCTCATCTTTGTTGCCATATTAATTACAACATTTTGGTCCTTCAGTATCTGTCTATATTTCTGAGATGCGGTATTATGTACATTATTTACATTATTCGGACTATTGTCCTCATCTTTGTTGACATATTAATTACAACATTTTGGTCCTTCAGTATCTGTCTATATTTCTGAGATGAGGTATTATGTACATTATTTACATTATTCGGACTATTGTCCTTATCTTTGTTGCCATATTAATTACAACATTTTGGCCCTTCAGTATCTGTCTATATTTCTGAGATGAGGTATTATGTACATTATTTACATTATTCGGACTATTGTCCTCATCTTTGTTGATATATTAATTACAACATTTTGGCCCTTCAGTATCTGTCTATATTTCTGAGATGAGGTATTATGTACATTATTTACATTATTCGGACTATTGTCCTCATCTTTGTCGCCACATTAATTACATTTTGCTGTACACTTTCTTCAGGTGGTTGGAATGTCTAACTGAACCCTTTATTTCGCTCACTGGAGTAGATTGTTCTAGTTCCACATGCTATGTTTAATGGATATCAGTTATCTCCTGTTAATTTCCCTCTTAAATTCTCCACTGCCTTAACCGGATATTGAACTCACACTCTTTGGGTCCTGTCACTGCATCTAACCAACACCTTTATCCACTGTGCCATGTGTCCTTGAGGACATCTGTCTATGAATTTCTTGGTATTATAAACCTAATGTCTTCAGCAACCATTTTTACCAGTGCTCATATTGCAATTTTTGTTGCTATTATCGCTTTTCTCTGGCACTCCTTATTACTGGTTCCCATATTGTATTCATTTCTATGCTTGGTCAGCTCAGGAGATTTTTGCAGCCTAGCATATGTGCTGATTCCTTGAGTTTACAAATTTTCCAATGGTGTTCTTTGGCGTTAGTTAGGTCCTGTGACAGGACCCAAAGAGTGTGAGTTCAATACCCGGTTAACTGATAACTGACATCCATTAAACATAGCACATGGAACTAGAACAGTCTACCCCAGTGAAGGAAATAAAGGGTTCAGTTCGACATTCCAACCACATGAACAAGTTCCGGAGCGTACAACGGTTAAAACATTGTAATAAATATGGCGATAAAGATGAGGACAATAGTTTGAATAATGTAAATAATTTACATAATACCTCATCTCAGAAATATAGACATATAGGTATCCATATCAGAGAGTGAAATAAAAAATTAGTTTATATTTATTTGAATAAAGTGTTTATTTGATGTTTCATCTGTTTTTACATACTTAAAATGTCTTCTTTTCTCACATTTCTCAGTACTAGGCTCTGTACCCACCCGCTTGAGTCTTAGGGTCATACAATCAAGGAGTTCGCCCAGGGAATCACCAAAACACTGCATGTTACTAAGTAACAGTTTCTTCTGTCACATTTCTTGCTTAGGGAACTCTCTTCCAGCTTCTTGATTTCCAGTCAACTTTGACCTTCAAAAATTGAAATGCAATGTCAATCGTTATCTACTGTCTTCCTGATTACTCTTCTATTGTTCTCACTCAATTTTCCCTTGTGGAACTCTCTTCCGGCTTCTTGCTTTCCTTTCAACTTTGATCTTCAAAAATTGAAATGCAATGTCAATCGTTATCTACTGTCTTCCTGATTACTCTTCTATTGTTCTCACTCAATTTTCGCTTGTGGAACTCTCTTCCGGCTTCTTGCTTTCCATTCAACTTTGATCTTCAAAAATTGAAATGCAATGTCAATCGTTATCTACTGCCTTCCGATTACTTTTCTATTGTTCTCACTCAATTTTCGTTTGTGGAACTGTCTTCCGGCTTCTTGCTTTCCAGTCAACTTTGATCTTCAAAAATTTAAAAGCAATTTCAATCGTTATCTACTGTCTTTTTAATTTCTTATATTGTATTGTTTACTCTACTTAATTACATTTTTCTTTTTCTCTTATTCTTTCACACACAGTAACCCCTTGAATCTTAGTGGCTTTATTGCCTTGCTGGGTGTGAAATGAATAAAAAAAATAAATAGATGCGAAACCAGACAGGACAATGGTAGAAGGTAGGCTCTGTCATTTGTTTCAGATTATCAGAATTTAGTGAAATAGCTTTTTACACTTTGGAATGTAAGTTTGAATCAGTTTCTAAGCCATACAAGAAAATGGTAGAAGGCTGGCTCAGTTGCTTGTTTTTTTTTTTGTTTGTTTGTTTTTTATAAATTCACCCCAAGCAAGGCAATAATGTCACTAAGACGCAAGGTGCTACTGGGAGTGAAAGAGAATGAAAAACTTTAGAAGGAACTGGAAACCCAATCCTAATCAGGAAAAACAGGATAAACCTCTACTCCTGTTCAAAATACTAGCAAGGAATGTGAACCGGACTATAGGTGGACGTATCAACTCTTATTGAGGAAAAAAAAAAAAAAAATAGTAAATAAAATTTCAGAGTTTAGGCAGAGATTTTACAAGTATAGAGTTGAAATAGACTTTAGAATGAACCAGTAACTCAATCCTAAACAGAAAACAAGGGACAAACCTCTACTCCTGTTCAAAAGACTGAGGAGGAGTGTGAACGGGACATCTGAAATGGTTATTGTTTAGTGAAACCACATTTTACATCTTGGAATGAAATTCTGTATCAGTTGACAGGTGATAAAAACAAAAACTTACTACTACTGTGGGAATTGGAATGAAGTGCTCATGACCAGGTGAAGTCCTGGCCAGCCTCTGTTCTTCTACTTGTCAATCAACCTGTTTCTCAACAAACTCATTCATGAAATATTAATTACTTGCTTGCCTGTATCTATATTTACCTGCACAATGGGTGGTGAGGTTAGTTTCACCTGTTCACAGGTGTTTATAGAATTTCGTTTTTTTGGGTTTTTTTTTCCTTTTCACACATAAGTTCCCAAATATAGAAACATCTGCTGAACATTTGGTTTGTTTTGTTTTGTTTTAAAGCACATCAACCTCAAATGGGTTATTTAATGCCGACAAGATTTTTATTGCTGGAAATATTTTTTTTTTAAATGTATTGCTGGTAATATTTTTTCAAAAAAACGTATAGCTGGTAATAATTTTTTTTTTCAAAAATTTATTGCTGGTAATAATTTTTTATAAAAATATATTGCTGGTATTAAAACCTATTTTTACACGTTTTGACCCCAGTTGGGAGTGAACTATTTGCCCATAGCTGGGACCCTAACAGGTGCTACCACCCCGGGTCAGGGTGGACCTGGGGACACCAGCAATTCAGAGGAGGTTCCATGCTCCTCAAAACTTCCTGAACAGAGGCCTTACTGTTGGATGTAGTTTATTGTCTTACCCAGGACACCTGGATAAATCGATTCCATTTATTAACAAAACGCTGGTGTGAAGAGATGAATGTAAAAGTCCATGAAATAAATTATAACCAAATGGATTTTTAAGGATTCTGTATTCATTATTATATCTGTTTTTATGCTCTGTTCTTACATTGAGCTCTCTTTGGATTAATATCCTCCTTGGAATTGTCCCTACTATCAATTGAGATAGATATATATATATATATATATATATATATATATATATATATATATATATATATATATATAATGTGTATAGCTGGCCACTCATATTCGAGGATACCCATCTACTGATCAAAGGCTTTGCTGTTGGATGTAGTTTATTGTCTTACCCAGTAAATGTACCAAATGTTAGGGAAATGTTAGAAGTGTCATTGAAGTTTACTCAGCACTTTATTGCTTGTGTCTTCCTTCACTTTTAAGGATTGTTTATGCAAAATTTTTTATTCTTCAAGTCTCATTTCAGGAAAAGGATTATAAAATTAAGGCAGTATTTTCCTGAAATTTATGACAATTATGCACATTAGATGTCTTTTCATCAAAAGAACGTATGTTCTTTTTTCTTGTAGGTTTAAATAGCAAACCACATATGGTTTGTTTTTGCTGCTTTTATTGTCTCTCATAAGGAAATTTTACTAACTACTCATCAGGGAAAGAAGGAGAGGAAGTAAATGAAAGACTTCCACTTCTGAGCAGTTTTGGTGAAAAATTCTCTCTAAAACATTTTGATCGGAGACTTTAGAAGTATAGAGTTGTAATAGACTTTAGAATAAACCACTAACCCAATCCTAAACAGAAAACAAGGGATAAACTTCTGCACCTGTTCAGAAGACTGGAGAGGAGTGTGAACGGGACGTTTGAAATGGTTGTTGTTTAGTGAAAACACATTTTACATTTTGGAATGAAATTCTGTATCAGTTGACAGGTGATAAAAAAAACTCCGAGGGAATTGGAACCAAGTTCCCATGACCAGATCAAGTCAAGTAAACTTATCCAGGTCAGCCTCTACTCTTCTATTCATCAATGGACATGTTTCTCAACGAACCCATTAATGAAATATTCATTACTTGTTTGCTGCTTTTATTGTCCTTCATAAGGATATTTAACCGACTACTCATCAGTGAAAGAGGGAGAGAAAGTAAATGCAAGACTTCCAATTCTGAGCAGTTTCAGACATGTCTGTTGCTACAAGGTGAAAATTCTCTCTAGAAATTTTTGGAGAGACAAATTCCTTTTACAAGGAATCCCTCACCTTATTCATATCTCTTTCTCTTCTATGTGCCAAGTCCCTTCAATAACTAGTTGATCATGGCTCTCCACAATTTCCTATCCTTTGTAGCTCTTATGAAATTTTACCTTTTTGTTATCTCTCCTAATCCCTGTCCTGGCATCCATTTACACAAGCTCGTTAGGCAGGGGTTATGCCGTGTTTTCCACCATCCCTCCTACCTTCAATATGTCCTGTGAGTGTCAAATTTTCCAAGCTCTCCTTCCTCATATAACCTAGAAATGTCAACTGTCTCTTTCTCATGTTAAGTGTGAGTGTCCTTTTTGTTTCCATTTCCTCTAAATCTTTGCCATTGCTCTCATGTTCAGTCCATGGCATTCCCCAGCATCAACATTTCTGTTGCTTCAAGTTTCTTCTTTTCTGTGAGGAGATTGCCCAGCATTCGCTATCATATAAGAGGACTGATATTACGTAACAGTTCAGTATGCTTTTCTTTTTTCTTAATTCTTAGCTTTTGAAAGGCATCTTTCTCTATTCTAATGTGCCTTCAGGTTTCACTGTTGGATTTTCCAGTCTTAAAACACTTCCCAGATATTGAAATGAATTTTGATTTGAATATGTGTAGCCAAATATTTGTTTTAGATAATGAGATATATATAGGGTTTTCATTTTTTTATAGCAATGTCTTCATAAGATTTCCATTTTGGATACCAATGTCTATACAAGATTTCTATTTAGGATAGCAACATCTATATGAGATTTCCATTTAGGATAGCGACGTCTATACAAGATTTCCATTTTGGATAACAACGTCTATAGAAGATTTCCATTTAGGATAGCGACATCTATACAAGATTTCCATTTAGGATAGCGACATCTATACAAGATTTCCATTTAGGATAGCAACATCTATATAAGATTTCCATTTAGGATAGCGACATCTATACAAGATTTCCATTTTGGATAGCGACCTCTATACAAGATTTCCATTTTGGATAGCGACGTCTATACAAGATTTCCATTCAGGATAGCGACGTCTATACAAGATTTCCATTCTGGATGGCGACGTCTATACAAGATTTCCATTCAGGATGGCGACGTCTATACAAGATTATCATTTTGTTGAGGAAAGACCTTTAACTTTACTTTCACTGCATCAGTTTGTGAGCAGAAATCGGAACAGGTGATAGCATAAACAGGAAATGCATCTGGTGGCTAAAATAACCAGGACACACAGGTGTGCGGAGCATAGAATAAACAGAGTGTACAGGTGTGTCCTGAGTGGAAGAAAATGTGTGCTTGCTTGGACGCATGCTGGAAGAGATGTAGGCATACAATGTTGCGTAGGCGACATACTGGAAGATGATCTTGATCTGGGAGAGAAGCTGACTAGAGGTTCACCGAAGATTTGTGTCCATCAATTTCTGTGTGCGCAATCCTAACCTCTTTGATTCTCCCCCATTCCACCCATTCACCAAAAGTCAAACAATATATATATATATATATATATATATATATATATATATATATAATAAAAAGACTTAAACACTAATATTCCATGGTCATAATTTATTCCATTGGAATCGTAAGAACGATCCAATTCATCAGACCTACAGATTCAAAAAGAAAACAGAAAAAACAACTCTGGGAAAAATTAGTGAGAGTATGTGTGAGAGTGTGGGAGGACCTGAGATCTATATAGAGGGGTAACAGACGAGAGAGGCAGGGAGGTCCAAAGGTGGAGGGGGCATTGAAATTTAACAGAGAGAAGATTTAAAGAGGGGTTTCAGTGAGAAAAGAGTGCGTATTTTCGAACGTCCGAAGATATACCGGAAGAGTGTACATTTCTTGGCGACACACACACCCCATAGGCGATAAAATCTTATACTCCCGCCCAGACCCCTACAACGCATACATACACACACATACACACACATCTATATATATATATATACATATACATCTGCACGCCTAGGACAACCGATTTCAAAACCAATGCTAAATTCGCTATAATTGAGGTAATGGAAAAGTTTAGGTAAGATAACATTAGAAAGATTTTAGGATTCCTTGAAGTTAAGTGGAGACGGCGCTCGGAAACATATTGTCTAGCCGGACCAAGCCATAAACTTAACAATATAGATAGTTCTAATATATAACCCAGCAAATCACAACTTACTCACCCACACCCACACAGATCTATCCACGTACGCACATCACCTCATACACACTCTTTAATGAGTCAAGTGATCACACACACCCACCTCAGTATACATGCTCACACATGCCCTACTCACTCCCTACCTAAGGACCAAAAACACACACACACACACACGCGCACGCCCACCCCTACCAGAGGCCCCCATAAAACTATCAGATTGGCTAAATGATTCTTTGGCGGCATGTTTCCATCCCACCCTCATCCCAAATAACAACCCATTTTTTATATATATATATATATATATATATATATATATATATATATATATATATATATGTATGTATATATGTATATATGTATGCAGGTATGCAGAAAAATAGGAAAGAACACATTAGGTAAATAATCCGGAGTTCCTTAGTATTTTTGCTTTTATTTTCAAAAAGACAGTGCTCCATACAGAAGTAGAGCTTATATTATAATATTTTTTGTTTTTAAAAAATATGATTCCTTCGCTACATAAGAGTTCTCATGTTTCAAAAGCAAGAACCGAGACCCCTAACATAATTTTTGAAGTTATGTAGAGTTAAGGTGCTATAAGCTATCTTTTGGTTAGCGCGTGTTTATAAGATAGCTTATTCCCAAATTCTCGCTTGACAAGGAAGCGGGTCCAGACACCTTAACTCTACATAACTTCAAAAATTATGTTAGGGGTCTCGGCTCTTGCTTTTGAAACATGAGAACTCTTATGTAGCGGAGGAATCATATTTTTAAAAACAAAAAATATTATAATATATATATATATATATATATATATATATATATAATGTCCATGGCCTTATTTGAGTCCAGCAGCAATATACTGCAAGGGTGGATGTATAGAGAGTCTGGTTACGTTGATATATTCTTATTTGGCTGTCCCCCTCTTCTAATTATCTTTGTTTTTATTTTTTTTATTGCATTAATTAATTACATTTTGTACTTCTTATAAGATCTTTAATTAAAGAAAATGGCAGCAGCATATGAACCTCCATAGGTTATTTAATGCTGAATTTGAAATATTCCGCACGCAATTTTATGCTTTCAACTACAGATGCCTTGTACATAGCTTTATACTCTCAGGGTAAAGGTATGTTATTTTAGATATATAGTTTGTAGATCATAAAATGTATTTTTGGTAATTTTATTATAAAAATGTATTTTTATATTTTTTTAGAGTTGCATTGTCATTTTGCTATAAAAATTTTATTATAAAAATATACTGTTGATTTGTTTGGGGTTTCACTATTTAGAAAACTATTGAAACTTTATAAAACCGATGAAATGATAAAAGAATTTGGCCTTAGTAATGCTGACCATTTTTGGTTCTTCCTACTCATTTTGGTTGATTCTGTTTAGTGGCATATCAACACCTCTATGGGTTATTTAATGCCGAAATCTAAATATTTTGTACGTAATTTTATGCTTTCATCTAGATATTTTGTACAGAATTTCATACTATCAGGGTAAAGGTATGTTATTTTAGATATATAATTTGTAGATCATAAAATCTATTGTTGATAATTTTACTACAAAAATGTATTTCTTTAATTGCATCGTCATTTTGCTATAAGAATGTATTAGTCATTTTATTATAAAATGTACTGTTGAATTTTGTTTGGGAGTTTACTATATGCCCATAGCTGGGACCCTAACAAGTGCTACCACTCCGGGATGGATGTTGGAGAGATGCACATGCATTCTGTTATAGACGCTGGTCAATCTTGTATGCATGCTATCATAAGGCTGGTTAACTAGTAATTTTATATAATTATTACTTGTAAGGCTGCTTTCATGTTGAAGCACAGATTCCCATATGATCACTGAAGTTAAGTGACGTTGATCCTGGTCAGTACCTAGATGGGTGACTGCTTGGGAATACCAGGAGTTGTCAGCTGGGATGTGCAGGTGGTGTAATGGATAATTGCTTGGAATTGTTAGTCGAAGAGCTGAGTTCCAATTCCAGTTGGGTTCATTATATTCATGCAAATACCATTGAGAAAGTAATACTCCACCTCGTCTCCCTCCATCTATGGGTTAATTAGTAAGACTTGTATCACTAAAATTACTATCATTTCAAAATGAATAAAATAAAATAAAATTGTATTCAAAATATTTAGATTTTGGCATTAAATAACCCATAGAGGTGTTGATATGCCACTAAACAAAAACAACCAACCAACTTATGTCTTGTTCTTTAATTATCTATCTTGTCATTTATCATGTGACGTCCATCTTGGAAGATGTGATGAAATTAGAAAAAGACATGAGCAATAACAAGTGAAGATTTTGTGCTTTCTTTTTTGTTTTTATTGCTCGTCTTTGAGGCAAACTGTAAAAAAGAAACAAGCCAACAGGTTAAGAATTTCTAGATTAGGCCTTGACTGGTATGATGGGGGCAATGATTTTTTTTTTTTTTTTTCCTAGTTTTCTTCCCTGGGTTTGAGTGGTGCTTACTATCAGATGGATTGTGTCCTTTTGATGAACTAGCCATTTAGAAAAACCATGACTGATAAGTACAGATGACATTAATGGGTGCATTTGAATAACAGTGGTCACGTTAATTAATTTGCATGCCTTAGTTATGTAGGGCAAGTACTGAACAGTAAATCTGGGCAGTCATTGCCTTTGTTCTGCTTTGTTCACATTGACTTGTTCATACGGACAAATGCAACAACATCAACAGCTGGCATCAATCCATCTTGATTCAATTTCTATTGCTTTTTTTCTTTTACAATAAAGAATTTTGATCCTAACTTAAACTAACGAGTTGATAGAACCTGATCTGGCATCTTGTCTACAGTCACTTTCTCACAAACAAGCTGTGGCTTCCTTCTATCTTTTCTACAAATATTTTCATGGCAACTGCTCTGACGAGCTACTTTCACTGGTACCCCAACTGCATGAATTTAAGCGGTCTACTAGGTTGGCATTTCCGTCCCACCCTTTCATTGTCGAAACGGTTAAATGTAGCTGTCACTTCTACTCCAACAGCTTCTTCTCTCGCACTTCCTGACAGTGTAACTCCCTTCCTCTTACTTGCTTCCCTGATAGCTATAATCTTCAAATATTCAAATGTAACGTCAATCGACATCTTCTGATGCCTTGATCCTGATCCCCGCCCTTCTCTTTATCCTTTCCTCAAACACCCCTCCTTACTCTTGCTCTCACTCTCTGTAACCCCTTGCGTGCTAGTAGCACTCCCGCCTTGCTTGGGGTGAAATGCTGAAAAAAATGTTTCCTCTTTCAATTTAATCTGATTATTAAACTAGCCATTCTTCTATATTATTCTACCTCTGTCCCATAATGATTGTTCCATTTAGTCTATGAAATTTGTACGTAAATGGAACAATCATTATGGGACAGAGATGGGAACTCCCTTCCTCCTACTTGCTTCCCTGATAGCTATAATCTTCAAATATTCAAATGTAATATCAATCGACATCTTCTGCTGCCTTGATCCTGATCCCTGTCCTTCTCTATATCCCTTCCTCAAACACCCCTCTTTACTCTTGCTCTCACTCTCTGTAACCCCTTGCATGCTAGTGGCACTCCAGCATTGCTTGTGGTGAAATACTTAACAAAAACAAAAAATGCATCCTACAGACAAGAGTAAAATTTTTCTTGCTGCCCTAAAATCTCTGTATAAAACAACATTTTCAGCAAAAAATTTATTTTCTAAAGTTCTCTTTGTCACTATGCCAAGTCCACTTGAATTTCCTGCGCTGGACTGTGCAGAAGAAATCCACTTACCTTTAAAAAGGCTGAGTGCATGGGCCTGCTGATATCATTGGCTGATACAAAGGAAAACGAAGTCAAACTCATTCTGTCATTTATAATGGAAAACAGTTGATAAAATAGACCAGATGTGCTATCTGCAGGTTTAATGGAATAACCCGGACGTGCTGCCTACAAATAGCCTGTACCTTCGAACGCATATAAAGTCAGTGGCAATGAAATAACAGTATCGACTGGGTTGGACTGTTTTGTTCTGCTCATGTAAGGTGGGAACACACAGACAAATTTTATCTTCATGTGAATTTATAAAAAATAAATATAAAACTTTTTGGTACAGTTTTAAGAAAATCTAATTAAACAAAGTGTTTTGATGAAAGTAAAAGTTTTTCGGGCTCCATTCAACTAATATGAGATAATGTGAAATATCAGACAACAGCAATGCATATTATTATGAACGCTCTAGGTTTTCTAACTTATGGCAGAATTTTGAGAAGGCACAGATAAATACTTTCTATTCAAACACTATTAATTAAAAAAAAGAAAAATTATATATAAGTGTGGACACAAAGAAAAATTGGAAAATATTAACATAGATAATAACACTGGAACTCAGAACAAACGCAATAACAGGCATAGAAATATTTTGTGGTTTAACCCACCATTTAACTTAGCCGTAAGAACAAGAATTGGTCAAATATTTTTTAACCTATTAGAGCAGAATTTCCCCAAGAAAACTAAGTTGCATAAGATATTTAACAAAAATAATGTAAAACTTAGTTATTGCTGCATGCCTAATGTAGAGACTTTAATTAGTGGACTCAATAAGAAAAAGACTAGGGACAATCCACGCATTAGTTTCCCCAGTTGCAATTGTAGGAATAAAAATACCTGCCCCCTACAGGGTAAATGTCAACAAGAATGCGTGGTCTATCAGGTGAAAATTTACAAGGATATAGATGATATAAACCTTAAAGTGTATATAGGAGCTACTCAGGAAACCTTTAAAAAAAGATATTATAATCACATGAGTAGTTTCAAAAATGAAAAAACTAAACATAGCACTAGATTATCTAGCTATATATGGCAAATCAGACAAGGTAGCAAGGACCCCATCCTGAAATGGGAAATATTAAAAAGATGCACTAAGTATAAAGCGGGCCATAAGTTCTGTAAGCTATGCACCGAGGAAAAATTAGCTATAGCTTTATATAATACACCTGATGATCTACTAAATTCCAAAACCGAGTAACGTTATCATTATTGTTTGTGTTTTCTTAACTATCCCCTCTCCTTTTAGTTAGTTGAATAAATCTATACCCACCCCCCGTTGTCGCTTTTCCTTTCCTCTTTTTTTTTTTTTCTCTTCCTTGGTCACGTGGTGTTGTCTTGGTGGTCGTCTCTATATATATGCCGTTTTCTGTTGCCTCTTTAGCCAGCCGACCCTGACGATCTGCCTAAGTGAAACCTTGGTAGGTGTGTCTGGCTCATTAGGTTTGACTATATATATATATATATATATATATATATATATATATAAATGAATACAGAATTCATAAAAATCCATTTGGTTTTTAATTTATTTAGTGGACTTTTACATCCATTTCTTCAGACCAGCATTTTTGTTAATAAATGGAGTCAATTTATCCAGACGCAAGGAAAACAGGAAAAAGTTTTAATATCAAAAAAGGAAGGAAGAAAAATAAAAATTTCAGTATAAGATTTTTAAAAAAATTGGGGGGAGGAAAAGAGAAAGACAGAGAGAGAGAGAGATGGGGAGGCAAGAGGGAAGGAAAGAAAGGAAAGAAGGAAGAACTAAGTATGGGCTGATAGGGTAACCTAGAAATTATTTTCAGGACTGGACAAATTAAAAAAAAAACAGGGTGGGGGAGAGAAATGATCAGATTCAAAGTAGATACATTGAATTGTCTAGTCATTTCTGGCAGCAAAATCATCATCATTACATTATAACCATTACAATTACAAATTGTTGTTGATGATGATTATTATTATTATTATAATAATAATAATAATATTTGGCATCAATCAAATGGAATAAGTTTTTTCCTTTTCTTATGTCTGGATAAATTGGTTTGGTTTGTTTTATGGCATATCAACCTCAATGGGTTATTTAATGCTGGCAAGATTTTTATTGCTGGTAATATTTCTCCCCAAAAATGTATTGCTGGTAATAAATTTTTTTTTTCTTCAAAAATATATTACTGGTAATATTTTTTATTTAAAAAATGCAATGCTGGTAATTTTTCCTCAAAAACTTTATTGCTCATATTAAAACCTCTTTTTACACTTTCATAGTGTTTTGTCCCCAGTTTGGGGTCTAACTATTTGCCCATTGCTGGAACCCTTACTGGTGCTACCACTGTAGGTCGGGGTGGACCTGGGAACACCTGCAATTAAGAGGTAGTTCCATGCTCTTCAAAACCTCCTGAACAGAGGCCTTACTGTTGGATGTAGTTTATCACCATACCCAGGACGGCTGGATAAATAAACTCCATTTATTAACAAAACGCTGGTCTGAAGAGATGAATGTAAAAGTCCATGAAATAAATTATAACCAGATGGATTTTAAGTATTTTGTATTCATTATTATATTGCTCTGTTCTTACATTGAGCTCTCTTTGGATTAATATCCTCCTAGAAATTGTCCCTACTATCAATTGATATATTGCTGGTCGTATTCAAGGATACCCATCTACTGGAGTGGCTAGGTGTTCCTTATTGCAGATGCTTGCTCAGGCACATTTTGTGTTTGTTCAGCTCTCACAGAGCCCACCTGTTGCAAGTTATCTAGCATGATCGACAATTTGAACAAGGCCAGCATGCTCAGTCCCTCAGCCACGATAACTTGTGACATCATGCTATCACATCTATCAATGGCATCCAAGGGTTCCATCTACCCACTTTCACTCAGAAGGTTTGGGTCAACCCGTGGTATGGTTTTCAGGCACTTTCCAAAGGTGCCACACACTGGGATCAATCCCTCCAGTCTGATAACATCAGGAAGTCTCCTTCCTGACAAATCAATTATGGTGAGATTCAAACCTGGGTCTCATGGTCAGAAAGTGAACATTTTAACCACTTGGACACATGCCCATATATATATATATATATATATATATGTATATGTATATGTATATGTATATATATATATATATATATATATATATATATGTATATATATATATATATATATATATATATATGTGTGTGTATAGGTGTGTGTATATATGTTTGTGTGTGTATGTATACGTGTGTGTATATATGTTTGTGTGTGTATGTATACGTGTGTGTATATATGTTTGTGTGTGTATATATGTTTGTGTGTGTATATATAGGTGTGTGCGTATATGTGTGTGTATATATATATATATATATATATATATATATATATATATATATATATATATATATATATATATATATATAGGGGTTGGACAAAATAATTGAAAAATTTATTTAATATGGGGTTGGTCCTCCTTTAGCCTCACATACAGCTTTAATATGTCTAGGAATGGAATCATACAGATTCCTGACTTCATCCAGAGGAATTTTCAGCCATTCTTCCATTAACACCCGCTCCAGCTCGTTAAAACACGACAGTGGAGGATAGCAGCTCCTAACTTGTCGCTCCAAAATGCACCACAAATATTCAATGATATTGACATCTGGAGATCCATGTGTTCTAGCTCACTTTCATGCTATTCATACTAATTCTTAATCGCTCGAGCAGTATGTATTGGAGCATTATCGTCTTGGAAGATGCAGTCATCATCAGGGAATAAAGTCTGGGCCATTGGATGAACATGATTTCCCAAAGTGTTCAGGTAATCTTTGCTGTTGATTCTACCATGCAGGGCAACTATTGGACCGAGGCATTTCCATGATATGGCGGTCCAAACTATCACTGATCCACCTCCATACTTCACTGTTGGAAGAAGGCAGTCTGGGTTGTAAGCTTCTTTGGGCTGCCTCTACACATAAACTCTCCCTGAAGTTGAGAAAAGAGAAAAACTGGACTCAGCTGAGAATATAACTTGCTTCCATTGGTCTACAGACCAGGCATTGTGATCTCTGCACCACTTCAACCTCTTCTGAATGTTGCGAGTGGAGAGAAAAGAGGTTTCCTTATGGCGGCTCTTCTATGATATCCAGCCTTTTGGAGCTCACGATGAACAGTTTTAGTAGAATCTGGACTATTCAGATGATTATTCGACTCAGCAGTCACTTTGGCCGCAATAGTACGATGATTTTTTGCCACATTGCGTTTCAATAAGTAAGTTTGCAAGTCCAGCCTGAATTGCTATGATTGCTAGAGGTTTTGCCCTGTTTCACGAATTGTGTCATAATTCTTGATATGGTAGCTCTTGAAAAACCAAACAGTTCAGCAACCTTATTGATCGAGGCTCCTGTCATGCGAGCTCTAACAATTTGTCCTTTTTCGAACTCGGAGAGGTCACGCATTTAGCTTAAATTTTACTAAATTCTAAAAATAAATAAGCCAAAGACAGTAAATTAGATAAATAAACGTATTTACAATAGATATAACCTGCAATTATGAAGTTTTAGTTAAAGTTCTTAATATAATAGGTTTTTGAAATATAGGAGTGGATTTTGCAACTGTTCCAATTATTTTGTCCAACCCCTGTATGTGTGTGTGTATATTTGCATATATATATGTATCTGTTTATATGTATGTGTGTATATATATATATATGTGTGTATGTATGTGTGGATATATATGTGTATGTATGTGTATATATATATATATATATATATAGTACAGGTAATAGATTTGTTGTTATATATAATCCAGGTGGATTGTAGTAATATCAGATATTAAAACTGATTCAAAGAGTATTATGACTTCATGATATATATATACACAGGGTGTCCATAAAGTTTGTGTGCACTTTAAAAAAATTATAACTTTATTTGTATTTGCGATAGAAATAATCTGTAAAAAAATGTTATAAAGTTTAATGTACCTAGTTTTAAGTATAGCTAAAATAACTAATGTGATTTCAGGCATTACTGTAAATCAGTTGGAAAATGTTTTCCGTGAACTGCAAAATCGTATTACCCTTTGTATTGCTAATGATGGAGGACATGTGGAAACTTAAATAAAATTTCAATAAAATCTTAAAAAATATAGACTTACTTCTTTCTAATTTTTTTTAGAAATTATTTCTATCGCAAATACAAATAAAGTTATAAATTTTTTAAAGTGCCCACAAACTTTATGGAGACCATACATATATATAGAGATATATATGTGTACTTGTGTATGTGTAGATATGTGTATGCATATGCATATGTATGTATATCTGTGTGTGTGAGTGTGCATATATGTGTGTATATGTAGTATGTATGTTTCTATGTGTATGTATATGTTTATATATGCATATATATGTATATATATGTATGTTTAAATATGTATATGTATGTGTATGTATATGGGTGTACATTTATATGTATGTGTGGGTATTTATATGTATGCGCTCGACTGTTTGTGTACTGTATATCTGGATGTGTCGATATGGGTATTTATATATGATTAGATATTTATGTATATATGTTTGTGTGTCATTGTATGTGTATTTGTATGTATGCTTTAGTGTCTTGGAGTGTATCATAGATACAAACTAAAATCTACTTTTGTTGATAAGGAACCTTTAATTGCTTACAGACTGTTCTTTTCTTAAATTATGATAAACTTTTAATATATTTTATCATAATGTTGTTGGAATATTATTAGAATATAAGTTGGTCTATGTATGCTTATTTCTTTTTCCTTTTTTATGCATGTGTCTACATGTTTATGTATATATGTATATGTGTTTGTATATGTATGTGTGTATGCGTATATATATATATATATATATATATATATATATATATATATATACGTATATATATTTGTGAATATGTATATGTATGTGTGTAGATATATATGTGTGTATATATATGTATGTATGTGTGTATATCTATGTGTAGTTGCGTATGTATGTGTGTATATATATGTACTAGCGGATGTGTATATGCATTTTTATATTCATATCGTTTTAATTTACGTTTGTTTAATTTTTCATGTATACACTTGTATTTGTAAATGTCTATGTATATATTTAGTTTATATGCATATATGCATACGTGCTTATGTATGTACATCTAGATGTGTATGTATGTATGTGTGTGCTTGTACATAGTTGCATCTTTATATGTATTTCTTCACTTGCCTTATTTACTTTTCTGCGTCGACGTATGGGTCAATATATTTATATGTGCTTATCTATGTGTATGTTTATGTGCGTAGGTCTGTATATGCGTACCTATTATGCATATATGTGTGTATGCGGGTGCATGTATTGATTTATATGCGGATGTGTGAGTGTACAATTATGTGTGGAGGTGGTTATTTACTTTTGTCTGTAATGTGTCGAAAACTATATGTTTTTAAAAATATATATATATATATATATATATATATATATATATATATATATATGTATATATATATATATTTTTGTATGTGTGTATATTTTTATATATATTTATTTGTTTAAATTTTATCTATGTATATTTGACCGGTTTAGTTATATTTCAAGTTAAAATTCGTTTAATAACATATAAAGCCACGAATAGCTTTGACATCTGACCGTCTAGATCATATTGAATGTAGGTGTATGTGCCTGTGTGTATTGATGTGTATATGTAAGTAAAGTGCATTTGCCTATGTGTGGTTTGATTTTTTATATGTGTGTGTGTATATATCTAAATACGTCTGAGCGCTTAACATGCGTGCGTTCGAATGATTTCGCGTGAGAGGCGACTAACATGTTGAAATGAAACTAAAATGTATACATTTCTGTCTGGGGTTCTGAACATCCCTTTCAACATAATTTCAATGAAAATACAAATTAAATAGCATATATGTCTTTTATTTTTATTTTGATATTTTTTCATTTTTTCTCCTTGGTAATTCTACAATTTAAAACTTAATAGAGATTTGATTTAGATTTCTAAATAGGTAATTTTAATTTTTTACTTTTAATTTTAATTTCAAATTTTATAAATCTTTTGATAACCTTGCTTAGTTGTCAAATTTTTCGAATCATCCTATACTTGTATTTTGATTGGTCACTCTAGCTTATATGACAGCGTTTACTCCTGGCTAAGGATCGTTAATTAATTTGAAACTTTTAAAACCCTTTATTCTACATTCAACATCATCACTTGATAAGACACCAGAAGTGTTGAAACAAAATGGCTACTTTTGTCGTGATTTTATAACATATTTATGTTGTAATATTCAAATAAATAATTATATCTGCTCTACTCTGTATTGAGCACTCTTTAAAGAATATTAATTGTTGGTTATTGGATTTCACTCCGTATATACCAATCCTAAACTTGTATATATATATAGAGAGAGATAGAGTGTATGTAAATATAAATATAAAAGTGAACATTGAAGTCAATACTCAGGCTGTTTCATGCTGGACGCAATCATCAGGCCGCACTGACAATTGCATCCAGTATGAAGCAGCCTATTGCCTCTGAGTGTTGACTTTCAATGTTCACTTTTATATTTATATATATATATATATATATATATATATATATATATATATCCACAGAGTATTATTTGACTTCATCATATATATATATATATATATATATATATATATATTATGAAATGGACAAAGTCCGACAATTATTTTAAGACATTTTTATGTTTAACATTCTTTTTATAGATACAAATATTTAAGTAAATGCTCTGTTTATAATAAACAGTATTAAACAACATTTACCGGCCTGAATGTCCAAGAAATTTTCATTCTCCGACAGGATTTGAACCTGTATCCTATACGGAACCATCATATAGCCTGAGGTGTTTTAACCGATTCGGCCACAGAGGATCATTTGGTTGGCAAGGTCGAATTTACTGCTTATAAACTTAAATCTTCCATGAATATTTCACGTATATTCATGTCTGCTCATGGCGTATCAAATGTAAACAAATGACGTCATTATGAAATGGACAAAGTCTGACAATTATTTATTATGAACAGAGCATTTACTTAAATATTTGTATCTATAAAAAGAATGTTAAACATAAAAATGTATTAAAATAATTGTCGGATTTTGTCCATTTCATAATATATATATATATATATATATATATATATATATATATGATGAAGTCATAATACACTTTAGATCAGTTTTAACAGAGTATTATATGACTTCATCATATATACAATCTTTAAAAATTTTAATGCAGCATCAATCTCCATCTTCTGTTGCTGTGATCACTCTTCATCTTTTATCCTTTCCTCAATCCCCTGTATAGACAGTCTTTTACTCTCTGTAATCCCCTGTGTGCTAGTGGCACTCTTGCTTTGCTTGGGCCAAAATGTTTAATAAGAAGGGAAAAAAAAGAACTGTAATAAACTTCCTATAATTCAAAATATGTTTCAGCTTCAAATAACCATTAAAGGGTTGATAAACCATAAAAAAAACAAATCAATTATTATTAAGTGAATGTTTTCACAATGAAATTGGTATTATGTAAGCGATATTGGGAAAATGTTCAAGATATTTTTACATTAAATATTAATATCCGTTTTTAGTGGACATAAACTGTCAGATTTTATTATGCTAGTCGAATTGGTTACTGTTTGATCGCTAAAGTTAAGCAGCATCAAGCTCGGTCAGTACTTAGATGGGGACCACTTGAGAACACCAGGTACTATAAGCCAGTGCTACTCAAAGTGGTGGTTCACAGACCAGTGCTGGTACATGAACCATCAGCTACTGGTATGCAGCCAGTGTCCAGGCCATTCTAAGGAATCATTTGTAAAGATTAAGATTATATCATTTTTGTTTTTGTCTTAATAAACTGCTTATTTTTTTATAACGTTTTATGTACAGTATTTACATTAGTCGGACTATTGTCCTCATCTTTGTCGCCATATTTATCACAACGTTTCAGCCGTTGTAAGCTCCGGCCTTCTTCAGGTGGTTGGAATTTCGAACTGAACCCTTTATTTCGATCACTGGGGTAGACTGTTCTAGTTCCACGTGCCATGTTTGATGGATGTCAGTTATCAGTTATCTCCTGCTAATTTTCCCTCTGAAAGTTCTCCACTGCCTTAACCGGGTATTGAACTCACACTCTTTGGGTCTGTCACTGGATCTAACCAACGCCTTTATCCAATGTGCCATGTGTCTTTGAGGACAACGTTGTGACAAATATGGCGACAAAGATGAGGACAATAGTCCGACTAATGTAAATACTGTACATAATACCTCATCTCAGAAATATAGACAAACGTTTTATGTGTTTTGATATTGAATTATTTTTTGTAAAATAAATGGAAGATCAAAAAAAATAGTCAACTTTTATTAGATTCATTATATCTATCGTTTCCGGTACAAATTAATATTACCCCGAAATATTACAGGCATGTGATACACTGAGAGAAAAAAGCCAGTCTGCCATATCACATAGTTTGAGGACACCAGATACTATAAGCAACCTCCTACAATCCGTAATATATTTTGGCTTGAAATAATCCTTAAAGGGTTGATAAACCATAAATAATAGATCAATCAATCAATCTTTCTTTTCTAGACTGTCTTGGCACAACCTTCAAGATTGTTAAATCTGATGTAAATGGAAATATTCAGGTAAGACAAAGTGACTTCTTGAATTCTCTCATTTGTAATGAAAAAAGAAAAGTGTTTTTTTTCTCTGTTTTCAATGCCTTAAATACCTGATCTCGGGTCAGAGATTCTTTTTGACTATATATTCTCAGTATGTTTCTCAGTATGATGCATTGCCACAGTGCAATTAAATTTGTAATTCCATGTGAATGAAATGTTACAAGCCAAAAAAAAAAACAAAACATTGCAGTCTTTTCCCAGCCAGGCTTCCTTACCTGTGACATAATCAAGATGGCTGCCAAGTTATTCTGACTGTTCACCTTCAATTAAGCAGTCATTTGTGCTGAACCAATCAATTTTAACAAATGTTTCAAATTAAATTTGCAAATTTTTTTCTTGTGTTTTTTTTTCTTAATCATTTCTCACCAAGCAAGGCAATAAAGCCACTAAGACACAAAGGGGTTACTGAATGTGAAAGAATATGAGAAAAAAAAAACGTTATTAAGGCAAGAACTCAAGAAAAGAACATGAATTAAGAAGACAGAAGGAAGATTTAAATTTTTGAAGTTCAATTATGAAGTTTGGAAATTCACTGTCATATGAATCGAAATCTTGGACACTGCAATTATATAGATTTTGGAGATTTTGTACATCTGCAGGAGCCAGTTTTTGCAAAAGATCATTCATAACATAGAAAAATAGATGGCCATAAAATGTCTATACTTTTTTCATAAAACACACACACACACACACACACATATACATATATATATATATATATATATATATATATATATATATATATATATATAATTCTTTTATTTAAGAGTTGATATAATTAGTGAAGAATATGGTTCCGTATCGGAGATAGAATGTTTATAAACTGTCTGTTCATAGAATTATGTGGACTGGTGCAGATTTCTCAGTCTACACAGACACACACACACACACACATCTATTTTAGGAAAATCTATGACAAAATGGAAGAATTTTCTGTGTGACATATTTTATCCTTAAGGTCTTAATTGGACTAAAGAGATGTTTATGTTGATGTGACTACATGTATGCATAAACAAGAGAGGATGCGGAAATTTTAAACTAATTTTTTTCCTGATATATAAAAATAAATATCTTTTTTCTATTTATTTATAGAAAAATTTAATTTTTAAATTTTATAATTTAGACATTTATACATTCTTTTTATAGATACAAATATTTAAGTAAATGCTCTGTTTTATAATAAAAATTATTAAATAACATTTACCGGCCTGAATGTCCGAGAAATTTTTATAGAAAATATTCATCCTCCGACAGGATTTGAACCTGTATCCTATACGGAACTGTCGTTTAGCCTGACGTGCCTTAACCGATCGAGCCACAGAGAATCGTTCAATTAGCAAGGTCGATTTTACTGTTTTTAAATAGTTTTTCTCGCACATTCAGGCCGGTAAATTTTAAGTTTTATGCTAGATGCAATCATCAGGCAGCCTGACGATTGTGTCCAGGATGAAACAGCCTGTCCCCTCTAAGTGTTGACTTCAATGTTCACTTTTATATTTACACACGCTCTATCTCTGATATTGAGCACTTTATCCCATAATTATAGCACACCTTAAAACTATATTTTTATATATATATATATATATATATATATATATATATATAGTTTGTCTGAAAATTTTACTTAACCATAAAAAATTTGTATTCTCAATCATGAAGTGTCAAGTTTAACCATAATGCATTTGAATAAGAAAGTATTTATAAGTCTATATCATTTGAGTTATTTAGATACTGACTATTGTCCTCATCTTTGTTGTTATCACAATGTTTCGGCACTTGTGCCCTCCAATTTATTATATTTATAATTCCCCCCCCCCCTTCACACAGAGAAAACAAAAAAAAATGCTCTATTGCTATTTCCATGGAAAGCATTCAGACAAACTATATTTCTTAGTCCCACCAGTTCTAACTTTCAGGACTAAGACATGCCACGCCCATTGGTGCAAACCACCCTCATTTCCTCTGTATTCCCTTGGTGAGATGTAAGTTCCACTTAAGCAGCTTCTTCCCATGAACCACTGCTTTGTGGAATTGACTCCCATGAGGATGCTTCCCCAATCACTACAATCTTAATCTGTTCAAACTTTGGGATTATGTAAATATTTACTAAAATTACTTTAGTCAGGGTAAAAAAATGATTTTTTTTTTTTTGTTTGTTATTCTATTTTTATTGTTTGTTGTTTTTTAAGGTTTCTTTTATTATTTTTTTGTTTTTATTGTTTTTGTTACTTTTTGTTGTTCATATTATTATGGTTTTTTGTAGATTTTTATTGTATTTTTATTTTTTGTTGTTTTTTTGCATTTGTATTTTTATTGTTTCTTTTATTTTTTGTTTTTTATTGTATTTGTTATTTTTGTTGTTTTTATTGTTTCTTTTATTTTTGTTGTGTTTTAAATTATTTTTCATTTTTATTGTATTTTTTGTTGTTTTTATTTTTGTTGCTTTTTATCGTATTTTTATTGTCTGTTTTATGTGACAACTGTAGATACTGATGTGCAAAAATAAATCTTATAAAATCCATTGATAGTCAACTTGAAGTAATTTTTTCCACCTTAAAACCACCCACAGTAATAGGTGACCCTAAAAGTTTTTCCAATTTTTTCCAGAAATTACAACAAAAATATAACACAGATCCTGAAAAATTTCAAAATTTTGAGGCAATGTTAGAAGATGAGAAATTGAACAACAACACAGATTTCGCCAAAGTTGGTGGCCTTTGGCTTAAAAGGTAGGGTCCTTTGTTTATCCCAGAAGAGTCTTGGGACTTGCTGTATAGTAAAGCCTTTATTTACATTATTTAGACTGTTTGCCCTCATCTATGTTGTCATGTTCACAATGTTTCGGCCATTGTACTCTCTGGCCTTCTTCAGGTGATTGGAATTTCAAACTGAACCCTTTATTTTGGCCACTGGGGTAGAATGTTCTAGTTCCACATGCCATGCCTCTTTCAGATGTCTACGTTATCTCCCTTTAACTTAATTCCCCAAGTTTTTGTTCATCAATGCCGTCGCCAGATATTGAACTCACAACCCTTTGGGCCAAGTCACTCGATCCAACCAACATTTTTATCCACTAGGCCATGGTTCCTTGAAGACATGGCATGTGGAATTAGAAATAGTTTACCCCAATGGATAAAATAAAGGGTTCAGTTCGTAATTCCAGTCACCTGAAGAAAGCCGGAGCATACAACGGCTGAAATGTTGTAAACATGAAAATAAAGGTGAAGACAACAGTTTGAACAATGTAAATAATTACAATACCTCATCTTAGAAATATAGACAGTAAAACCTTTATTTAAATGGAATATTGCTAGTACTGCCCACTCCTTTTTCAGCCAAAAGTTCAAAAGCATCTGCATGGCCTTGTGGGTGATGAATTATTTTCCACCTTACAACTCTTTTCCTACAGACACAATTTCACAAACCTCTTGCTATCCGTATTCCCGTGGAAAATGTTCTGACAAACTACATTCCCTAGTTCCATCAGTTCAGAAACGTGCAGCTAAGACCTGCTGTGCTGTATACACAAGGCTGAACCATCATTGTTCCATTTGTATTACATTGGTAAGAAACTGTTACTTTAGATAACAGACTCCCAAGAGGATGCTTCCCTGAGCAATCTAATCGTAACCTCTTAATCACCCATTATTTATCATACATATCCTCATAATCTGCAATTACTTTGATTTTCCAGCAACTGTTAATTCAGATCCTCGGACAAAATTATAAGGAAGTTCTTTGAATTTCACACAATTGCCACGTTAATTCACCAGACACATACAGATAGTGTTGTATTTAATATATTTAATAATAATTTAATAAGTTTCTGTAATAACTTTGTAAAAACAAACAAAGAAAAACCTACTTTTTAATTCTGGTCCCAAGGACAGGGTGTGGCAAAAGTACCTCCAACATTAGCTCAATCAATAGTTCGCAACCTGTTTTTACCCAGGGACCACTTTTACTCTTAATTTATTTTTGTGGAACCCCATAACCATTCGATGGAAAAGAAAGCATATTTTATTTTTGACTAATAGATAAGTTTAGGAATTGTATTATAGAAATAGTAAATGTATTTTTGCATTATTGTGATTTTTTAATGAAAATAAACTTTAATTTAGCTACTAATGAAACATTTATGTACACTAGTAAAATAAGTTGTAATGAAGCATTTTAAAATATGTGAGTAACATCCAATTTGCTATATTTTGTGTGGACCCCAGTAATGTTACATGGACCCCAGGGTCCATATTAACCCTAGTTGAGAACCTCTGTGATGAAAATTCCATTATCTAGATGGTAACTCCGTTGTCACATGTCTTACCATTATAGGGGAGATATTTCTGCCTTGCCCTGTATAAGTGTGGGATCCCTATGATAAACAATCCTGGTGCTGTATTCAGAAAATGTGGGCATTGTATTGAATGTCTTAATAAGTTTCTAAGTTGATGATGTTGTTGAGATATGAGTAATTCATAATCAATGGATCATTACGAATAATGCATAATCTGCAGATCATTACGAGTAATGCATAATCTGCAGATCATTACGAATAATGCATAATCTGCAGATCATTACGAGTAATGCATAATCAGTGGATCATTACGAGTAATGCATAACCTGCAGATCATTACGAGTAATGCATAATCAGTGGATCATTATGAGTTATTCAAAACCTGCAGATCATTACGAATAATGCATAATCTGCAGATCATTACGAGTAATGCATAATCTGCAGATCATTACGAGTAATGCATAATCAGTGGATCATTATGAGTAATTCAAAACCTGCAGATCATTACGAATAATGCATAATCTGCAGATCATTACGAATAATGCATAATCAGTGGATCATTACGAGTAATGCATAATCAGTGGATTATTACGAGTAATTCAAAACCTGCAGATCATTACGAGTAATTCATAACCTGCAGATCATTACGAGTAATTCATAATCAGTGGATCATTACAAGTAATTCAAAACCTGCAGATCATTACGAGTAATGCTTAATTAGTGGATCAGAGTTGGATTATTAAATTGTTATTTGATTTCTGTTAATCTGCTAAAACGAATAATCTGGCACAATTCTGGAACCAAGTGTGACAGAAAATTGGTGCTGTACCTATAATGGATTTTTGCATGAATAACCATCCCCCAACCTTCCCGTCCAACAGCAGGGCCTCTGATCAGGAAGTTTATGAGGAGCGTGGAACCACCTCTTAGTTGCTGAAGTTCCCAGGTCCACCCTGACCAGAGGTGGTAGCACCTGTTAGGGTTCCAGCTATGCGCAACTAATTAACCCTCAAACTGGGGTCAAAACACTATGAAAGTGCAAAAATAGGTTTAAATACCAGAAATACTTTGTAAAAAAATTATTACCAGCAATAAATTTTTGATGAAAAATTATTACCAGCAAGACATTATTACCAGCTATACATTGTTGAAAAAAAAAAAAATTTCCAGTAATAAAAATCTTGTCGGTATTGAGGTTGATATGTCATAAACCAAACCAAACTAAACCTCCAACCTTCATGTTTATCTGTTTTACTGTACCTATAAAATCTAGTAGTGGGTCAGATATGATTGTGTTGTTATGAAGGGTTGTCATTTGAAGTTGAGAAGGTGTCATGTGTTGACAAACAAAAACTAGAAGTGTAAAATTGATTGATAAAATAGCGAAAGAGAGTGAAATGAAATGAGATAGAAAATTTTATTCTATCAGAAACATTTTCTGCAGAGAAAATTTCAAGGAATGTTCCTGAAAGAAAGTGTAAATTCAAGAATTATTCTTCAGAGTCTCTGTAAAGGTTGAATAAAAAATTGAATTTACTCTGTTGGTGAGTTAAATAGTGAGTGAAGTGTTTTGACATAGCCATATGTATCTATTGCATGGAGCACTAATTTTAGCATCCTATCTTGGCCTCAGCCCAAGATGAAAGAGAAAGAGCTCGCCCCCAGTGATTCACAATACACCTGCTCTTGGTGATTTCTTTGTATGCAATTCCAAAAGATGAATGGGGGTCACTGCTGCTGACAGCGTTATCAATGCATATGTATCTAGTGAAAAGGTTAATGTTTGCTACAACCGACACGGTGTAGCAGATGCATAGGTATTTAATACACATACCATATTTTGAAATTCTACTTATTGTGACAATGTTTATGGTAGGGAGTAAAGGTGTCCTTCATAATCTGGTCCGAAATGTTCAAGTGGAGCCTTTTTTAACGAAGATATACACCTTGTCTAAAGCCCAGGGGCCACTCCAGTTTGAGAGTTACAGTAAAAGACAGTTAGGTAGGAAGGGAAAATAACGGTTAACTTTATACTTGAATGGGTTAAAATTGTAATGATTGGGGAAACATCTTCTTCAGAGTCTGTTCCACAGAGCAGGGGTTCGTGAGAAGAAGCTATTCAAGCGGAACTTATTTATGGAATACGGGAGGGGGAATGTGGGTGGTTTGTTACAATGTGGGTGGCATGGCTGGTCCTGGCTGTGAAGGTTAGAACTGGCAGAACCAAGGAATGCAGTTCATCTGAGCACTTTCCATGGAAGTAGCGATAGAGGAGTAAGTGGCTTGCCACATCCCATCTGTGAGAGAAGGTTTGCAGGGTGAAAAATAATTTGTCACCCACAAGGACATGGAAATGCTTTTGGACTCTATCAAGACTGGTAAATGAAGACCGGGCACCTCCATCCAAATATGACAACAGTACACTATTTTAAGCCTGATTTGGCTCTTATAAAGGTCGAGGATATCATGAGAAGTCAGGTACTGAGTGAAACAGTACAGGGAATCAACCATTTTTCCTGCATTTTTAGCAATGGATTTTATGTACTTGAGGTCAGAGGTAAGTTTAAGTCTCCCAAAGCACGGAGCTTTTCCTAAGGGCTTACATTCATCATGACTGGTCTGTCTAAGAACAAAAAGGAATAAAGATGTTAAAGATATATTTCTCTCTCTCCCTACATATACATACACATATATATATATATATATATATATATATATATATACAAGTATAGGATTGGTGTATACAGAATAAATTCCAATAACCAACAAATACTATTCTTAAAAGAGTGCTCAATACAGAGTAGAGCAAATATATTTGTTCGAAAATTATAGCATAAACATGTTATAAAATCACTACAAAAATAGCCATTTTGTTTCAACACTACTGGTGTCTTATCAAGTGATGGTGTGGAGTGTAGAATAAAGGGTTTTATTCTACATTCAACACCATCACTTGATAAGACACCAGAAGTGTTGAAAGAAAATGTCTATTTTTGTAGTGATTTTATAACATGTTTATGCTATAATTTTTTAATAAATAATTATATATATATATATATATATATATATATATATATAAAAGAGAAGTAATTGCACATGTTTTGTGGGAGGTTTTCTACCTCTGGGGGAGGAAGAACTCTCAGGAATGTTAAATATAGCAGAAGCAGGACGATTGTGGATTGATACCTTTACATTAATAGCTTGAGACTGTATTTGATTTTAAAACCATTTTTTTTAACGGCCACAATCAGCTTCCTTTTATTATCTGCAGAGTATGTGCTTTGCCAAATCTACATACGGTTTTTAAATTCAGAGTTGTTCTTCTTCTAAACTGGTTGCCAATCAAGGCTATAGGACCCAGTTTGTCCTGGTATTTACTTGTAACTGGAGAGAGAAAAGATGGATTCATACCTTTCCCATGTTATTTCCACATAAGTGAATGTGACAAACTCGACTGGAATTTGAACTTGGATCTCCAATTCCTCAATCCAAGCCACTATCCATTACTCTGCTGTACCCCCAACAATACTCGACTCTCCCGTTGAATTCGACGTACGAGTGTCAAGCAGATCAGTTCCTAAGAAATCGACAGCCCGACAACAGCACATGAGATTTGATTATAGTGGTGAAGGTTTCGTGCAGGACCATCCACACTTTTTGAAGGGCCGAATACAGAGACCTGGTGCACTACGTGCCAGAAGGTCCCCAAACGACCCTCCACAGGTTTTGAATTCAGAGTTGTCCTTATCCTAGACTAGTTGCCATCCAAGGCTATAGAATCCAGTCTGTTCTGCTATTTATCCATAGCTGGAGGGAGAAGAGGATTCACACCTTTCCCAAGGGTATTAGCACGTAAGTGAATGTAATGGATTCGACTGGAATTCGAACTCGGCTCTCCGATTCCTCAATCCAAGCCATTATCCATTACTCCACCCCAACAATACACCTATATAAAATGGTAAGCCATCGCAATTTGGAGATATGTATTTGATTGTCACTGTCTAATAATTTTAGTTTGACTAATTGTTTTATAGTGAAATGAACTCATCTGTTGCTGGTGTTTTATAAGCTGTGGCACTGGTGACTTTTATTATTTGTAACTTTACTGCTTCTTGAAATGTACATATGTAAATCAAGGCTTGTGACCTTGGCTAAAATAGTACTATTTCAGAATAGGAAATTATAATACTAAAAGAGAAGAGAAAGGGGCCTTCAAAATATATATTATTACAAGGTCTATATTGAAAGTATTCAGCCCTCTATAATTTTAATAAAAATACCAAAACAATGGCAACTTTCTACACTTCAAAGCATTCCTTCTTGGGATCTGACACATTTATCCCAGTGTTGCTGCAACATTTCAAAACTGTCTTCAAAGTCTTTTTTGGGGATTGCCATCAGCTGCTTTGTCACATTCTCCTTAATCTTGTCCATAGAAATCTCTTCCTTTCTTTAAATTGAGAACATTTGACATATTGTTTTTAAATGTTCAATGGTTTTAGTAAAATAATTTATTGATGGAAGAGAAAGACAGACATGAAGAATGTATGGCAAAAATCCATTTTTGCAGAGGTGGATGATCCAATGTTGGTGAAGATTACAGGTTGTGATAATCCATTGTTCCAGAGATAGACAATTTATTGTTGGTAGAGATTACACATTTTGGTAATCCATTGTTGAGAGGAAACTCCAGGTTGTGGTAATCAATTTATCTAAAAGTGGAGAATTCCCTGTTCGCAGAGATTACAGGTTGTAGTAAACCATTTTCCCAGAAGCAGAGATCCCTTTATAGGTGGTGTTTAATCCATCGTGGGGAGAAGTCTACTACAGTTTATGATATTGAACTTTTCTGTGTTTTCTTTTTTCTTGTTGTTTTTTTTATTCCAATTTGTGTAGGAAGGATTGCTAAAAATATCCCCTCTCTGAATTGATAAACAAATCCTAAAACACTATATCTATAATCACCTGATTGTATCCCTTTTGCTCGTGAACACAAATCTTATTAAGATAATATATTTTATTAAATATATATTATTAAAATAAAATATAAGAATTATTACCCAAAATATACCCTCCTTAAATTGATAAACAAATCCTACAGAGGCATGCTGGGATTTATTCTTAACCATTAAAAATGGACAAATACTCAGACTCCTTCCCCATAGTTTTGTTATTTCTTGTCTTGAAGTCAGAACGTTATAATCACCTGACTGTATCCCTTTTGCTCATGAACGCAGTTCTTACTTTGTGAACTTTTTGTTTTACCTAGTTTTGTCTTGCATATACAGGAATCCCTCGATCAGTGCAGCTAATCTGTACATTGATAACTGCTCATGAGCACAATTCTTATTCTTAAAATAATATGTAGTAGCAAAAAAACAAAAGACAAAAAAAAGACTGACTGTCAACTTCTCTCGATCGCAACACTTGTAGCCAAATCACAGTTAAAACGATAGTCCGACGTAACAGTCCAAGAAGCAACATAGAAACGACAAAATGGGGTCATACGTCCAACCTTCACTTCTCACCAACAAAAACGCGTGTTTGTTCACCAAGCTCAAAAAATCTTCTCCTTTTATAATCGAAAAACAACGGCTTCTGTTCACTGAGAGAATTTTCTGATTGGTCACGCCATTCAGGGGAGGGAAGAACATCAGCATAGATTCTAGTCATTGAAGTAGATTTTTGCTAACTACTTTTTGGTAATTTTTCTTCGGCAGATAGCACACAAAACACAAATTTTTTTTGCGGTAACTGATTATCTCTTTCACTACAATATATTATTAAAATAAAATATAAGAATTATTGCCCAAAATATCCCCTCCCTAAATTGATAAACAAATCCTACAGATGCATGCTGAGATTTATTCTTAACCATTAAAAATCGACAAAAACTCAGACTCCTTCTCCATAGATTTTTCTTTCTTGTCTTGAAGTCAGAACGTTATAATCACCTGACTGTATCCCTTTTTGCTCGTAAAAACAATTCTTACTTTATGAACTTTTTATTGTTTTGCCTAGTTTTGATTTGCATATACAGGAATCCCTCGATTAGTGAGGCTAATGTGTACATCGGTAACTATAAAAAAAATCTATTTTAAATTACTAAGGTTAAAGTGAAGAATGTTTTATCACACTAAACAAGTATTATGAAATGCACTAATCGAATTTTGGTATATTAAAATTTTAGTACATTAATCAAATGTATGGGATTCCTGTATTGCCCACCTTGCCAAAAAATAAACTAAAAAATGGTTTTGAAGACACCATTGTCTTCAGCCTTTCTAGATTTTTTCTTCTTCTGTGTGCTGCATCCCTTCAGAACATATGCGATCATGGCTCGGTATTTACCTGAACTCCCCAGAGAGTGGGATGTGGCACAAGGCCGGTTTAACATGGGTTTTTCCGAGCCCATAAGCCTGGGTAAAAATTCTCCATAGACCCTATAATAACAGGGTCAGGTGTGTCTACCTCCCCAGATGAGACTCTGCCGTTCATCATAACCTCATCTGGGTCCCTCTCTGCCTGGAGACAGAGAATTCAACAAGCACACTAAGAGCTTAGCATGTGGCTAAGAGCTAATGCCGACTCTGCAAATACGTGATTATGGCTCTCTACAGCTCTCTATCCCTTGTGGCTCTAGGAACATTTTCTCCTTTTGATAAGGATCCTGCTCCCTCCCCATAAAATCATTAGTTAGTTTGTTCGCTCTTATCTCTTTTTTTCCCTCAATGAAGATTGCCGTATATTTTTGCCAATTGCACTTGACCATGGCTAATTTCTCTAGTTTTTTTTTTCCCCCCTGCCATGTAATTGCAGGGCATTGCAGTTTGTCTATGTTTTCCTTTCCAATATGGTAGAAGAATACAAGAATGGTAATCCAAGAGAAAGTCTTCAGCCGCACATAAAGAAAGCCTATGATGAAACCCTCCACAAATATCACAACTTCTTCACCCAGAAAATGTTTACGGTAACGATTTTTATTTATCTTTTTATTCTTTTCTTCTTTTTTTTTTTTGATAATCTTTAATTTTATTTTTTGTTTTATGTTTTTCAATTTGTGCCGAAATATATGTTTTGCTATTTTTCACCTATTACAAGGCCCAAGAGCCACTCAAGGTAGAGTGTTACTAAATGCAGTTGTTGCTCAGGAATCAGAGCAGCAGAACTTCTCAGTTTATGATAATGAAATTTTCAGTGTTTATTTTTTATTTATTTTTTTTTTTTTTAGGTATGTTGTTTTTGTCAGAAACATCATGCCTGACTTGTTTAAGAAGACTAAAAGACCTATTAGGACAGGGGTGGGCAAACAAAGGCCCCGCGGGCCACATGCGGCCCGCCAAACGATTTCATGCAGCCCGCTTTAAAATGTTATTTATTAAAACTATATTTTTCCTTTAAGAGCCCTTTATTTTGCCAATTTTAAATATCAATTATTTTGGTTTATATATACTATGCGGCCCAGTAAAACTATGAATTCTTAGAATGCGGCCCTTGTACTAAAAAGTTTGCCCACCCCTGTATTAGGATATGTGGGAGGCTCAAGGGCTGCTACCCTCATTTCCTATAGGGTTACTGTCGGGCTATAGCACTAAGGAGATTGTTTGTGACCATATAAGTGTGACTGAAAGAACATGCATTTAACAGGGTGTAACAGTAAAGTTTTAATAGTTAAAGTCAAAATAGTGTCTACCTAATGCAGCTTGAAATTAATAGCTGGATACCAGAAATATATAATAAAAAATTTATATGGGTCATTCCATCTCGAATCAACCAACAGACACAGACAGGGGAAGTTCACAAGTGTTCCTTGATCAAATTTATTGATAAATCCCAAACATTTGATCTGTATATTTTAATATTAGGTTGTTTGGAAAATAATGTCTGATTTTATAATGGACCTTTGAACTCTAATATATTACTATAATTTTTTTTTTTTTTTTTTTAACCAATTTCATTCCAAGCAAGGCAGTAAAGCCACTGAGATACAAGGGGTTACTGGGTGTGGAAGAAATAGAAACAGAAACCTTGCTAAGAACAAAAGAAGAGTAATCAGGAAAACAGTAGATAGCGAATGATATTGCATTTAAATTTTTTACACATTAAAGTTGGCTGGAAAACATGCAGCTGGAATGTGCACAAAAATATATTACACATTCGTAAGGATTAAAGTGTCCTCTTTCATAATCTTATATCAATCGCAATCAGAATTTTGTTCTCAAATATGCGATGCACCCTGTGTATACATTGGAAAATAGTATTAGGTTATTCAAAAAGTAATATATGTCTATATCTCTGAGATGAGGTATTATGATTACTTGTATTATTTACATTATTCAGACTGTTATCCTCATCTTCATTGCCATATTCACAATGTTTTGGCCCAGTGAATAAAGACAGTTAGCTGCAGTGACTAGACCCAACGAGTTGTAAGTGAACCAAAACTTGGAGAGTTGAGTTAAATGGAAATAACTGTGTCCTCCAGAAGAGGCATGGCATGTGGAACAAGAACAATCTACTCCAGTGGACAAAGTAAAGGATTCGGTTTGAAATTCCAATCACCTGAAGAAAGCTGGAGTGTCCAACAGCCAAAACATCTTGTATATGGCAATGAAAATGAGGATGACACTCCAAAAAATGTGAATAATGCAAGTAATTGAAAAATAGTATCCAATTTTAGAATAAACCTTTTCATTGTGTTCTAAGTAATTGTTTAATTGTGTTGCACAAAAATATATTACTTATTCTGATGATTATAGTGTCCCCTTTGTTAATTTTATATCAATATCAATCAGAATTTTGTTCTCAAATATGTGATCCACCCTGTGTATACACTGGAAAATAGTGTGAGGTTGTTCGGAAAATAATGTCCAATTTTAGAATAAACTTTTTAATTGTGTTCTAATATAGTAGTTGCACAAAAATATATTACTTATTCCTGATAATTAAAATGTCCTCTTTGTTAATTTTATATCAATCTCAGAATTTCACTTAAAGCATTATATCCACAGTGGGGATACGAGTCTTGAAGGTCAAGGTAGTAAAGGATGTCCACCTGTAATTGGCAATCAATATCTCAAGACGCTAGGTGAACAAAACCCATGACATAATTGTCAGAGAAATGTCTCCTATAATGGGTGTTAGCAGCCTTATCTTCATTAACGATCTTCCTGATGTCATAGGTTCCCAAGTAGGCATCTATGCAAACAAACTCATACCAACATAACAGTGGCGACGAGGATGTTTGAAATGAACTCACACGGAATATAACAATTTTATATCAATCTCTTTCTAAATTTCACATAAAACATTATATACTCCTTCATCTTGAACATGAAAAAAGAAGAGATGCCTTTACTTTTTTTGCATGAGTTTAGGCTTGGTCACAATACTTCTTAAACTACTGACAACATTAACAGATCATGGTGTGAAGGATCCACTTGTGATCAGACAGTATAGCACTGCTTTCTGAAGTTCCACAGTGGGGATACGAGTCTTGAAGGTCAAGGTAGTAAAGGATGTCCACCTGTAATTGACAATCAATATCTCAAAACACTAGTCGAATAAAACCCACGTTAAAAAAATATCTCAGATAATGGGTCCCAGCATTTCAACAATATTGGACCCTCTCACGAAAACTGGCATGATGAAGAAACTGGATAAATGGGTTTGACATGAGCTCTGTGAAAGTCAAAGAGTTTGACGTTTTGAAGTGTGTTCAATGCTGCATCTGCGAAATTTGAATGTTCCATTTCTTGATCAAATAGTGACTTGTGATGATGAGAAATGGATCCTTTACGACAATTCTAAACAACCAGCTCAATGATTTTGTTCATGACGATTCACCCAGACACTTTCCAAAACCGAAATTGCACCAATAGAAGATTATGTGGCAGCCCACCATTATCTATAACAGCTTTCTGGAATCTAACCAGAGCATCCCTGCCAAAGTTTACTGTCAACAAATCAGTGAAATGTACATTCAGTTAAGCAAAATGTAACGGCATTATTTAAATGACGATGTCCAATTCCGTTTCTTGACAATGCTCCACCATAATTCGTCCATGGGTATGACGGTAAACTGCATCCGCGTCCATGGGTATGACGGTAAACTGCATATGCATACTGGGTACGGCGATAAACTATGTCCAACAGAAAGGCTGTTTTTGAAAAAAATAAGGTTGTCGGATATACGTTTTTGGAAAAATAGTATTACCAGCTATACATTTTCGAACAATACATTTTTGAAAACCAAATGTTTCTAGCAATACATTTTTGAAAACCAAATGTTTCCAGCAATACATTTTTGAAAACCAAATGTTTCCAGCAATACGCTTTTGAAAACCAAATGTTTCCAGCAATACATTTTTGAAAACCAAATGAAAGTCACTCAAAATCATTTTCGGCATAAAATGACCCCTAAGGTTGGAATGTCGTTAAACAAAACAACCAAACCAACCATCCACCATGATGACACTGCAAAAGCTCATCGTCTTTGGATACAATACATCGGCACATCTACCATATTCACCTGATCTCTTGCCCACTGACTGCCAGTTTTATAAATATCTTGACAATTTTTTAAACCAAAAGACATTTCGTCGCAAAGAAGATGAATAAACTCCATTCAAAGATTTCTTTGCATCCAAACATTTAGTTTTATCATAAAAGCATAAATAACCTAATAACTTGATGGCAAAAATATATACATGTTCATGTTTCCTCTTTTAACTGACTTAAATGCTGTTTAAATTCAGGAATTAATGTTGATTCTGAAATTGGACATTATTTTCCGAACAACCTAGAATGTCTTTGTTTGTCATATATTTTGATTTTTTTTTTTTCTTCTAATAAAATCATCAGTTTATCGAGAGCAGTGGCTCCCAAATGTTTTTTTTTTCTCTGGGCTGCATTTTCAGAATTAAAGTTTATTCACACCTGGCTAAATTTTATGTGAGAAAAAGTATGTTTAAAAATAAAAACACAGAGCATTAAAGGGAGATAACTGCAGATTCGAAGTCAGAACATTATCATTGATAACTCTCTCCTCCAATTTGAGGACCGTAGTTACTATATTCCTAATACTTGATATAATGCAAAAATATCACAATGATAAAATCGGTTAATAATTTTTTATAACTATTTATACTGAGACTCATGCGTGCAATCACAAGTAATCCATAATAGTATTTAAAATTTTGAAATATTATTTATTTTTTTAAACTGTTTCTAAATCTTTTATTTTCTTTCAATCATTCTGCCTTGCCTGCTATCCTCTCCTTTTCTAGAGTGTTCTGTATTCAATAAAATTAAAATATTTCTTGTTCTTCTTTTTTTTTTTTTTTCTAGGTTGTGGCTATCACAGCTCCAACTTGGTCAAGTCTGATGAAAATTCTGTCTCGGGGAAATGATTTTGATGATGAACAGGTAAGAAAATAATTCTTCGGAAAGGGACAAATATCAGCCTTAATCCACTGACAAAAAAGATGATACCCCTCCCCGCTAAAAATGTTTTAAATAATAATAAACACAGGATGTCTCCAAAAAATTGATATCATTTTGCAAATTATTCTCGTTCAAATGATCTCAAAAATGTAACAAAATGTGTAAAAACTAAGTTGACTATGTGGACTTATCTGAATGCGAATAGGAAGAGGGACCAGGCGTGCCGGCAATCATGACAATGTGATGTTGAAATGGCCACCATGTTCACTTGGCTAGATACCTTGGGATTTTTTTTAGGGGCTATGTGAAAGGACAGGTCTATATCCCTACCTACCAACTTGACATATGTCGTGTCAGAGGTAGTGAGCATATTGAACATTTGTGAATCGGTTATAAAATCTACATCCATTTGAATATTTTGTTCGAATTTTGACAAATAAATATTTTATTCAACATATAGCCTATTTAATTTTGTTTGCTGGGAGACGTAGTTACTCAGATATTCACATTTTAAATGATGTCAGTTTCTTTTTTCTTTCGTTCATTTGAAATTTCATTCCTTGATTTATTAGAAGGAAAATCTCATTCGTTTTTTGCGTTCATCTCTTCTTGCTTTTCTCTGTCTATTAAGCATTTACACTGAACTGATCAGACCCTATAACGATCACTATACGGTTAGTATCTTTCTTCCTCTCCTCTGCATGCGTCAATCTCTCTTTATTGCCCCCCTCTCTCTCTATCTCTCTATCTCTTTCTCTCTTTATTTTTAGTTACGGAATGAGACATTTTTAGACCCTTACTAAGATTCTTTTTCGGACAGTTTCACATGTTTAAGAAAAAAAAAAAAATATATATATATATATATATATATATACCTATAATATATGTGTGTGTGTCTGTTTGTGTACGAAAAGTTTGGGTCTACATTCCTCCACTTCCTACAAGCCTGGAGGAACTTAAACAGAGAATCACCGAGGCATCGGAGAATGCTATGCTAGACATGCTACAACGTGTTTGGCAGGAGCTGGACTGCCGACTTGACGTGTGTCGTGCCACAGGTGGTGCAAGTATTGAACATTTCTGAAGCTTTGTGAAATGTTTTATAAAATCTATATCCCTTTGAATATCTTTTGATGAAGCCTATTCAATTTTATTTGCCTGGGACATGTAGTTACTCAGCTATATACATTTTAAACGATGTCAATTTTTTGGGTTGGGGGTACATATACCCTGTACAACTAGTCAAATCGTTGTCTTATGAACATTTCTCTTAAATATAATTCTTAAATAATTTAACAGGCAATATTTGATTTATGGTAACTGGATTTTTGGCGATTCTCTTACGCAGTTTCTGTTGTTCAATATCGTGTGTCTGAAAAACGGTGCTTTTAAATTGCTTCTCGGCCTTTTGGCCGGGACATTTCATCTCTCAGTTGTGTCTCTATCTTTAGATAGAGCACAACCAAAAATATTGCGGGAACAGCTGCCCGAGGTAGTACCTCCCTCATTAAAGAGGTGATGGGGATTAGTAGTAATACCCCGATGCCAGTGGAACAGACATTTGCAGGGTCTGGGCTCTTTTGGGACCTGGTACAGGTGTACATGGTCAGGCCCCCAACATTAAACTGACTTTGTGTTATACCCTGCCAGTGTGGAGCAACAAGAAAATGCATTCACCTTTTTTACTAAGATCAAAGTGTATTATCTGTTCTTATTAACTTAATTTGTTTCTCTCTCTCTCTCTCTCTCTCTCTCTCTCTCTCTCTTTCTCTCTCTCTCCACTTCTATCTTCCCTTCTTTCATTTTCTCACTGAAACCAGGTAGTGTCTTTTCCTTCTCTTTCCACATGATCAAAATGGAATAGTCTATTATTTATGAGGTATTGGCAAGGTGTAATGGTCGTGCAAACTAACGAATGGAAGGACAAACACAATTATAATAGGAACATTCATTAATTTCAACTGAATCAGTAGAAAGTTCAAAACACTATTTTTTAATCACGAAGACGTTTAGAATTTTCTTGTACCTTGACTAGCAAGGAAAAAAATCCAAAAGAAAACAAAACAAAACAGAATGTATAAACTATGATCTTGGTCAAATGTGTTCGTCTTGTCTGGTTTTTGCACGTTGAGAGTGCCTCTCCCAACAAGAACGCAATGTACTGCAAGTGCTGCTCAATGTGCAGACATTCGAAAACCAGACAAGACAAACACAAGCGCTATTTCAGTGATTGACGAACAATGACAGATCCCAAATTCAATTTGGGATCTGTCAGTCTGTCAGTGGTTGTATGGATAGAGAAGCTGGAACTCGTTTTCAGGCTATGTGGAGGGAAGTCTTTGGAACACGTGATCCCTTTGAGACTTACGGGTTAAGCAATTGCAGTTTACCAACAACTGGATGAGAAAGCAAAATCCGACATTGACCAGATAAAGACTGCCTTAGTTACATCGAAACATTTCGCTAATGGTAATATTAGCTGTTTCCTTATAAGGAAACATTCAGCATTCATTACTGAGCAGTGAGTATAACTGTCAGTTGAAATTTATAAAATCTTTCTCTTAAAACAGTTTTTCAGGGAAATAAATTTCTCAAGTCCAGTAACTGTTATGGCTCTTTCCAGTATTGATGGGAGTTTCCTTCCTAACATTTTGTTTGAAGTAGTGTGGAATGTCAGAATCTTGATTACATCTTTTGGGAGAATTCAAAACTTATTTACATTTTTTGGACTGTTGTCCTCATCTTTGTCGCCATATTTATTACGTTTCAGCCATTGTACACTCCGGCCTTCTTTTATAATACCCAGAAATTCATATACAGATGTCCTCAAGGATACATGGCACAGTGGATAAAGTGACAGGACCCAAAGAGTGTGAGTTCAATACCCGGTTAAGGCAGTGGAGAACTTGGAGAGGGGAATTAACAGGAGATAACTGTTAACTGACATCCATTAAACATGGCACGTGGAACAAGAACAGTCTACCCCAGTGAGCGAAATAAAGGGTTCAGTTTGACATTCCAACCACCTGAAGAAGGCTGAAGCATACAACGGCCGAAACATTGTAATAAATATGGCGACAAAGATGAGGACAGTAGTCTGCATAATGTAAATAGTGTACATAATTCCTCATCTCAGAAATATAGACAGATACTGAAGGGCCGAAACGTTGTGATAAATATGGCGACAAAGATGAGGACAATAGTCTGAATAATGTAAATAGTCTGCATAATACCTCATCTCAGAAATATACACAGATTCAAAACTTATTATCTATTAAAAGTACAAACCATTTTTTTGGTGAAGGGTTGTGAGAAGAGGCCTAAACAACATTTTAAAATTTTAATAACATAAACGCAATCAAAATATGGGAGAAATTGAAAATTTATTACAAAATACAAAAAATTTAAAACTGTTTTCTGAGGTGAGGGGAGACTGAAAAATTTATTACAAATCAATAACCTAAATACAACTGATTGATTGAGTAGGAAACCTAGACTTAATGTGCCCACAATAAGACATCATGTCAAAAGTACGTTTTTTCCCATGACACGCTAGTATTTTAACTACCTTCACTCTTCGGTTTATTGTTTTAATATGTAATTACTAGGATTGTAATAAGACCTAAACATATGATGTAAATGAATTTATATATTTTCTTTGTTCTTGAGAAGTAACAATGAAAATATTAAACACTATTTATTTATTAAATTGTTTATTTGCTAGAATAATTTTATATTTACAACAATCTACCGTAGACAATTTTAGCCAAAATCTTTGTGCAACTATTTCGCTTCATACCAGTTGAAGAGAATTACCATTAATAGATAGTTAATATGACAGGCTGGAAGAGAGAAAGAAGGAAAAGACAGTGGCAGAAAGACTCGAAGATGAGAACCGTGTCTAAACATGACAACAGAATTGGTAACTGAATTGGTTAAAAGAGGAATATCAGTTTAGGATTCCTCTGGAGATACAATTTTAGGCTAACAGGGACTTACATGCATGCAATAAAAACAGTGTATCAAAAAAGGACAGTCTTTCTGATGACACCACATTTTTAACTACCTTCATTACCTTGGCAATGTCTATTCTTTTAAAAATGATGATTAGAATTGGAATAAAGCCTAACCACACGAAAGTGAATTTATCCATTGTTTTCTTCTTGAGAATTTGCAACAAAAATAATAAACACTATTTATTAGATTGTTTATTGGAATGGTTGGCAAAACGTCGGCTAATTGCCAATTGATTCGGATTTTATAAAATGGTAAATAATGACTATTACCCAAAGAGTGTGAGCTCAATACCCGGTTAAGCCAATGGAGAACTTTCAGAGGTAAATTACCAGGAGATAATTGATACCTGACATCCATTAAACATGACACGTGGAACTAGAGCAGTGAGCGAAATAAAGGTTTCAGTTTGACATTCCACCTGAAGAAGGCCGAAGCGTACAATGGCTGAAACGTTGTAATAAATAAGCGACAAAGATGAGGACAATAGTCTGAATAATGAAAATAGTGTACATAATACCTCATCTCAGAAATATAGACAGATACCGAAAGGCTGAAACGTTGTGGTAAATATGGTGACAAAGATGAGGACAATAGTCCAAATAATGTAAATAGTGTACATAATACCACATCTCAGAAATATAGACAGATACTGAAAGGCTGAAACGTTGTGGTAAATATGGTGACAAAGATGAGGACAATAGTCCAAATAATGTAAATAGTGTACATAATACCTCATCTCAGAAATATAGACAGATACTGAAAGGCTGAAACGTTGTGGTAAATATGGTGACAAAGATGAGGACAATAGTCTGAATAATGAAAATAGTGTACATAATACCTCATCTCGGAAATATAGACAGATACTGAAAGGCCGAAACGTTGTAATAAATATGACAACAAAGATGAGGACAATAGTCCGAATAATGTAAATAGTGTACATAATACCTCATCTCGGAAATATAGACAGATACTGAAAGGCCGAAACGTTGTAATAAATATGGTGACAAAGATGAGGACAATAGTCCGAATAATGTAAATAGTGTACATAATACCTCATCTCAGAAATATAGTCAGATACTGAAAGGCCGAAACGTTGTAATAAATATGACAACAAAGATGAGGACAATAGTCCGAATAATGTAAATAGTGTACATAATACCTCATCTCAGAAATATAGACAGATACTGAAAGGCTGAAACATTGTGGTAAATATGGTGACAAAGATGAGGACAATAGTCTGAATAATGTAAATAGTGTACATAATACCTCATCTCAGAAATATAGTCAGATACTGAAAGGCCGAAACGTTGTAATAAATATGACAACAAAGATGAGGACAATAGTCTGAATAATGTAAATAGTGTACATAATACCTCATCTCAAAAATATAGACAGATACTGAAAGGCTGAAATGTTGTGGTAAATATGGGGACAAAGATGAGGACAATAGTCCAAATAATGTAAATAGTGTACATATTACCTCATCTCATTTACAATATTTATTTATCAAATTGTTTATTGGAATGGTTGTTAAAACAACAGCTAATTGCCAATTGATTCGGATTTTATAAAGTGGTAAATAATAAGGATTTCCTTACAGTTGGTTCGCATATTTTAATAATTTAGGAAATGTTTATAAATTTATGAATAAAAATTCTTTTCATATTTATTTCTTTACAAATTGGTAAATGATGAATATTGCATTGCGTTAGTTTTAATTGTATTAGTTTTTAGAATGTTGTAAATATATAATTAGTCTTGTAAATAAACAATCTGATAAATAAAGTTTTTGTAAATTCTCAAGAACAAAAAAATTCACTTTCATGATATGTTTAGGCTTTATTATCCATTACACAATCCACACATCGAAGCTGACAGCATCTGGTATTCCCGAGGGGTCACCCATCTAGGTACTGAACAGGCTCAATGTTGCTTAACTTTGATGATCATACAGGAACCAATGTTTCAATGTGATATGGCCATAAGCTCATTACACCACTTGCACATCAAAGCTGACAGCATCTGGTATTCCCGAGTGGTCACCCATCTAGCTACTGAACAGGCTCAATGTTGCTTAACTTTGATGATCATACAAGAACCAGTGTTTCAATGTGATATGGCCAGGTTTATCTACGAAACTCTAAAGTTATTTAGTTTATTATAGGTTATTACATTTTTACATACATATTTCCGCTACAAAAATGCATTAATGTTTCTATGCAACAGAGCATCTCATCAGGCGATGTTAAAATGATGGTTTTAACAATTTTTAATAATATTTATAAAACATCTCTTCTCTACAAAAAATACATATATATATATATATATATATATATATATATATATATATATATATGTATATGATAAAAAGGCTTAAACACTAATCTTCCATTGTCATAATTTATTCCATTGGAATCGTAAATACGTTCCAATTCATCAGACCTACAAATTCAAAAAGCCTTTTTATTATATCCTTACTCTGTCCTGGACATTGAGTTCTACCTGGATTCTATCCTCTTGGAATTATTTTTTATACATATATATATATATATATATATATATATATATGTATGTATGTATGTATGTATGTATGTATGTATATATATTTATATATTTTAGATATATGATTGCATATGTATGTGTATATTTACCATTAATATTATCTATCTATATATATATATATATATATATATATATATATAAATATATATATATATATTACGCGAATCATTCATACGAAAAGCAGATAATGAAGTTAATGATATAAATGGCAAGAATCACTCTCGCAAACAATTTTTAATAATAAAATACATTTGAGGTTAATGTATTTTATTATTAAAAATTGTTTGCGAGAGTGATTCTTGCCATTTATATCATTAATTTCATTATCTGCTTTTCGTATGAATGATTTGCGTAATATAAATTGAACCCGCACCACATAATTGATGTATATATATATATATATATATATATCTATATATATATAAGAAAGAAAGCCATAAGATATAATCATTCTTAAAAAGAAAAAAGAACCAAGATAAAGCCCCAAAAAGGAAGATATAGTCAGTAAAAAGAAAAAAAGAAAGAAGAATTTGTAACCTTCACGGCAAGAACACGCCATGCCACTTACATAGTAGCAAACTACCGATTGGTAAGAAGTAAGTTCCAATCGAATAGCTTTCTCCCGCAAACCACTGCCCTTTGGAACCAGCTCCCAAGAAGTTGTTTCCCTGATCACTACAATCTTAACCTGTTCAAGCCTAGGTTTAACTGTTATATATACATATATATATATATATATATATATATATATAAAGTGTGTATGCATATGGGGGTGTGAGATGCATTCCAGAAGTTTTGAGACTTTTTTTAGGCAAGGCACTTATAACTGTCCTACATTTTCGTATATCATTACTCAACCTCTAATAAGCTGACCTGTCAACTTTTGTTATTCCAGACTGAATGAGGCGGCTGTAACAGCTCTTTGAACACTCCCTACTAAACACTGCTTGTCGCAACTATTTTGCCGAATGCAGTCAGGGCGTAAAAACAATTTGGAAGCTCACTGTGATAAAGTTAAGTGTCAACAGAGATGTATATCAAAACTGTCCTTCACCCTCCCTACAATCGAGACATTTGACCCCTGTGACTTTCAGTTGTTCCCCAAGCTGACCGACAACCTCAGGGTCAGTTGTTTTTGAAGACATTGAGAGTTCAAAATCATCTCCGCCCTTCAACCTCTCTCCCGCAGCCAGGGTGTGGTAAGCATCTCTCTACTCAACCACTACTTCCATGGAAAGAGCTCGGACAAACTACATCCCCTGGTCCCGCTAAGTCAAACCTTAACAGCAAGAACATGCCATGCCACTTACATACTAGCAAACTACCCATCGGTGAGAAGTAAATTCCAATTGAACCGCTTTCTCCCGCAAACCACTGCCCTGTGAAACCAGCTCCCTGATCACAACAATCTTAACCTGTTCAAGCCTAGGTTTAACCGCTATCTTCCACTCCTGTACACACAAATGGCCTCCTCACATAGCTCACTACCTTGAGTGGTGACCCCCCCCCCAAAACACACCGCCACCTCCGGGACTTGTAAAGGGTGAACCTTACTGTAAAAAAAATCAAAAATGTTGAAGGAGGCTACAACAAGGGCCTTGGACATCTTCAATTTGCTTGACTTCCATGGGGGTCCTCAAAAAGTGGCTGGAGCACTATAACGAGTACACTAACGTCAGAAGACCCTGTGTTGAAGCGAAAATGACGGATTATTCCATTTTGATCATGTGCAAAAAGACACTACTTGGTTTTGATGAGAAAATGAATAAAAGAAAGAAGGGAAGATAGAAGTGTCTAACGTCTCCTGCCAATACCTCATAAATGATGGACTGTTCCATTTTGATTGCATGTAAAGAGGGGAAAAGACACTACTTGGTTTTGATGAGAAAATGAATAAAAGAAAGAAGGGGAGATAGAAGTGTCTAATGTCTCCTGCCAATACCTCATAAATGATGGACTGTTCCATTTTAATTGCATGTAAAGAGGGTAAAAGACACTACTTGGTTTCAGTGAAAAAATGAATGAATGAAAGAAAGAAAGAAGTGCTTAACGTCTGTTTCAGTGAAATGGAAAAAGTTGTCAATTTCAGATGTTTTCATTTGTACCCCCTTACTTCTTAAGTTAACAACCAGCATTCATATTTCTCATTGTTATTGCAATATTTTGTTAAAGTTGTTAAGCTCAAATATTTAACAATGTGAGAGGGGAATTTCTACAGATATTTTATTGAGAACTCGCCATGAGCTTATTTGGTCATTAACTTAAGAATTAAGATTCATCAGAAAATTCAAATAGGAAAACCATGAAATTTCCATGGGTCTTTCTAGTTATTATTTTTGCAGCGATAAAGTAAAACAGAAAAAAATCTCTTTAATGATTTGAAAAATTTTCCATTTTTCAGATTATCAAAGATCTTGAAGTCTACTTGGATGTGATGGCAACGAATCTGGATGTTTTATCCGACCTCTACATTAAATACGAGCTTGACTCAAACAGAAGTGTCTAATCCATTTGCTCGTCAACGACAGCTTCAACTGTGGAAGCACCGTGTCCAGAAGACCTTCAGTGCCAAGTGAATTGATGGTAGCAACCTTTGGGAATACTCCGAGTTTGAGGCATCAGCTTTTTTGTTTGTTTTTTTTTTTTTGGTATTTTCATTTTTTTTGTTAAATATACAGGTGGGGGATGTAAGCAGATTTCTTTGTTTTTTTTTGTTTTTTTTGGTTTTTTTTGTTTTTTTTTTTGTTTTTTTGTTTTGTTTTTTTTTGTTTTTTGTTTTTTTTTGTTGTTTTGTTTTTTTTGTTGTTTTTTTGTTTTTTGTTTTTTTTTGTTTTTTTTGTTTTTTTGTTGTTTTTTTGTTTTTTTGTTTTTTTTTGTTTTTGTTTTTTTTGTTTTTTTTTTGTTTTTTTTTGTTTTTTTGTTGTTTTGTTCTTTTTGTTGTTTTGTTTTTTTTGTTGTTTTTTTGTTTTGATTGGTTGCTATTTGTGAGGGATATCTACAAAATGTCTGACCATATGCTGTTTTCTAAATCTCCAGTTTCTTCTATCTGAAATTCCCAAAAGTAAAATAATACACACACACACACACACACACACACACACACACACATACACATATTATTATATATATATATACATAAAAGGAAGAGGTTGTAGTAGTTCCAATGAGAGAAAAGTGTATATATAAAAGAAAAGAGACAAACCACAAATGTTTTTGGTTGTAATGTGGATTTTTTTTTTTTAAATATTATGCTTTATTTTCCATAATTTTGGTACTCGCGTTTCCGGTCTCAAGACTGGAAACGTGTGTAGCAAAATTATGGAAAATAAAACATAATATTTTTTTGGAAAAAATCCACATTACAACCAAAAACATTTGTGGTTTGTCTCTTCCTTTTTATATATATATATATATATATATATATATATACCACTAATATTATCAATATATATATATATATACCACTAATATTATCAATATATATATATATATATATATATATATATAGCACAAGTGATAAATCCATTGGTATATAATCCAAGTGGATCTTAATAATATCAAATATCAAAACTGATCCACAAAAAGAGTTCAATGTATTTATTATAAAAGAGCATATAATTATACAACACCCAGGTTGAATTTGTGGAGCCTCTTCCTTTTAAGACAGATATTTGCCACTCTCCCTCTTCCGCTAACTCGGGCATTTTGTCTGACTGACTGAGGCATCGATATGGGTAGGTTCTGTATCAATTTTTTGACTTACTGTCAAAGTTAAATTTTAACCTGTACACCAGGGTTGAATAAGACTAACGTACTTCGCATTGGCTGAAATAGATCTATACCCATATGAGGTAATTTTGGATTTTGTTGTGTAATTTTTTATATATATATATATATATATATATATATATATATATATAATTGGGCATTGAAGTCAACACCCAAAGGCAACAATCTGTTTCATGCTAAGCAGTTGTGTTTAGTATGAAACAAACTGCTACCTCTAGGTGTTGACTTCAATGTCCACTTTTATATTTACATACACTCTATCTCTGATATTGAGTACTTTAACTCATAAATATATCATAAGTTAAAAATATATTATACATACATAAAATATATTATACATATATAAAATCCGGTGTTCTTATAGATATTTTTATTTTTACACAATAGTGTAAAAAAAAAAAAAATATAACCTTGTAATATACATACTTATACTCGATAAGAAAAAATAATTTTACATACTATAAGTAATTCTAATACATTTACTTGGTTTTAAAAAGAAATATAGTCTATTAAATATTAAAAATTAAAATTTTTTAGAAATGTAGTTAAAACATATTCTAGACTAAACAGCCCCCCCAAAATCTTTAAGTATACAAATAGAAAAAATACCGTAAGAATTTTTGCCGTTAAAAATAAAATTTTTATAAAAAAAAACAGACGACATGCATTTAGCGGATGTCAGAATTTGTTGAAAAATACATCCCTACCCATACCTAAACATAACCCCACTTTCAAATGTAACTATTAACTGATACAACGAAAATTAAAAAATTCAACACCCTACCACCCCTTGTCTAGATGAATGGATTTCTCGGTATCCTTAGAAACACTCAATTATGAATCTTTGCCGTGCCTTTAAAACCGTAAATTTAAAAAAATAAGTTACTCCAAAATTTGTTTGACGAGGAAATGGAACTAATGTCTTTAATTTAATAACAAAATTAAATTCGAAGGCTTTAGCTTCCATTTTTGAAACATGGTTATCACTGTGTAGCGAGAAAAAAAACATATTTTAAATCAATTAATTTATATATATATATATTAATAATTATACATATACCTATGTTCAAAGTGCAACTTAAAGTTTCGTTGTTCTGCCAAGTCATCAGAAGTAATAATTCAGTAGAACAACAAAACTTTAAGTTGCTCTTTGAACGTAGGTATATGTATATTTTATTTATTATTACATACTTCTTTGCATTGAGCACTGTTTTGTTTATACCTTATATTAAATTGAGTAAATATTTATTCGCTTGTCTGTGTATGCACGCTAACACACATATATACAGTTGCTAATATCTAATTATTTGATTTATCCACATTAATGCCTATATATATATATATATATATATATATATATATATATAGCATAATGAGAGGCCACGTATACTTTCTTGATATGTATATAATATCTGGATAAAATAAATGAAACAAAATTGGGTGTTTTTTTTATGAAAGTATTTATTTCTGTGTTTTTGTATATATTTACTTATTTAATATTTCAGACCACCTAGGTCTTTCCTCGGAAATCAAATGAGATACTGTGTTTGTGTGTTTGTTTACAGCGTTTGTAAAGACCTAGGTGGTCTGAAATATTAAATAAGTAAATATATACAAAAACACAGAAATAAATACTTTCATAAAAAAAACACCCAATTTTGTTTCATTTATTTTATCCAGATATTATATATATATATATATATATATATATATATATATATATATATATATATATATATATATATAAAATGAAGTGTGAAGTTTTGCAAATATTGTATCTATTCATCAGGGGGTTTGAGAGTAAAACTGAATTTATTCATGTCATTTCTAAAACAAAATAGGATTTCTGTAAAAAGGCTTAATCGTAGTCAAGCATCTCCAGCCTGAATTCAGAGTTTAGTAGATACCATATCTACTAAACTATGAATAGTGACAAATAAATTGATTATGTAATTTTATTTGCTTCTCTCTGTATATCATATATATTCAATACGAACATGTTATCTGACAACAAATTAAGTTGCTGAGTAAACAAATAAACTGAAATGTTCGCTTTATCTGCCTCTACTTGGATTTTTGCAGATACGGTATCTGTTCATCAGGGTATTCGATCGAAAGATTGAATTTATTTATAGAAACACTTTTTTTTTTTATTTAAAAAAAAAAAGTGAGGGTATAATTTCCAAAGAAAAATACGATTTCTGTAAATAAGTTTACTCTTACTGTCAAGTCCTCTCCCTTACTCTGATGTGTGGACAGCATATCTGGTAAACTCTGAGTAGGGACAGATAAGTTGAACATTTGATTTCATTTTTTGTTATTTATATATATATATATATATATATATATATATAAAATACCAAATGGTAGGGATAATTCCAAGGAGGATATTAATCTGAAGAGAGCTCAATGTAAGAGCAGAGCAATAGATTCTGATTTCAGTTCTGATTGATTTATATATATATATATATATATATAAAATACCAAATGGTAGGGATAATTCCAAGGAGGATATTAATCCGAAGAGAGCTCAATGTAAGAGCAGAGCAATAGATTCTGATTTCAGTTCCACATACACACGCAGAAAAAAAGAAAAATACTGGATTTTAAAATTAAATACATATAAACTAGGCTTAAATAAAGACTTGGGTATTTTAAATCTTTATAAATATTTCAATAGTTAAAAAAAAATTTTTGTTAGATATAGTTAAAAAATCTTTTTTAAACATCTAAAATATTACTACAGTTAGATTTACGTTAGGAATATTCAAACACAGTTGCATTCCATAAATATATATATATATATATATATATATGATCATGTGTTACAATGTCATAGAACTGCATCATGAATTTGTGACATGTGTCTTCTATTCTGCGACCATTATCATTGCATAGCAATCTTCTATGTCAGCATAACAGAATATCATCTTTGATGGTGTATATCTTTGTTTAAATGTCCGTGTAACCACTCTGAAGTTGGCTCATATGAGCCAAAAGCTTAGATCAAGGAACAGTTTAATAAAAAAATATCCAAATGTTGGACCATTTTTGCCTTTATTTTCATCCGCAATTAAAGCAAATATACAACATTTAGAACGGCTCATGATCAAACATAATAGACATTCACTGTCTGTTATATTTAACAATGATTAAATAATGATCTGCTACCCCAATACACTATATATATATATATATATATATATATATATATAAAGAAATATAGTCTTAAAGTGTGCTATATTTATGGGATAAAGTGCTCAATATCAGGGATAGAGCGTGTGTAAATATAAAAGTGAACATAGAAGTCAACACTTAGAGGCGACAGGCTGTTTCCTGCTAGATGCAATCGTCAGGCCACGAGAGCTGTTATTTTTCTCGGCTATTTATATATACGGGTCAGTGGTGCATTGTGGGTAGTCTATTTTGCCGCCAAAATAGACTACCCACAATGATTTGGCTATTGTTAAATCAAGAATTCGAAGGTTTTTCGACACGAGTATAGTTACCTATATATATATATATATATATATATATATACATACATATAAGTATAGTTACCTATATATATATATTCTTGAAATTGAAAATTAATTATCTGTACGAAGGAAATATATATTCTTAAACTGAATATTACAATTTTCTGCAAAAAAAACAAAAAAACAAAAATTATATATAGCAAATAATATATGCTATATATCATTTTTTTTTATTTTTTGTTTTTTTTGGGTTTTTTTGGCGGAAAATTGTAATATTCGGTTTAAGAATATATATTTCCTTCATAACTATAATTAATTTTCAATTTTAATGTTTCAATTGTATGAATATTGCTTGTGTCATAATTAAGTTATTTATTATAAAATAAATGTTCCTCGTAGACCTTGATAAGCTAGGGAACAAAACCGGTTGGTCTGTTGAGTGATTGTCCCATCTCTTATTTTTTACTTTCATCTCACATAATGTCTATTAGAAATAAATTCTATGTCTTTCTAGCTATTTGCCAGTTTTGTACCTCCCACAATTTATTCAAATATATATTTATATGTTATAAAATATAGCTTTAAAGTATGCTATATTTATGTGTAAAACTGCTCAATATCTATGAAAGAGTGTGTTTATTTATAAAAGTGGACACTGATGTCATTTTAGGTCAGGAGGTTATTTGTTATGAATGAGTTGTTTATCTGATGACGCCATCCATTCCCATGATATATCAGTATAACTGTTTCGTGTGTATATTGACTTTATGTAATGATTAAAAGAAAATGCAAAGAATATTGATGAATACAAAATCTTTATATAACACAATATTATAATACAGGAAGATAAGGTGAAAGTTGAAGTTTTAAGTATTCAAGTGCAAAGGTCATGGAACATAAGTCAGAAAGAGAAAGAGTCTGGAAGGAAGTAAATGTTTGTTTGTTTGTTTGTTTGTTTGTACAAACAGTAACTGCCGCCATAACAATATGGGTGAAGAAAAGTGTGTTTTCAAATGTAGCACGATGATGTTAGCTGTCTCAGCTCGCCAGCTAGCCTTGCAAATGTCGTATTTCATCTCTGGTATGTTACAATGACCGCAGCATTGGAGAATGGACAAAATTAATTTCTCAATTCTGATTCTGGTAGATTTTCCATCTGTCTATATACACATCTATAGATCCATTTAGAAAAGGCCATTCGATTCTCATTGGCTCGCAGCTTTATATCCTGGTTGTAAAAGATTTTTGATTGGTTGGTTGAACTATTTTTAGAGATGGTGAAATTTTGGTCCCCTTAAATTTATTTTTATTGATGAGGTTTTCACATGAATATTTGGGAAGTTTTTCCACGTCCATTGGAGACTCTCACAGGACCACAAAATAGAGGATCTGGCAACCAATGAAAACTGTCTTCCAGTTCATTGTAAATTCAATGAAGACTTCAGTAAATGGTTTATTATGTTAATTTTAAACAGGTGTAATTCTGTGCCTTTAAACCTCAGTGTGTATATATATATATATATATATATATACACTGAGATATTTAAATATAAAGGGAAGAGGTTATAATTGTTCCAATGAGAGGAAAGTGTGTATATTAAAAAGAAGAGAGAAACTGCAAATGTTTTTGGTTGTAATCTGGATTTTTAAAAAGTATATTATGCTTTATTTTCCATAAAATTATGGAAGATATTTTCCATTATGGAAAATAAACCATAATATATTTAAAAAAAAAATACACATTACAACTAAAAACATTTGCGGTTTCTCTCTTCTTTTTAATATATATATATATTAAAAAGAAGAGAGGTACCGCAAACTTTTTTGGTTGTAATGTGGATTTTATATATATATATATATATATATATATATATATATATATATATATATAAATGGTGGTACTTGTTTGTAAAAACCTCGGATAGCTCGACTTGCAGTAGAACAAATCGATACCTGAGGAAAAATGGGGAATAAAAAAAGAAAGAATCAAGAACATTAAAACAAGGCGAAAACAATTGTCCAGTGTTTAAGCTCCAAGTCCAAAGAAAAAAAACCCCGAAACGAGTAAAAAATAAAATATAAAATATATATATATATATATATATATATATAAATAAATATTGATACAATCTCACACTACAAGCACACCTCTGAGTTTCATGCCCAATGTAACCGAACTGAATTCTGTGCCAGAAGACTGAGCCGTGCTAGAGGTGTGAGATAATATGTATATTTATTAATATATGCATATTCTTGCACTGTTTTGTTAACATCTGCACTATATGTGCGATACATTGTAATTCTATTACCATATATATATATATATATATATATATATATATATATATAAAGGGAAGAGGTTATAATTGTTCCAATGAGAGAAAAGTGTTTACATTAAAAAGAAGAGAGAAACCGCAAATGTTTTTAGTTGTAATGTGTATTTTTTTTTAAATATATTATGCTTTATTTTCCATAAAATTATGGAAGATATTTTCCATTATGGAAAATAAAGCATAATATATTTTTTTTAAAAATACACATTACAACTAAAAACATTTGCGGTTTCTCTCTTCTTTTTAATATATATATATATATTAAAAAGAAGAGAGGTACCGCAAACTTTTTTGGTTGTAATGTGGATTTAAAAAAAAAAAAAATATTATTCTTTATTTTTCATAATTTTACAACACGTGTTTCTGGTCTCGCGACCATCTTTAAGGTAAAGGGTGGAGATTTCCACATATTATTAAAAATAATTAATTTTTTTCTTTTATGTTTTTCAATGTTAAATATTCTCCATATGAGACATTCTCTGTTTTTGTGTTAGTAATTCGAATGTCTTTAACACAAAAACAGAGAATGTCTCATATCGAGAATATTTAACATTGAAAAACATAAAAGAAAAAAATTAATTATTTTTAATAATATGTGGAAATCTCCACCCTTTACCTGAAGACAGTCACGAGACCAGAAACGTGAGTTGTAAAATTATGAAAAATAAAGAATAATATTTTTTTTTTTAAATCCACATTACAACCAAAAAAGTTTGCGGTACCTCTCTTCTTTTTAATATACACACTTTTCTCTCGTTGGAATCATTATAACCTCTTCATATTATATATATATATATATATATATATATATATATATATATATATATGAAAATGTGGAAAAGACAAAGCAAAATCCGAATATGTGAGTTTACTGTTTTTATTTTGTTTTTGTTTTTGTTACAAAATAAAAACAGTAAACTCACATATTCGGATTTTGCTTTGTCTTTTCCACATTTTCATCATACCGTCGGATCTACATCCACACATTTGCTTACATACATATATATATATATATATATATATAGGCAGCATATTTTCATTTAAACATGTCTGATGAAACCATTTAGACATGCTGTGTTTATTCATTTTCAATAAAATCCTTCTATAATCGCATATAAGCTTTCTTGTTTCATGATTAAAGACAGCAAGAAAGGTACTGTGGTTATATTTATTTGTTTTTTTTTTCCAAGTACTTTTGATATTTTCCAATAAGACAAATAATTTTGTTTGTCCAAAATAAATTTTTGTTTTTGTAGCTAAACATTTAACAATTCAGGTCTAGCATAAAGTCACAAACGCTAACTTAAAAAATTTTATGTTGTAAGAGAAATTCTTTGCGGTTGAATTCTCACAATTGTGAATATGCTTGTGAACGTAACATCAGTTTCATAATTTAAAAAAAATTAATATAAGGGAGGTAACTTAGTTAATAAATGAAATTATTTGTCTGAGCCATCAAAACGCTGATGATGATATTGGAAAATATCGAAAGTACTTGACAGGGGGAAAATAAAACTGAATAAATATAACCGCAGTACCTTTCTTGCTGTCTTTAATCATGAAACAAGAAAGCTTATACGTGATTATGAAATGATTTTATTGAAAATAAATAAACACAACATGTCTAAATTGAATATATATATATAAAAATAAATGAATATATATATATATATATATATATATATATATATATATATATATAAAAAAGAAAGAAAAAGAAAAATTTATTTCGGTTGAGCTCTCTGGGGAGGATGTGTGGGTTTGTAAACAGTGACTATTACGGCTAATAATGCAAGACTCTTCGGTAAATCGAATCAAGTTCTCTCAGTCACTGTGTGTTTATCTAAATATAAATACGCTTAAATTCACCTTCTTCTCTGCCGTGCGCCAACGGCTTCAGGCTGAAGTTTCCGACTGACGCGAATTCAGCCGGTTTTCGATTCTAGCCAGAGGCAACCGGACATCTGGCCACACTGATGGGCTGTGATGCAGCGAGGCCGTCTGTCTGTGGATGACAATATATATATATATATATATATATATATATTTCAAACCTGTTTGACAAGTTTTGTTTAACAAATTTTTTATTAACTTTTTCAAATTTCCAAATTAGTTTTTTATGTAATTAGTAAATTTGCCAAAATTCTCATTTATTTTCATTCTGTCATTCACTCCCTCAAGCCGCTCCTCCATTCTAAAGTATGTTAAATTTTTTTTTTTTTAAATGCACATAAAAATTCCAGTTTGACCATTTAACTCACGTCACCTTGAGTGACTTGAATTTGGTTCCAGCAAATGTGAGAATGCCAGAATTAACCAGAAACAGTTATATAAACACTCACAAAACACAATCCTTGAAAACAAATGTAGTAACATTTGAAAGTACTCAGGCAGGAGGGGAATAATATAAAATAAAAATAAATATGAATTTTGGCAAATTTACTAATTACAAAAAACAACTAATTCGGAAATTTGAAAAAGTTAATAAAAAATTTGATAGGCAGAATTTGTCAATATTATTCAATCTAACACATTTGAAAGAATACTGCCGAAATACACAATAAATATATATATATATATATATATATATATATATATATATATATATAATACTTGTCAGAACGTCCTTGTGCAAAGGGCATATTTGATAATGTAGCAGAAAATCTGCCTTCATTTGTTTTTTTTTCTTTTTTTCTTATATAAAAACTCGAGTGAAAATTTTAAAAATTTGTTACAATTTTTCTTCCGCTATTATCAGCTTCTTACCTAAATTTTTTTCAAATTATTTTTCAATATATTCTTATAATGATAACCGATTTGTTGATAATTTACTTTACAAAAGTCTACTGACTGCCAACCCCACGTAACTATACATACTGTGTGTGTGTGTGTATATAAGTAAGTAATTGTCTGTTGTTTTGTTTTTCTGTTATATTCCATGCTAAAAGTAAAGGTTTATTGTAAAAACCAGTACAATAAGAATAAAGGTAACAGTTTTTTTTGTTTTTTTAAGCGTTTCACCCCAAGCAAGGTGGGAAGCCACTAGCATGCAAGGGGTTACAGAGAGTTGGAGCGAGAGCAAATAGGAGTGATAGAGGAAAGGATGAAGAGAAGGATAGGGGATAGATCAAGGCATCTGGAGACGTCGATTGACATTACATTTGAATAGTTGGAGGTTATAGCTATCAGGGAAACAGATAAATGGAAGGAGTTCCACAGGCAAGAAGTACGAGATATGAAGCTATTGAAGTAGAAGAGACAGTTACATTTAACAGTTTCGACAGTGAAAGGGTGTAAGCAAGATGCCAGCCTAGTAGAACGCTTAAATTCATGAAGTCTGGGAACCAGCGAAAGCAGCTCATCGGAGCAATTACCATGAAAGTATTTGTAAAAAAGACAGAGGGAGGCAACGGCACGTCTGTGAGTGAGTGACTGCAGACGAGATGCCAGATCAGGGCCAATTACATTGCATATCCATCTCTGGATTTTATCAAGGACCTTGAGACAAACAGAAGGGGCTTCAGACCATATATGGCAACAATACTCCATGCAAGGGCAAATTGTTGATTTGTAGATTTGAAGGATCGACTCCGGTGAAAAAAATTTCCTGCCGTGGATCAGGGAGCCAAATTACCTTGCAGTGGACAAAGCTATTGACTCAATGTATTTGTTCCATCTCAGGTCAGCAGACAATATGAGACCAAGCAGTCACAAAGAGGAACTCTCGAGAATTTGAGCGTCAGACATTCGGCAGAGCCTCATCTGGGTTCCTCTCTGCCCAAAGGCAGAGAGTTTGACTGTCTAGCTGGAACAGATCCCAGCTAGTCTCCGTAGTCCATTGACTTACAGATACTTATAGGTAGTTACTACTTATAGTGTAGTCACTCATAGGGGTGACAGGTTATTCCATTACATCATTTTCTTAACCTGACATTATTTTTTTTATTACTATAGTTGATGGGTACACATGTTTGTGTAGACGTCCCTGATTTTTAAGCAGTGAAATTAATGTCTACCAACCTAGACATTGAGAGTCTTAATATAACTACCAACAGGGAAACCAGTCTATGTGCACTTTATATTTAAACCATGGAAATCCCTCACAGCAAAGCAAGGCTCAGTTAGCCTATTTAAGAAATGCATAATCTCTCATTGGGATATTTCAAAGTCTATATCTGCTAATTTGACGTATTCTCTCTTGTTATTATAAATGTTATACACGAACATCTACTCAAGCACGTATATCCATTAAGTATATTTATAGCAAGACAATACCGATAACAGGCCTGGCAGCCATGCATCTGGGTTCCACGACTGGGGGCAAACATGTGGGGAACTTAAATTACTACTAAATAATAATTACTGAAAATGTTTTTAGCGAAGAGACTTGTTAATAATATCCAGTAATTAGAATAGAATCCTTGCTGCAGTCACTCAAGCAAGCTGCCATCAGGTAGGTCTCTATTCCAATGTAAATAAGATAGAATATATCACAACCTCCTCTGAACAGGCCCATCCGAGTTGAAGTCACTCAATAATACATCTATCAAAAGAGTTGAGGACTTCAAATATCTTGGATCTCACATAACAGATTCCCAAAAAGATTTCAACATCCACAAAGCTCTCATGAGATGTGTGTAACAAAATTTTACGAGATTTGGCGCTCAAACTTTCCATTCTCCTTAAAAGTCCAAACCTTTTGAGCATTGACTGAACCAGTCCTACTGAATGGCTCAGAAACTTGAACATTATCTGTTCATCTTTATCTGTTCGACATTATCTGTTTGTCTTTATCTGTTCGACATTATCTGTTTGTCTGACTGGAACATATACAAATCTACTTAGAAAAATCTAGAACATCAGCTGGAGATCTCAGGCAACGCTTAACGCAATTTATGGAGAACTGAGACCAATCTCTCTTAAACTAAGACCAAAACCAATTGCAGTTTGCCGACCACTGCTACTGAGTGGAAGGGGAGGTCATCCCATCCTTACTCCTACGGCATCCTTCTGGAGTTGTCTTCTCATGAAAGGTGACTTTCCCAGACATCATAGCTTGGGATTCAGGGTTGGACATTGGAGATCTGGGGACAGCAATGCAGGACTGAACATTGTGAAAAGGGATTATCAATAGGGTCCCAACCAACCACAGGGAGGTCGAAGGTTGACGATGATAAATTAGTGACAATATCTTTTTATTAAGTACAACCTTACAGCTATTAACAGTTATTGGTTTATTTCCATAAATGCAAATGTACAAAAGAAAGAACAAAATTATGCTCCTTAGTGCTTTTTTGTGCTCAAAAAATCTCTTTATTCCGGAAAAATTAGGAACATTTTATAGGATATTTTATAGGATATTTTATAGGGTGTTTTATAGGATATTTTATAGGATATTTCATAGGGTATTTTATAGGGTGTTTTATAGGGTATTTTATAGGGTATTTTATAGGATATTTTACAGAAATAAATGAGTCAGCATGTTTATATTAATTGAATGAATGCATTGAAAATATAGTCGTATAATACAGTCCAAAAACAAGCTCAACAAAGACGTAATGAATCTCAGACGAGCAATAATTTTTATAAATTTTATTCTACAATTTTTCTCACATCTACAAGTGTCCACTTTTGTTTCACAGAAAATGAAGAAAATACTTTTTTTTTTTACTTTGATAGTCATTATTAGTACATATAGTTTTAATAATAATTTCAAATCAGTTTACATTAAGAGGAACATAAAATTATATTTACATTATTCAAACTGTTGTTCTCATCTTTGTTGTCATATTCATGACGTTTCAGACGTTGTACGATCTGGCTTTCTTCAGCTGATTGGAATTTCAAACCAAACCCTTCATTTCATCCACCAGGATAGATTGTTCTAGATCATTGACGTTTCAGACGTTGTACAATCTGGCCTTCTTCAGCTGTTTGGAATTTCAAACCGAACCCTTCATTTCATCCACCAAGGTAGATTGTTCTAGATCATTGACATTTCGGACGTTGTACAATCTGGCCTTCTTCAGCTGATTGGAATTTCAAACCAAACCCTTCATTTCATCCACCAGGGTAGATTGTTCTAGGTCCATATGCCATGCCTCTTCCAGACATTTCAGTTTCAGCTATCTCCCTTTACTAACTCAACTCAGTCCAAGTTTTTGTTCCAATTTTTTCTGTGGCCAGGTATTGAACCCACAACTCTTTGGGTCAAGTCCCTGGATTACTTTAGCGAACACTTTTATCCATGGCCGGTGGATGAAAGCATTGGTTGAAGTAATTCAGTGACTTGACCAAAGAGTTGTGAGTTCAATACCTGGCCACAGCAGAGGTGAATGAAAACTTGGAGAGTTGAGTTACTAAAGGGAGATAACTGAAACTCTGACACCCAGAAAAGGCATGACATGTGGAACTAGAACAATCTACCCCAATAGATGAAATAAAGGGTTCAGTTCAAAATTGCAATCACCTGAAGAAGGCCAGAACATACAATGGACAAGATGCTGTGAATATGACAACACAGATGAGGACAACAGTTCAAACAATGTAAATAGTATGAATAGTTATATAATACTAAATACAACTATATTGAAAACTTTTTACCCCTAGCCATATTGGAAACTTGGGAGGTGCAAATTTTACATGAGTAGAAGCTTTTTTAAAAATTTTATCCTGAAAATCACCTGTGTAAATTACACATGTGCACAAATTACATGGGTTTTAATGGTAATTAAAAAGATGTCTTGGTATAATATTTCCACTGATGTGATTGCTGGATGTAATGTGTTTCTAATTTATTCATTTGAGTAGACAAAAATATTTGTAAAAGAAGAATAATTATCATTGACGTTTCCTGTTTCTGAAACAAAAGATGTTTACATTTATGATCTTCCTTAGTGAAAATCACCAATGGTTTAAAATGCTGGCAATGTTACCTTCAATGAAAAGTTGTACTTAATCATAGTTTATGTATGCGATTAGGAATGAGAGAGTGTGTGAGTGAACAAGTGAGAATGAAAGAAAACAAAAAACACTTTAGTAAACGTTATTTTCCTCATGAAATCAGGCGGTCCATTCAGAAAGCCAATCGGACTGCATGTGGTCCAAGGGCCACATCTTGCCCATGACTGTGCTAGACATTTTCATTGTAGATTGCCAGTAATAATTGTCACTAAAAATACATAGGAAAAACCTCAAGGAATTTAAATAAAATGGTAATCTTTATAATACAGTGTAACCCAGATATAAGAGACCCGGATATAAGAGGAACCCGGATATAAGAGAAACCTGGATATAAGAGAGATTTTCTCTGGTCCCAAATTAGAGCCTGTGTTAATAAAACAAAATAGACCAAACCCTGATATAAAAGAAACCCGGATATAAGAGACTTCTTATCCGGTCCCGACAACTCTCTTATATCCGGGTTACACTGTATCAACAAAATACAGTACTCGCCAACATTGTGAAGTAGGTAAACCACTGCTAGTGGTGTTTTAGTTTTGTTTGTTTTGTTTTACGGCATATCAGCCTCAATGGGTTATTTAATGCCAACAACATTTTTTTATTGCTCGTAATATTTTGTTTTGTCAAAAATCTGTTTCTGCTAATATTTTTCCTTCAAAATTGTATTGCTGGTAATAATTTTTTTTCAAAAGAGTATTGCTGTTAATAGTTAACTATTTGCCCATAGCTGGGACCCTAACAGGTGCTACCACCCCGGGTCAGGGTGGACCTGGGAACACCAGCAATTAAGAGGTGGTTCCACACTCCTTAAAACCTTCTGATCAGAGGCCTTGCTGCTGGATGTAGTTTATCGTCTTACCCAGGACACAGATGTAGTTTAACATCTTACCCAGGACAAGCTAGTGGTGGACTACTTAGACAGTATATTACCCTCACTTACACTAGTGTCCAACATATTTATGAGGATTGGGACATACCCATTAGCAATCATAGGTACGGTATATAACAGTTTCTAATTTATTCATTTGACGATGAAAAAACATTTTTTAAAAGAAGTATATTTATTCTCTAGAGAAAAATAATTATCATTAACATTTCCGGTTTCTAAAGCAAAAGGTGTTTACATTTATGATCTTCCTTAGTGAAAATTGCCAATGGTTTAAAATGCTGACAATGTTACCTTCAATGAAATGTTACAAAATTCAAGAAACCTTGTACTTACTCATTGCTTATGTATGTGATTATGCATGAGAGAGTATGTGAATGAACAAGTGAGAATGAAAGAAAACAAACAACTTTTCAGTAAACGTTATTTTCTTCATGTATTAGGTGTGCCATTCAGAAAGCCAATAAAACTGCATATGTCCCACGGACCACAGTTTGCCCATGACTGAGATAGACAATAGCATCTGTCTTAAACTGATACAAACAGACAATAGAATTTGCCTTAGATAAATAATATTCACCATAGGCAATATCATTTGCCTCTAGAGATACAAAAATACATTTGCCTTAAAAAAACACAGACAATAATCTCTGCCTTATACAGACCATAATATTTGCCTGAAACAAATTATGGGAAGTATTTCTTTAATTAGATTTGAGCTGTGATACATGTTTTATTTTGTTTGGATGCTTTGTATTCTGAAGAGAAAATATTGGTTGACTCGGTTTGGTTTGGTTTGGTTTGGTTTGTTTTACGGCATATCAACACCTCAGTGGGTTATTTAATGACAACAAAATTTTTATTTTTGGTATTTTTTTTCTTCAAAAATGTATTGCTGGTAATATTTTTACTTACAAAGTATTTCTGGTATTAAAACCTATTTTTACACTTTCATAGTGTTTTGACCCCAGTTTGGGGGTTAACTATTTTCCCATAGTTGGGACCCTAACAGGTGCTACCGCCCCAGATCACGGTGGACCTGGGAACACCAGCATTTAAGAGGTGGTTCCGTGCTTCTCAAAACCTCTTGATCAGAGGGCTTGCTGTTGGATGTAGTTTATCGCCTTACCCAGGACACGGATGTACTTTATCGTCATACCCAGGACGATGGTTGACTCGGACATTCTGTTGTTTTTTGTTTTTTTTTATATCCATAGCTATCTGCCTCCCATCGTAATTCTTTTTTGGTTGTTATTTTTTTTCTCCAACTAATTTGTGTTGATTTTATAAAAATCTGGAATTATTGTTTGAAAAATTTTTTTTTTTTTTTAAAGCAACCCAAAACGATTTTTTTTTTTTTTTTTTTTTTTTACATTGCGAATAACTAGGGAGAGGAATACAGTGACTTGCTCTGGGGTTTTTTAAGCATTGAAATTGTCACACCAAAAAAAAAAAAAGAAAAAAAGAGTTATTTAAAAATGCAGAAAATTACATTGAGGTTTTAAAAAAAAACATGAATAAAGATTGATTTATTTAACTTTTCTTTTTTCTTTTTTTTGTTTTGTTTAAAGCTTTTTTCTGTTCAAAACTATCTTTGAATGCAGTTTTGTTTTTGTGTTTTTTTCTTTTAATGCACCTGAGGTACTTGAGGGAGAGGCTTACAAAAGAGGCAGTTTACGCGGATAGATGGGGAAAAAAATAGTTGACATTAGACTTGAACACAAACTTGCAGATTGATATCATAATGCCTGTGAGGTGACTCAAATATGAAGTTACAAAATCGCTACACCTATTACCCATGAGGCAGTTGAGTGCATACTACTTCACATCAATAACACTCCACTGCAGTCTGCATGTTTATTTCGAATGGGAATGAAGCCAGTAGTTTAATGCACATAAAATGCACATCTTTCTCTCTCTCTCCTCTTTTCTTTCTCTAGCTCTCACTCTCTCTGTCTCACACACACACACACACATATATATATATAAACACTGCCTAAAGAGTAATGGTTAACAAGGTGAAGCAGGCGCTACACCCTGTTTTCTCATACGCATCTGCATTAAAATCCTATTAGTAGCACCTACTCTGTTCAGCTTTTGGGGATGCATAAAAACCACTAGGGGCATGCATGGCATGAATTTCAAGAGATCAGACCTCTTCAATACAGTGCTGCGGACATGGTAAGATGCCAATTTCAGTGTTCCCAGGACGTACACATGACACAACACCAAATTCACTCACCAACAAAGTAAGTTGAACTACATTCACTCCTTTTTTTTAACAGACAATTTCCTTAAAGAACAGTTTCCTTAAATTCACTCAGTTTTCCAGGAACTATCCAAGAACATTTTACCTTCCATCAGTATGGCTGATGCTAACCTCCAGGAGTGCACCTCATTGCAACTTCTCAGTTTCAAGTTTTCTACTGGGAGTGTCCTGCTGACTCTCTGCCTTTTATGCCTATTGTATGCATGTACGTATCTTGGGCAAGACGTCAGAAAAATGAAGAACATTTCTAAATCAGAATTTACTCCCCGACACATATGTCCTGTTGTTGTAATGTAAGCAAAGAGTCTGTTGGGATTGTAGGGAAAACACCTAACTGATTGCTCTCCCAACAACTACGGGGATAATAGGGAGAGAGGGGAAAGAGACAGGTGGTAACAAAAAATAACACTGCCTCAGAAACCACAGCAATTTGAGGAACAGAATGCCCATGGGACCAACTTCACAAGACACCATGTTTTCCTAACTGCATACTGCTCTTTTCCCCCAGCTTTGATTGGCATGAAGCACCTTACAAAAACCCGTATCTTGACCAGTTGCAGCGAGGCTCATGCCAAGCTGTCCTGCTGGTAACTTGGAAAAACCTTGGATGTAACTATTTTCTTTTTTTTCTTTTTTTAAGCTTATCACCCCAAGCAAGCCTGGAAGCCTCTAGCACGCAAGGGGTTACAGAAGGTTTGGAGGAAGAGCAGATAGGAATGGTAAAGGAGAGGATGTGGAGAAAGATAGTGGATCAATCAAGGCAAGGGGGTTACAGAAGATTTGGAGCGAGAGCAGATAGGACTGAAAGGTGAAAGGATGTGGAGAAGGGAAGTGGATAGATCAAGGCAACTGGAGATGTTGATTGACGTTACACTTGTGTTGACAAACATGTACTTATGCGATCTGATACATCTTTTGTGTCTGTGCTGGCATGCGTTCGCCACACCAGTGTATAGTCAGGTTCCTTTCTCCAGAGCAGGTCTTATAGACTGTCTGTCAAGTGCCATAGCCAGAACAAACAAGGGAGATTGCCTGAAATTAACTAGCAGCTAAAACTAACTCTGTGTGTGCATTTAATGCTAAATCATATACTGGCTTCAAGCGTCATCTTTGTTCCCATGGCAGAAACATTCCATGGCAAGCTGTACCTGGGAATAACATTGAACCTACATGTTGTATTTGTCTAATGCTGTCAAAGCAATTGCAGACCGAGGAAGCCATTTGTGAGATCCTGAAAGAGCCAAGCAATGGTCAATTTAAGAAAGTGGTCATGCTTGAAATTGAGTAGACAGATATCATACATCATGAACTTAACATAAGAGTAAAAAAAGAATGAAAAAGACCTCTTCGAGACATTGAAAAAAGAATTGGATCAATTATCAAACTTATACTTTGAGAAACTTTTATAACAAATGCCACAAAATTTGTGCTGCAGTAATCAAGACTAAAGGAGGATATTTTGACAAGAGCAAAATTTAATCATAAAATTATTTTTTTCTTTTTGTCATAATAAAATTTCTAAATAAAAAATGATGTCTCACTTTTTTTTTTTAACCATGTATAATAATTTTCTCTAATTTAAAGTAAAAAACAACTACTTTTTGGGGCCACTTTAAAAAAAAATTAGCAGTAGTTTCCTCAAGCTTTTGAACTGTAGTGTATGTACTGAGTAACCCCAAAATTTGACCAATTTATCAAATGAAAAATATAATTTTTTTTTTCCCTTTTTGATATATCTGAACATGTGTTGAAACAGAAAAATAGATGTCTTCCAAAAGCTAAGCGAAGTACTAAGAAACAAAGATTTCGTTGGAAGCAGAGTACCAAACTGTTAAGTGATATCAATCCTGTATGGCAGTGAATGCAGGACAATTTCTGCACAGTTGAATAGAAGACTGGAGGCAATGGAGATACATTTCTACAGAAGGATCCAAGAATACCATAGAAGGAATACTTAAGCAATGAGGAAGTCTTAAAGAAAATAGAAACAAAAAGGGGACTTTTATTCAGAATCAGAAAGAGCTGAAATTTCTTGGACCCATAATGAGGAAGGGGGACTTGGAGAATTTGACACTCACAAGGCAAAAAGGGTCGTAGCTCACCGACCTGACAAGCTTGTGTGGATGGATGGCAAAATGGGGGGGAAAGACAAATATTACTAAGAACTGCAGAGCATAGGAAGTTGTGAAGAGCCATGATTACTAACATCCTTAAGAGACATGGTGCATAGATGTGTTATTCTTCAAGTAACTTCCGAATTCCATCGTCTGAAGATTTTTTGTTATTATTAGGAAAGGACTGTTCATGGTACCTTTTGCAATCTTCCAAGAATTTAGATTTTTGTTGGTCTTTTTTGTGTTCTGTGGTGAGTATGTGAGTGTTGCTGGGAATCCACTATCTTTTAGGGCTGTTTCGTAGTCTTTCTTGGCTTTGTTAAATATAGATTCATCGGAAGAATTGTCGGAAAGCCTGCGGTTAATCGATTTAGGTATCTGTTTGATTATAGAAGGCGGGTGGTTGGAGTATATATGTATGTACTGTGGTTTATCATTCGGTTTTCTGTATGGTTTGTGTGTGCCTTTTCTTAGGCTGAAGGTGACATCTAGAAAATCTACTTCGTTTAGGTTAGTTTTTATATCTATCTCGAATCCGTTATTTTTGAAAATTTTAATTATTGCTTTTCTAGTTTTATCTGTCTTTTGTTTGTTGCAGTTTCTTAAGATTATAAGAGCATCATCTCTGTAGAGCCCTGTGTCATTTCTATCTATTATTTTGCTTAGTTTACAGAACACAAAAAAGACCAACAGAAAAAGAAATATCATATGGTTCAACCCACCGTACAGCAAAAACGTAAAAACAAACATAGGAAAAATATTCTTCAAGCTTTTACACAAACACTTCCCGGAATCAAGCACCCTACACAAAATATTCAACAAAAACACAGTAAAAATCAGCTACAGCTGCACCGAGAACATGGCACAAATAATAAAAAAAGCACAACAGAAAAATTATTAACAAACCACACGAACAAATTAAACCCACGTGCAACTGCAGAATAAAAAACGAATGTCCCTTAAACGGTAATTGTTTACAAAACAACGTAATCTACCAAGCCACGACAAAATCAGCAGATAATGAAGAAAAAGTATACATAGGAGTAACCGAAGGCCCATGGAAACAAAGAAATTATGTACACAAAATGTCTTTCACAAATAGTAAATATGCGAACAGCACAATGCTTTCTAAGTATATCTGGGAAATAAAAAACAAAACACGCACCACACCAAAAATATCTTGGAAAATAAGGAAAAAATCATCAGCCTACAACAACCTATCAAAAACTTGCAAACTTTTCTTGGAGGAAAAAATAGCTATCATTACCTTCCCAGATCAAAATAAATTATTAAATAAAAGATCCGAGCTAATCTCAAAATGTAGACATGAAAAC
>OZ038517.1:11203371-11293371 GCA_964036315.1 Acanthosepion esculentum | reverse complement strand
ATATATTATAATATATATATATATATTATAATATATATATATATTATAATATATATATATATATTATAATATATATATATATTATAATAATATATATATATATCATAATATATATATATATATTATAATATATATATATATTATAATATATATATATATATTATAATATATATATATATTATAATATATATATATATATTATAATATATATATATATATGTATATATATTATAATATATATATATATTATAATATATATATATATATATTATAATATATATATATATTATAATATATATATATATATATTATAATATATATATATATTATAATATATATATATTATAATATATATATATATATTATAATATATATATATATATTATAATATATATATATATTATAATATATATATATATATATATATATATTATAATATATATATATATTATAATATATATATATATATATATATATTATAATATATATATATTATAATATATATATATATATATTATAATATATATATATATATTATAATATATATATATTATAATATATATATATATATTATAATATATATATATATTATAATATATATATATATATATTATAATATATATATATATTATAATATATATATATATATATATATATATATATTATAATATATATATATATTATAATATATATATATATATGTGTTATAATATATATATATTATAATATATATATATAATGTTATAAGTTGCAAAACTTTTGGTTATTTGGAAACCATTATCTCCAGATAGTTCATGTAGATGTACTTTAGAGGTTCGAAATTTGCTCTTTACATTGCGTTTAATCACAAATTTGTTGTAAGAGATCATTATTTTGTGTCCACGTAGTATGGTAGCTAGAAAAGTTGAACAAATTACTTACATTAATCACATGTTCAAAAAGTGCCTAAACAATGTATAGTTGAGTCTGTTTATATTGTTTTGTGTGTTTTTCTATTGAGGAGAAAGAAAAATCCCATTGAGGTCACCAGTTGTGGCAGGTGACTAAAAACAATGAATATGAAACAAATGACAGAGATTGTATTAACAAGAGGAATTATGGGTGTAGACAATTGTAACAAAAGGCAAAAACATCCAAACAAGTTATACCAAGAATGTGTTTGTATGTGTGTAACAAGTGTGTGTGATAGACATGTCTGTGTATATGCGTGTGTGAGAGCATACTAAAGTCAAGAGAGAGAGAAAGCCATAAAATGAATGTCCCCAAGAAGGGGGCACATGTTAATCAGGAGCAACTGCATCTGAAAGCAAGATTTGAAAAGGCTAAAAAAGCTGAGTGAAAATATCATTGCCAATTTCAAGAACACCAAGTGGGGTACCTTCCCCTACATACACACACACATATGTACCTCCCCTACATACACACACACACATATGTACCTCCCCCTACATACACACATATATGTACCTCCCCCTACATACACACACAAACACATATATTTTGCATATATTTTGGCACCATGTTTTCATTGAAATGTTTTTTGGGTTTTTTTAAGCATTTCATCCCAAGGTGGGAGTGCTACTTAGCATGCAGAGGGGGGGGGGGGGTTATGAAGAGTGAAAGTGAGAGAAAAAGAGTGGATGGAGGGGAGATTGAGGAAAGGAAAAAAGAACAGGGATCAAGGCAAGAGAAGATGGCGATTGACATTGCATTTAAATTTTTGAAGATTGTAGTCATCAGGGAAGCAAGTGAGAGGAAGGGAGTTCCAATGTCAAGAAATGCGAGACAAACAACTGTTGGAATAGAAGTGGGCAGTAAATGGGCGGGCCCTAGATGCCAATCTAGTAGAATGCTTAAATTCATGTAGTTGGGGCACCAGGGAGTAAAGCTCATCAGAACAGTTGCGATGAAAATTTTCTAGAAAAGACAGAGGGAAGCCATATCATGTCTGTGAGAGTGTGTCTGAAGTCGAGAAGCCAATTCAGGACATACTTTGGATGTTGTCAAAAACCTCGAGATGAACAGCAGGGGCAACAGTCAAGATATGGCAACAGTATTCAAGGATGAATGGTAGATTTGTAAATGTGGATGATAGACCCTAATGTTTCATTAAATAATTTAGACAAGTTGAACTTCATATTCACTGACAAAACATTTGTATAATATTCATAATTAATGTTTTAAAATGTTTACAGTCTATAGTTTAAAATATCAAGATTTGCACCAATAGTTCTTAATATTTATTTATTTTTTAAAAAAACTCTTGACAACCACATAACTTAGTTACCTCCACTGAAGCATTACTCAAACTAATCATGCGTTATTCACTTCTTCTTGTAAAAATTTTAACTTTCAGAAGAACACAGCGATTTTGTCTTTGAAAATGATAAACACGACAATATTTGTCTTGAAAAAAAACAACAGCCTTATGATGACATTGTTCTAATGTTAAAAGTACTCGGAATAAACAATATGTATCAACACAGTAATTTTCTCTCTTCCTTTAATAATAACACCAAAAGGCTTGTCCATTTATATGAAAGGATCCAATTAAAAATAAGTAGACAAAACTTGTCTAAGTTATTCAATGAAACATGTCTTAATGAACACATGCTGTCAAAATATATACTATATATATATATATATATATATATATATATATAAAATTGGCAAAAACATTCAAGTTGACAAAATTTTTGCAAATAAAGTGTTCATTATTAAATAAAAGAGAGAAGCAATAATGAATAGAGAAATAAATGATCAAATGACTTATCTTCCCACTGCAAGTTTCACAGATACATTCTTAGTTGTTAAATTTGATATCTGTTAATGAATTCATAGCTTTATCTGATGTCTACTAATGAATTTAATAAATTCATCTTAACCTGATTTTTTTAACGGTAAGTTTCACCCTGTATAAGGCCCGGGGGCTACCCTAGATAAAGGGATACATTAAGGGGTAGTTTATATGGATAATAGTGGAAGATAACAGTTGACTCTAGATATGAACAGGTTAAGATTGTAGAAATATTGGTTGACTTTCTTTCTCTCTTTTTACAGTAAGGTTCACCCTGTACAAGCCCAGGATGTGAACAGGTTAAGATTGGGGAAACATCCTCTTGGGAGTCTGTTCCATAAAGCAGTGGTTCACAAGAAGAAGCTGTTTGAATGGAACTTACTTCTCGCTAATGGAATACTGCGGGAATGAGGGTGGTTTGTTACTATGTAAGTGGGCATGGTGTGTCCTAGCTGTGAAGGTCAGGTCTGGTGGAAGCAGAAGGTGCAGTTCATCTGAGCACTTTCCATGTCAGTAGCGATAGAGCAGTGACAGACATGCCGCATCCCACCTGTGAGAGAGAGGTTGGAGGGAGGAAAATAATTTTTCTCCAACAGGGACTCAGAGACACTTTTGAACGTTATCAAGACCACAAAGTAAGGACTATCCAGCTCCCACCCAAATATGGCAACAGTATTCTCTTTTTGGCTCTTAAAAAAGTTAGAGGATAGCCCAAGGAGTCAGGTACTTACTGGAGCGATACAGGGAGATGATCATTTTACTTGCATCTTTAGTGATGGGCCGTATATAAGAATTCCAAACTGAACAGTGTATCTGCAAAACTTCTAGTTGGAAGATAAATCATTTGAACTTTTATTTAAATACAAAGAAGTATTTTCTTTATTTCTTACAAATTCTATGAAGATTTGCTAAAATATATTTTTAACTCTTAAATGGTGGTGATGTTCAATTCACGTTTCATTGGAGATCAGTGGATACTAACAACTGAATCAGTGGTAATCAACCGTTACACTGATGCCTTTAGGAAAGGCATGAACACACATCTCTTTCCATTTGTTGACAAATAGCACTTACAGCTGTGAAAGGCAGTCCATCGAAGGTAGTCATCACCCTTTCCAAGATTGTCCAACTCAAAAGCTGCATTCCAAATAATATGCACATATTATTAAAACTCTGCATTCTTTTTCCATATTAGAACGTATATTTTTACATAGATTATTTTTATCAAGAAGTTTAATAGCAATGGAAAAAGTTGATGCATTTTGAACCTAGAATACAGATACAGTAATTTCTTTTAATTCATAATCATAATTGCTGCATTTTACAATGATGCCCTTAAAAAAGGCATGAACCCACATCTCTTTCCATTTGTTGTTAAATAATATAGCATTTAAAGCTGCCAGAATGATATTCCCCTCATCTTTTCAAGATTTCTAAAGTTTGCTTTAATGTATCATGACTGATTAAGTTGGTTCAATGTCACTTGGCAGTTAACAGCACAAGAGATGAAATTGGCAATGTGATTTTGATTTTATGCAAATTGGATACAATTTACAATGATGCCCTTAAAAAAGGCATGAACACATATCTCTTTCCATTTTTTGGCATATAGCATAGGAACTTAGAGTTTTTAATGCATTCCATCTAAGACAGTGGTCCTCAACCTTTTTCGCCTGATGCACCCTTGTCACCATAAGTCAGAATGTCATTCCCAATCACACTTTCCAATATTTTGTGTGCGTTTGTGTGTGTCCTTAAGAAAGGCATGAACCCACATCTCTTTCCATTTGTTGGTAAATAGCATAGAACTTAGAACTGTGTAAGGCAGTCCATCTAAGACATTAGTCCTCACCCTTTTTCACCTGATGCACCCTTGTCACCTTTCCAAGATTGTGCATTTGTGTGTACCCTTAAAAAAAGGAATGAACCCACATGTCTTTCCATTTGTTTGTAAATAGCATAGCACTTAGAACTGTGTAAGTCAGTCCCTCTAAGACATTGGTCCTCAACCTTTTTCACCCAATTAACCCTTGTCACCGTCAGTTAGAATGTCATTCCCATTCACCCTTTCCAAGATTGTGTGTGCGATTGCGTTTTCCCTTGAAAAAGGCATGAACCCACATCTCGTTCCATTTGTTGGTAAATAGCATAGCATTTAGAACTGTGCAAGGCAGTCCATCTAAAACATTGGTTCTCACACTTTTTCACCCAATGCACCATTATCATCCATCAGTCAGAATGTCATTCCCAATCACTCTTTCCAAGATTGAGTGTGTGATTGTCTGTGCCCTTAAAAAAGGCATGAACCCACTTCTCTTTCCATTTGTTGGTAAATAGGATAGCACTTGGAACTCTGTAAGGCATTCCATCTAAGATAATGGTCCTCACCCTTTTTCACCCAATGAACCCTTGTCACCATCACTCTGAATGTCATTCCCCATCACCCTTTCCACGATTGTGTGTGCGATTGTGTGTGCGATTGTGTGTACCCTTAACATACACATGAACCCACATCTCTTTCCATTTCTTGGTAAATAACATAGCACTTAGAACTGTGTAAGGCAGTCCATTTCAGACATTGGACATCACCCTTTTTCACCCAATGCACCCTTACCATCCATCAGTCAGAATGTAATTTCTCAATGACCCTTTCCATAATTGTGTTTGCATTTGTGTGTGCCCACATCTCTTTCCATTTGTTGGTAAATAGCATAGCACTTAGAATTGTGTAAAGCAGTTCATCTAAGACATTGATCTTCACCCTTTTTCACCCAATGCACCCTTGTCACTATCAGTCAGAATGTCATTCCCAATCACCCTTTCCAAGATTGTGAGTGCATTTGTGTGGGCCTTTAAAAAAGGCATGAACCCACATCTTATTCCATTTTCCGGTAAAAAGCATAGCACTTAGAACTGTGTAAGGCAGTCCATCTAAGACATTGGTTCTCACCCTTTTTCTCCCAATGCACCCTTATCATCCAACAGTCAGAATGTCATTCCTAATCACCTTTTCCAAGATTTTGTGGGCATTTGTGTGTGCCCTTACAAAAGGCATGAACCCAAAACTTTTTCCATTTGTTCGTTTATAGCATAGCACTTAGAACTGTGGAAGGCAGTCCATCTAAGACATTGGTCATCACCCTTTTTCACACAATTCACCCATGCCAACATAATCAGAATATATATCCCCATCAGCCTTTTTCACCTAGTTCACCATAAGACAGAATGTCATTCCCAAGCACCCTTTCCAAGATTGTGTGCGTGATTGTGTGTACCTTTAAAAAGGCATGAACAAACACATCTCTTTCCATTTGCTGGTAAATCGCATAGCACTTAGAAATTTGTAAGGCAGTCCATCTAAGATATTTGTCCTCACCCTTTTTCACCCGATGCACCATTGTCACCATCAGTTAGAATGTCATTCCCAATCACTCTTTCCGAGATTGTGTCTGCATTTGTGTGTTCCCTTAAAAAAGGCATGAACCCACATATCTTTCCATTTGTTGGTAAATAGCATAGCACTTCGAGTTTTTAAGGCATTCCAACTAAGTTATTGGTCCTGACCCTGTCTCACCCAATGCACCCTTGTGATCCATCAGTCAGAATGTCATTCCCAATCACCCTTTCCAAGATTGTGTGTGCGATTGTGTGTACCCTTAAAAAAGGCATGAGCCCACATCTCTTTCTATTTTTTGGTAAATAGCATAGCACTTAGAATTGTGTAAGGCAGTCGATCTAAGACATTCTTCTTCAACGTTTTTCATCCAATTCACCCTTGTCACCATCAGTCAGAATGTCATTCGCCATCACCCTTTCCAAAATTGTGCGTGAGATTGTGTGTACCCTTAAAAAAGGCATGAACAGACATCTCTTTCCATTTGTTGGTAAGTAGCATAGCACATAGAATTGTTTAAGGCAGTCCATTTCAGACATTGGTCATCACCCTTTTTCACCCAATGCACCCTTGTCACCATCAGTCAGAATGTCATTCCCAATCACCCTTTCCAAGAGTGTGAGTGCATTTGTGTGGGCCTTTAATAAAGGCATGAACCTACATCCCTTTCCATTTGTTGGTAAATAGCATAGCACTTAGAACTGTGTAAGGCAGTCCATCTAAGACATTGGTACTCAACCTTTTTCACCCAATGCACCCTTGTCACCATCAGCCAGAATATCATCACCCATCACCCTTTCCAAGATTGTGTGTGCATTTGTGTGTGCCCTTAAGAAAGGCATGAACCCACATCCCTTTCCATTTGTTGGTAAATAGCATAGCACTTAGAATTGTGTAAGGCAGTCCATCTGTCATTGGTCATCAATCTTTTTCACCCAATGCACCCTTGTCACCATCAGTCAGAATGTCATCCCACATCACCCTTTCCAAGATTGTGTGTGCTTTTGTGAGTGCCCTTAAGAAAGGCATGAACCCACATCCCTTTCCATTTGTTGGTAAATAGCATAGCACTTAGAACTGTGTAAGGCAGTCCATCTAAGATATTGGTCCTCAACCTTTTTCACCCAATGCACCATTGTCACCATCAGTCAGAATGTCATCCCCCATCACCCTTTCCAAGATTGTGCGTGCATTTGTGTGTGCCCTTAAGAAAGGCATGAACCCACATCCCTTTCCATTTGTTGGTAAATAGCATAGCACGTAGAACTGTGTAACGCAGTCCATCTAAGACATTGGTCCTCAACCTTTTTCCCCCAATGCACCCTTGTCACCATCAGTCAGAATGTCATCCCCCATCACCCTTTCATTGATTGTGTGTGCATTTGTGTGTGCCCTTATGAAAGGCATGAACCCACATCCCTTTCCATTTGTTGGTAAATAGCATAACACTTAGAACTGTGTAAGGCAGTCCATCTGTCATTGGTTCTCAACCTTTTTCACCCAATGCACCCTTGTCACCATCAGTCAGAATGGCATTCCCCCATCACCCTTTCCAAGATTGTGTGTGCATTTGTGTGTGCCCCTGAGAAAGGCATGAACCCACATCTCTTTACATTTGTTGGTAAATAGCATAGCACTTAGAATTGTGTAAAGCAGTCCATCTAAGACATTGGTCCTCAAACTTTTTCACCCAATGCACCCTTGTCACCATCAGTCAGAATGGCATTCCCCCATCACCCTTTCCAAGATAGTATGTGCATTTGTGTGTGCCCTTAAGAAAGGCGTGAACCCACATCCCTTTCTATTTGTTGGTAAATAGCATAGCACTTAGAACTGTGTAAGGCAGTCCATCTAAGACATTGGTCCTCAACCGTTTTCATCCAATGCACCCTTGTCACCATCAGTCAGAATGGCATTCCCCCATCACCCTTTCCAAGATAGTATGTGCATTTGTGTGTGCCCTTAAGAAAGGCGTGAACCCACATCCCTTTCTATTTGTTGGTAAATAGCATAGCACTTAGAACTGTGTAAGGCAGTCCATCTAAGACATTGGTCCTCAACCTTTTTCACCCAATGCACCCTAGTCACCATCGGTCAGAATGTCACCCCCATCACCCTTTCCAAGATTGTGTGTGCATTTGTGTGTGCCCTTAAGAAAGGCATGAACCCACATCCCTTTCCATTTGTTGGTAAATAGCATAGCACTTAGAACAGTGTAAGGCAGTCCATCTAAGACATTGGTCCTCAACCATTTTCACCCAATGCACCCTTGTCACCATCAGTCAGAATGGCATTCCCCCATCCCCCTTTTAAAAGATTGTATGTGCATTTGTGTGTGCCCTTAAGAAAGGCATGAACCCACATCCCTTTCCATTTGTTGGTCAATAGCATAGCACTTAGAATTGTGTAAGGCAGTCCATCTAAGACATTGGTCCTCAAACTTTTTCACCCAATGCACCCTTGTCACCATCGGTCAGAATGTCATCCCCCATCACCCTTTCCAAGATTGTGTGTGCATTTGTGTGTGCCATTAAGAAAGGCATGAACCCACATCCCTTTCCATTTGTTGGTAAATAGCATAGCACTTAGAACTGTGTAAGGCAGTCACTCTAAGACATTGGTCCTCAACCTTTTTCACCCAATGCACCCTTGTCACCATCAGTCAGAATGGCATTCCCCCATCCCCCTTTTAAAAGATTGTATGTGAATTTGTGTGTGCCCTCAAGAAAGGCATGAACCCACATCCCTTTCCATTTGTTGGTAAATAGCATAGCACGCAGAACTGTGTAAGGCAGTCCATCTAAGTCATTGGTCCTCAACCTTTTTCACCCAATGCACCCTTGTCACCATCAGTCAGAATGTCATCCCCCATCACCCTTTCCAAGATTGAGTGTGCATTTGTGTGTGCCCTTAAGAAAGGCTTAACCCACATCCCTTTCCATTTGTTGGTAAATAGCATAGCACTTAGAACTGTGTAAGGCAGTCCATCTAAGACATTGGTCCTCAAACTTTTTCACCCAATGCACCCTTGTCACCATCAGTCAGAATGTCATCCCCCATCACCCTTTCCAAGATTGTATGTGCATTTGTGTGTGCCCTTAAGAAAGTCATGAACCCACATCCCTTTCCATTTGTTGGTAAATAGCATAGCACTTAGAATTGTGTAAGGCAGTCCATCTAAGACATTGGTCCTCAAACTTTTTCACCCAATGCACCCTTGTCACCATCAGTCAAAATGGCATTCCCCATCACCCTTTCCAAGATTGTGTGTGCATTTGTGTGTGCCCTCAAGAAAGGCATGAACCCACATCCCTTTCCATTTGTTGGTAAATAGCATAGCACGCAGAACTGTGTAAGGCAGTCCATCTGTCATTGGTCCTCAACCTTTTTCACCCAATGCACCCTTGTCACCATCAGTCAGAATGGCATTCCCCCATCACCCGTTCCAAAACTGTGTGTGAATTTGTGTGTGCCCTTAAGAAATGCATGAACCCACATCCCTTTCCATTTGTTGGTAAATAGCATAGCACTTAGAACTGTGTAAGGCAGTCCATCTAAGACATTGGTCCTCAACCTTTTTCACCCAATGCACCCTTGTCACCATCAGTCAGAATGTCATCCCCCATCACCCTTTCCAAGATTGAGTGTGCATTTGTGTGTGCCCTTAAGAAAGGCTTAACCCACATCCCTTTCCATTTGTTGGTAAATAGCATAGCACTTAGAACTGTGTAAGGCAGTCCATCTAAGACATTGGTCCTCAACCTTTTTCACCCAATGCACCCTTGTCACCATCAGTCAGAATGTCATCCCCCATCACCCTTTCCAAGATTGAGTGTGCATTTGTGTGTGCCCTTAAGAAAGGCTTAACCCACATCCCTTTCCATTTGTTGGTAAATAGCATAGCACTTAGAACTGTGTAAGGCAGTCCATCTAAGACATTGGTCCTCAACCTTTTTCACCCAATGCACCCTTGTCACCATCAGTCAGAATGTCATCCCCCATCACCCTTTCCAAGATTGAGTGTGCATTTGTGTGTGCCCTTAAGAAAGGCTTAACCCACATCCCTTTCCATTTGTTGGTAAATAGCATAGCACTTAGAACTGAGTAAGGCAGTCCATCTAAGACATTGGTCCTCAACCTTTTTCACCCAATGCACCCTTGTCACCATCAGTTAGAATGTCATCCCCCATCACCCTTTCCAACATTGTGTGTGCATTTGTGTGTGCCCTTAAGAAAGGCATGAACCCACATCCCTTTCCATTTGTTGGTAAATAGCATAGCACTTAGAACTGTGTAAGGCAGTCCATCTAAGACATTGGTCCTCAACCTTTTTCACCCAATGCACCCTTGTCACCATCAGTCAGAATGTCATCCCCCATCACCCTTTCCAAGATTGTATGTGCATTTGTGTGTGCCCTTAAGAAAGTCATGAACCCACATCCCTTTCCATTTGTTGGTAAATAGCATAGCACTTAGAATTGTGTAAGGCAGTCCATCTAAGACATTGGTCCTCAAACTTTTTCACCCAATGCACCCTTGTCACAATCAGTCAAAATGGCATTCCCCATCACCCTTTCCAAGATTGTGTGTGCATTTGTGTGTGCCCTCAAGAAAGGCATGAACCCACATCCCTTTCCATTTGTTGGTAAATAGCATAGCACGCAGAACTGTGTAAGGCAGTCCATCTGTCATTGGTCCTCAACCTTTTTCACCCAATGCACCCTTGTCACCATCAGTCAGAATGGCATTCCCCCATCACCCGTTCCAAAACTGTGTGTGAATTTGTGTGTGCCCTTAAGAAATGCATGAACCCACATCCCTTTCCATTTGTTGGTAAATAGCATAGCACTTAGAACTGTGTAAGGCAGTCCATCTAAGACATTGGTCCTCAACCTTTTTCACCCAATGCACCCTTGTCACCATCAGTCAGAATGTCATCCCCCATCACCCTTTCCAAGATTGAGTGTGCATTTGTGTGTGCCCTTAAGAAAGGCTTAACCCACATCCCTTTCCATTTGTTGGTAAATAGCATAGCACTTAGAACTGTGTAAGGCAGTCCATCTAAGACATTGGTCCTCAACCTTTTTCACCCAATGCACCCTTGTCACCATCAGTCAGAATGTCATCCCCCATCACCCTTTCCAAGATTGAGTGTGCATTTGTGTGTGCCCTTAAGAAAGGCTTAACCCACATCCCTTTCCATTTGTTGGTAAATAGCATAGCACTTAGAACTGTGTAAGGCAGTCCATCTAAGACATTGGTCCTCAACCTTTTTCACCCAATGCACCCTTGTCACCATCAGTCAGAATGTCATCCCCCATCACCCTTTCCAAGATTGAGTGTGCATTTGTGTGTGCCCTTAAGAAAGGCTTAACCCACATCCCTTTCCATTTGTTGGTAAATAGCATAGCACTTAGAACTGAGTAAGGCAGTCCATCTAAGACATTGGTCCTCAACCTTTTTCACCCAATGCACCCTTGTCACCATCAGTTAGAATGTCATCCCCCATCACCCTTTCCAACATTGTGTGTGCATTTGTGTGTGCCCTTAAGAAAGGCATGAACCCACATCCCTTTCCATTTGTTGGTAAATAGCATAGCACTTAGAACTGTGTAAGGCAGTCCATCTAAGACATTGGTCCTCAACCTTTTTCACCCAATGCACCCTTGTCACCATCAGTCAGAATGTCATCCCCCATCACCCTTTCCAAGATTGTGTGTGCATTTGTGTGTGCCCTTAAGAAAGGCATGAACCCACATCCCTTTCCATTTGTTGGTAAATAGCATAGCACTTAGAAATGTGTAAGGCAGTTCATCTAAGACATTGGTCCTCAACCTTCTTCACCCAATGCACCCTTGTCATCATCAGTCAGAATGTCATCCCCCATCACCCTTTCCAAGATTGTGCGTCCATTTGTGAGTGCCCTTATGAAAGGCATGAACCCACATCCGTTTCCATTTGTTGGTAAATAGCATAGAACTTAAAACTGTGTAAGGCAGTTCATCTGTCATAGATCCTCAACCTTTTTCACCCAATGCACCCTTGTCACCATCAGTCAGAATGTCATCCCCCATCACCCTTTCCAAGATTGTGTGTGCATTTGTGTGTGCCCTTAAGAAAGGTGTGAACCCACATCCCTTTCCATTTGTTGGTAAATAGCATAGCACTTAGAACTGTGTAAGGCAGTCCATCTAAGACATTGGTCCTCAACCTTTTTCACCCAATGCACCCTTGTCACCATCAGTCAGAATGTCATCCCCCATCACCCTTTCCAAGATTGTGTGTGCATTTGTGAGTGCCATTAAGAAAGGCATGAACCCACATCCCTTTCCATTTGTTGGTAAATAGCATAGCACTTAGAACTGTGTAAGGCAGTCCATCTAAGACATTGGTCCTCAACCTTTTTCACCCAATGCACCCTTGTCACCATCAGTCAGAATGGCATTCCCCCATCACCCTTTCCAAGATTGTGTGTGCATTTGTGTGTGCCCTCAAGAAAGGCATGAACCCACATCCCTTTCCATTTGTTGGTAAATAGCATAGCACGCAGAACTGTGTAAGGCAGTCCATCTAAGTCATTGGTCCTCAAACTTTTTCACCCAATGCACCCTTGTCACCATCAGTCAGAATGGCATTCCCCCATCACCCTTTCCAAGACTGTGTGTGAATTTGTGTGTGCCCTTAAGAAATGCATGAACCCACATCCCTTTCCATTTGTTGGTAAATAGCATAGCACTTAGAACTGTGTAAGGCAGTCCATCTAAGACATTGGTCCTCAACCTTTTTCACCCAATGCACCCTTGTCACCATCAGTCAGAATGTCATCCCCCATCACCCTTTCCAAGATTGAGTGTGAATTTGTGTGTGCCCTTAAGAAATGCATGAACCCACATCCCTTTCCATTTGTTGGTAAATAGCATAGAACTTAAAACTGTGTAAGGCAGTTCATCTGTCATAGATCCTCAACCTTTTTCACCCAATGCACCCTTGTCACCATCAGTCAGAATGTCATCCCCCATCACCCTTTCCAAGATTGTGTGTGCATTTGTGAGTGCCATTAAGAAAGGCATGAACCCACATCCCTTTCCATTTGTTGGTAAATAGCATAGCACTTAGAACTGTGTAAGGCAGTCCATCTAAGACATTGGTCCTCAACCTTTTTCACCCAATGCACCCTTGTCACCATCAGTCAGAATGTCATCCCCCATCACCCTTTCCAAGATTGTGTGTGCATTTGTGAGTGCCATTAAGAAAGGCATGAACCCACATCCCTTTCCATTTGTTGGTAAATAGCATAGCACTTAGAACTGTGTAAGGCAGTCCATCTAAGACATTGGTCCTCAACCTTTTTCACCCAATGCACCCTTGTCACCATCAGTCAGAATGGCATTCCCCCATCACCCTTTCCAAGATTGTGTGTGCCCTCAAGAAAGGCATGAACCCACATCCCTTTCCATTTGTTGGTAAATAGCATAGCACGCAGAACTGTGTAAGGCAGTCCATCTAAGTCATTGGTCCTCAAACTTTTTCACCCAATGCACCCTTGTCACCATCAGTCAGAATGGCATTCCCCCATCACCCTTTCCAAGACTGTGTGTGAATTTGTGTGTGCCCTTAAGAAATGCATGAACCCACATCCCTTTCCATTTGTTGGTAAATAGCATAGCACTTAGAACTGTGTAAGGCAGTCCATCTAAGACATTGGTCCTCAACCTTTTTCACCCAATGCACCCTTGTCACCATCAGTCAGAATGTCATCCCCCATCACCCTTTCCAAGATTGAGTGTGCATTTGTGTGTGCCCTTAAGAAAGGCATGAACCCACATCCCTTTCCATTTGTTGGTAAATAGCATAGCACTTAGAACTGTGTAAGGCAGTCCATCTAAGACATTGGTCCTCAACCTTTTTCACCCAATGCACCCTTGTCACCATTAGTTAGAATGTCATCCCCCATCACCCTTTCCAACATTGTGTGTGCATTTGTGTGTGCCCTTAAGAAAGGCATGAACCCACATCCCTTTCCATTTGTTGGTAAATAGCATATCACTTAGAACTATGTAAGGCAGTCCATCTGTCATTGGTCCTCAACCTTTTTCACCCAATGCACCCTTTTAGCCATCAGTCAGAATGTCATCCCCCATCACCATTTCCAAGATTGTGTGTGCATTTGTGAGTGCCCTTAAGAAAGGCATGAACCCACATCCCTTTCCATTTGTTGGTAAATAGCATAGCACTTAGAACTGTGTAAGGCAGTCCATCTAAGACATTTGGCCTCAACCTTTTTCACCCAATGCACCCTTGTCACCATCAGTCAGAATGTCATCCCCCATCACCCTTTCCAAGATTGTGTGTGCATTTGTGTGTGCCCTCAAGAAAGGCATGAACCCACATCCCTTTCCATTTGTTGGTAAATAGCATAGCACGCAGAACTGTGTAAGGCAGTCCATCTAAGTCATTGGTCCTCAACCTTTTTCACCCAATGCACCCTTGTCACCATCAGTCAGAATGGCATTCCCCCATCACCCTTTCCAAAACTGTGTGTGAATTTGTGTGTGCCCTTAAGAAATGCATGAACCCACATCCCTTTCCATTTGTTGGTAAATAGCATAGCACTTAGAACTGTGTAAGGCAGTCCATCTAAGACATTGGTCCTCATCCTTTTTCACCCAATGCACCCTTGTCACCATCAGTCAGAATGTCATCCCCCATCACCCTTTCCAAGATTGAGTGTGCATTTGTGTGTGCCCTTAAGAAAGGCTTAACCCACATCCCTTTCCATTTGTTGGTAAATAGCATAGCACTTAGAACTGTGTAAGGCAGTCCATCTAAGACATTGGTCCTCAACCTTTTTCACCCAATGCACCGTTGTCACCATCAGTTAGAATGTCATCCCCCATCACACTTTCCAACATTGTGTGTGCATTTGTGTGTGCCCTTAAGAAAGGCATGAACCCACATCCCTTTCCATTTGTTGGTAAATAGCATAGCACTTAGAACTGTGTAAGGCAGTCCATCTAAGACATTGGTCCTCAACCTTTTTCACCCAATGCACCCTTGTCACCATTAGTTAGAATGTCATCCCCCATCACCCTTTCCAACATTGTGTGTGCATTTGTGTGTGCCCTCAAGAAAGGCATGAACCCACATCCCTTTTCATTTGTTGGTAAATAGCATAGCACGCAGAACTGTGTAAGGCAGTCCATCTAAGTCATTGGTCCTCAAACTTTTTCACCCAATGCACCCTTGTCACCATCAGTCAGAATGGCATTCCCCCATCACCCTTTCCAAGACTGTGTGTGAATTTGTGTGTGCCCTTAAGAAATGCATGAACCCACATCCCTTTCCATTTGTTGGTAAATAGCATAGCACTTAGAACTGTGTAAGGCAGTCCATCTAAGACATTGGTCCTCAACCTTTTTCACCCAATGCACCCTTGTCACCATCAGTCAGAATGTCATCCCCCATCACCCTTTCCAAGATTGAGTGTGCATTTGTGTGTGCCCTTAAGAAAGGCTTAACCCACATCCCTTTCCATTTGTTGGTAAATAGCATAGCACTTAGAACTGTGTAAGGCAGTCAATCTAAGACATTGGTCCTCAACCTTTTTCACCCAATGCACCCTTGTCACCATCAGTTAGAATGTCATCCCCCATCACCCTTTCCAACATTGTGTGTGCATTTGTGTGTGCCCTTAAGAAAGGCATGAACCCACATCCCTTTCCATTTGTTGGTAAATAGCATAGCACTTAGAACTGTGTAAGGCAGTCCATCTAAGACATTGGTCCTCAACCTTTTTCACCCAATGCACCCTTGTCACCATTAGTTAGAATGTCATCCCCCATCACCCTTTCCAACATTGTGTGTGCATTTGTGTGTGCCCTTAAGAAAGGCTTAACCCACATCCCTTTCCATTTGTTGGTAAATAGCATAGCACTTAGAACTGTGTAAGGCAGTCCATCTAAGACATTGGTCCTCAACCTTTTTCACCCAATGCACCCTTGTCACCATCAGTCAGAATGTCATCCCCCATCACCCTTTCCAAGATTGTGTGTATTTGTGTGTGCCCTTAAGAAAGGCTTAACCCACATCCCTTTCCATTTGTTGGTAAATAGCATAGCACTTAGAACTGTGTAAGGCAGTCCATCTAAGACATTGGTCCTCCACCTTCTTCACCCAATGCACCCTTGTCACCATCAGTCAGAATGTCATCCCCCATCACCCTTTCCAAGATTGTGTGTGCATTTGTGAGTGCCCTTAAGAAAGGCATGAACCCACATCCCTTTCCATTTGTTGGTAAATAGCATTGCACTTAGAACTGTGTAAGGCAGTCCATCTGTCATGGGTCCTCAACCTTTTTCACCCAATGCACCCTTGTCACCATCAGTCAGAATGTCATCCCCCATCACCCTTTCCAAGATTGAGTGTGCATTTGTGTGTGCCCTTAAGAAAGGCTTAACCCACATCCCTTTCCATTTGTTGGTAAATAGCATAGCACTTAGAACTGTGTAAGGCAGTCCATCTAAGACATTGGTCCTCAACCTTTTTCACCCAATGCACCCTTGTCACCATCAGTTAGAATGTCATCCCCATCACCCTTTCCAACATTGTGTGTGCATTTGTGTGTGCCCTTAAGAAAGGCATGAACCCACATCCCTTTCCATTTGTTGGTAAATAGCATAGCACTTAGAACTGTGTAAGGCAGTCCATCTAAGACATTGGTCCTCAACCTTCTTCACCCAATGCACCCTTGTCACCATCAGTCAGAATGTCATCCCCCATCACCCTTTCCAAAATTGTGTGTGCATTTGTGTGTGCCCTTAAGAAAGGCATGAACCCACATCCCTTTCCATTTGTTGGTAAATAGCATTGCACTTAGAACTGTGTAAGGCAGTCCATCTGTCATGGGTCCTCAACCTTTTTCACCCAATGCACCCTTGTCACCATCAGTCAGAATGTCATCCCCCATCACCCTTTCCAAGATTGTATGTGCATTTGTGTGTGCCCTTAAGAAAGGCATGAACCCACATCCCTTTCCATTTGTTGGTAAATAGCATAGCACTTAGAACTGTGTAAGGCAGTCCATCTAAGACATTGGTCCTCAACCTTTTTCACCTAATGCACCCTTGTCACCATCAGTCAGAATGTCATCCCCCATAACCCTTTCCAAGATTGTGTGTGCATTTGTGAGTGCCCTTAAGAAAGGCATGAACCCACATCCCTTTCCATTTGTTGGTAAATAGCATAGCACTTAGAACTGTGTAAGGCAGTCCATCTAAGACATTGGTCCTCAACCTTCTTCACCCAATGCACCCATGTCACCATCAGTCAGAATGTCATCCCCCATCACCCTTTCCAAGATTGTGTGTGCATTTGTGAGTGCCCTTAAGAAAGGCATGAACCCACATCCCTTTCCATTTGTTGGTAAATAGCATAGCACTTAGAACTGTGTAAGGCAGTCCATCTAAGACATTGGTCCTCAAACTTTTTCACCCAATGCACCCTTGTCACCATCAGTCAGAATGTCATCCCCCATCACCCTTTCCAAGATTGTGTGTGCATTTGTGTGTGCCCTTAAGAAAGGCATGAACCCTCATCCCTTTCCATTTGTTGGTAAATAGCATAGCACTTAGAACTGTGTAAGGCAGTCCATCTAAGACATTGGTCCTCAACCTTCTTCACCCAATGCACCCTTGTCACCATCAGTCAGAATGTCATCCCCCATCACCCTTTCCAAGATTGTGTGTGCATTTGTGAGTGCCCTTAAGAAAGGCATGAACCCACATCCCTTTCCATTTGTTGGTAAATAGCATTGCACTTAGAACTGTGTAAGGCAGTCCATCTGTCATGGGTCCTCAACCTTTTTCACCCAATGCACCCTTGTCACCATCAGTCAGAATGTCATCCCCCATCACCCTTTCCAAGATTGTATGTGCATTTGTGTGTGCCCTTAAGAAAGGCATGAACCCACATCCCTTTCCATTTGTTGGTAAATAGCATAGCACTTAGAACTATGTAAGGCAGTCCATCTGTCATTGGTCCTCAACCTTTTTCGCCCAATGCACCCTTGTCACCATCAGTCAGAATGACATTCCCCCATCACCCTTTCCAAGATTGTGTGTGCATTTGTGAGTGCCATTAAGAAAGGCATGACCCCACATCCCTTTCCATTTGTTGGTAAATAGCATAGCACTTAGAACTGTGTAAGGCAGTCCATCTAAGTCATTGGTCCTCAACCTTTTTCACCCAATGCACCCTTGTCACCATCAGTCAGAATGGCATTCCCCCATCACCCTTTCCAAGATTGTGTGTGCATTTGTGTGTGCCCTTAAGAAAGGCAGGAAACCACATCCCTTTCCATTTGTTGGTAAATAGCATAGCACTTAGAACTGTGTAAGGCAGTCCATCTGTCATTGTTCCTCAACCTTTTTCACCCAATGCACCCTTTTCACCATCAGTCAGAATGTCATCCCACATCACCATTTCCAAGATTGTGTGTGCTTTTGGGTGTGCCCTTAAGAAAGGCATGAACCCACATCCCTTTCCATTTGTTGGTAAATAGCATAGCACTTAGAACTGTGTAAGGCAGTCCATCTAAGACATTGGGCCTCAACCTTTTTCACCCAATGCACCCTTGTCACCATCAGTCAGAATGTCATCCCCCATCACCCTTTCCAAGATTGTGTGTGCATTTGTGTGTGCCCTCAAGAAAGGCATCAACCCACATCCCTTTCCATTTGTTGGTAAATAGCATAGCACGCAGAACTGTGTCAGGCAGTCCATCTAAGTCATTGGTCCTCAACCTTTTTCACCCAATGCACCCTTGTCACCATCAGTCAGAATGGCATTCCCCCATCACCCTTTCCAAGATTGTGTGTGCATTTGTGTGTGCCCTTAAGAAATGCATGAACCCACATCCCTTTCCATTTGTTGGTAAATAGCATAGCACTTAGAACTGTGTAAGGCAGTCCATCTAAGACATTGGTCCTCAACCTTTTTCACCCAATGCACCCTTGTCACCATCAGTCAGAATGTCATCCCCTATCACCCTTTCCAAGATTGAGTGTGCATTTGTGAGTGCCCTTAAGAAAGGCATGAACCCACATCCCTTTCCATTTGTTGGTAAATAGCATAGCACTTAGAACTGTGTAAGGCAGTCCATCTAAGACATTGGTCCTCAACCTTTTTCACCCAATGCACCCTTGTCACCATCAGTCAGAATGTCATCCCCCATCACCCTTTCCAAGATTGTGTGTGCATTTGTGTGTGCCCTTAAGAAAGGCATGAACCCACATCCCTTTCCATTTGTTGGTAAATAGCATAGCACTTAGAACTGTGTAAGGCAGTCCATCTAAGACATTGGTCCTCAACCTTCTTCACCCAATGCACCCTTGTCACCATCAGTCAGAATGTCATCCCCCATCACCCTTTCCAAGATTGTGTGTGCATTTGTGAGTGCCCTTAAGAAAGGCATGAACCCACATCCCTTTCCATTTGTTGGTAAATAGCATTGCACTTAGAACTGTGTAAGGCAGTCCATCTGTCATCGGTCCTCAACCTTTTTCACCCAATGCACCCTTGTCACCATCAGTCAGAATGTCATCCCCCATCACCCTTTCCAAGATTGAGTGTGCATTTGTGTGTGCCCTTAAGAAAGGCTTAACCCACATCCCTTTCCATTTGTTGGTAAATAGCATAGCACTTAGAACTGTGTAAGGCAGTCCATCTAAGACATTGGTCCTCAACCTTTTTCACCCAATGCACCCTTGTCACCATCAGTTAGAATGTCATCCCCATCACCCTTTCCAACATTGTGTGTGCATTTGTGTGTGCCCTTAAGAAAGGCATGAACCCACATCCCTTTCCATTTGTTGGTAAATAGCATAGCACTTAGAACTGTGTAAGGCAGTCCATCTAAGACATTGGTCCTCAACCTTCTTCACCCAATGCACCCTTGTCACCATCAGTCAGAATGTCATCCCCCATCACCCTTTCCAAGATTGTGTGTGCATTTGTGTGTGCCCTTAAGAAAGGCATGAACCCACATCCCTTTCCATTTGTTGGTAAATAGCATTGCACTTAGAACTGTGTAAGGCAGTCCATCTGTCATGGGTCCTCAACCTTTTTCACCCAATGCACCCTTGTCACCATCAGTCAGAATGTCATCCCCCATCACCCTTTCCAAGATTGTATGTGCATTTGTGTGTGCCCTTAAGAAAGGCATGAACCCACATCCCTTTCCATTTGTTGGTAAATAGCATAGCACTTAGAACTGTGTAAGGCAGTCCATCTAAGACATTGGTCCTCAACCTTTTTCACCTAATGCACCCTTGTCACCATCAGTCAGAATGTCATCCCCCATAACCCTTTCCAAGATTGTGTGTGCATTTGTGAGTGCCCTTAAGAAAGGCATGAACCCACATCCCTTTCCATTTGTTGGTAAATAGCATAGCACTTAGAACTGTGTAAGGCAGTCCATCTAAGACATTGGTCCTCAACCTTCTTCACCCAATGCACCCATGTCACCATCAGTCAGAATGTCATCCCCCATCACCCTTTCCAAGATTGTGTGTGCATTTGTGAGTGCCCTTAAGAAAGGCATGAACCCACATCCCTTTCCATTTGTTGGTAAATAGCATAGCACTTAGAACTGTGTAAGGCAGTCCATCTAAGACATTGGTCCTCAAACTTTTTCACCCAATGCACCCTTGTCACCATCAGTCAGAATGTCATCCCCCATCACCCTTTCCAAGATTGTGTGTGCATTTGTGTGTGCCCTTAAGAAAGGCATGAACCCTCATCCCTTTCCATTTGTTGGTAAATAGCATAGCACTTAGAACTGTGTAAGGCAGTCCATCTAAGACATTGGTCCTCAACCTTCTTCACCCAATGCACCCTTGTCACCATCAGTCAGAATGTCATCCCCCATCACCCTTTCCAAGATTGTGTGTGCATTTGTGAGTGCCCTTAAGAAAGGCATGAACCCACATCCCTTTCCATTTGTTGGTAAATAGCATTGCACTTAGAACTGTGTAAGGCAGTCCATCTGTCATGGGTCCTCAACCTTTTTCACCCAATGCACCCTTGTCACCATCAGTCAGAATGTCATCCCCCATCACCCTTTCCAAGATTGTATGTGCATTTGTGTGTGCCCTTAAGAAAGGCATGAACCCACATCCCTTTCCATTTGTTGGTAAATAGCATAGCACTTAGAACTATGTAAGGCAGTCCATCTGTCATTGGTCCTCAACCTTTTTCGCCCAATGCACCCTTGTCACCATCAGTCAGAATGACATTCCCCCATCACCCTTTCCAAGATTGTGTGTGCATTTGTGAGTGCCATTAAGAAAGGCATGACCCCACATCCCTTTCCATTTGTTGGTAAATAGCATAGCACTTAGAACTGTGTAAGGCAGTCCATCTAAGTCATTGGTCCTCAACCTTTTTCACCCAATGCACCCTTGTCACCATCAGTCAGAATGGCATTCCCCCATCACCCTTTCCAAGATTGTGTGTGCATTTGTGTGTGCCCTTAAGAAAGGCAGGAAACCACATCCCTTTCCATTTGTTGGTAAATAGCATAGCACTTAGAACTGTGTAAGGCAGTCCATCTGTCATTGTTCCTCAACCTTTTTCACCCAATGCACCCTTTTCACCATCAGTCAGAATGTCATCCCACATCACCATTTCCAAGATTGTGTGTGCATTTGTGTGTGCCCTCAAGAAAGGCATCAACCCACATCCCTTTCCATTTGTTGGTAAATAGCATAGCACTTAGAACTATGTAAGGCAGTCCATCTGTCATTGGTCCTCAACCTTTTTCACCCAATGCACCCTTGTCACCATCAGGCAGAATGACATTCCCCCATCACCCTTTCCAAGATTGTGTGTGCATTTGTGAGTGCCATTAAGAAAGGCATGAACCCACATCCCTTTCCATTTGTTGGTAAATAGCATAGCACTTAGAACTGTGTAAGGCAGTCCATCTAAGTCATTGGTCCTCAACCTTTTTCACCCAATGCACCCTTGTCACCATCAGTCAGAATGGCATTCCCCCATCACCCTTTCCAAGATTGTATGTGCATTTGTGTGTGCCCTTAAGAAAGGCATGAACCCACATCCCTTTCCATTTGTTGGTAAATAGCATAGCACTTAGAATTGTGTAAGGCAGTCCATCTAAGACATTGGTCCTCAAACTTTTTCACCCAATGCACCCTTGTCACCATCAGTCAGAATGGCATTCCCCCATCACCCTTTCCAAGATTGTATGTGCATTTGTGTGTGCCCTTAAGAAAGGCATGAACCCACATCCCTTTCCATTTGTTGGTAAATAGCATAGCACTTAGAATTGTGTAAGGCAGTCCATCTAAGACATTGGTCCTCAAACTTTTTCACCCAATGCACCCTTGTCACAATCAGTCAGAATGGCATTCCCCCATCACCCTTTCCAAGATTGTGTGTGCATTTGTGTGTGCCCTTAAGAAAGGCAGGAAACCACATCCCTTTCCATTTGTTGGTAAATAGCATAGCACTTAGAACTGTGTAAGGCAGTCCATCTGTCATTGTTCCTCAACCTTTTTCACCCAATGCACCCTTTTCACCATCAGTCAGAATGTCATCCCACATCACCATTTCCAAGATTGTGTGTGCTTTTGGGTGTGCCCTTAAGAAAGGCATGAACCCACATCCCTTTCCATTTGTTGGTAAATAGCATAGCACTTAGAACTGTGTAAGGCAGTCCATCTAAGACATTGGGCCTCAACCTTTTTCACCCAATGCACCCTTGTCACCATCAGTCAGAATGTCATCCCCCATCACCCTTTACAAGATTGTGTGTGCATTTGTGTGTGCCCTCAAGAAAGGCATCAACCCACATCCCTTTCCATTTGTTGGTAAATAGCATAGCACGCTGAACTGTGTCAGGCAGTCCATCTAAGTCATTGGTCCTCAACCTTTTTCACCCAATGCACCCTTGTCACCATCAGTCAGAATGGCATTCCCCCATCACCCTTTCCAAGATTGTGTGTGCATTTGTGTGTGCCCTTAAGAAATGCATGAACCCACATCCCTTTCCATTTGTTGGTAAATAGCATAGCACTTAGAACTGTGTAAGGCAGTCCATCTAAGACATTGGTCCTCAACCTTTTTCACCCAATGCACCCTTGTCACCATCAGTCAGAATGTCATCCCCTATCACCCTTTCCAAGATTGAGTGTGCATTTGTGAGTGCCCTTAAGAAAGGCATGAACCCACATCCCTTTCCATTTGTTGGTAAATAGCATAGCACTTAGAACTGTGTAAGGCAGTCCATCTAAGACATTGGTCCTCAACCTTTTTCACCCAATGCACCCTTGTCACCATCAGTCAGAATGTCATCCCCCATCACCCTTTCCAAGATTGTGTGTGCATTTGTGAGTGCCCTTAAGAAAGGCATGAACCCACATCCCTTTCCATTTGTTGGTAAATAGCATTGCACTTAGAACTGTGTAAGGCAGTCCATCTGTCATGGGTCCTCAACCTTTTTCACCCAATGCACCCTTGTCACCATCAGTCAGAATGTCATCCCCCATCACCTTTCCAAGATTGTATGTGCATTTGTGTGTGCCCTTAAGAAAGGCATGAACCCACATCCCTTTCCATTTGTTGGTAAATAGCATAGCACTTAGAACTATGTAAGGCAGTCCATCTGTCATTGGTCCTCAACCTTTTTCACCCAATGCACCCTTGTCACCATCAGGCAGAATGACATTCCCCCATCACCCTTTCCAAGATTGTGTGTGCATTTGTGAGTGCCATTAAGAAAGGCATGAACCCACATCCCTTTCCATTTGTTGGTAAATAGCATAGCACTTAGAACTGTGTAAGGCAGTCCATCTAAGTCATTGGTCCTCAACCTTTTTCACCCAATGCACCCTTGTCACCATCAGTCAGAATGGCATTCCCCCATCACCCTTTCCAAGATTGTATGTGCATTTGTGTGTGCCCTTAAGAAAGGCATGAACCCACATCCCTTTCCATTTGTTGGTAAATAGCATAGCACTTAGAATTGTGTAAGGCAGTCCATCTAAGACATTGGTCCTCAAACTTTTTCACCCAATGCACCCTTGTCACAATCAGTCAGAATGGCATTCCCCCATCACCCTTTCCAAGATTGTGTGTGCATTTGTGTGTGCCCTTAAGAAAGGCAGGAAACCACATCCCTTTCCATTTGTTGGTAAATAGCATAGCACTTAGAACTGTGTAAGGCAGTCAATCTGTCATTGGTCCTCAACCTTTTTCACCCAATGCACCCTTTTCACCATCAGTCAGAATGTCATCCCCCATCACCATTTCCAAGATTGGGTGTGCTTTTGGTTGTGCCCTTAAGAAAGGCATGAACCCACATCCCTTTCCATTTGTTGGTAAATAGCATAGCACTTAGAACTGTGTAAGGCAGTCCATCTGTCATTGGTCCTCAACCTTTTTCACCCAATGCACCCTTTTCACCATCAGTCAGAATGTCATCCCACATCACCATTTCCAAGATTGTGTGTGCTTTTGGGTGTGCCCTTAAGAAAGGCATGAACCCACATCCGTTTCCATTTGTTGGTAAATAGCATAGCACTTAGAACTGTGTAAGGCAGTCCATCTAAGACATTGGGCCTCAACCTTTTTCACCCAATGCACCCTTGTCACCATCAGTCAGAATGTCATCCCCCATCACCCTTTCCAAGATTGTGTGTGCATTTGTGTGTGCCCTCAAGAAAGGCATCAACCCACATCCCTTTCCATTTGTTGGTAAATAGCATAGCACGCAGAACTGTGTCAGGCAGTCCATCTAAGTCATTGGTCCTCAACCTTTTTCACCCAATGCACCCTTGTCACCATCAGTCAGAATGGCATTCCCCCATCACCCTTTCCAAGATTGTGTGTGCATTTGTGTGTGCCCTTAAGAAATGCATGAACCCACATCCCTTTCCATTTGTTGGTAAATAGCATAGCACTTAGAACTGTGTAAGGCAGTCCATCTAAGACATTGGTCCTCAACCTTTTTCACCCAATGCACCCTTGTCACCATCAGTCAGAATGTCATCCCCTATCACCCTTTCCAAGATTGAGTGTGCATTTGTGAGTGCCCTTAAGAAAGGCATGAACCCACATCCCTTTCCATTTGTTGGTAAATAGCATAGCACTTAGAACTGTGTAAGGCAGTCCATCTAAGACATTGGTCCTCAACCTTTTTCACCCAATGCACCCTTGTCACCATCAGTCAGAATGTCATCCCCCATCACCCTTTCCAAGATTGTGTGTGCATTTGTGTGTGCCCTTAAGAAAGGCATGAACCCACATCCCTTTCCATTTGTTGGTAAATAGCATAGCACTTAGAACTGTGTAAGGCAGTCCATCTAAGACATTGGTCCTCAACCTTCTTCACCCAATGCACCCTTGTCACCATCAGTCAGAATGTCATCCCCCATCACCCTTTCCAAGATTGTGTGTGCATTTGTGAGTGCCCTTAAGAAAGGCATGAACCCACATCCCTTTCCATTTGTTGGTAAATAGCATTGCACTTAGAACTGTGTAAGGCAGTCCATCTGTCATGGGTCCTCAACCTTTTTCACCCAATGCACCCTTGTCACCATCAGTCAGAATGTCATCCCCCATCACCCTTTCCAAGATTGTATGTGCATTTGTGTGTGCCCTTAAGAAAGGCATGAACACACATCCCTTTCCATTTGTTGGTAAATAGCATAGCACTTAGAACTATGTAAGGCAGTCCATCTGTCATTGGTCCTCAACCTTTTTCACCCAATGCACCCTTGTCACCATCAGTCAGAATGACATTCCCCCATCACCCTTTCCAAGATTGTGTGTACATTTGTGAGTGCCATTAAGAAAGGCATGAACCCACATCCCTTTCCATTTGTTGGTAAATAGCATAGCACTTAGAACTGTGTAAGGCAGTCCATCTAAGTCATTGGTCCTCAACCTTTTTCACCCAATGCACCCTTGTCACCATCAGTCAGAATGGCATTCCCCCATCACCCTTTCCAAGATTGTATGTGCATTTGTGTGTGCCCTTAAGAAAGGCATGAACCCACATCCCTTTCCATTTGTTGGTAAATAGCATAGCACTTAGAATTGTGTAAGGCAGTCCATCTAAGACATTGGTCCTCAAACTTTTTCACCCAATGCACCCTTGTCACAATCAGTCAGAATGGCATTCCCCCATCACCCTTTCCAAGATTGTGTGTGCATTTGTGTGTGCCCTTAAGAAAGGCAGGAAACAACATCCCTTTCCATTTGTTGGTAAATAGCATAGCACTTAGAACTGTGTAAGGCAGTCCATCTGTCATTGGTCCTCAACCTTTTTCACCCAATGCACCCTTTTCACCATCAGTCAGAATGTCATCCCCCATCACCATTTCCAAGATTGGGTGTGCTTTTGGGTGTGCCCTTAAGAAAGGCATGAACCCACATCCCTTTCCATTTGTTGGTAAATTGCATAGCACTTAGAACTGTGTAAGGCAGTCCATCTAAGACATTGGGCCTCAACCTTTTTCACCCAATGCACCCTTGTCACCATCAGTCAGAATGTCATCCCCCATCACCCTTTCCAAGATTGTGTGTGCATTTGTGTGTGCCCTCAAGAAAGGCATCAACCCACATCCCTTTCCATTTGTTGGTAAATAGCATAGCACGCAGAACTGTGTCAGGCAGTCCATCTAAGTCATTGGTCCTCAACCTTTTTCACCCAATGCACCCTTGTCACCATCAGTCAGAATGGCATTCCCCCATCACCCTTTCCAAGATTGTGTGTGCATTTGTGTGTGCCCTTAAGAAATGCATGAACCCACATCCCTTTCCATTTGTTGGTAAATAGCATAGCACTTAGAACTGTGTAAGGCAGTCCATCTAAGACATTGGTCCTCAACCTTTTTCACCCAATGCACCCTTGTCACCATCAGTCAGAATGTCATCCCCCATCACTCTTTCCAAGATTGAGTGTGCATTTGTGTGTGCCCTTAAGAAAGGCTTAACCCACATCCCTTTCCATTTGTTGGTAAATAGCATAGCACTTAGAACTGTGTAAGGCAGTCCATCTAAGACATTGGTCCTCAACCTTTTTCACCCAATGCACCCTTGTCACCATCAGTCAGAATGTCATCTCCCATCACCCTTTCCAAGATTGTGTGTGCATTTGTGAGTGCCCTTAAGAAAGGCATGAACCCACATCCCTTTCCATTTGTTGGTAAATAGCATTGCACTTAGAACTGTGTAAGGCAGTCCATCTGTCATGGGTCCTCAACCTTTTTCACCCAATGCACCCTTGTCACCATCAGTCAGAATGTCATCCCCCATCACCCTTTCCAAGATTGTATGTGCATTTGTGTGTGCCCTTAAGAAAGGTGTGAACCCACATCCCTTTCCATTTGTTGGTAAATAGCATAGCACTTAGAATGGTGTCAGGCAGTCCATCTAAGACTTTGGTCCTCAAACTTTTTCACCTAATGCACCCTTGTCACCATCAGTCAGAATGGCATTCCCCCATCACCGTTTCCAAGATTGTGTGTGCATTTGTGTGTGCCCTTAAGAAAGTCATGAACCCACATCCCTTTCCATTTGTTGGTAAATAGCATAGCACTTAGAACTGTGTAATGCAGTCCATCTAAGACATTGGTCCTCAACCTTTTTCACCCAATGCACCCTTGTCACCATCAGTCAGAATGTCATCCGTCATCACCCTTTCCAAGATTGTGTCTGCCTTTGTGAGTGCCCTTAAGAAAGGCATGAACCCACATCCGTTTCCATTTGTTGGTAAATAGCATAGCACTTAGAACTGTGTAAGGCAGTCCATCTAAGACATTGGTCCTCAACCTTTTTCACCCAATGCCCCCTTGTCACCATCAGTCAGAATATCATCCCCCATCACCCTTTCCAAGATTGTATGTGCATTTGTGTGTACCCTTAAGAAAGGCATGAAGCCACATCTCTTTCCATTTGTTTGTAAATAGCATAGCATTTAGAGTTTTGTAAGGCAGTCCATCTAAAACTGTGTTCGTGAACCTTTTTCACCCAATACACCCTTTTCACCATAAGTTAGGATGTTAACTCACCTCCCACTTTCCAAGATTGTCTTATCCACCCTTTGATGTTATACAGATCTCATATAGCTTGTAAACAATTGGTCTTTACAATTTTTAAAATTCAATTTTCATAATAAAATTTTTTTAAATTAAAATTTTTGAATTAAATTTTTCAAAATTAAAATTTTTCATTAAATTTTTTAAACTTTAAATATTTGTAATTAAATTTTTTAAAAGTAGAATTTTTTAATGGATGCTGTTTAAAGAATAAGGAGGAAATTATTTGCTGATACTTTTTAAACTGCCGGAAAAGCCACAGAAGGCATTCTTTAAGCGTAGTGTCATCCTCTTTCCAAGTTTGTCCGACTCAAAAGGTGCATTCCAAATAATATCCAATTATTATTAAAAATCTTCATTCTTTTAAACATTAGTACATATCCATTTAAATGGATTATTTTTATTAATGAGTTTTAAAAATTTAATTGCAATGGAAACGTTGTATATCTTAGACAATATTTCTTCACCATTTTGGCCTATTTAGGATATGTTTATATTTCTGAGAGGAGGTATTGTAATTATTTACGCTATTTACTTTGTCCTGACTGTTGTCCTCATCCTCATTGCCATATTCATGACATTTTGTTATTTCAAGTTTTTGGAACACCCTTTAGTTCCCTCACAAGGCTTGCAGATTTGATGGTATTCCCTCAGTTGGCTGAAAGAAAGGTGCTCCTGAACTGGCTCCTGTTCTCTCCAAAATTTACTATAAAGGCCTTGCTAGACCTTGCTTTCCAGCTTGTTGGAAGTTCTCCTCTGTCGTTCCAGTTTTTAAAAACTCTGGAGAACCTTCTGACCCTTCAAATTATTACCTTATTGGTCCCTTACCTCTTTTTGGCAAAGTACTAGTGACTCTAATCAATGCTGAGTTGATTAAGTATCTTATTTCACATGACCTCCTTTTGGATAAACAATATGGCTTCCATTTCTCCAGATCTACTGCTGACGTGCTAACATCTGTCAATGAATTTATCTGTCAATGAATTTATCTGTCAAGCTTTACATAAGAACAAAACTTGGGCTATGGCCCTCGGTATCTCAAAGGCATTCAACAGGATTTGTCATGCTGGCCTTCTCCACAAGCGCAGGTGATACAGTATCTCTAGGCAAATATTTGGCCTAATCTAATTGTTCCTCGAAATTGTGTAATGAAGGTCATGTTGAATGAACATGTTTCCAGTTCATTTCATATTAATGCTAGGGTCTCCAAGGGATCTATCCTTGGACCTACACTTTCTGATCTTCATCAATGATTATCCCGATGTCATCACTACCCTACTAGCTCCAAAGATAGAGCCCTGCATTAATATGAAATGAACAGGAAATGACTTATAAACTTTAACTCCAAAATAAAACTGCCTTTATTTAATCACCAGAGATAATCTTTTCTGCATGGCTGATTTTAACACCCAGGAGAGTAACATTTGGTGACTTCTTGGTCTCACGTTATCCACTGACCTGACGTGGAATGACTATATTGAATCATTTTGCTAGGTCGACTCCTAGGAAAGTTGGTCCACTATATCATGCCAGACAATTTTTCTTTACAAAATTCATCATACACGTTTATAAATTTACCATTTGCCTGTGCATTGAATATTGCTGCCACATCTGGTCTGGTGCTCCTGCTATATATCTTGAGATTCTTAAGGAAATTCAAAGATGGGTCTGTAATGTTATCGATCCTGACCTGGCATCTCAACCTCAGTCATTTTCTCACTGACATGATGTGGTTTCTCTCTGTCTATCTTCATATTCTGATGAACTTTTTTCCTTAGTAACTTGACTCCATGAATTTAAGCATGCTACTAGATTGGCAGTTAGGTCTCACCATTTTACTGTTGAACTAACTAGATTCAACTGTCAATTCTATTCTAATAGTTTCTTTTCTTGCACCTTGTCTTGCTTCCCTGCCACCTACGATCTTCAAAAATATAAATGCAGTGTCAATCACCATCTTGTCTCTTACTGAAATCTGTTCCTTTATTGTCATTTTCACACACTTCTCACTAAAGTCTTCTCATTCTCTTTCACTCCCTGTAACCCCCTGCATCCTAGTGGCATTGTCGCCTAGCTTGGGGGGCATGATTTCATCATTCTTTGTATCTTTGTCGATACCCATGTTTGAGTAGACATCCTGATTTTTCAAAAAATATGAATTATGTCTACTGTGTGCTTGAGAGATGTAATAAAGAAAATGTTGTCTCTGCAAGGGTTTGAACCTGTGTCCACTTTTATAGGAAAAAACCACCATCTTATCTGGTGTGCTTTAGACCAGTGTTTCTCAACCTATGGCCAAAATAGGCCACAACAAATTTCAGGTGAGCCACAGGAATTTTAATTGGACATATTCTATCTAAAATGGAAGTGATTTTTTTACACTATAATAACTTCATGGGCCATAGAAAAATTCTGGGTTCAAAGTGGGCCATGAGCTAAAAAAAAGTTGGGAACCGCTGCTTTAGACTTCTGTGGCTGAGTGGTCTAAAGCATGTCTGATTAGACTGTGTTTTCTCCAACAAACAAGGCGTCTGTTCAAACATAGCTATCCACAAGATAACATTTGGAATAGAAGAAAATAATACAAATTAAAAAATCCTTTGAAGTTTTTGTGATATTAATTAAAATGAAAATAAATAAAATTACCTTTGAAAAAAATTAATTTTCTTATTTTTCACCCGTTTGGTCTTCCTATTCATGCAACTGTTTCTCACCATTTGAATGTTAATATCATCAAGAGCACATTGTTTAGTTCAGCTATTCAAACAAATCTTGGAATGTTAATAACTCCTTTCAAAATTATAAAGAAAAGCTTGATATATTTAATGCTTGAAAGATACATGATTTTAGGCACAAAAAGACAAATAATGTCCATACATTTGTGTTGAAGAGCTGTAGATAAAAACAAAGAAGCACATACCCGGAAACAGAACCTGGTGTTCTATACTATAGAACTACTCATGGTGCAACTAAGAACCGTAACTAAACCTGTTTCAAAAAGTTTGAATGTCAGAAATTTTGAAGTTAAAAGTTTAATAAATGAGATTTTCATTAATTTTGTAAGAAAAAATATTACATTTGCTTCAATTTGTTTTTTAATGGTGAACTAAATTCAACATACTTTTTTTAAAAATACCTTTTAGAAAGCAAAATATAAATTGCAAATAAAAATTCGATTTTATTGTCAATATATTTGTTATGTTATTTTCTAAGTGTAGCTTAGATGCAACACAAGGCCGAAAGTATGGGGCACCCAGTGAGGATCGAATTCACTACTCAGTAGTAATTGTTCTACTGAGGTAAGCTTACTAACCATTAAACCATGTCAAAGTGCTCAAATAATTTTCTAAGCATATCCTAGATATGGTACAAGGCTGAAAGTATGAAGTACATGGTGAAGATCAAACACCCTACTTAGTACTAATTGATCTAGCGAGTTAAGCTTGTAAACCATTACACCAGGCTGAAGTGCCTGTATTTGTCATGTGTAAAAAATATGAAATTAAGCAAGTTCAGTCAACCATTGATGACAATTCCAGAACAAAGTAACTATAAACAATTTTTTTCCCTATCCTCTGCCAGCCGCAATGATGGAGAAAGCATTACCTCGAACCATCGCCAGTGAGACATGATGCAAGAGCCACCCCGTTTTTGTAATGCTTGTCCCTTAAGCGAGACGTATTCGAAGAAACGCCATCGAACGAGGGCCAAATAAGCCCAGAAGTCTCCACTGCCGCAGGAGTAAAAAAAAAAAAATCTATCAGCAGAGAGAAGAATATTCAACTATTTTTTTTAACTCTGCATACCAGGCGAAATGAAATTAATTTTGTGAGAAATGATGGGATTTTTAAATAAATTCCACAGTGTAAAGACAGAATCAAGGAAAAAGTCTTTCGAAGAAAAATCTCCGATAAAAATTAGACATAACAAAACATTATTAAAATTAACTTTCTGGAAAGAGTTTTTGTAAAATTTCTAAAAAAAAAAAAAAAAATGACAAGAAAAAATTGGATTAATAAATTATTTCTTTAAAATTATTTTCTATAAATATTTTCGTGGTAATTGTTTTGATGAAAATTCATTAACAATACCTAGACTTTATGAATTCAAGTGCAGTACTAGATTGACGATGAGGTCTCATCATTTTACAATTGAAATGGCTAGATTTAACTGTAAGTTCTGTGCTAACAGTTTTTTCTCTTGCACTTTTCATTTGTGGAACTCTTTTTTAGCTTCTTGCTTTCTACTCAACTTTGATCTTCAAAATTTCAAATGCAATGTCAATTGTTATCTTCTGTCTTCTTAATCCTTGTTCTTTTGTTGTCCTCTCTCTTTAATAATATACTTTTCTTATATTCTCTAACACTCAGTAACCCCTTGCGTCCTAGTGGCTTTATTGCCTTTGATCTTCAAAAATTCAAATGCAATGTCAATTGTTATCTTCTGTCTTCTTAATCCTTGTTCTTTTATTGTCCTCTTTCTTTAATAATGGTTTTTTTTTTCATATTTTTTCACACTCAGTAATCCCTTGTGTCTTAGTGGCTTTATTGCCTTACTTGGAGGTGAAATGATTAAAAAAAATAAAGTAAAATTACCCATTTTTTGGTTAGAGCATGCTGCCTTGTCTAGAGCCTCAATTTTTTTTCTTTTGATTTTGCAGTGTAAATAGATACATTGCAATATAAGAACTGTGGTTAAAATTCTATTTTTTACCTCTTAGTAAACAGAAATACAGTTTATGCAAACAAGCAAAAAACATTAAAGTTTACCGTTAACGGATTTGCTTTTATGAATAAAAATTTAATTGAGAAGAATACAAAATCTACTTTAAATGAAACCTGCTTAATAAACTGACAAGTCCAACATTTCAGAATTATGTGTTTTAGTGAATTTCACACAAAAATATTTTGTTTTTCAGTAAACATAAAATAATATAGTAAATCTGAAGGAAATAAATAAATCTTATATTTACTCTGGTTAAATAAGCTAAACTTATTCCAAGTATAAAAACAAAAATTTAAATTTCTTTAGCAGTAAACTACCACAAGCTCAAAGTTAAACTAAAATGCCTCCCTCCCATTGGAGCTTTTGAAATAGGCCTACAGTTCTGTTCCTTAGTTGCAACATAAGTTGTTCTGTAGTATAGAACACCATGTGATAGAATCTTGGTTTTGGATTAAGTTTCTCTTACTTCAGAATAATAAAATATTTGAGGTTCAAATCCTGTACAAGTCGGTTAATTCGAAAAACCAATAAAAATATTAGCATACCTATATCCGTCTAAGCTTACTTTAATATAAAAAAATGCAATACTTGTTAAATTTTATGAGGATTATTGAAACTTTTAAAAGATATTTTAGCATATGTTCTTCAAGATTCTTAATCCTGTCGAAATGAGAAAAAAAAGGCTTCTTCTAAGAATCAATAGCCAGCACAAGGCTGATTTTTGCCAAAGATTATGGCTAAAATTGACAGGAAAATAAGGAAGTTGAGTATAGAACATCAAACCAGAAGAAATTTTCTTAATTGAATTATTTACAAAATGGTCACAAAATCCAACACTATTTTTTAAAATGAAAAAAAAAAAATTATTTACATTATTTACATTCAGACTAATATCCTCATCTTTGTAGTTATTACCCCATCATTTCAGCCATTGTGACCTTTAACCTTCTTTCAGGTGACTGTCACAAACACTGTTGTGTAGAATGAACAACCGACCTTCTCTAGACTAACTGTTGAACATGGACTCGTCTATCCGCTATGAGTAGAACGTCTTCTTATATGAACAAAGCGGATTGCAAGGTGCTGGGTTTGAGTCGTATGCTTTGCTGCTTGGAACTACAGTATTCTTTAGCGAACATAATTAATCCACATCTCTCATGTGATTAAACCTGTTCTTAACTCAATCTTTTGTCTCAGTTTTTCCTTATTCATTAAACAGAACTTCAAGGGTTATACAAAATTTAAAACAAAGATGATGATATTAATTTTTGCCTGATCTTTTTTTTAAGATGATTTTTATTTGATCCGGATAATTTCAGGGAATTCTGAACTGTGACCTTTATTTAATCCTTTGTTTTGTTACCACAACGTTTCGTCTATTGTGCCCTCCGGCCTTCCTCAGTCTGGGTAACCTACAGGGAATTCTGAACTGAACACTTTATATAATGTAGATTAAATAAAGTGTTCATTATTGTTGTTGTTCATTATTGATTTTGTTGGTGTGGCCTTCCTCAGGTGTATATTGATCTAGGTAACCTCCAGGGAATTTCAAACTTAACCTTTGATTTAATCCTGAATTTTTGGGATGAGGAGTTTGTTGGAGTTTTTGGGTACCGTAGTGTACTAGTGAGCCAGCCAAAATGAGCTGACTCATTTTATAGTTCACCAATAGAAGTCTCAAACCAATCAGAAGGCTCAAAATATTCAATGCGATGTGTATAAAGGCGGCCATGTTTTTTCCGGAATATTCACTGTCACCCTTTGATATCGAAGACTGAAGATTACGAAACAGCTGCTGGTGGTATTGGCGATATAGTCAGATCCAGTAGAGTGTCTTACTCGTGAGTGTTAATCTTTAACGTTGTTTCATTGAACAGATTACGTACTGCGCTAGATTCTATATTCATAGACTATGGTGAACATGGTCAACAGAGTTATCATTATTTAAATAAAGAGTAGAGTTCAGAAATTCCCTGTAGGTAATCCAGATCAATATAGACTTGAGGAAGGCCAGAATGAACAAAACATTGTGATAATAACAACAAAAATGAGGACAACAGTCTGAATATAAATAGTGTAAATAATGATGCCATTAGTTTGAATGTAAATAATGTTAATAATAATAACTCCTCATCCCAGAAATTCAAACTGGAAAACAAAGTTATTCAAATAGAATAGTACCCATCAAAAATGGCAGGATTATTCACATATAGGTCAGCACTAGGATTAAAGTGTAGTATTTGTGTGCTCTGTGGAAAGCATTACACACACTATGATGAGGAATCTTTACTCAAAAATGGTGATAGAACAACAGTTAGTAAAATATCAACCAAATTATTCCAGTTTATTAATGAAAGGTTCACAGATAAAACCATACACCTCCACCATGAATCCAGATGATTCCAATATATATATATTAGACAAAGAAAGTTATAGAGAGCTTGCATTGTATATAGTTTGAAGGACATCTGGAAAATGTCAGGCTAACATCTGGAAGAGCTAGAAAATACCTGATACGAATCTATAAATTCTGGAAGATATTTAGTTAAGATTTGGAAGGACATCTGGAAAATGTCTGGCTATCTTTTGGGGGAGCTAGAAAATACCTGATTCAAATCTATAAGATCAGGAAGATAGATTTAGAAGGACATCTGGAAAATTGGATAAAATCTAGGAGAGCTAGAAAATACCTGATTCAAATCTACAAGTTCTGGAAGAGATTGACTTAAAATTTGAAAAGGCATCTGGAAAATGTCTGGCTAACTTCTCGGGAAGCTAGAAAATATCTGATTCAAATCTATAAGAACTGGAAGATAGATTTAGAAGGACATCTGGAAAATGGATAAAATCTAGGAGAGCTAGAAAATACCTGATTCAAATCTACAAGTTCTGGAAGAGATTGACTTAAAATTTGAAAGGGCATCTGGAAAATGTCTGGCTAACTTCTCGGGGAGCTAGAAAATATCTGATTCAAATCTATAAGATCTGGAAGATAGATTTAGAAGGACATCTGGAAAATGGATAAAATCTAGGAGAGCTAGAAAATACCTGATTCAAATCTACATCATCTGGAAGATATTTAGTTAAGATTTGGAAAGACATCTGGCAAATGTCTGGGTTGCATCTGAAAGAACATGATTTGTATCTAGGAGGAAATCTGAAAAATATCTCGGTAACATCTAGGATAGAGATGGGGAATATATGCTACATTTAGAAGATCTGATTGAAATCTGAGAGGATATCTCCAGAATACTTAGTTGGCTGTCTAGATAAGTGGTTCTCAACTTGTTTTTACCCATGGACCACTTTTACCCTTAATTCTTTTTGGTTGACTCCCATAACATATCAATGGAAAAAAAATGCTTATTTTATTTTTGACTAATAGATAAGATTAGGAATTGTACTATAGAAATAGTAAATGTATATGCTTTATTTTGAAGTAAAACTAATTTAATGAAAATAAACTTATATTTAACAACTAAACATTCTATGGACCATTTATGCAAAGTAGTAAAATAAGTCATAATATAAACCATTTTAAAATATGTGAGTAATTAATAAATTAAAAAAAATAAAAGCAAATTTATTCAATGAGACCTCTGTGGTTGATGCTGCTCTGTGAGTTTTTTTTATATATTTGGCTCCATCGATGTCAATGATAGTCAAAGAACACCCCCTTTCACAATGTCAAGTCTATTACAATATTAATTAATTTATATTAAGATATTATTTTATTGATATTTAAAATTAATATTATTAATATATTAAATTATTTTATATAATGTTATATAATTTTCCTTTATATATCTATATATATCTATATATATATATATATATATATATATATATATATATATATATATATATATGTCTGTATAATTTAATTTACATGAAAAACAGACCACTTTAAGGCTCCATTGTAATAATTTATTTCACCAGAGAATTTTATTTTTCTCTGGATCTTCAAACTTTTTTTTCGTTTCACCTTTGAAAGTGAAGTCTGAAGATCCATAGAAAAATACAATTCTCTGGTGAAATAAATTATTACAATGGAGCCTTAAAGTGGTCTGTTTTTCATTTAAATTAAATTATTTGCTCCTACTTAACATTGAGCTCTCAGGATTTCATCCTCCTTGGGATTATCCATACGGATTACCAAGATTTTTGTTACTTAATATATATATATATATATATATATATATATATATATATATATATATATATATATAATATCTTTCCTCTATATATCATTCTCAGTTTTTATTCAACTTTTACAATCAAAACATCTGGTAGAGTAAAAGGGATTCTAATTTACTTTTCTTGATCTAGTTTTCTGCTTGTTTTAGAGTTGTTTTTCTATTTTTAGTATTTTAATATGGTATAGATTACTCTAGAATTTCCAATTCTCAGTTGTAACAACTGTTCCGAAGTGAAATTGCTCTGTGGGCTACTAAAATATTATCATGGACACCTAATTTGCTATTTTTCTGTATGGGCACCCAACAATGCTACATGGAAACCCAGGCTCCATATGGACCCTGGTTGAGAACCTCTGGCCTAGAAGGAGATTAGGGAGTCCTGGAAAATATTTTGCTACAAAGCAGATATGGGAGGTGAATTGAAATCCATCTGGATTACATCTGGTAGAAGAACTCAAAAATATCTGGTTAACAACTGGAAGGAGATCAGGAAAATATCTGCCAGACATTATGATTTTTTATGTCGTATTTTAAAGCCAAAGAGAAGGAAATAAAAACGAGAAGATTGTGTTGCATCAGAAGAGTAAGAATATGTTTGTTATGCAGGCAGAATCATGTCGGCAGTTACAGAGAGTAAGGACTCGTCTAAAAGACATATTAACAAAGATACGTCATGTTAAAATATATTGTTAAGAATGAAATTGGATTATCATTAGAATATGAATCCAGTGTTAGATTATTATGCCCATCCAATATTTAATTGACAACACCGTAATCAGTTCTCTAAACATGAGGGCATTCACATGTAAAATGGTTGAGTGTTACTCTCCAAACGAAGTAGTGAATTTCATAGGCTGTATCTTTAGATATGTTTAGATTCCATGAATGCAAGCATTTGATTTTCCATTACAGGGGGTTGCGTTTGCGCCAAAGAATATTATTAAGCACTTTCTGGTCAACAGTGAACAAAATTGCCGACAAAGAGTACAACCAATGAAACGTGCTTTTGACTATATAAAAATCAGTAAGCAGCAGATAGCTACAATAGCCGCCGACCAAAGCTTATGTGCTGAGCTAGAAACTGTCATTTCCGGAGCATTATAAGGCTTGTTGTCCACGAAAACCTTTACAATTCGGAATCCCCGATCTGCATCAGCCAAGTTGCTAAAGTACATGCCTAGATCCATTGTCACGATCCACAAGTATCCATCTTCATCCAAAGACATTTTGCCAGGGAAATATTGCAATTTCGGCTGAATGTTCACCAATACCTCGTTCTCTTTGACAAGATTATCTTCTCCTTGATTTTGTTTCTCCAGATCAGACTTTCGGTCCCAGAAGGAAACGGATTTGTTGGCGGCATTGCTGAAGAAGAGGAATTTGTCGCCCATAACGATGTCAAAACCAGGATGATTTTTCTTCCCAGTGATTCGGGCCAACCTGCAAGGAGAAAGCAAAATTCACTTTGGTCATTATTGAAAGATAGAACTGTCAACACAAAATCTATTTGCCAACAAACAAAAGAGACCAAGATCAGGAAAACAAACAAGAAATATCATAGAAATGAGATATGTATCACTGGGTAAGCAAATACGAAAGTAAAAGTAAAATCATTATTTCCATGGGAAACATTAAGACAAGCTATGTAAGTTCCAATTTGGGGAATTTTTTTTTTTTGGTAAATTTCACCCTTAATAAACATAGCATCAGCAACAGACCCTAATAAACATTGTACCAGGAGCAGCCCTTAATAAAGATTGTATCAGCAGCTGCCCTTAATAAAGATTGTATCAGTAGCAGCTTTAATATACATAGCATCAGCAGCAGTCCCTAATAAACACTGTACCAGGAGCAGCCCTTAATAAAGATTGTATCAGTAGCAGCCTTAATATACATAGCATCAGCAGTAGTCCCTAATAAACACTGTACCAGGAGCAGCCCTTAATAAAGATTCTATCAGCAGCAGCCCTCAGTATACATAGCATCGGCAGCAGTCCCTAATAAACATTGTACCAGGAGCAGCCCTTAATAAAGATTGTATCAGCAGCAGCCTTAATATACATAGCATCAGCAGCAGTCCCTAATAAACACTGTACCAGGAGCAGCCCTTAATAAAGATTCTATCAGCAGCAGCCCTCAGTATACATAGCATCGGCAGCAGTCCCTAATAAACATTGTACCAGGAGCAGCCCTTAATAAATATTGTATCAGCAGCAGCCCTTAATATACATAGCATCAGCAGCAGTCCCTAATAAACATTGTACCAGGAGCAGCCCTTAATAAAGATTCTATCAGCAGCAGCCCTTAATAAAATTTGTATCAGCAGCAGCCCTTATATACATATCATAAGCAGCTGTCCCTAATAGACATTTTACCAGGAGCAGATCTAAGGGTATAAAAACAATGAGAATACTTAAACTTTCTTCCTGTTTTTCCTCTTTTTGAAGTGTGTGCTATAAACTTTTTACACAGAAGTAAAAAATGGCTGTGGACACTCCACACACAAGTACACTTACACCTGCAAGTCACACTTGAATACATTCATTAACAATTTTCGTTGTGTATGCAATTTACTTCTAGGAAAAGAAACTCTTAAACTTTCCTTTTTGTTGTTTTGTTAAATAAATGTTATTTTGCATTGTAAATCAATCAGTCTCTGTTATTTTGTGCATGTATCTTTTCCCCACCATTAATTCACATATCAAAGTAGTCAAAACACAAAACTTTCACTCAATCTTTGCTTACTTACATATGTATAATAGATATATGTAACCCTTGATATCCCAAGTAGGGTTTATAAAATATGTCAAACCTTAGTGTAGTACCTTAATAAACATTGTATCAGCAGCAGCCCTTAATAAACATTGTATCAGATGCAACCCTGAGGGTATAAAACAGGTGAAGCTTTAAGTAACTCTCTTTTCCTGTTTTCCTCCTTTCAAAGTGTGTGCCATCAACTTTTCACACTGAAGCAAAAAGAGCCGTGGATGCATCACACACAAACATACTTACACAGGTGAATCACAATCAAATGCATTCATTAACAATTTTCGTTGTGTATGTAATTTTATTCTCAGGAAAAAAAACCCTTAAACTTTCCTTTTTGTTGTTTTGTTAAATAAATGTTATTTTGCATGGCAAATCAATCAGTCTCTTTTATTTTGTGCATGTACCTTTTCACCACCATTAATTCATGTATCAAAGTAGCCAAAACACAAAACTTTCATTCTCTCTTTGGTTACCTACATATATATAATATAGGGTGTTCCAAAAGTCTTGGGAACATTTTGACATTGAATATCTCGAAAACTATTAATGATATATTCTGAAAGAATTTAATCTCAAGTTTTACATGGAATGTTCAAAGATGTTCAATGTGAGCACCGTTGGTCACATGGCACACATCAAGCTGATTGTCCAATTCATACCAAACGCGTTCCAGCATTGCGTTGTCGATGGTTGCAACAGCTTCCGTTATTCAGGCCTTCAGTTCATCCACATCTTATAGAAGGGGAGGCACACAGACCAGTCCTTTCACAAACCCTCACAAAAAAAATAGCAGGGTGTGAGATCTGGAGACCTGGGAAATGCATGTTGAACAAGTGTCCATGATTCAGTTTTTGCAAATTCAAGGACACAAAACGCCTTTTCTGGTTGAGTGAATGCCATTACTGGATCTAAAAAAATATGAAAAAATCATTAGCATTAAAAAAAACTTAATGAATTTAGTTTTAAAATGGTACCAGTTTCATCTTACTACCATTCATAGTTCAGCAGATATGAAGACTTGAAATGTACCCAAGGTTTCTGGAACACCCTGTAGATATATGTAACCCTTGATATCCCAAGTAGGGTTTATAAAATATGTCAAACCTTAGTGTAGTACCTTAATAAAGATTGTATCAGCAGCAGCCCATAATAAACATTGTATCAGCAGCAGCCCATAATAAACATTGTATCAGATGCAACCCTGAGGGTATAAAACAGGTGAAGCCTTAAGTAACTCTCTTTTCCTGTTTTTCCTCCTTTCAAAGTGTGTGCCATCAATTTTTCACACTGAAGCAAAAAGAGCTGTGGATGCTTCACACACAAACATACTTACACAGGTGAATCACAATCAAATGCATACATTAACAGTTTTCGTTGTGTATGTAATTTACTTCTAGGTAAAGAAATTCTTGAACTTTTCTTTTTGTTGTTTTGTTAAATAAATGTTATTTTGCATGGCAAATCATTGAGTCTCTTTTATTTTGTGCATATTCATGTATTGTAAAATTTTCTGATAAAAAAACCTTATGCATTAATTACAGAAGTCGCCATAACACAAATCTTTTATTCTTTCTTAGCCAACATACAGGCTGCTGCTGCTGCTGCTGCTGCTGCCACCACTGCTGCTATCACCTCAACAAACTCAACCCACTACAGCAGGTGTGTATATACATGATAGATATTTGTAACCATTGATATCTCAAGTAGGGTTTATAAAATATGTCAAACTTTAGTATACTGCTTTAATAAAGATTGTATCAGGAGCAGCCTTTAATAAAGATTGTATCAGGAGCAGCCCTTAATAAAGATTGTATCAGCAGCAACCCTTAATAAAATTTGTATCAGCAGCAGCCCTTAATAAAGATTGTATCAGCAGCAGCCCTTAATAAAGATTGTATCAGCAGCAACCCTTAATAAAATTTGTATCAGCAGCAGCCCTTAATAAAATTTGTATCAGCAGCAGCCCTTAATAAAGATTGTATCAGCAGCAGCCCTTAATAAAGATTGTATCAGCAGCAGCCCTTAATAAAGACCTGGGGTATAAAAACAATACGAACTCTTAAAGTAACTTTCTTCCTGTTTTTCCTCCTTTTGACGTGTGTGCTATAAACCTTTTACACAGAAGTAAAAAATGGCTGTGGACACGCCACACACAAGGACACTTACACCTGCAAGTCACACTTGAATACATTCATTAACAGTTTTCATTGTGTATGCAATTTACTTCTAGGAAAAGAAACTCTTAAACTTTCCTTTTGTTATTCTTGTTAAATAAATGTTATCTTGCATTGCAAATCAATCAGTATCTGTTATTTTGTGCATGTACCTTTTCACCACCATTAATTCACGTATTGTAAAATATTCTCAGAAGAAACCTTACACATTAATTATTGAAGTGGCCATAATACAAAACTACTATGTAAGTGGTGTGGCAGGTCATTGTCATGAAGGTTTAATCTGGCGGGACCAGGGAATACAGTTCCCCCAAACACTTTCTGTAGAAATAACAACAGAACAGCAAAAGGCTTGCTGCATTTTGATTATGTGAGAGAGATTGAAGGGTGGAGAATTTTTTGTCACCCACAAGAACTCGGAGACACTTTTGGACTTTATCAAGGCTGAAGAGCAAGGCCTGGACAGCTCTTGCTCAAATATGAAAACAGTATGCCTTTTAGGTCTGATCTGGCTCTTGTAAAGATAGACGATACCATGAGAAGTCAGGTACTTACTGTAGTGGTACAAGGGAGCCAACTATTTTACCTGCATCTTTAGCAATAGATCAGATGTATGAGTTCCACTTGAGGCTGGGTCTGAGTTTGAGGCCCCATAGTCTTTCAAGGCATGGTGCCTCCCCGAGGGGACATTCATTTATCATAACTAGTGGTAGTCCAGGGTCTGATCAGCGATGATCAAATGTAACTAGTTTGCTTTTTGAGGAATACCTGCTAAAAATCGCCTCTCACCAAATTTATAGACAAATTCTACAGATGCATGCTGGGATTTTTTCTATAATAATAAAAATGAATAATTTCTTCTTTCTTACTTTGAAATCAGAATGCTATAACCATATCATATATTATAATATAATATATATAATATAATATAATATATATATATATAATATAATATAAGATAAAATAATATAATATATATATATATTATATAATATAATAATGTTAATATTATGACCATATAATATAATATAATATATATATATTATATTATGTAATATAATATATATATATTATATAATATAATAATGTTAATATTATAACCATATAATATAATATAATATATATATATATTATATAATATAATAATGTTAATATTATAACCCTATAATATATTATAATATAATATAATATATATATTATATAATATATATATTACATAATATAATAATGTTAATATTATAACCATATAATATACTATAATATAATAAAATATAATATTATATATATTATATAATATATATATATTATATAATATAATCATGTTAATATTATAACCATATAATTTATTATAATATAATATAATATATTTATATATTATATAATATAATATATATATATATTACATAATATAATAATGTTAATATTATAACAATATAATATATTATAATATAATAAAATATAATATTATATATATTATATAATATAATATAATATATATATATATATTATATAATATAATATAATATATATGTATATATATTAAATAATGTAATAATTTTAATATTATAACCATATAATGTAATATAATATCATTATGTTTTTCGATGTTAAATATTATCGATATGAGATATTTTCTTTTTTTGTGATAGTGATCCAAATGTCTTTCTTGAACTGGCAGGGAAAAGTTCTGCATGAAGGTTTATAAAACAATTAAGATTGGTTTGAGAAATGATGGAGTAGTTATCGACATGCTTATCTTTTAATGACCCCTGTCTGTTCTTAGATCTATTTCCCTTTTCATGTGCTTTTGTCAGCATGCGTGTATATATGTGTATTTTTTATATCCCCTCTCCATACATACACTGTCTGACTACGAGGAATCAGTGAACACATCTGTACATACACACACACATACACAAACACACACACACTACAATTCCATTACAAGGAATCAGTACATACACACACACACACATACACACATATGTACATACACATACTTCCCAAGTTACATGGAATCAGTATACATACACAAAATGCAAATGCCAATCTAAAAACCGAAAACACATATTAACCTCATCCAAATTCAACTAACACACAATACAGGAAGTCACAAAACGCAACAAAAAACAATGTGGGGTTTATGACATCATTATAGAAGGAAACTCCTACACTTTTGAAAACCTCAACTTGTTTTTACCGATGGACCACTTTTACCCTTAATTCTTTTTGGTTGACTCCAATATTGCTATATTAATTAATTTATATTAAGATATTAATATCTGCTCTGGGCCCGTAAGCAATTCATAAAGCCAGTTTCTCTTTTACAACCTCTCTTACACATATGGCAAATACAAAGTTTGTCTGTGTTACCTATGTTGGAAACTTGCTTGGCCCTGTGTATAATCATATAACATTTGAGTCCTGCAAGAAACTGTTATATTCCATTGCAATTAGATCTCTTTTTGATTCATTTTGCATGTCAGCTGGATGTGAATGCCATGAACAAAATAAAAAAAAGTCATTTTCTGCGCATAGGCTCTGCGCATCACATCTGGTCTATGAGGCAGGCCCCATAAATGAAAGTAACACTTGCCAATCGCAAATGTTTCCATCGGAAAAGGAGATGTCCGTGGGGACTACTAGATCTGCTTAAAAGCAGGACACCCATAACAGCCACAAGCAGTTGTGGCCTGCGAGCCCACTGGCCAACATACAGGGTGCTGCTACTGCTGCCACCACTGCTGCCATCACCTCAACACACTCAACCCACTACAGCAGCTGACTATCCAGCCTTGACACCACTAGGCCCAAGACACCAACTGTCATGATTGATAACATCTCAACGTTAAACCCACTCAGCTACAAGCCTTCCTCATTGTCAATGCCGTCACTTCAGCAAGCAAGCAACTCCACAAGCAGCAACTCCTACTCTGCAAGCAAAGAACTCCAACTCCACAAGGAAGTGACTCTGACTCCACAAGCATGCAACCCACTTGAGCTACTTCTGTTTTGTAGAACACCAGCCAACCACCTACACCAACCTCAGCCTACCTGACTTGCTACAAGCATTCTTTTTGCAGCGGTCACCTTCATCCTGTTTCATAGAGCAGACCTACCAGCTATGCCAATCCTTCATCACCTTCACAACCAAAACACTTTACCATGAATTGACCAGCAACTGTGACCTTGATCAACCAACACTTTGGCCATTGTATGCTCTGGCCTTTTTAAGGTGATTGGATTTTCAAACCAAACCATTTCATCCACTGGGATAGATTGTTTTATTTCCATAAGCCATGCATCTTCCCCAAGGACACATAGCCCAGTCGATAAAGACATTGCTTAGATCCAGTGACTAGATCCAAAGAGTTGTGAGTTCAATACCAGGCCGCAACAGTGGTGAACCAAAAAACTTGGAGAATTGAGTTAAAGGGAAATAACTGAGACATACGAAAGAGGCATGGCATGTGGAACTTAAACAAACTACCTCTGTGGACGAAATAAATGATTCAGTTAAAAAATCCAATCACCTGAAGAAGGACAGAGCATACAACGGCCGAAATGTTGTGAATATAGCAATGAAGATGAGGATAATAGTCCTAATAATGTAAATATGCATGCAAAATTAAATTTGTCTAAAATCAGGGTATGACATTTATTTTTTTTTTTAATAGCACCCCCAATAAATTTGTTTATAATCAACAGTTTTTCTTTGAGTTTTTTATCCTTTTCCTTATTTTTTTAGGTCAGTCTTTCTTTCGATTTTTTTTTTTTTGCAACTTGTTTTATTGTTCATGTCTGCGTTCAAGCCAGTGTTTCCCACAGTAAATAATAAAAAGAAGAGACAAGCACAAAGAAGTGATGAAAAGAAACTGTAAAATAAAAATAAAAAAAACAACAAATAGTGCATTGTGGGTAGAAAGTATAAGAAGCATTGAGCGAAGAAAGACACACAGACAGATATTAAGAAAAGATAGAAAAGAAAAAAAAGTCAAAAGTTTTAAATTACGTAAAACACCTGCTGTGGTTGTTAAAGAAAACAGCCACTGACCTGATTACTACACAAAAATCGAAACAGGATTTTCAAGACTTTCAGTCTCGCTATTAATTTCTTTTCTGGTGTTTTAATTATATTATTGCTGGAAGTGAAAAAAAAAAACAATATCTAATCATGAACTCAAAGAGAGGCTCATATATCATCACCTAAACCCTGAGCCCTGGTACAGTCACTCCAGACTCACTACTACAACACAAGACAGCATTTGATTGCCTCTGCATTACATTGCCAGATAGACATAAAACTCACAGCCATTGGGCCTTGGAACTGTGAAAAGCTATCAGACAATCACAGAGGCTGACACCATGGTGTCTAAAAACAAAACCAGCAGTTGGAGGTCAGAAGACAATGCATGAAGCTGAGAGATCAATCTCAAACCTTCTTTCCACATTCCAGCTTCATCTGCCACCCCTGCAGAAGAGCCTGTCACACAAAGATCAGACTGTTAAGCAGCTTCAAATGCTGTTCACGAAAGGACTAAATTGTGATTGTCTGATAGCTTTTCACAGTTCCAAGGCCCAAAACTGGGCTGGAGCTGATCAAGCCTCATCTTACAGTCTTGAGTCCAAAAACATCAAGGAGAACAAATTTGATGCAATCGCAGACAGAATTGCAGAATCATTAATCTTAAATGGAATCTGGGTTTTTAATGTAATTTTCAATATTACCAGTGTAGATGCTGAACATTCATTTTCTCAGTAAAAAACTGGAAATGGGGAAGACAGACACTAGTTAATATCAAAATTAGAAGGAGAGAGAGAGAGAAAGACAAAGATCAAACTAATAAGTTTAACAAATTAATTTCCTTTAGAGCCTCACACAATTTGCAAGTAACAAACAACTTGTAACGTTGTGTTATGAATATGAAAGAAAAAGTAAATTCTATCACATGCCTACCATACAATTTAGAAATAAAGAGAATTTTTTTTCCAAAATCACCATTCTATACTCAACTCGCATCTACTCCAAAGCTTAACGTCACACAGCAATTCTCCCAGATTAATGATTGCATCATCTTTAGTGCTTCACCATTGTAAAAGAAATTTAAATTTTGGAATGTAAATAAGAGTAGATTTCGTCTTCTGGAACAGATTGCCAATAAGGTGATATCGATGCCTGTTACCAGTGTACATGACAAAAGTTCATTTTCTCAGTATAAATATTTACTGAATAAAGAACGTGAAAGTCTTACCCCTGACAACACCAAGCAACTCACGATGTTGTATTACAATGGAGATTTGGAGAAGAGATTTGAAGATTAAATATTTCCCAAATTAAGAAATTAGCAATTTTAAATTTGAGAAATATTTCAACTTGGGATAAGTTTAAAACAACTTATCCCAAGTTAAAATACTGCTCAGATAAATTTTGATTAAAATTTAAATTTAAAAATTTAAAATTAAAATAAATTTAAATTTTGATTAACCATAATAATTGAATCTTTGTAACAAAATATCAAAAAACAAATCAGTATGTCTACCAATTTATTTTTTGATATTTTGTTACAAAGATTCAATTATTATGGTTAAATTACTGGTTTGTAAAATTTTAGTCAAAATGTTTGACTTTATTCAGATATTTATTATTGAGATTCAAGTTATTTGGGTTTTTGCCAAGATTCTGGATTCACTGATATATTCTTTTCGGATATAGTTTGTAGAGAAATTGATTTTAGACATATTTATGTAAAGAGAGTTTTTGTCGAGAGTCAAATATATTGCTGGTAATATTTTTTTCTTCAAAAATGTATTGCTGGTAATTTTGCTATAAAAATTTATATTTATACTTTCATAATGTTTTGACCCCAGTTTGGGGTTTAACTATTGCCCATAGTTGGGACCCTAACAGGTGCTACCACCCCAGGTCAGGGTGGACCTGGAAGCAACAACAATTAAGAGGTGGTTCCACGCTCCTCAAAACCTCCTGACCAGAAGCCTTGTTGCCGGATGTAGTATATCGTCATACCTAGGATATTTGTTGATGTATTAATAATCAATGCTAAAAGAGTCTATCAGGCTTTATTTATATAAGAACAGTGAAACTCTGGCTGTTGCTTTGGACACGTCTCAAAGTCATTTGACAGGGTTTAAAATACTCGTCTTCTTCACAAGTTGAAAGGTTATGGTATGAATTTTTGAACTGATTCAATCTTCCTTATTGGATCAGGAAATGAAAGTTGTCCTGAATGGCCACTCATCTAGATCTTTCTGTCATAATGCAGGTGTCTCCCAGGAACTACATTGTACCTAATTTTCATCAACGACCTTCTTGATGTCACCAGTTCCCGACCCAAATATCTATGCGGATAACCCAACTATTCACTCCGATCTAAATAGTAAGTCTGATTGGTCCAACAAGGTCAACTTGGCAGATGATCTCAAAAATGACAGACAATCTGTTGTGTTAACTGGGGCAAGGAATGACTTCTTAATTTTAATGCCTCTGAAATGAAATTTCTTTCTATTAATCTTCTGCGAGAGCATGTTCTGCCTCCCATCACCATGGCTGATGCTAGCCTCCAAGAGAGTGACTCATCTGTGCCTTCTGAAGATAACATTTTCCACTGATATGAGGAGGAAACATTATATTGAATCCATTGCTAGGTCTGCTACTAGGAAAGTTCTCATCATTTTACTGTTGAAATGGCAAGATGTAACCATAAGTTCTATGCTAACAGTTTCTTCTCTCGCACTTCTCGCTTGTGGAACTCTCTTGCACCTTCTTTCTTCCCAGTCAATTTTGATCTTCAAAAATTTAAATGCAATATCAGTCATTATATTCTTAATTCTTGTATTATCCTCTCTCCATAATAATGTTTTTTTTTACTCATTGTCATATAGGAAGAAAATGTGTAACTACTGACACTCTGGACTCATGAATATATATTTTCTTCCAGGTGTATAAATAGCGGTGTCAGGCTACTGACTGCAGTGATTATTGAGTGGAACTATCCAGTCGAATTAGTGTGACTTATTATGCATTGATGATTTGCATTTTGATTTAGGATTTACCTGACATTAAGCCGAGCTGTACTGCTAACAAGGTATTCACTGAAATCATTAATTACCTTTGGTTGACTTTTACTTCTTTGTTCTTGTTACGTATCCATTTGCAGTTGTAATTAAATACTGTTTTATCTTAACGTTGAAGTCTTGAGTTATACTTGATTATTAACGATCACTGTACATAACAAAACTCATATTCTCTCACACATAGTATCCCCTTACGTCTTAGTTGCTTTATCGCCTTGCTTCGGTTGAAATGATTTAAAAAATAATCTCAGACTGAACATTTTTTTTCTCAATGAGGTTCATCCTGAGCAAAGCTCGGGAGCCACTCAAGGTAGACGGTTAAGGAGTAAGAGGCACAGTATATGCAGATATATGGGGTAAATAATTGTTAATCCTTGACTTGAACAGGTTAAGATTGTAGTGATTGGGAAACACCCTCTTGGAACTCAGTTCCACAGAGCAGCAATTCGCAGGAAGAAGTTACTCAAGTAGAACTTACATCTCACAAATGGTATACAAAGGGAATGTGGAGAAGATAACGGTTAACCCTAGACTTGAACAGGTTAAGATTTTAGTGAACGGGGAAGCATCCTCTTGGGAGTTGGTTCCACAAAGCAGGTAAAGGGTTACAGAGAAAGAGGGACAATTTATGGGTATATGTGGGGAAGATAACGGTTGACCCTAGACTTGAACAGGTTAAGATTGTAGTGATCGGGGAAGCATTCTCTTGGGAGTCAGTTCCAAAAAGGAAGGAGTGGTTCATGAGAAGAAGTTGCTCAAGTGGAACTTACATCTCACAAATGGTATACAAAGGGAATGAAGGTGGTTCACTCCAATGTGCATGGTATGGTGGGTCTTAGCCATGAAGGTTAGAAATGGCAGAACTAAGGAATGTAGTTCATTTGAACACTTTCCATGGAAATAGGGATAAGGCAGCGAGAGTCTTGAAATGTTTCATTTGTGAGAGAGGGATATGCAGGATGGAAAATAAGTCATCACCCACAAGGACGAGGAGATGCTCTTAAATTCTGTTGTGACTAGAAAGTGAAGACTGGGCAGCCCTTACCCATATATGGCAGAACTAATCCATTTTCAGCCTAATCTGGCTCTTGTAGAGGATAGTAGGAATGGTACAGAGAACCAACCATTTATTTAAAATCAGTAAAAAAATAAAGAAAAAGAAACTAACAAGAAAGACCATAGCCTAAAAAAAGGTAAAATTAAAAATGAGAAAAATAAAGGGTGGTAATTTAAAAAAGTACTATTCAGATTTTAAAATTCTATTGTTTATTTACAATAATAAATACTTTTTTATCGCTATAGATTTATCACAGAAGTCTTCATTCATGTTGTTTAATACTTGATTTTATTCTAGAAATTTCTTAACAATGACATCCACTCTGTATGTGGTTTGAAATAGATACTCACAGAGTAAGTGGCACAGTTTATGGGGATATGGGGGGAAGATAACGGTTGACCCTAGACAGTAGTAGTGATTGGGGAAGCATCCTCTTGGGAGTCGATTCCACAAAGCAGGTAGAGGGTTATAGAGTAAGAGACACAGTTTATGCTGATAGGTGGGGAAGATAACAGCTAACCCTAGACTTGAACAGGTTAAGATTGTAGTGAACGGGGAAGCATCCTCTTGGGAGTCGGTTCCACAAAGCAGGTAGAGGGTTACAGAGTAAGAGGCACAGTTTATGCTGATAGGTGGGGAAGATAACAGCTAACCCTAGACTTGAACAGGTTAAGATTGTAGTGAATGGGGAAGCATCCTCTTGGGAGTCGGTTCCACAAAGCAGGTAGAGGGTTACAGAGTAAGAGGCACAGTTTATGCTGATAGGTGGGGAAGATAACAGCTAACCCTAGACTTGAACAGGTTAAGATTGTAGTGAACGGGGAGGCATCCTCTTGGGAGTCGGTTCCACAAAGCAGGTAGAGGGTTACAGAGTAAGAGGCACAGTTTATGCTGATAGGTGGGGAAGATAACAGCTAACCCTAGACTTGAACAGGTTAAGATTGTAGTGAACGGGGAAGCATCCTCTTGGGAGTCGGTTCCACAAAGCAGGTAGAGGGTTACAGAGTAAGAGGCACAGTTTATGCTGATAGGTGGGGAAGATAACAGCTAACCCTAGACTTGAACAGGTTAAGATTGTAGTGAACGGGGAAGCATCCTCTTGGGAGTCGGTTCCACAAAGCAGGTAGAGGGTTACAGAGTAAGAGGCACAGTTTATGCTGATAGGTGGGGAAGATAACAGCTAACCCTAGACTTGAACAGGTTAAGATTGTAGTGAACGGGGAAGCATCCTCTTGGGAGTCGGTTCCACAAAGCAGATAGAGGGTTACAGAGTAAGAGGCACAGTTTATGCTGATAGGTGGGGAAGATAACGGTTAACCCTAGACTAGAACAGGTTAAGATTGTAGTGATCAGGAAGCATCCTCTTGGGAGTCAGTTCCAAAAAGGAGTGGTTTATGAGAAGAAGTTATTGCTCAAGTGGAACTTACATCTCACAAATGGTATACAGAGGGAATGAAGGTGGTTCACTCCAATGTGCATGGTATGGTGGGTCTTAGCCATGAAGGTTAGAAATGGCAGAACTAAGGAATGTAGTTCATTTGAACAATTTCCATGGAAATAGGGATAAAGCAGCGAGAGTCTTGCAACGTTTCATGTATGAGAAAGTCTTTGCAGGCTGGGAAATAATTTGTCACCTACAAAGAATGGTGATATAACGAAATTAGCAGATATTCTGCTTCTCTATAAACTGTTAAGCCGTGAATAGGTGTAGAACACTTTCTGTCGATCGAATTGCATGTTGGTTTTTACATCTCACAAATCGTATATAAAGGGAATGAGGATGGTTCTCTACAATATGCAATCATGAGAAAATGGAAACAAAAAGGAAACTTCTGTCTATATTCCTGAGATTTATTACAACGTTTCGGCCCTTCACTGTCTATATTTTTGAGATGAGGTATTATGTACACTATTTACATTATTCCGACTATTGTCCTCATCTTTGTCACCATATTTATTACAATGTTTCGGCCCTTCAGTATGTGTCTATATTTCTGAGATGAGGTATTATGTACACTATTTACATTATTCCGACTATTGTCCTCATCTTTGTCGCCCTATTTATTACAATGTTTCGGCCCTTCAGTATGTGTCTATATTTCTGAGATGAGGTATTATGTACACTATTTACATTATTCCGACTATTGTCCTCATCTTTGTCGCCATATTTATTACAATGTTTTGGCCCTTCAGTATCTGTCTATATTTCTGAGACGAGGTATTATGTACACTATTTACATTATTCGGACTATTGTCCTCATCTTTGTCGCCATATTTATTACAATGTTTCGGCCCTTCAGTATGTGTCTATATTTCTGAGATGAGGTATTATGTACACTATTTACATTATTCCGACTATTGTCCTCATCTTTGTCGCCATATTTATTACAATGTTTTGGCCCTTCAGTATCTGTCTATATTTCTGAGACGAGGTATTATGTACACTATTTACATTATTCCGACTATTGTCCTCATCTTTGTCGCCATATTTATTACAATGTTTCGGCCCTTCAGTATGTGTCTATATTTCTGAGATGAGGTATTATGTACACTATTTACATTATTCAGGCTATTGTCCTCATCTTTGTTGCCATGTTTATCACAACATTTCGGCCGTTGTACACTCCAGCCTTCTTCAGGTGGTTGGAATGTCGAACTGAACCCTTAAAGGCATTGGTTAGATCCAGTGACAGGACTCAAAGAATGTGAGTCCAATACCTGGTTAAGGCAGTGGAGAACTTTCAGAGGGAAATTAACAGGAGATAACTGATAACTGACATCCATTAAACATGGCACGTGGAACTAGAATGGTTTACCCCAGAGAGCAAAATAAAGGGTTCAGTTCGACATTCCAACCACCTGAAGAAGGCATACAACGGCCGAAACGTTGCGATAAACATGGCGACAAAGATGAGGACAATAGTCCGAATAATGTAAATAATGTAAAAAGGAAACTTATACTTAACATCAGGAAAAGGCAGTTGAAATGTCTGAGACACATAATGAGGAAGGAGGGCTTGGAAAATCTGATACTCACAGGACAAATTGAGGGAAAGAGGGACAGAGGAAAGCAGCATGTATCATACTTGACGGAGAACTAATAGAAAGACAAAACTTATTAAGAGCTACAAAGAACAGGAAGATGTGGAGAGCCGTGATTGCCTACATTCTGAAGGGATACGGCACATAAAAGAAGAAGAATGCTTAGCTTTTGGAATTTATCTTTTGTTTATCCAATGTGTCTTCGGATTTCAGTGTCACACTTTCCTTCCTCTGCCATAACTCTTCCGAGTTATTTAACACTTTGAGACGTTTTGAGAGGGCTAAAGAAGCTTTCCAAAAGCTAAGCAGAGTATTAAGAGACAGGAAAATTTCGTTGGAAACATGGAAAAGAGTACTGAACTGTTATGTGATATCTGTCCTCCTGTATGTCAACAGTCTCCTCAAAGATGGGGAAGAGACGTGAAGGAACAGAAATGTGGTTCTACAGAAAGATGCTGAGGATACCATGGGCGGAATATGTGAGCAACAGCAAGGTTTTGCAAAGAACGGAAACAAAGAGGAAACCAATACTTAATATTGGGAAGAGGAAGTTGAAATGTCTGAGGCATGTAATGAGGAAAGAGGGCTTAGAAAATCTGATACTCACAGGACAAATTGAGGGGAAGCGAGATAGATGAAAGTAGCACTTGTGGGGCTTGAGTAAATGGATGATAGAACAGGGTTTGGTAGAAATAACTAAAGGGCAAAACTTATTACGAGCTACAAGGGACAGGAAGATGTGGAGGGCCATGATTGTCTACATCCTGAAGGGATACAGCACATAAAAGAAGTCATGAATTGAAACAGACATGATCGCCCAAATGTGTATCACATATGGCACTTGACTAACTGACTAAATAAGAATAATATGAGAGATTCGTAGACATCTTAACCTGTTCAATGTGTGTAGCATGGCAAGCCTTAGCCATGAAGGTTGGAACTGGCAGAACTAAGGAATCTAGTTCGTCTGAGCACTTTCCATGGAAATAGCGATAAAGCAATGAGAGTCTTGGGATGTTTCATCTATGAGAAAGTGGTCGTAGGCTGGAAAATAATTTATCACCTACAGAGGTCGCTGATAAAACGAAATTAGCAGATATTCTGCTTCTGTATAAACTGTTAGACAATGAATAGGTGTAAAACACTTTCTGTCGATCGAATTACATGTCAGTTGCCAACAGTAACGTGGGAGAAGGAAGATAAGAAAACTCTGGGAATGAGAGAAAAAAACAGTAAAATGAAGTTCATTTTGCAAACAAAGTGGATTATGGTAGTGTGAAATGTCGGTGACTTGACCAGAGAGAGCTGATGAAAAAAAAAAAATTTCTTTCCCATGGGAAGGGGCATCTTGTCATGAGTCAGGTGATTCTTGTCTTGCCTGACTGGTAAGTTTGAGCAGACAACAAGAGAAAAAAAAATATAGCCTCAGGCTTAGGCCTGCTACTGGTGACACGTAACCCAATACAACCTGCTGCATGGACAAGTGGTTGGTATTCAAACCAGCTCCCTGTCTAGCTTCTCTGCATATCACCCCCACCCCACTGGATGAAACAAGACCTGTCAAAGGATGGATGAGATTCTTATTGGAGCCAACAGCGAATAATAACATAATATAGCTCTTGAAAATACATTTCAATTGAGCACTGTTAAGTAATAAGCTAATTCTATAAACAACAGCCACCTGCGTTAATGCAAAGCTCTTCAGTAAGATGAATAGAGCACTCCGACTGTTTGGTATTTGTTTACATTCATAAAAAACAATATGCTAGATTTAGCTGTTTCACTCTACTGAATGAAGATGGCTCAGTGGTAGAAGCTCTGACTGACACCAAATCAATTGGGTTTTGATCCTGGCTTGAGGCATTCGGATGTCTAGTAGCACTGAGGAGCTGTGATACAGCAAAACAGTACTGTCTGCGAATGACATTTTATATATATATATATATATATATATATATATATATAAATATAAAAGTGAACATAGAAGTCAACACTTACAGGCGACAGTCTGTTTCATGCTAGATGCAATCATGGCCTGACGATTGCATCTAGCATGAAACAGACTGTCACCTCTAAGTGTTGACTTCTATGTTCAGTTTTATATTTACATACACTCTATCTCTGATATTGAGCACTTTATCCCATAAATATAGCACACTTTAAGACTATATATATATATATATAAATATATATATATATATATATATATATATCATCGACTCCCCATCGAATTTGATGTATGAGGGTCAAGCAGATCAGTTCCTAGAAACTGAGAGCCCGACGCCGGCACATGAGATTTGATTATAGTGGTGAAGGTTTCATGCAGGACCATCGACACTTTTTGAAGGGACGAATACAGAGACCTGGTGCACTTAGCGCCGCAAGGTCCCCAAACAACCCTCCGCAGGTTTTGAATTCAGAGTTGTCCTTCTCCTAGACCAGTTGCCATCCAAGGCTATAGAACCCAGTCTGTCCTGCTATTTACCCATAGCTGGAGGGAGAAGAATAGGATTCACACCTTTCCCAAGGATATTAGCACGTAAGTGAATGTAATGTATTCGACTGGAATTTGAACTTGGCTCTCCGATTCCTCAATCCGAGCTGTTATCCATTACTCCACCGTGCCTCCTCATATATATATATATATATATATATATATATATATATATATATATATATATATATATATATATATATATATATATATATATATATATATATATATATATATATATATATATATATATATATATGCCTCCTCATATATATATATATATATATATATATATATATATATACACACACACACATATACATGTGTGTGTGTTCCCTGATAACTATAATCTTCAAAAATTTAAATGCAATGTCAATTGACATCTTCTGACAATCCTGTTTCTTTGTCCTTTCCTCAATCCTGCTATTCTCAATTGTCTCTCACTTTCACTCCCTGTAGACCCCCCTTCGTACCACCTTGAAATGATTAAATATACAGGATGTATCAAAAATACTTTTACAAACTTGGGGGAGGGGGCGGAAGGTGATGTGCTGTTTCGACAGAACCCCTGTTCACATGATACTTGTTGATATATATATTTTTGAGCTCAATTTTGTTGAAATGTTCCTTCATGCTTGATGGTATTTTGTTTGTACTGGGTTTAAGTCAAGATATTTCAGTAGCATGCGCTCCGTCATTCTGGTGTGGGTTGCCAAAAGTTATAACACTTGGCTGCATTTAGTTTTGAGGAGAGAATGTTGTACAACATTCTTTGCAACTGGAAAGTGATGTGCTATTTCAGCAGAATAATACCTGCCCACATGGTGCCCGTTATGTATTTTTGAGCATTATCTTATTTCTTTAAAGAGCTGTACTATTTTTCGCAGCTCAATTTTGTTGAAATCTTCCCTCATACTCTGATGATACATCTTTTCTCTTGCCCAAAGTTCTATGGGCATGTGGTCGAGTTGTTAGAATGTTTGCTTTCTGACCATTAGACCTTGGTTCAAATCCCACCATGAATGATTATTCAATGAGAGAACTATCACCAGCCATGATGAACAAATGTCCCCTCAAGGAGGTACCGTACCTTGAGAGAATATTGGGCCTCAAGTGGAGCTCTTATATACGATCCATCAGTAAGATGCAGGTAAAATAGTCAGCTCTTTGTACCGCTGCAGTAAGTACCTGACTCCTCATGCTATCCCACCACTTTTATAAGAGCCAGCTCAGGCCGAAAATGGATTACTGTTGACATATTTGGGCAGGAGCAGCCCAGTCCTCACTTTCCAATCTTGATAGAGTTTAAAAGCATCTCTGAGTTCTTGTTGAGGAAGAATTATTTCCCCCCCACCTCCAACCTCTCTGTCACAGATTGGGTGTGGCGAGCCTATCACTGCTCTATCGTTATTTCCATGGAGAGTACTCAGACAAACTACATTCCTTGGTCCTAACAGGTCTAACCTTCCCAGCCAGGATCAACCATCCTACTTACAGAGAATAAAACCACTCACATTCCATCTGTATTCCATCAGTAAGAAGTAAGTTCCACTCAAACAGATTCTTCCCACAAACCCTGGGGAACTGACTCCCGAGAGGATGCTTCCCCAATCACTACAATCTTAACCTGTTCAAGTCTAGGGTTAGCCGTTATCTTCCCCAACTATCAGCATAAACTGTGTCTCTTACTCTATAACCCTCTACCTGCTTTGTGGAACCGACTCCCAAGAGGATGCTTCCCCAATCACTACGATCTTAACCTGTTCAAGTCTAGGGTTAACCATTATCTTCCCCTCCTACAAATATAAACTACCCCTTAATGTAACCCTCTACCTTGAGTGGCCACCGGGCCTTGTACAGCATGAACCTTACTGTAAAAGAAAAAAAGAAAAAGGAACCAGAAACCTAATCCAGAATAGGAAACAAGGAAATAAACCTCTACTCCTGTTCAAAAGACAAGGAAAGAGTGTGAACCAGATTATATATGAAACTATCTTTACATGCTTCAAATTTGTCTGCCATTGTAAACATTGCAGAGCCATTCCACTACAATATTGCAAAATCTCACATGCCAACTGAATGCAAATTGATAGCACAAAGTCTGCAGGCAGACTGACTCAGTAACAATGAGCATTATCTGTGCACACATTTCTACTGAATGGCACAGTTGCAACATTTACAGTTTGGAAGAATAAAGAATAACAGACAAACAAGAAAAACTTGAGTGTAAATGCCTGCAGGGTAAGCAGAGATGGCAAACAGGTAAGGAAATAGGTTGGGGAATGAAAGGACGGACAAGGAGAAACAAAAAATATGAAGAAGGAAGGAAGGCGAGACAGAAATGAAGGACAAATGTGCAAACAGGAAAAGAATTGCGAAGAAAAAACAAATGGAGAGAGAGAGAAAAGAAAAAAGGAAAATAATTGAAAGACAGAGGGAAAGAAGCAAATAAGAAAAAAAACACAAAGAATTCATTTGTAAGCCTCGGACTTGCTTAGCTATATGTCAAAAATAAGTTTATTTATTAGCGCAGTGGAATATTTGCTAGTTATTGCTCTTGGCAGTTTTTTTTTCTCATGACAAATGACGGAATCACATTACAAACCAAAATAATTACTAATTTATCTTCAAAGTGTTTTCATGTCACTTGAATCTTGTGATTTATGGCCATTTTGTTTGACTGATTTAATATCAAAAATGAACTTTTTGAAATATCTTCCTATGGCTACAAAATTTTAGTATAGCCGTTTCAAAATTTGGAGCAATGACTATCAGTGTCCTATATACCAGGGACCGACAACCTACGGCATGCATGTCACACGTGGCACGCCTTGAAATTTCCAAAGAAAGAACTCGGTCATTTCAAAACGATATTGTGTCAAAGACTGGTTCCGAATAATGCCAACTCTTGACACTTAGCGGTGCAATGTATAACTACATTCATTTCACGTACCGCATTCTGTCGGGTTGATTGATTGATTTTCTTTTACGGTTTATCAACCCTTTATAAGTTATTTAAAGCCGAAACATATTTTGGATTGTAGGAATTGGCTTATAGCTGGGGTCGGCAACCTACGGCACACGTGCCACATGTGGCACGTCAAGCAATTTCCAATGGCACGATTCCGCAAATGACATCACAATGTCCAAACCAATAATTACTACAATGCAAAGAAGATATCAAGCTGTTTCAATTTTAATATATACTAAAGTATATATACTATATATTACTATATCAAATATATTGTAGAACAGGTATATTGACCTTGACTTGTATAAAAATACGTATGCTGTTGGCACACTGAATGATTTCAAAACCCTAAGTCGGTACATAGTTAGCAAAAGATTGCCGACCCCTGCTATATGCTATCATGAGGGTGTGTTTTCAGTTTTAAGTTACGTTACAGAACCGACTCAAAGGTGTTGCTTTTCTGATCACTACAATCTTAGCCTGTTCAAATCTAAGGTTAACCATTATCTTCACCACATATCTGGCCTGAATGTCCGAGAAATTTTCATAGAATATATTCGTCCTCCGACAGGATTCAAACCTGTATCCTATATCTATCTATCTATCACAATCTGTTCATTATCTATCTATCTATCTATCTATCTATCTATCACAATCTGTTCATTATCTATCTATCTATCTATCTATCTATCTATCTATCTATCACAATCTGTTCATTATCTATCTATCTATCTATCTATCTATCTATCACAATCTGTTCATTATCTATCTATCTATCTATCTATCTATCTATCACAATCTGTTCATTATCTATCTATCTATCTATCTATCTATCTATCTATCACAATCTGTTCATTATCTATCTATCTATCTATCTATCTATCTCAATCTGTTCATTATCTATCTATCTATCGAAATCTGTTCATTATCTATCTATCTATCTATATATCTATCTATCTATCGCTGTCTGTTCATTATCTATCTATCTATCTATCGCAATCAGTTCATTATCTATCTATCTATCGCAATCTGTTCATTATCTATCTATCTATCTATCACAATCTGTTCATTATCTATCTATCTATCTATCTATCTAACTATCGCAATCGGTTCATTATCTATCTATCTATCTATCTCAATCTGTTCATTATCTATCTATCTATCTATCTCAATCTGTTCATTATCTATCTATCTATCTATCTATCTATCTATCTCAATCTGTTCATTATCTATCTATCTATCTATCTCAATCTGTTCATTATCTATCTATCTATCTCAATCAGTTCATTATCTATCTATCTATCGCAATCTGTTCATTATCTATCTATCTATCTATCTATCGCAATCTGTTCATTATCTATCGATCGATCTATCTATCTATCTATCGCAATCTGTTCATTATCTATCGATCGATCTATCTATCTATCTATCGCAATCTGTTCATTATCTATCTATCTATCTATCTATCGCAATCTGTTCATTATCTATCTATCTATCTATCTATCTATCGCAATCTGTTCATTATCTATCTATCTATCTATCTATCTCAATCTGTTCATTATCTATCTATCTATCTCAATCTGTTCATTATCTATCTATCTATCTATCTCAGTCTGTTTATACAATACCATTTATAAATTTTTCCTTTTTATTTTTTGGTGAGCATTTGTTTGTTTTTGTTTTTTATCCCAGTCCAATGGCCAAAGAATTAAGAAATGACCAACTGGTCCCTAGCACTGGTCCCTCAGTCAATAAATGCTAAATATTCCCTCAAAAGTAAATTTTTTTAAAGCATTTCACCCCCAAAAAGCCAATGAAGCCACTAAGACGAGTGTTAGAGTATACGAGAAAAAGAAACATTATCAAAGAGAGAGGACAATAAAAGAACAGGAATTTAAAAGACAAAAGATAATCATTGACATTGAATTTGAATTTTTGAAGATCATATTTGACTGGAAAGCAAGAAGCTGAAAGGGAGATCCACAAGCGAGAAAGAAAAGAAAAGAAACTGTTAGCATGACAACTATAAATTGACGACACGCTGCCGCCAATCTGATATACATTAATTCATAAAGTCTAGGTACCATCGGGATAAGTTCATCAGAACAATTACCAGTATTAATAGAAAGGGCAGAGGGAAGCTACATTACTGCAGTTGGAAAGGAACTGGAACCGAGATGCCAGGTCAGGACCAATAACATTGCGAATTCTTCTTTGGATTTTATCAAGAATCTCTAAATATATAGCAGGAACACCGGACCATGCGGGCCAACAGTAATCAAAACAAGGAGGAATGGTAAATTTCTAAATATCTAAGATAGTTTCTGAAGCGAAAAATTGTCTAGTACAACATAGTGAACCATCTTTCCTAGGAGCGGACCTATCAATTGATTCAATATAATCTTTGCACTTCATGTCGGCAGAAAACGTTAGCCTGAGAAGGCACAATGTGTAACTTTCCTGTTGGTTAGCATCAGCCATACTGATGAAAGATAAAAAGGGTCGTCTCAAATGATTTAAAAAACAATTACCATTTATAAAATTTTTCCTTTTTTAGTTTTTGGCGAGCATTTGTTTTATTTCGCCAATTCTGTTCTGAGGAGAGAGAAACAAAAATTGGTCAACATTTTTTCTTTATTTTTTAGTTTTCAATAATTTCCTATTCATACTTACAATGTACTACTTGCTTCATTCTTTCTATCTATCTATCCATATCTATCTATCTATCTCAACATTTATTCATATCTATCTATCTATCTATCTATCTCAACATTTATTCATATCTATCTATCTCTCTATCTATCTATCAATCTGTTCATTATCTATCTATCTATCAATCAGAATCTGTTCATTATCTATCACAATCTGTTCATTATCTATCTATCTATCTATCTCAATCTGTTCATTATCTATCTATCTATCTATCTCAATCTGTTCATTATCTATCTATCTATCTATCTATCTATCTATCTCAATCTGTTCATTATCTATCTATCTATCTATCTATCTATCTATCTCAATCTGTTCATTATCTATCTATCTATCTATCTATCTCAATCTGTTCATTATCTATCTATCTATCTATCTATCTATCAATCTGTTCATTATCTATCTATCAATCAGAATCTGTTCATTATTTATCACAATCTGTTCATTATATATCTATCTATCTATCTATCTATCTATCTATCACAATCTGTTCATTATCTATCTATCTATCTATCTATCTATCTATCTATCTATCTATCTATCTATCTATCCCAGTCTGGTCATTATCTATCTCAGTCTGTTCATATTACCATTTATAAATTTTTCCTTTTTATTTTTTGGTGAGCATTTGTTTGTTTTTCCCCAATCAAAAGTTCTAAGACGAGAGGAACCAAAACTGCCCAGCATTTTTTCTTTTCTTTTTTTGACTAATTTTCCATCCATCGTTACAATCTATTTTCTTGCTTCGTTCTTTCTTTCATTCATATTCCTGTCACTTCCACAAAACATGTCTGTTTTAATGGTCATAAGAGCCAAATTCTGATACCATCTTTTATTCAGTTCATCCTGTGTATGACGACAGACTACATCCAACATCAAGGCCTTTGATTAGGAGGTTTTGAGAAGCCTCGAACCACTTTTTAATTGCTGTTGTTTCCAGGTCCACCCTGGGGTCAGAAAACTAAAAAAATATAAAAATACATTTTTATAGTAAAAATAACAGAAATAGATTTTAATAGTAAAAAAGAAAATTGCATAAGCTCCCAAGAAAATTAAATTTCGGCATTAAATGACCCATAAGGAGTTGATGTGCCACTAAACAAACCAACCAAAAAAAAATCAATGTGATATGGCTGTAATACACATCACCCACATATCTAAGCTTACAGCAACTGTTATTCCCAATCGGTCACCCATCTAGGTACTGACCAGGTTCGATGTTGCTTAACTTTGGTGATCGTATAAGAACCGATGTTTCAACGTGATATAGCCATAAGACATACTACCCGCACATCCAAGCTTACATCACCTGGTATTCCCAATCGGTCACCCATCTAGGTACTGATCCGGTTCGACGTTGCTTAACTTTAGTGATTGTATAAGAACCGGTGTTTCAACGTGATATAGCCATAAGTCATACTACCCGCACATCCAAGCTTACATCACCTGGTATTCCTAATCGGTCACCCATCTAGGTACTGACCAGGTTCGATGTTGCTTAACTTTGGTGATTGTATAAGAACCGATGTTTCAACGTGATATAGCCATAAGACATACTACTCGCACATCCAAGCTTACATCACCTGGTATTCACAATCGGTCACCCATCTAGATACTGACCAGGTTCGATGTTGCTTAACATTGGTGATTGTATAAGAACCGATGTTTCAACGTGATATAGCCATAAGACATACTCCCCCCACATCCAAGCTTACATCACCTGGTATTCCTAATCGGTCACCCATCTAGGTACTGACCAGGTTCGATGTTGCTTAACTTTGGTGATCGTATAAGAACCGATGTTTCAACGTGATATAGCCATAAGTCATACTACCCGCACATCCAAGCTTACATCACCTGGTATTCCTAATCGGTCACCCATCTAGGTACTGATCAGGTTCGACATTGCTTAACTTTAGTGATCGTATAAGAACCGGTGTTTCAACGTGATATAGCCATAAGTCATACTACGTGCACATCCAAGCTTACAGCACCTGGTATTCCCAATCGGTCACCCATCTAGGTACTGACCAGGTTCGATGTTGCTTAACTTTGGTGATCGTATAAGAACCGGTGTTTCAACGTGATATAGCCATAAGTCATACTACGTGCACATCCAAGCTTACAGCACCTGGTATTCCCAATCGGTCACCCATCTAGGTACTGACCAGGTTCAATGTTGCTTAACTTTGGTGATCGTATAAGAACCAATGTTTCAACGTGATATAGCCATAAGTCATACTACCCGCACATCCAAGCTTACATCACCTGGTATTCCTAATCGGTCACCCATCTAGGTACTGATCAGGTTCGACATTGCTTAACTTTAGTGATCATATAAGAACCGGTGTTTCAACGTGATATAGCCATAAGTCATACTACCCGCACATCCAAGCTTACATCACCTGGTATTCCTAATCGGTCACCCATCTAGGTACTGATCAGGTTCGACATTGCTTAACTTTAGTGATCGTATAAGAACCGGTGTTTCAACGTGATATAGCCATAAGTCATACTACGTGCACATCCAAGCTTACAGCACCTGGTATTCCCAATCGGTCACCCATCTAGGTACTGACCAGGTTCAATGTTGCTTAACTTTGGTGATCGTATAAGAACCAATGTTTCAACGTGATATAGCCATAAGTCATACTACCCGCACATCCAAGCTTACATCACCTGGTATTCCTAATCGGTCACCCATCTAGGTACTGATCAGGTTCGACATTGCTTAACTTTAGTGATCATATAAGAACCGGTGTTTCAACGTGATATAGCCATAAGTCATACTACCCGCACATCCAAGCTTACATCACCTGGTATTCCTAATCGGTCACCCATCTAGGTACTGATCAGGTTCGACATTGCTTAACTTTAGTGATCGTATAAGAACCGGTGTTTCAACGTGATATAGCCATAAGTCATACTACGTGCACATCCAAGCTTACAGCACCTGGTATTCCCAATCGGTCACCCATCTAGGTACTGACCAGGTTTTACATTGCTTAACTTTGGTGATCGTACGGGAACTGGTATTTCAATGCAATATTCTTAATTGCTGGTGTTCCAAGGTCCACCTTGACCCAGGGTAGTTCACCTGTTAGGGTCGCAGTTATGTGCAAATAGTGAAACCTCCAAACTAGGATCAAAAAATAAATAAGTATCAAAAAACATTTTTATAGTAAAAATACCAGCAATAGTTTTTAATAGTAAAAAAGAAAATTACTAATACTCCCAAGAAAATTCAATTTCGGTATCAAATGACCCATAATCAGTTGATATGCCGGTAAACAAACATAGTTAATTTATTTAGATAGTTATCTGGTTCCTGAGTTATTGTCAAGAGTCCACACTACATAGTTATTAGTATCTCACAAGCACAGTAATTGATGTCACTGCCCATCATCTCAAAAACTAAATGACAAGTTTTAAGAAAACTAAAAGAATAGACATTTCTATTTTTAAACAGGGTAAATTTTTGTCTATATTTCTGAGATGAGGTATAAATTCTGTGAACATTATCTCAATGTAGGTGTGATGAAATCTTCCAACCGATATTTTGCCATGCAATGGGTTCTATAGGAGAGTGTCACCCACAAGTTCTCACTTAACTTCTCCAGGAGTAATCAGCTAGCCACACCCTTCTCTCTCTCTTAGCGAAACTGAGATAGGAGGTAGGTGTCCATACAGTCATTTCTTTCTTGGGTGTTTCTTCCAGCTGGTGTCCAATGCAACTCGTAACGTCCTTGTGTATGTTCCGTCAAGTGATGCTTCTTGATGTTTCATCAGTGTCCATGTTGTTGACCCATAGAGCAGGACAATAAAAAAAACAAGTCAATTTCTCTGAATCCTCAGTCCCATCCCCCAAATAGTTGATAAGATTGAGAGATGTGAGTGCACCCTGAGACAAATCACACTTGCCACCACCTCAAAAAAGCTTTTACACTCATTATCAACCCTGACATGATTTAATAATAATAATAATAATAATACTAATTATGTACAATATAAATCAATTAAAATAAGTAAAATTACCAGAATTTAATGTATTTTAAAAGCAGTAGTGTTTCGTCAGTGTCCATGTTGTTGGGCTATAGAGCAAGACAGATTCTACCGTGGCCCTAAAGAAGTTCCTTTTAAGATTGTCAGAGAGGGAGAACTTCCAGATGGTGCTCAGACCATCAAGGACACCCTAAGCCTTGCCTTTGCAGATTTTGATGTCTCTCTCCATTGACTGGATGCTGCTGCCAAGGTAAACAAATTCTTGGACGGATTTGATGTTGTTGCTGTTTTTCAACTTAATTTCTTCTTCTTGGTTGTAGGTGTTAATTTCTGTTTTGCCAGCATTAATGTAGAGACCAATCTCACTGACCGCTTCTTCAATAAGATGGAGAAGTTTGCTAGCCTTACCGCAATTTAATGTATTTTAAAGCCAGTATTGTTTCCTCAGTGTCCATGTTGTTGAGCCGTAGAGCATTTCATGGTTTTCAGTGCCATATCCCATAATATAACATGTTGTCACATGGCACTATATAAAGAAAACTGCATTGTTTCTTCACTGGTTGCTACGTACTGGATTGTGCTATATTCACTATCTCTCATTTGTGCCATTTTAGGAAAACTTTTTACCCTTCATTATGGCTTCCAATTGTAAGGCAGACTCATGGGTATTTATGTAGAGGAGTTCCAACATACGTCATCAATCAGGCTATGTTGCACCATAGGAACAGATCTCCGATGTAAGTGGAGGACCCCCTGTACAATAAAATACAACTCCTGCCCAATAATAGTTGTTTCTTTTGCATGCACCCTCACATGTGTATTACAATGTCTATATGATTCTGTTCATATCTATCTATCTATCTATCTATCTATCTATCTATCTATCTATCTATCTATCTATATCAGCCTCTCCAAATCTATCTATCTATCTATATCAGCCTCTCCAAATCTATCTATCTATCTATCTATATCAGCCTCTCCAAATCTATCTATCTATCTATCTGTCTATATCAGCCTCTCCAAATCTATCTACCTACCTATTTATCTGTCTATCTATCTATATCAACCTCTCCAAATCTATCTATCTATCTATATCAGCCTCTCCAAATCTATCTATCTATCTATCTATCTATCTATCTCAGCCTCTCCAAATCTATCTATCTATCTATCTATCTATCTATCTCAGCCTCTCCAAATCTATCTATCTATCTATCTATCTATCTATCTATCTATCTATCTATCTATCTCAGCCTCTCCAAATCTATCTATCTATCTATATATATATATATATATATATATATCAGCCTCTCCAAATCTATCTACCTATCTATTTATCTGTCTATCTATCTATATCAACCTCTCCAAATCTATCTATCTATCTATATATATATATATATATATATATATATATATATATATATATATATATCAGCCTCTCCAAATCTATCTACCTACCTATTTATCTGTCTATCTATCTATATCAACCTCTCCAAATCTATCTATCTATCTATATCAGCCTCTCCAAATCTATCTATCTATCTATCTATCTATCTATCTATCTATCTATCTATCTCAGCCTCTCCAAATCTATCTATCTATCTATCTATCTATCTATCTATCTATCTATCTCAGCCTCTCCAAATCTATCTATATATATATATATATATATATATATATATATATATATATATATATATATCAGCCTCTCCAAATCTATCTACCTATCTATTTATCTGTCTATCTATCTATCTCAGCCTCTCCAAATCTATCTATCTATCTATATATATACATACATATATATATATATATATATATATATATATATATATATATATCAGCCTCTCCAAATCTATCTACCTATCTATTTATCTATCTATCTATCTATATCAACCTCTCCAAATCTATCTATCTATCTATCTGTCTTAGTCTGTTCATATCTATCTATTGCATTCTCTTCATATCTATCTTAGTCAGTCAATATCTATCTCTATCTGTTCTATCTATAAATACCTGTCCACATGAATCTATCTATGTTAGTCCAGATATATCTATTTATCTTAGCCTGTCGACATCTATCTATCTATCTATCTATCTATCTATCTATCTATCTATCTATCTATCTATCTCAGCCTGTCCACATCTATCTATCTGGATCTGTGTATCATGCCCAGCAGTGAAACAGAAATCCATAAGTCCAGGCTATGTCGGACGGCTCATTTGATCAGTGCAGATGATCCGTGCATATCAAAACAACTGCTGTCTGAACCCCATAAAGTGAACGAGAAGACCACAACATAAATCAAAAGCACTTTTTCAATGTCCGATTGGCATGCTACCCACTTCTTTTAAAATGTCAGGATAATTGAGAGAATGATGCTACTGACCAATTATAATAGACAAAATATTTACAAGAGGACAAAGTTCTTTGAAGAAAATGATTGCAGTCACACAGAGGTGAAAATGGCTGCCAGAAAGGGACCGTCAATGAATAATGACAATACATGTTTTGTGTATGATATTGCTGGCCATGTCTGCTTTTCTTAAGTTGCCCGGTCCAGCCATATGTGTAGCCATATAGTAAGACCTTCAATTGACTACACGTAACTAATTTCTCCACATCTCTCCTGTCCTATTTGAAAGAAAGTTGGTAGAAATAGGTCTCGATTAGCAAGGCATGTAATATGTGACAATATCAATATCTTAAGCTGTGTTCCATTTTTATCCATGCAAGGCTTAAGAGCCACTCGAGGTAGCATGTTATAGTTCAAATGGCAATTTCGAATGAGGTGTTTGACATAAATGGAAGAGAAAGTTGTAAGAAGTGAAGATTATGAAGATAAGGGGGGAAGATAACAATCAGGCCTTGGTTTTCAAGAATGAAGTATTCAGGTGAGCACTCATGCAGGTGTCTGTTCCGCAATGTTGCAGTTCTTTGGAAAAAGCTGTCTGAAGAATTTCATCTTAACACTACAGAATATTCCATTTGTCATCTTCAAAGTAATGGAAGCCAGAATATCGCACCATGACAATGATTATCCACATGTTTCTTTTTTTCACCCCCCTCCAAAACCATATTCAAATTGTGAAAGGAGATTCTTGCCTCATTCAACATGCTGACTGAACCTGATGCCAGTCAATTATCCTTTCTTGTAAACCAATGAAGCTTTCCATATTTGGTCAAAAAATTTACAGACGTTTAAAATGTCAATGAGATCTTTACAGTGTTAAAACGTTCAACAGAGATGACATGTCATTAAAATCTATTCTGTGGCTCATTATATGGAGAGGAATAGACTCCACCAACTTGGGACATATAATGAAGAATGATTAGGCTCTAGATCAGCTTGATCAAGATCATGTTCGAAATCAACTGCATCAAGATTATGTTCGAAATCACCTTGATCAAGATTATATTTGGGATCATCTTGATCAAGATTATGTTCGAGATCACCTTGATCAAGATTATGTTCAAGATCACCTGGATCAAGATAATGTTCGAGATCAACTAAATCAAGATTATGTTCGAGATCAACTGGATCAAGATTATGTTCAAGATCACCTTGATCAAGATTATGTTAAGATCAACTGGATCAAGGTTATGTTCGAGATCATCTTGATCAAGATTATGTTCAACATCAACTTGACCAAGATTATGTTCAAGATCACCTGGATCAAGATAATGTTCGAGATCAACAAAATTAAGATTATGTTTGAGATCAACTAAATCAAGATTATGTTCGAGATCACCTGGATCAAGATTATGTTCGAGATCATCTTGATCAAGATTATGTTCAAGATCACCTTGATCAAGATTATGTTTGAGATCAACTGGATCAAGATTATGTTCGAGATCAACTGGATCAAGATTATGTTCGAGATCAACTGGATCAAGATTATGTTTGAGATCACCTGCATCAAGATTATGTTCGAGATCAACTGGATCAAGATTATGTTTGGGATCACCTGGATCAAGATTATGTTCGAGATCACCTTGATCAAGATCTCTCAAAATGGAAAGAGATAAGAAAAGAGTAAAAGTAACAGGATAGCCACGTAGTTCCTATCACGGATATCAAATCCTTCTATTTCAAAGAGATGTAGTGGTTCCTTAATTTAAATATGTGAAGAGTGGCAATTATAAATTATCTCCCCTAGACAAGAATTTAAGAATTATTCATTGTCAGTTAATGTCATTACTTAATTGATTTGATTTGTTTAATGGCACATTAATTCGTTATGGGTCATTTAATGCTGAACTACTCAATTGACTATCGACCACAACAAAGTATTCAGGCAAGCACTCATGTAAGAGTCTGTTCCACAATGTGGCTGTTCTTAGGAAAAAGCAGTCTGAGAGATTTCTTCTTACCCCTATGATGGATGATTTTAAAACAAGTTGTACAAAATTATGAACAGCTGAAACCTGATGATGGACAATGTTAAAGCTGTCATCTTCAAAGCTTGAGCAACTGAAGTTAAAAAAAGACCTTTTAGAGAGAAATTAATACTTGCCAATGCTTCATCAAAGAAATTCACACAACTTAAGACAATTACGTCTTTTTATTTTAAGGAAATGAAGCAAGAGAAATAAGTTGAAAGAAAGACTAGTCAAAAGTTAATAAGGATTTCATTCAAGAAATTCAGACAATTTAAGAGTATTTTGTCTTATTGCTATATGGTTTAAAGAATCAAGAGAAATAAGATGAAAGAGAGACTAGTTAAGAATTAATACCTGACAATGCTTCATTTAAGAGATTCCGACAAATTAAGACTAGTAAGTCTTATTACTGCAAGGTGCAAGCAAGAGAGAGAAATAAGATGAAAGAATGACTAGTGAAAAATTAATAAGAATTTACAATGCTTCATCTAAGAAATCCACACAACTTAAGACTAAGTACATCTTTTTATTACAAGGTAAGCAAAAGAAATAAGATGAAAAAACATTAGTCAAAAATTAATATCATTTGACAAAGAAATTCATACAAGACTATTATATTTTTTACTACACATATTAAACAAGCAAGAGAAATAAAATTAAAGAAATCTATCAAACACAGGATGATATTTTCTTTGGTCCTGACATGGAAGAATAAATAATTTTTTTTTAAAACTGACTTTGTGTTGAATAGACCGAGATGGGCAGTCATGTCTATCAATAAAAAGAAATATGTATAGAAATATTGGAGAATATTTTTTCTTGGATATTTGATTTTGAAAGAGAGCATTTCAATAGAACAAGGTTTAATAGAGAGAAAAGAATCTGTTCACTCCTACCAGCCAAAAAGAGTTCTAATGCATTTTAAGGTTAGTAGAGGTTTATAGAAGAATTGATAATTCTTCATTTATAGCTTTCTCCCTTTATATATGGGAGAAAGCTATGGATGAAAGGTCTATTTTCCCAATTGTATTTCCCCCATTATGGGCATTATTATACCCATGATATAATAACACACGTATTTCACAGATGGAACAGAATGGCTGAAAGAAAAAGGAAATGACAAGCATGCTTTGTTCTCAGAGAGACTGATACTAAGACATATACAAAACTATATATATATATATATATATATATATATATATATATAAGCTTAAGACTGCCTGTCAAAAGTGTAAATTTATATATCATTATATCATACATACATATATATCTATATATATAGGCCTGACAATTGTGTCCAGCATGAAACAGCCTGTCGCCTCTGACTGTTGACTTCAATGTATATATATATATATATATATATATATATATATATATATATATATAAGCTTAAGACTGCCTGTCAAAAGTGTAAATTTATCATACATATATATATATATATATATATATATATATATAGGCCTGACAATTGCATCCAGCATGAAACAGCCTGTCGCCTCTGAATGTTGACTTCAATGTTCACTTTTATATTTATATTTACACATGCTCTATCTCTGATATTGAGCACTTTATCCCATAAATATAGCACACCTTAAAACTATATTTCTTCATATATATATATATATATATATATATATATATATATATATATATGTTGTGTTGAATGTCAAAGACAACATAGTCCTGCATATTCTCTTTTGAATTTTCTCATATTTTCTAATTCAAAAGAGAATATGCAGGACTATGTTGTCTTTGACATTCAACACAACATGCTTAAAAGAAGAGTTGCTGCCAAATTACACACACACACACACACACACACACACACACACACACATACATACATATATATATATATATATATATATATATATATATATATGAAATGCAAGCTTCAGAACCACAACACAAATACATTTATCTCCCACCAAAGGCAGATCCGCACTCTCCTTGATCCTTTTTATGATTGTTAATATAAACCAGCACTTGGATATATATCCTATTCATGGTTTTGTTGTCACTTGATCTCTGAAAATCCCTCATCTACCCTTTTACTTCTTATTACCCTTTGGTTAAAGTAGATGCCGCTGTAACAGGAGAGACTTAGAAGAAAGATTTATTGACCCATTTACGCTTCTTTCATTATGGGTATTATTATATCCATGATATAGTAGGTCATGGATGGAATAGAATGGCTGAAAGGAAAAGGAATAATAAACATGCTTCGTTCTCAGAGAGACTTTTAGACCCACTAAAACATACACAAAACTATATATACATATATATACATATATACATGTGTCTCAGAGAATCACATATCACATATATCTGCACAGCAAAGCACAGTATAAGAAGAAACAAAAAGGAAGGGTCTTAAATATAATATAATGTAACAAATAACTGATACAACAAAAGTTAATAAAAATGAACACACTACCACCCCTTGTCTGGATGATTGGTAATCATAAATTATGAATTTCCCTTACTGTTAAAACTGTAAATTTAAAAAATAAGTTACTCCAAAATTCACTTGAGGATGAAATGGAACTAATGTTTTTAATTTAATTACAAAATTAAATTTAAAGTTTTCAGCTTCCATTTTTGAAACATGGTTATTACTGTGTAGTGAAAAACCATATTTTAAATCAGTTAATTTATAATATATATATACATATATATATATATATATATATATATATATATATATATATATATATTGAAGTAATGAAAAATTTGACAAAAGGTTGTCTGTTTTCTATTTAAATTAATATATATATATATATATATATATATATATATATATATATATATATATAAATGTTTTAGGCCTTCCTGTTCTTCTATCTTCTGTTACACTTCTCTCTAGAGCTTTCATACATTTCCCTTTCACACTCGTTTCCCACTCCCACACATACACTCTCACTAAAGTTTTATTTTTTATACCCGGAGTTATATTTTCTAATTTGTTTTTGAATTTGTAGGTTTGATAAATTGGGTCGTGATTACAATTCCAATGAAATGAATTATAACCATGGAATATTATTGAGCCTTTTTTATATGAAGAAATATAGTCTTAGGGGTGCTATATTTATGGGATAAAGTGCCCATTATCAGAGATAGAGCGTGTGTAAATATAAATATAAAATGAACATTGAAGTCAACACTCAGAGGCGACAGGCTATTTCATGCTAGACGCAATCGTCAGTCTGTGTGTGTTGGATTTTTTCACAACTATTTATATATATGGGTCAGTGGTGCATTGTGGGTAATCCATTCTAGTGGTTATTTTTGCAGGAGTGGCTTGTTTATTTATTTATTTGGGTTAATTCATTTTACTTGTTTTTTATTTTCATTTTTTTTATTTTATATATTTATTTATTCTTTGTGATTATTTATGTTTTATTAACGTAGTAAAAATTGCGTTGGGGGGGGTTGATTAGGTCACTCATTTAATAGTTTGTTTTGGTCTGGCAAGATAAATGAATCTATTTATTTGTCCAATTTTTAGATTGATTGCCGTAGTCTATTCTGTTATTTTGGCGAGGGACAGTTTTTAATTTGTTTATTATTTATTTAGATTGATTATTTTTACTTGTTTTTGCTTATTTATGTTTATTTTTATTAGTTCCAACGGTTATTTTAGCAGGAGCAATTTGTTAATTTGTTCATTTATTTATTTATTTGGATTCGTTTTTACTTGTTATTTTTTATTTATTTACTTATTTTTTATTTTGTATATTTTTATTTACTCTATTTGGTTTGCAATTTTTGAGTAACGTAGTAATTTTTTTAGCGTTATATAGCAGTTATAGCTATTTTTTCATCCAATTTTTGGATTGATTGTTGTAGTCTATTCTAACGATTATTTTGGTGCATTGGTTTGTTAATTTGTTTTTTATTACTTACTTTATTATTTATTTGGGTTGATTACTTTTACTTGATTTTTATGTATTTATTTAGTTTTTGATTTATTTGTTCTAGTTTGTCTATTCTAACAGGAGTGGTTTATTAATTTGCTTATTATTTGTTTGGTTAATTTATTTTACTTGATTTTTATATTATTTTCTTTATTTTTATTTATTCATTCAGTTTTTGATTTTTAAGTAACGTAGTAAAAATTTGTTTTCATGTCTGCATTTTGAGATGAGCTCAGATCGTTTATTTAGTAATTTATTTTGGTCTGGGAAGGTAATAATAGCTATTTTTTACTCCAAGCAAAGTTTGCAAGTTTTGGATTGATTGTTGTAGGCTGATGATCTTTTCCTTATTTTCCATGATATTTTTGGTGTGATTTGTATTTTGTTTTTAATTTCCCAGATATACTGATATATATATATATATATATATATATATATATATATATATATATATATATATATGTATGTGTATATATATATATATATATATATATATATATATATATAGAGAGAGAGAGAGAGAGAGAGAGATAGATATATAGAGATATAGATATTGATAATATTAGTGGTCAATATATATATATATATATATAAAATATATATGTATATAAAATATATAAAAATATATATATATATATATATATATATATATATATATATAAATTCCCAAGAGGATAGAATCCTGGTAGAACTCAATGTCCAGGACAGAGTAAGAATATAACAAAAAGGCTTAAACACTAATATTCCATGGTTATAATTTATTACATTGGAATCGTAATCACAATCCAATTCATCAGGCCCGATTCGCTGAGCTAAATTAAAATTAAAAACCATGGAATAGTAGTGTTTGAGCCTTTTTTATTATACATATATATATATATATATATATATATATATATATATATGCGAGCTTCATTAAATGTGACAGACAAGCTGCTTTGATTAAGTTTTTTATATAATTTCTCATATGATCGTATAATTTTTTCTATTCTGTAGATAAATTATACAAAAACTGTCCAAATATTTTGTTTTTCTGAGCACTTTCGGTCATTATCAAGGATGAATTATATAAAAAGAAAAATATTATATCATATGAGAAATTATATAAAAAACTTTATGAAAGCACCTTGTCTGTCATATTTAATGAAGCTTGTATGAAAGAAGGATTGCTGCCTAAATACACAATATCTATATATGTGTGTGTGTGTGTGTAGATATACATAGTGTCAACATAGATAGGAGTTAACCTTGCATGGGGATTGTCAGCTTCTTGTTAGTTCAATCTTCATTACAAACTGACAGTCACCATGCAGTGTTGATTCCAATGTCTACATTGTCTCTGATATTGAGCACTCTTTCCCTATAAGAATTGCAAATTTTAAACAATATATATATATATATATATTGTCATCCACAGACAGACTATTTCGCTGTATCACAGCTCATCAGTGTGGCTAGACGTCCGGTTGCCTCTGGCTAGAATCGAAAACCGGCTGAATTCGCGTCAGTCGGAAATTTTATCCTGAAGCCGTTGGCTCACGGCAGAGAAGAAGGTGAATTTAAGCGTATTTATTGTTAGATCAACACACAGTGACTGAGAGAACTCGATTCAATTTACCGAAGAGTCCCGCATTATTAGCCGTCACTGTTTACAAACCCACACATCCTCCCCAGAGAGCTCAACCGAAATAAATTTTTCAGGAGCATATATATATATTAATTTGGGGGCACTCTGACATGATGTAATGGTGTGACACTATTTAGCTATGGTAATTAATTAACTAATTAGCCATAAAAATTGAACAGGAAAATGCTGAAACCAAAAAAGGAGGGTTAAGAAATGACCCAAAGGATATAACATTCAACATAAGAAGATTTTTTTTTGCAAAATGTCTATTTTTCTCAAGAAACCAAAGAATTGCGTCAACGATAAGTTCATGAAAAGGCAACGTGGTGATCTCTGACGGTTGATTAATCTGAACATAAATAATGATATTAGTCTGAATGTAAATAATGATAACTCCTCATCCCTGAAATTCAGACAGAAGGCGATCCGGTGATAATAACAACAAAGATGAGGATATTAGTCTGAATGTAAATAATGATAACTCCTCATCCCAGAAATTCAGACAGAAGGCGATCAGGTGATGATAGCAAAAAAAATGAGGATATTAGTCTGAATGTAAATAATGATAACTCCTCATCCCAGAAATTCAGACAGAAGGCGATCAGGTGATAATAACAACAAAGATGAGGATATTAGTCTGAATTTAAATAATGATAACTCCTCATCCCAGAAATTCAGACAGAAGGCGATCAGGTGATGATAACTCAGTTTATTGTTCAGGTAATTGTTCGGATGGGCTCTTCACTACCTACACTCTATGAATGTAAGCACAGTACTAGACTAGTGGATCTCATCAATTTACAATTGATCTGGCTAAATGTAGCTGTAAGTTCTATGTTAACAGTTTCTTTTCTTGCATTTCTTGCTTGTGGAACTCCCTTCCGGCTCCATGTTTCCCAGCCAATCTATCTACTGACCCCCTGATTACTCTCTTCTCTTTCTGCTCAACATTAATGTTTCTGTTCCTAATTCTTTCACACCCTATAACCTGCTTGTGTCTTATTGGCTTTACTGACTTGCAGGGGCGGGGGGGGGATACCAATTAAAAAAAATACAAGCAATGCTGTAAAAGAAAAAATGTATAAGCCAAAATGTACATCCCTTTAAAATTAAAGTTTAAATTGAATATATTTTCTAATAAATGTAATATTTTAAATGGGTAAATAATTTAGATGAGTCTTATTCCCCTGTCTGGCAACAAACCCTGGATAACAGGAAAAGAGTATAAGCCTAAATTTCCTGCCATTTGAAATTATTTTTTATGACTCCTGTATTTAAATTGAATATATTTTCTAATAAATGTAGTATTTTAAATGGGTAAATAATTTAGATGAGTCTTATTCCCCTGTCTGGCAACAAAGCCTGGATAACAGGAAAAGAGTATAAGCCTAAATTTCCTGCCATTTGAAATTATTTTTTATGACTCCTGTATTTAAATTGAATATATTTTCTAATAAATGTAATATTTTAAATGGGTAAATAATTTAGATGAGTCTTATTCCCCTGTCTGGCAACAAAGCCTGGATAACAGGAAAAGAGTATAAGCCTAAATCTTCTGCCATTTGAAGTTATTTTTTATGACTCCTGTATTTAAATTGAATATATTTTCTAATAAATGTAATATTTTAAATGGGTAAATAATTTAGATGAGTCTTATTCCCCTGTCTGGCAACAAAGCCTGGATAACAGGAAAAGAGTATAAGCCTAAATCTTCTGCCATTTGAAGTTATTTTTTATGACTCCTGTATTTAAATTGAATATATTTTCTAATAAATGTAATATTTTAAATGGGTAAATAATTTAGATGAGTCTTATTCCCCTGTCTGGCAACAAAGCCTGGATAACAGGAAAAGAGTATAAGCCTAAATCTTCTGCCATTTGAAGTTATTTTTTATGACTCCTGTATTTAAATTGAATATATTTTCTAATAAATGTAGTATTTTAAATGGGTAAATAATTTAGATGAGTCTTATTCCCCTGTCTGGCAACAAACCCTGGATAACAGGAAAAGAGTATAAGCCTAAATTTCCTGCCATTTGAAATTATTTTTTATGACTCCTGTATTTAAATTGAATATATTTTCTAATAAATGTAATATTTTAAATGGGTAAATAATTTAGATGAGTCTTATTCCCCTGTCTGGCAACAAAGCCTGGATAACAGGAAAAGAGTATAAGCCTAAATCTTCTGCCATTTGAAGTTATTTTTTATGACTCCTGTATTTAAATTGAATATATTTTCTAATAAATGTAATATTTTAAATGGGTAAATAATTTAGATGAGTCTTATTCCCCTGTCTGGCAACAAAGCCTGGATAACAGGAAAAGAGTATAAGCCTAAATCTTCTGCCATTTGAAGTTATTTTTTATGACTCCTGTATTTAAATTGAATATATTTTCTAATAAATGTAGTATTTTAAATGGGTAAATAATTTAGATGAGTCTTATTCCCCTGTCTGGCAACAAACCCTGGATAACAGGAAAAGAGTATAAGCCTAAATTTCCTGCCATTTGAAATTATTTTTTATGACTCCTGTATTTAAATTGAATATATTTTCTAATAAATGTAATATTTTAAATGGGTAAATAATTTAGATGAGTCTTATTCCCCTGTCTGGCAACAAAGCCTGGATAACAGGAAAAGAGTATAAGCCTAAATCTTCTGCCATTTGAAGTTATTTTTTATGACTCCTGTATTTAAATTGAATATATTTTCTAATAAATGTAATATTTTAAATTGACAAACCATTTAGATTTTAAATTTGATCATTTTGCCGTTAGCAAACAGACATCTGTGGAACTAGTAGAAAAATAAAAGAGACAATATTCATAATATGAAACACCCTAAAAATAAATTCATTCTTCAGCAGAAAAAAATACAACCTACAAGATAAGTCGTAAAAAGTAAGTTAGATATCTTTGCCCTAATTTCGAGGAAATGTTCTATATCTGTTGTGCGAAATTTTTCATCACCTTTTAAAGAGGTCACTACCCACACACACACACACACACACGTAACTATTCATAATATCAGTTTGACACGGTTGAGTGTTTTTGGGTGAGTCACAGTCAGTTAAAAATAAAACTTATTTTTTTGTTTCAAACCCCAAACAGAAAATAATGTCAAGTCACTTTTTGGATCAATCAATCAGCAGAGAGAACAAAAACTGAGAGAGTTATCAAGGTGATAACAGAAAAAAAAATGTTTGAATCAATAAATTGTGGTTTAGGATTATTAGTAGTTTTATCAAAGTCAAAAGTCAGTTCACATTGTACTATAAAAAAGAAATATTATTTCCAATACAATTACATACCCTCATACCATATTAAACCTGCCCAAACTTTATTTCTTACTCAATATTACAAGCATGCCAAAAAAGATTTTGCAACACAACACACACTGTTTAAATCAATGATTCCCAATGTAGGGCACATGCCTCACTGGTGGGGCATGGTAATATTTTAGTGGGGCATGCGTAGGATGTGCACCCTTTGGCTTACTATATCAACAGAATAAGGGAGCAATTCGAGGATGAGTTATTAACAGGGAATTGTTTTCTAGTGAGCTCATTTTCATTTTTCATGATTAAAATGATCAAAGTATAAATAAAATGATCAAAGAATAAACTTTCATTCAAATATTTTATATTTCTGCCTTTCAGTTCTCTATTAAATGTTTAATAATGAAATAATTTTTGTAAATATATCTGTTAAAATGAGATGTCAGTGTTATTTTCATTTTTGTGTCATTTAGACGACAATTTATCCATCGCACCCTGTATTAATGGATGAGTTTGGAATCACAAGGATGAATTGGTTATTTACTATTTATTTGTATGTATGTCTAGGGCAATGATTCCCAACGTGAGGTGCATACCCCACCGGTGGGGCATGTTAATATGCTGGTGGGGGGCATGCGTAGGATGTGCACCCTTAGGCTTACTATGCCAACAGAATAAGGCGGCAATTCGAGAATGAGTTATAATAACAGTGAATTGTTTTCTAGTGAGCTCAGATTTCATTTTGCATTATTATTTCACGATTAAAATGATCAAAGTATATTACAGAATAAACTTTCATTCGAATATTTTATATTTCTGCCTTTCAGTTTTCTATTATATGTTTTGAAACTATAACTGTCTTTTTGTTTTTTTAAATTTTTCTCTTTCATGGACGCCATCGTCTTTGGAGGCTTGTCTAGAGATCAAGTCAATGGCCTTTTAAGCCTCCTTCACGTGAATTGCAGTAAAATTTTGAACGTGTAAGAATTAGATATTACAGGGGGGGGGGGGCACCAGAATTTAAAAAATACCAAAGTGGGGCATGGCCCAAAATCGGTGGAGAACCACTGATTTAAATGTAAAGTAAATCATCTTCTTCTGTTTTCTTAATTCCTGTTCTTTTATTGTCCTCTTTCCCTAATAGTATATTTTAATCATTTCACCCCAAGCAAGGAGATAATGCCACTACGATGTAAGAGACCACTGGGAGTGAAAAAAAATTAATTTAGAAGGATCTAGAGACCCAATCCTAAACAGGAAACAAGAGATAAACATTTACTCCTGTTCAAAAGATGAGGAAGGAGTGGGAACAGGGCGACAGGTGAACCTACCGCCCTATCTATAAGCTTTCATTCAAATATTTTATATTTCTGCCTTTCAGTTCTCTATTATATGTTTTGAAACTATAACTGTTTTTTCGTTTTTTTAATTTTTCTCTTTCATGGATGCCATGGTCTTTGGAGGCTTTTCTAGAGACCCAGTCAATGGCCTTTTAAAAACGCTTTGATGGGTCAGTTTTTCTCTAATGAAAACCAAGAATTCGTCGAGGTGTTTGTTGCGCAGAAACACTGACAAAACCTTTTTTACACTTTTTATTGAAACATGGACTCGTCCATTCTTTATGAGTAGAACGTCTGCTCAGGTAAGAGTGGCAAAAAGAGTGAGTATTGCTTTTTAGTCGGACGCTTGTCGCATTGAACTCCTGTATTCTCAGTCCATGCTCTTGAATGATTAAAACAATGATTTCCAATGTGGTGGGGGGCATGCCTCATCAGTGTGGCATGGTAATATTTTGGTGGGGCATGCGTAGGATGTGCACCCTTAGGCTTACTATAGCAACAGAATAAGGGGGAAATTCTAGAATGAGTTATTAACAGGGAATTGTTTTCTCGTGAGTATGAGTGAGAGTGTTCATGTTAATCTGTGTTAATACATACCATGCATATCAGTTACATGCCATTCATGATATATGCTTAGATACATGACTGACGAGGCAGATTTTTTTCCCGCAGTAGGTTGCCATTTCTTTCTGCGGTAGATCAGTTATCATCCAAGGCTAGAGAACCCAGTCTGTCCTGCTATTTACCCATAGCTGGGGAGAGAAAACGAGGAGTCATACCTTTCCCAAGGGTATTAGCATGTAAGTGAATGTAATGGATTCGACTGGAATTTGAACTCGGATCTCCAATTCCTCGATCTGAGCCACTATCCATTACTCCACCGGTGGCATACATGTAAGAATTAAATACTACAGGGGGGGGCACCAGAATTTTAGAAATACCAAAGTGCGGCATGGCCCAAAATCTGTTGGGAACCACTGGTTTAAACCAAAGTGTCGATTGGCTAAAAATTAACATCACTATGTGAAATATTTGACCAATCAGAGAAAAGTAAAACACCCAAGCTGACTTTTATGAATAGTTTCTTATAAAACACCACAAATTTCTACTTTCATCCGACAGAGATGCCACTGTCTCCAAGACGTACATTTTCTTTCCCTATATGTTTTTGCTCTTATCGCTGAGGCCAGGGATTGAACTCACAACTCTGAAGATCAAGTCACTTTTGGGATCAATCAATCACTGGAGAAAACAAAAAAGTTGGGGAGTTATCAAGGTGAATTATCTAAAAACTGAGGTACCCAAAGGCAAGAGACGTGGATTTAGAACAATCTACCCCAGTGGACTAAATAAAGGGGTCAGTCTGAAATTCCAACAAATATCACCTGAAGAAGGCCAGTGCATGCAACTGCCGAAACGGCGTGAATTTGACAATGAACATGAATACAACAGTCCGAACAATGCAAATAGTGTAAATCATTGATTTCAATATATTGATTATATGATGAACATTATTGCTATCAATATCTCTTGATACTAGGTTCTGTATTTGCAAGGACTGTTTGTCTTGGACGAGTTATCAGCATTTAGCATGAAACAGATTGTTACATCTGTGTGTTGACTTTTATATTTACACTAGCAGCATGGCCCGGCGTGGCCCGGGCTTGATTCAAAAATCGTACGACTCGTACAGCAATCGCTATCACTTGACTTAAAATATTTTCGCCCTTCCTTGCCTTTAAAGGAGTGCCCTTTGCTGTGCTGATGTTGCTACATGCCTTACTTCTTGCCTATCTCACACTGCAAATTTTTTCTAAGCTCTATACTAAACATTAAATCTGTTACGAAAAAAGAACTAAACAAAATGAACACAAAACGATCAGCTTTAAAAAAGGATTCGTAACTGGAAAAACCGAATGAAAAAAGAATGTTAACAACAAATACTTTTTCACACCCAACCCAGTTCTGCGGAATTAGAATCAACATTGAGGTTAAGCAAGCGAATGAGCCAATTGGAGTAAAGTGCCATGCAGATTCAAATTTTTCCCACTTGTGACAAATGCAGCTATCGATTTTTTTTGCATGCTAGCATGCTAGTTAACATTCGTGTCAGTCAGCTGTTGGCTCTCACGCTAACCAATAGAATCTTCCTGCCTATTTGTGGCAGCCAGCCAGCTATAGGCTCTCACTCTGGCCAGTAGAAAATGGCCACAAACTACATGAAAACTGTTGTAGAAACATGAAAAAATCGATTATTTCCACTATCAATGGGAGTTGGGAAATGCAAAGTTGGTCTTGGCCTTTTCACTAACTTGGAGCATGTGCATGTCAATTTTGGTGCAAATCCGTTGAAAATTGCGGCTGTGCATTCGTTACACACACACACACATCCAGCCTTTCATAGATAGAGATACACTCTATCCCTGATATTGAGCACTTTAACCCATAAATATAGCATACCTTAAAACTATATTTTATCATATATATATGTGTGTGTGATTGTGTGTGGGAAAGAGAGAGAGAGAGACATGGTGGAGTAATGGATAGCGGCTCGGATTGAAGAATCAGAGAGCTGAGTTCGAATCCCAGTAGAATCCATTACATTCACTTATGTGCTAATACCCTTGGGAAAGGTATGAATCCTCTTCCTCTCCCCCCATTTATGGGTAAATAGCAGGACAAGCCGTGTTCTATAGCCTTGGGTGGCAACCAGTCTAGGAGAAGGACAACTCTGAATTCAAAATCTGAGGAGGGCTGTTTAGGGACTTTTGTATTCGACTCTTCAAAAAGTGTGGTTGGTTCTTCACAAAACCTTCACCACTATAATCAAATCATATCTGCATGGCTGTCTGGCTGTAGATTCCTAGGAACTGAGTGGCCTGACCCTCATACATCATAGGGAGAGGTGTCATGGCGAAAACAGTCTGGTAGGAGTTCTCACTTCCTTCTGCCGCCTAGCCATGCTTAGGATCCCTAGTATGCACGGGTCAACAGCCAGTGTCAATCTATAATGGGAGAGTCCATGATATGCTCCTGTAAAATTTATTTCGGTTGAGCTCTCTGAGGAGGAAGTGTGAGTTTGTAAACAGTGACTATTACTGCTAGTAATGCAAGACTCTTCGGTAAAGTGAATCGAGTTCTCTCAGTCACTGTATTTATCTAAAAATAAATACACTTAAATTCACCTTCATTCCTGCCATGTGCCAACAGATTAGGAGTAGAATCTCCGTGTTTTGATCCTAGCTAGAGGCAACTGGACGTCTAGCCACACTGATGAACTGTGATACATCTGTGGATGACAATATATATATTTATATATATATATATATATATATATATATATATATATACATACATACATATATATATATATATATATATATATATATATATATAGATATATATATATATATGTATGTATGTATATATATATATATATATATATAAATATATATATATATATATATGTATATATATGTGTGTGTGTGTGTGTGTGTGTGTGTAAAGTATTAATAGATTTATTTTTAATCCAATATTTTTATTACTTCACGCATTCTTTTAGTGGATAACCTTGTTTGAAATAGACGTCCCATTTTTTATTTTAAACAGTGTGTGTTAACTTTTATTGACCTGCACACTCGAGACATCTTAATAATCAAGTACGCAAGCCTATACATGTAATACCCAGTGTTTAAATTTTTTTTTAAATGAGGTGACTATTTCAAACACAGATATCCACTAAAAATAACGTTTGAAGTAATATATAATATATTATAAATAATGTTATTAAGATCGTAATCAAAATCTATTTTGACTGGTTTGCTAATCAATGCAGCTTGCTAGCCACACCCTTAAATGTGGTTTGATGCAACACCATATTAATGGGCTGGCCAGTCTCACCTCACAGCAATATTCATAAATTGGCTTTTGAGACAAGTTTCCTAACAAACAAACGACACAAGGCGCCTTACATTTGTCCCATATTAGTTGTCCTCTTTACATACACCCTTGTCCAAATTAATTGAAACAACAGCTTTAGTTTCCTTTCCTTCATCATACGGTCAGTTTTAGACCCATTGGAGTGACAGGGTGTAATTGATTTCTATTTTTTCCTCAGATTAGGTCATTTGCAGTGGTGTGCAGTAATATGAATCTAATTTCGGGATTTATGATGAAATCTGTTTGGCCTTCAAAAATATTGCATCATCCATGATTGCATCAGATTTTTATCATCCCCAGACACTATTGTCTCGACTGTCGATTAGTTGTCCTACAGCCATTGTCAGTGACAAGGTGTAGTCGATTTCTATTTTTTTCCTCAGATTAGGTCATTTGCAGTGGTGTGCAGTAATATGAATCTATTTTGGGGGTGTATGATGAAATTTGTTTGGCCTTGAAAAATATTGCGTCATCCATGATTGCATCAGATTCTTATTACGCCCAAACACTATTGTCTCGACTGTCAATTAGTTGTCCTACAGTCATTGTCTGTGATGGGCATTACTCCAAGGGAGCATACGAAAATTGTAACGCTGCACGAACACACTGGCAAGCCTTACCAGTGAGCAAGTCAAAGTACTATAGACTGGCCTGGAAGCTCTCCTGATTTAAATCCACTCAAGAATCTGTTGTCAATCTGCAAGGAACAACTTGGTGGAATGGACATATGAAGTACTAACATGTGCACTGGGTCATGTTTTCTTGGAAAAATACAAAAAAAATTACAGAATTATTCATTTTGTTTCAATTAATTTGCACAGGGGTGTATATATTTTATACACTATGTGTAACAACTGTTATCGGACAGAGGTAATATTCATTAAGGTTATATTTGTATGACACAAGGCCATGAGAGTGAGGCATCTAGTTAAGATCAAACTCACTACTCTAAATTATTTGCGATATTAGTTTGTTATTATCACATAACAGTAGCCTGTTTTATAATTCATTAAACATAGATTCAGAGTCTTGATCAAACCTGTCCCCGGAGATTTTTTTTTTTTGCAGGTCATGGCTTTAAATTGGTTGGGGCGGGATGTGTGCAAGAATTTACACACTTTTTGCAAAGTAGGGTTCAAATGATTTTTTTCAGGATGGCAAATTATTTTTGGCAGGAAGGTCAAACCACACTTCCCTCCATTGGTGACAGGCTCAAGTCTAACACAAGGACACACTAATGGAGCAACAATTAATGATTGAACACACTAAATTAAATGAACAAGCTGACAATCATGTTATGGCAAGCACTTCTAAGTATATTTTAAACATAACTTTTTTAAAATTAAAATGAAGTCCTTCAACCGAACATGGAATGACAAGAATTATTTTTTTGAAAATGGAAACAAAAAGGACATTTACCATATTAACTTTTGCATAAACCACATCCTCACATAAAACACCCTGTATTTTACTAGGATATTTTGTAGAAAAAAGTTTAGTATGTTCATATCATATATATATATATATATCAATTATGTGGTGCAGGTTCAATTTACATTACGTGAATCATTCATACAAAAAGCAGATAATGAAGTTAATGATATAAATGGCAAGAATCATTCTCGCAAACAATTTTTAATAATAAAATACATTAACCTCGAATCCGTCGATGAATGGTATGATGGTTGTTTATAAATTCCGGTTTTATAAGGTCTTTTTTTACTACTAGCTTTCAATTGTTTCATACAATCATCGTCAGGTAGGGAAATAGGTAAGTTTTTTACATCCAGGTAATAACAGGACATTGAAAGATAAAATGTAATCCGAAAGATGTTTTTTTAGAAATGCGATATTGTTAACTGTAAGAATACTTTTGGAGCGTGCAGTCACGATGCTGAGGTTGAATTTTTTTTAATTTTAAAATTGTGCATTCTTGTACTAATATAGTAATATGAGAATTCTTTTGTAGAAGTAGGCTTTTTTAGTAAATGTGGCATGAACTAAATTGTTCAATGAATAGAGTAATGTCACAGATATTATCAGGAATTCGCACGTCGGATCGGTTATTCGAGGTTAATGTATTGTATTATTAAAAATTGTTTGCGAGAGTGATTCTTGCCATTTATATCATTAACTTCATTATCTGCTTTTTGTATGAATGATTCACATATATATATATATATATATATTATAATAAAAAGAAAGAACAGTAAGATATATAATCCGGTGTTCTTATTGATATTTTTATTTTTACAAAACAGTGCTCAATGTAAATTTACAGGGCATAAATATTATAAATCAACTGATTTAAAATATGGTTTCTTCGCTACACAGGAATTACCAGGTTTCAAAAACCGAAGCTAAAAACTTCAAATTTATTTATATAATTAAATTAAAAGCATTAGTACTGTTTCATTTTCTAGCGAGTTTTGGAATTCCAAAATTTGCTTGAAGATGAAATGAAACTAATGCTTTTAATTTAATTATATAAATAAATTTGAAGTTTTTAGCTTCAGTTTTTGAAACATGGAAATTCCTGTGTAGTGAAAAAACCATATTTGAAATCAGTTGATTTATAATATATATATATATATATATATATATATATATATATATATATATATATATATATGTATGTATGTATGTTCCATCATATATATATATATATATATACATATATATATGTTCCATCATATATATATATATATATATATATATATATATATAATTATTTATTTGAATATTACAACATAAATATGTTATAAAATCACGACAAAAGTAGCCATTTTGTTTCAACACTTCTTGTGTCTTGTCAAGTGATGATATAGAATATAGAATAAATGGTTTTAAAAGTTTCAAATTAATCAACGATCCTTAGCTAGGAGTAAACGCTGTTACATAAGCTAGAGTAGCCAATCAAGATACAAGTATAGGGTGATTCGAAAAATTTGACAACTAAGCAAGGTGATAGATATTAAAAGATTTATAAAATTTGAAATTAAAATTAAAAGTAAAAAATTAAAATTACCTATTTAGAAATCTAAATCAAATCTCTATTAAGTTTTAAATTGTAGAATTACCAAGGAGAAAAAGTATAAAAATAAAAATAAAAGATATATATGCTATTTAATTTGTATTTTCATTGAAATTATGTTGAAAGGGATGTTCAGAATCCCAGACAGAAATGTATACACTTTAGTTTCATTTCAACATGTTAGTCGCCTCTCCCGCGAAATCATTCAAACACACGCATGTTAAGCGCTCAGACGTATTTAGATATATACACACATATACAAAAAATCAAACCACACATAGGCAAATGCACTTTACTTACACATACACATCGATACACACAGGCACATACATCTACATTCAATATGATCTAGACGGTCAGATGTCGAAGCTATTCGTGGCTTAATATGTTATTAAACGAATTTTAACTTGAAATATAGCTAAACCAGTCAAATATACATAGATAAAATTTAAACAAATAAATATATATAAATATATATATATATATATATATATATATATATATATATATATATACACATTTTTAAAAACATATAGTTTTCGACACATATAGTTTTCGACTTGTATATATATATATATATATGTTCCATCATATATATATATATATATATATATATATATATATATATATATATATATATATATGTATATGTATATATATATGTATATATATATGTATATATATATATATATATATATATATATATATATACTAGACTACCCATGACCTGTTAATTCACTTAAATGTTTCAATTTGTTTGTGTCATCATTTGTCTGGTTTACAGATTCATGTTTAATGTTTTACTGATTGTTTACAACATTTAATGAGAATAAAACTTCTGGGATAAACTTGAAGTTTAAATCAGATTAACTTTAAAATATTTTTTCATATGCCAAAAAATATTTTAAAATCATATTCACTTGAAAATGTTTTTTAAATAAAAAAATATTTTTGAAATATTTAAAATATTGTTTGTTTAAAGAAAGCTGAAATATAAATAAGTACTCTACAAACAAGTGAACAAAACAGCAAAGCGGGATCTCTTTAAGTCTGTCTTTAACTTAAAAACATTTTAATTAAAAAATTGTCTATTTGAAGAAAGTTAAAATAAAAAATTTTACTGCATAAACAACTTGTAAATCATGATGTTCCAGATGGACATACCACACAAGTAAGCAAGCACTCATGCAATCACAGACTTTTTAGTATTTGATAGATAGATAGATAGATAGATAGATAGATAGATAGATAGATAGATGAGGATGTATCTAGGATAGATAGATAGATAGATAGATAGATAGATAGATAGATAGATAGATAGATAGATATGAGCAGATGCCTGAATAGATAGATAGATAGATAGATAGATAGATAGATATGAGCAGATGCCTGAATAGATAGATAGATAGATAGATAGATAGATAGATAGATAGATAGATATGAGCAGATGCCTGAATAGATAGATAGATAGATAGATAGATAGATAGATAGGATCAGACTGGGATAGATAGATAGATATATAAAAACAGGCTCAGATAGATAGATAGATAGATAGATAGATAGATAAATAGATCTGAGCTGATTCTGGAATAAATAGATAGATAGATAGATATGAGCAGATGCCTGAATAGATAGATAGATAGATAGATAGGATCAGACTGGGATAGATAGATAGATATATAAAAACAGGCTTAGATAGATAGATAGATAGATAGATAGATAGATAGATAGATAGATATGAGCAAAGGCTGGAATAGATAGATAGATAGATAGATAGATAGATAGATAGATATCTGTAGAGGGAATGTATGATTTTGTGCAAATAGAATATTGTAACAGTAGACTGGAATAAAGTATGGAGTCCTATTTTGTAACTTTAACTTTCTAAGGAAACTAAATTAAATTTACCAAAGCAGAAAAGTAATATTGTCATGTTGCTCTCTCACTTGTTATCTATGCCTGATGACACAGCCATTTGCTCCTATCTTGATAGTACGTCTGATAAGTCCGATAAGTCGAATTTGGTAGCTGATGTCAAAAACAACCTTCGGTCTGTTGTTAACTGGGGCAAAGAATGGCTTGTTAATTTTAACGCCTCCAAAACTAAACTGGTCTCTATTAATCATCTGAGAGACCCGTCTCCGCCTTCCATCAGTATGGCTGATGCCGACCTCCAGGAGAGTGAGACTCGTGGCGCCTTCTCGGTAAATCAATATTGAATCCATTGCTGTTAAGCAAGTTGGTTCACTGTGTCATGCTAGGCAATGTTTCTCTCCAAAGTCTATCTTATCCACGCTTAGAATATTGCTGCCACATCTAGTCCAGTGCTCCTGTTATATATCTAAAGTTCTTTGATAAAATCCAAAAAAGAATCAGCTTCAGTCACTTTCCCACCGCTGTAAAGTTGCCCCCTTTTGCCTTTTCTATAAATACTTTCATGGCAACTGTTCGGATGAGCCCCTCACTATGGTACCTGGACCAGTGGATCCCAACCTTTTTTACATGGCGGCACACTATTGAGTTTTTTAAATTTTCGCGGCACACCTATAAAAAAAATTTAAATATTTTCCACTCATAAAGTCTTTTTGAATCGAGCGATGTCATCATGATTAAGAAATTGAATGTCTTTATTAAACAAAATGAAATTAAATGGCTTCTAGGTATTATCTCTTCGCGGCACACCAGTAATCATTCTGCGGCACACTAGTGTGCCGCAGCACAGTGGTTGGGAACCACTGACCTAGACTTTATGAATTTAAGCGCAGTACTAGTTTGGTAACAAGGTCTCACCAATTTACTGTTAAGTTGGCTCGATATAACCATAAGTTCTATATTAGCAGTTTCTATTGCACTTCCAGCTGCATGCTTTCCAATCAACTTTAATCTTCAAGACTTTCAATCGCTATTTAAAGTCTTCCTGATTACTCTTCTTTTGTATC
>OZ038517.1:11100871-11198371 GCA_964036315.1 Acanthosepion esculentum | reverse complement strand
TTACAGACATAAATATGAATATTCTTTGTTATTGTTAAGGGGTCTCCCCTTTTCACACAAATGGACTCACCCAAGGTATACATATACTACTACCCGTGAATACCCGAAGAGTGGAGGAGTTGAGACGGAACGACAGAAGAGTAGTAGAGTTCAATAGTAGTAGAGTAAGTCACACACAGAGACGGCGGCAAGCATCACAGTTAGCAAGCACGTAGACTCAGTAAGGAGTCATACCGCGATACTTCAATACGAAGACTATATATATATTAGCACTACTAACCTGCATTCCTGGATCTACTAACCCGTATTACCAGTTTGTATTATTACGTTAATACATTTATTTTCCTTATCCATTCCTGGCGTTTGTTATTCATTGGTATCGGATTCATCCCGGAATCCACAACAGTTATAAAAACTGTTTTGTGTCCCTTCTTATTGTTTCATATTTTGTGGTATTTTGCATTAAATATAAATTTGAGAAGTCACACCAACTAACAGGCCGCTACAGCACTGCCATATCATGGCAGTCCCTGCAGATTTTAATGGATCTTTGAAGATCTTCAAAAAATTATCAAAATACAAGGACCTTGAAATGGAAATCTATAAAGTAGAGCTCATGAGGACATCAATAATTCCAGATGTAGGTGGAGCCCTCAGTTTGATTGGAGAAGATTCTGGTAGGGACTCACTGAAGGGATTCCTGGTAATCCAGGCTTTACAAAAATACAAAAGATTTTACTCACAAGTATATTTCACACTTTACGAAGGGCTTTATCTATGTAAAATTTGGGTGGTCTTATATTGCTTTTCTATATATCATTTTTTTTTACAAAACTACTCAGTAGAAAATGTCATGATACTATTTCTGACCTTAGGTCTCTGGTTGGGAACCCGAAGGAAATGAGTATACAGCAGAAATCAAAGGAAATACTACTACTACTACTACAACAACAATAATAATAATAAAAATAATAATAATAATAATAACAGTATTAATGAATAATATAAAAGTAAAAGAAAAAAATCTAAATAAATATGCAATAAATAAAAAATTGCATGGATTCATATACATGGTTAGAAAATAGTAATGAAGATATATATATATATATATATATATATATATATATATAAAATTATGAATTTAATTTTTGGCAAAGAACGGCCAAATTAAAAGAGTGCTTAGTACTATTTTCATTGAACTAAATAATATTTTCATATTTTACACATGTACACATATTATATATATATATATATATATATATATATATATATATATATATATGTATGTATGTATGTATGTATGTATATAGGCACATTTCATTGAATACGACAGACAAAAAAGGAGAGAAAAAACAATGATTGTATAATCTAAGGTTATAAAATGAAGATTATAAAAGAACTGAAAATACTTTACTAAATATGGATTCATATTGGAACTTGTAAAACAAAACAAAAAATATATATATATATATATATATATATATATATATATATATATATATATATATATATATATTACATAACGTAGGTATGTTCAATACTTCGCTAAGAAAAAGTCCCCAAAGTTGATTAAACAATTTTTTATCATCTAAATGTTTACTATATTATTAAGAGGAAAGACCAAAGTATTTTTTTTAATATTTTTAAAAATTTATTAATCCTTTCTAGCACGTCCAAAATTTTAGTTAAAAATCTTGTTTTTTTATTTTGATTCTGCAAAATATACATAAAATCGATTATGTCAGCCGTTTTAACAACTTTGTAACGAAAATGAAATTCTCCGTTTAAAAATCTTGTAAAATTCAATCATATTTTTTTCAAAAGTTATTTTAGGAAAATTAAAAAGTTTATAGTATACTTAATGTAATTGAAAACAAACAATTTTTTGCAGAAAAAAGTAGTTGGAAATAAGAGAAGCATGTCTAGCCAAGGTGAATTCAAATTTATGATATGTAAAAATAGATCTTTTAATAAGAGCATTTCCAGTGATGTACATATTCAAACTTAATTTTAAAATATTTAACAACGTTATCACATTTTGTGTTTAAAATTGAAAAAAAAAGAAAACAAATTTTGTAAAAATTCATTTTCCATCGAAAAAATATTTTGGCTTCAGACAAAAATGTCCTTAATATATTTTATTCAGAAAAGGTATTAAAAGCTTTTTTTAATTAAATAATGTCTTAGTTTTTGGGGGTTTTATATTTTACAATTCAAAGCTAAAGTTTGGGTTGAAATACTCCTCGGTTTACAAAAAAAATCGAGGATTTATATTCTTCAAAGTCTTCTGCATTTAATTAAAATAATCACAAAAATACACATTTTTGAGTTTTCACAAAATTAAGTAATGGTGGTAATAACAGATGTAAAAAAATATTTTTACCATGACTTTCTGTAAACAAACATTTCTAAAATAATTTCATTCATTTTTTAATAAGTTCTAAAAGTTTCATTAAAATCCGACAATTATTTGATTTTTGTAAGAATTTCCAGTTTAATGTGTTTTTCAAGTGAAAAAAGTGCTAATATCTAATTATTATGCGACTGCTGACGTAAAAAAAGATTTTCAATCAAAATTTCAAACGTGCTAGAATGGAATCAAAAATGTTAAAAAATAATTAAAAAATACTTTGGTCTTTCCTCTTATTAATAACATAAACTTTTTCACAATAAAATTTTGTTTTTATTAAGTTTATGGCCTTTTTTCATCATGTTATGCTGTTGTTTGTTTGTTTTTTTGGCGAATTATTGAACATACCCAATATATAGTAAAAAGGTAAAATAATTCCCTGGGTATATAATCCGAGCGGATCCTAGTAATATAAAAACATTAAAACTTAAGCAAAATAGAGAGCACTATGTATTTTATTTATATAGAGCAATATGAATGAATAATCAAAAAATCATTTTACCTCATGGGGAGAATAGGTTATTTCGGCAAACGATGATAGTTGTCGTCTGTCTTTTTAACCACGGTGTAGAATGGAGTTCATGTCCGTGGAGGGAAGACGGAATTAACTGTAAAAAGGTGACACTAAGAAGCTCAAAAAAAGGGTCAACCTTGTAGCGGACTGTGGGGGTGAAGATGTGAAGAGATATCAGAAGGTTAAACTTTCCTGCTGGCCGGTCCAGTTACATTGGAATGTCGGACTTTAATTAAGTCCAAAGAAGACAAAGAAAACAAACAAGACTGATATACATGGGTAAACAAATATATATTAATACACAAAGACATGAAAAGTTACACAGTGTTTGTATGGAGAAATTATGTGTGTGTGTTGTAAGTGTTCGTACGTACGTGTATTGTTCTTAGCGCGTTCCAGGAATTTGGGAAACGCTGTATCTGTGAGAGGTCACATATTGGCCTAAGTGAAAAAGAGAGAGATTTTACCTCGCCTCCGCGCGAGGTAGCGGCCCAGGGCCTGAGTCGACAAAGATTATTTATTCCTGTATTTAACAGAAAATGTGGCACAAGGCCGAAGTGGGGAATGTGGGAAAAGGTCGGTCTTCTGTCTTAACTTTTAAACTTAGCTAGCCACAAACGCTGACCCAATCATACTAACAATATTTCTTGCACCAAAACAACACATTCTTACTTACCTTTCTTACCACACCCACCATAATACCTCAATGACTCTATGAAAATACTAACTAGACCCCGTATGTACAATTTATCGTCTGCCTAATAAAATAACAATTTAAAAAAATTTTAAATAGTTTTTATGTCCTTCAACTGTTCTTGGAATTGGTTGGATGGCTTTCCGAATTCCATTTTTTTTTTATCTAGATTAAAGTAAACGGGACTTTTTCAAGGGGATCTAGGAATTTCTGCTGCACAGTTTTTGGGTTTTTTTTAGATTGTAGGTTTCATAAATGTGAGCTGGTGTTTCGGAAGGGTTGAGATAGAATACACTACATTGAAAAGTGTGAACACTATATTCGGTATCTTTGGCAAGTTAAATTTTATGTTGACCCTTTAGTTTAGCTTCTAAATATCACCGCCGTACAGTTAACTCCGACTTCCCTCTACGGACATGAACTCCATTTCACATCGGGTTTGAAAATACAGACGACTACTTTCATTTTCATCGTCTGCTGAAATAGTTTATTACCTATCTATATTTCTGAGATGAGGTATTATGTACATTATTTACATTATTCGGACTATTGTCCACTTCGTTGTCGCCATATTAATTACAACGTTTCGGCCGTTGTACGCTCCGGTACAGGTATTCTTCAGGTGGTTGGAATGTCGAACTGAACCTTTTATTTCGCTCACTGGGGTAGACTATTCTAGTTCCACGTGCCATGTCTAATGGGTGTCAGTTATCAGTTATCTCCTGTTAATTCCCCTCTCCGACTTCTCCACCGCCTTAACCAGGTATTGAACTCACACTCTTTGGGTCCTGTCACTGGATCTAACTAACGCTTTTATCGCCTGAGCCGACCAAGCATAGAAATGAATACAATATGGGAACCAGTAATAAGGAGTGCCAGAGAAAAGCAATGAATAGCAACAAAAATTGCAATATGAGCACTGGTAAAAAACGGTTGCTGACATTAGGTTTATAATACCCAGAAAATTCATAGACAGCTGTCCTCAAGGACACATGGCACAGTTGATAGGACCCAAACCAATACCTGGTTAAGGCAGTGGAGAACTTGGAGAGGGGAATTAACAGGAGATAATTGATAAGTGACATCTATTAGACATGGCACGTGGAACGAGAACAGTCTACCCCAGTGAGCGTAATAAAGGGTTCAGTTCGACTTTCCAACCACCTGAAGAAGGCCGGAGCGTACAACGGCCGAAACGTGGTAATAAATATGGCGACAAAGATGAAGACAATAGTCCGAATAATGTATATATATATATATATATATATATATATATATATATATATATTGACTAAAAATATTGACCCTGAAGATGAACAATGATGTTCGAAAGCGCTAGGTCATCGTATGGAAAATACATATTTCGAAACTATTTTCAAATAAAAAGTCTCATTAGAGAATATGAGAAAATTCAAAAGAAAATATGCAAGACTATGTTGTCTTTAACATTCAATACTACATGTTTAAAAGAAAAGTTGCTGCCAAATTACACACACACACACACACACATATATATATATATATATATATATATATATCGCACAGTGTGGGCCGGTGAAATAACAAAGGTAAGTTGTAGCAGAGAAGTCTTTATTTATTTTAATGTCGGTTTTCCCTATAAATGAAAGAATTTTTGGGTATGACCTTTCTTAAGTAAAATGATTCCCGCATTCCTTGTGCTGTGACCGAGACGGTTCTATAACTTTCTCGCAAGTGTCACAGGTACGTGTTCGAGCCAAAATGAAGCCTGGGTTTACTGAGATGTTGATTGTCAAACTAATCAAGCCTTCCTCACTAGAAATAAGAATGAAAACAAACAATCATAAAAACATCTTCCTCTTTCTATCTTTGTCTATTTTTAGTCCTCTGTCAGAGGTCGTTATTGGAGCCAAAATAAAAACCAGGGTTTCAAAACATTACTATTAGAGAAGTCTTTCCCGCTTAGAACGTATGCCTAACCCCGTCTTCTCGTTATTGTCCCCATCTTTGTTGTTGTTATAAAAACATTTCGGCCGTTATGCTCTCCGGCTTTCTTCAAGTGTCAGGTAACCTTCGGACAATTTCGAACTGAACCCTTTTATTTAATCTACGTAGGTAAATTGTCTAGGGGGATTCCCGTTTGTTCTTATTTTTGATACTGCATCATTTAATGATCGTCCTGTTTCCACTGAGTCTAAAACTCTACGACCCGGCACAGGGATTGAACTCACAATTATTATATCACTAAATCAACGAACCTCTTATCCACTAGGCTATTTTTTTTCCAACGGAAAATAAGGCGGACTCTAAATATGAACAAGATATCCCTTGGTTTGGTTTAATTTGTTTTACGGCATATCAACCTCGAGGAATTATTTAATGCCGACGCCTTTTTTTTTTGTAATACAGTGTAACCCGGATATAAGAGAGTTGTCGGGACCGGAGAAGAAGTCTCTTATATCCGGATTTCTCTTATATCCGGATTTCTCTTATATCCGGGTTTGGTCTAATTTATATACATTAACACAGGCTCTAATTTGGGACCAGAGAAAATCTCTCTTATATCCGAGTTTATATTATATCCGGGTCTCTTATATCCGGGTTACACTGTATTTTGTTTTGTCAAAAATCTATTTCTGGTAATATTTTTTTCCTCAAAAATGTATAGCTGGTAATATTATTTTAAAAAAATGTATTGCTGGTAATATTTTTTTTTCAAAAACGTATTGATGGTAATATTTTTTTTTTCAAAAATATATTGCTGGTAATAGTTTTTCTCTTCAAAAATTTATTTCTAGTAATAATTTTCAAAGTATTTCTGGTATTAAAACCTATTTTTACACTTTCATAATGCTTTTTACCTCAGTTTCAGGGTTAACTATTTACCCATGGCTGGGACCCTAGCAGGTGCTACCACCCCGGATCAGGGTGTACCTGGAAACACCAGCAATTAAGAAGTGGTTCCACGCTCCTCAAAACCTCCTGATCAGAGGCCTTGCTGTTGGACGTAGTTTATCGTCTTACCCTGGACGTGGATGTAGAGATATTCCTTGGCATGGACCATAATGGAATGTGAACAATCTACCTTCTCCGTAGATTAATTAAAAAGGGGTTTTTTTTCGAAATTCACTGACAGTTATAGGCTGAAATCTGGAGAAGGCCGAAGAGAACAACAGCATAAAATATTATGATAATGACAAGAAATATTAAAACATTTATTTTAGTCTGAATTTAAATAGTTAGATAATGATAATTCACCACAGGAATTCAAACAGACGTTTTATGTGTGTCAAGCTGCAAAATTTCGTCAAAAAAAATATTTTTAAAAAAAAGAAAGAAAGAACATAAATAAATCTTACCCGAGTTCACCATACCGCCAGTTAACCAGTTGTTCACTGATATCATTCTTAACTTGCCATACATCTAGATTATTGGCTGAATAAAATAAAAACTTACTGTCTGGCGTGAGGGCCAGCATATTAATAGTTGTGTTCTTCGAGTAAGTATCGTTTTCAAAGACAAACGGTTTAAATTCAGTCCCCTTAAAGCTGTGATCTTGAACATAATATACCTTTCCGTCCTTGGTATTAACGATCCATAAAGAGCCGAATTTATCCGAATTGGCAATATATACGATACCTTGGTTATCAACGACAACATCACCCAAATTATTCACCTCGGTGTTTTTGTTGCTACCTTTACTCAGCGTGTAGGTCGCGTTGATAGCTTTTTTAGCCAAGTCGTAAATCACCAGTTTGGATGTGCAGTTCTTTCCGTCCCCGTTGTCTGCAATATACATCAGGTCAGTTCTGGGGTCCACTTCAATTGACCTGACATCTTGTAACATTTCGCATCTACCCAGCGTCTGGAATTCCCATTTTGGGAATGGTGAAAACAACACCTCTCCGCTTTTGCTTTTAAATACTTTGGCTAGAGTTGCTGGGATACCCGTTTGTCCGTGTCGGGGTATGGTAACGTACACGTCTCCTTTGTAGGGTTTAATTGCTGAAATGATATTTTGTTCGGGTACAAAAGTAATACCCGATGGTAGGTTTCCTTCGAAATTGATTTGATCGCTATCGAAAATAACATATTTTTTGCCCAGAGTTTCTTTGCAAATAGATTCGGGGATAAAAACAAAAATAATTGGTAAAAACCAAATAAAATCAACTCTCAGTATAGATCTCATGGGTGGGGGAAGAAGTTGTTTTTTTAGGGGTGTTTTTTTCTAAGATATTTAAGTCGAACAAAGTAAAAGCTAGTGAGAAAAAAAATAAAAACAACAGGTGTAGATATGAAGAAGAATTATAATTTTTTCACCTGTTTGTTTCTTAAAACGAAAAAAAAAAAAACAGAATTACGTCAATAAGAAAATAAGGTTAATGTTCGGTAAATATCTCCTTGAAAAAGCCCACTAAAATGAATACGCTTCCTTTTGTTAAAGAAAACAGATCGACCTATTTTCGTCCCAATGACTGGCTGACTGCGACTGGATGGCTGTTGGTCAATATACAGTTGTCGTCTGTCATAGGAAATGTCTCCCATAAATTTTTTTAGTTCTTTTTATCATAAAAAGAACTAACGTATGTGGAAAAGAAAGGTGTATTACGTGTTAGTTAGTAAATTCAACGTAAAGGTGACACTGACAGGTAAATACGCAACGTGATGAATCTGGACCCGCCCGAATGAACTTGGTTTACCTGGAGTTTCTGAACTCTAGCTTGGCAACTGCATTAGTTACGATAACTTTTTCTTTAAATCACATGGCAACAGGTGTTCGATTTGATTGGCTAACGTTTTTGCTTACCTACACAAGGCGCGCATTAACGCGGGTGAGGCGTTATTATCTTCCGCGTTTATAACTTTTTTTTTTCTTCTTTCTTTCTATCATTCGTCTAATCTTTGATACGATTTTGTTTTCCACATTGATATATTTCAGTCTATTTTTATATCCATCTATCTCAGGCTGTCCATATTTTAAATCATTTCACCACAAGGGAGATGATAAACGCCATGAAGGGGCAAAGAAAGGGGTTACTTACGAGTAAAAGGAATAAAGAGGACGATAAAAGAAAGTTATACTGTATTACTAATGTATCTTAATTTTTAAATCATTTCACCACAAGCAAAGCGGTGAAGAAAGCCACCAAAATACAATGTTGTTAGTGTGAGTGAAAGAAACAGAGGACAATAAAAGGTGATCTATCTATCTATCTATCTATCTATCTATCTATCTATCTATCTATCTATCTCAGTCTGTTCATAGCTATCTATCTATCTATCTATCTCATTCTATTCATATCTATCTATCTATCTATCTATCTCATTCTATTCATATCTATCTATCTATCTATCTCAGTCTGTTCATATCTATCTATCTATCTACCTATCTATCTCAATTTGTTCATATATATCTACCTACCTAAATTATTAATATCTATGTATATATCTAAATTGGTCTGTTCATATCTATCTATCTATCTATCTATCTATCTATCTCTCTGGTCAGCTCTCTGTACCGTTCCAGTAAGTACCTGACTCCTCCCGTTATCCTCTCTCTTTACAAGAGCCAGATCAGGCCAAATATGGAGTACTGTTGTCATATTTGAGCGGGAGTTGCCTAGATCTCCATCTCCAACCTTGATAGAGTTGAAAAACGCCCTCGAGCCCTTGTGGGTGACGAATTATTCTCCACCCTTCAACCTCTGTCCCACAGGTGGGATGTGGTAAGCCTCTCGCTGCTATACCGCTACTTCCACGTAAGGTGCTCGGACAAACTACATTTCCTGGTCCCGCCAATTCTAACCTTCACGACAGGAACATGCCATGCCACTCACATCGTAGTAAACCACCCACATTCCCCCCATATTCCATCGATGAGATCACTCGAGCAGCTTCTTCCCGCGAACCACTACCCTGTGGAACTGTTTCCCAACGAGATGTTTCCTCGATCACTAAAATCTTAACCTGCTCAAGGCCAGGGTTAACCGGTATCTTCCACTCCTATTGTTGTAGCATACCTACGGACGATAATGGGTATGTCCCCATTCACATAAATACAGTAGTAAATACTGTATGTTGGTCTGCAGTTGGAGATTCGTCTCCAGCTGTGCTGGTCAAACTCTCTGCCTCCGGGCGCAGAGAGGATCCCCAGACGACGCTATGTCGAAAGGAAGAGTTTCGACTCGGGAAACAGCTACACGACCCCGTTTCATGGGGGTCTACGAGGAATTTTTGGCCGAGCCTACGGGCTCAGATTCCCGACATTAAATTCGGCCTTGTGCCACATCTGACCGCGTGGGGCGGCTGGTAGATATCCTGCAGTTAGAGATTCAGTGTGGAATTCACTTGACTCACTTCTAGCAGTTGATTACTTTTTCTACGCGCCCCTGGTGAATCTTATGTATGTTGTTCTTGTCCTAAGTATTATCGTTCATTACCAACCTTCGTTTGATTATTCTATTCAGTAACCTTCCCTAGATTACAACACCTATACATAGAAATGCCCACCAAATATAACCCTCTACCTCGAGCGGCCCACGTGCCCTGTAAAGATTGAACCTCACCGTAAAAAAAAATGTAATTGACAACAAATGGAGATAAGACATGGTTAAGATAAGTAAAGATGTTTTTGATTAACGAGATTTACAGGGTACGATCGCTTCCTCGTTCCGGGAGACCGAGAGTTCATTCGGAGTATAACACAAGTAGTAATCGTGATAGACACGTGGAGAAAATTAATATATATATATATATATATATATATATATATATATATATAATTCTCAAAATGTGTGTGTGTGTGTGTGTGTGTGTGTGTGTGTGTGTGTGTGTGTGTGTGTGTGTGTGTGATCAGATGTAGTTTATGTGTTTCCACAGTTTTCGTCCGATTTCGATTAAATTTTTTGTTTGATAGATAATTCTTCACTGTTGGTTTTGAGTCCAAATTGTTGACGACAATGGCTCTCCACTACTTCCTGCCTATTATAACTTTCAGCAACGTTTTATTATTTACTATCTGTTCTTGGATATATATCTATATTTATAATTCAGAAAATGTGTGTGTATGTATGTATGTGCGTGTGTGTGTGTGTGTGTGCGTGATCGGATGTTGTTTATGCGTTTCCAAAGTTTTCATCCGATTTCGATGATTTTCTTTTTCTGATTGATAGATAATACTTCATTGCCGATTTTGAGTCCAAATTGGCTGGAAAGAATTACAGCCTTGAAGGTGAAAAATCGAAAAAAAAAACCTTGCGCTAAAATCAAAGGCAAAATTTAATGTCCGTAAAAACAGCGTACAATCAATTTAGAGAGTTGAAATCTAACGCAAAAGATGCGCAAAGAAGAAACGGTCATGTAGCATTTGCAGGGGTGATCAATGCCCGTCTCTACGAGGCAACAGGCACGCAAAATTACATTTTATTGGGAGCGAGGGATGATGATGCGTCAAGCAAGATAACTTTTGTCAGGGACATCCTACTTTCGTCATTTTTCCAGCGAAACAATCTCTCAATTGTAGCGAACCTAAAATAAGTTTTACAGGTGCAAGACATCAGTGACGTGCACCGTTACCTCAACGTTTAGGCACCATTCTGCCTGCATACGAGTAAAGCCACTCATTCTGCAAATCTGTGTCCTTTTACCAAGTTTTATTTGTTCTCTCGGTTTCATTCGCCTAATACATTTCCAAATATTACTTTTTCACACACAACCTTCCAATCATGGCTCATGCTGTGTGGGCGTGATGAACTCCTCGACACGTTGCCCATCGTTTGCTGCTGACCTTGATAATTAGCGCGTGCAACAACGCGTGTACGTGGTTGGCCCTGCAACACGCGCTGTGTCACGCGCTGACACACACGCTGATGCACGCGCATACGCATGACTGCGGAACGCGACACCTGTTCGAGTTGCCCATTAGCTGCACGAAGCTCCTTTACACGTGCAATCAAATGTCGCCGTGTCATACTGATTGCCTACGCAGTCCTAAGCTCATTGCTACCGCTTAATTCCGCAATTCCGCTTCTTCTTCTGTAAGTCCTGCCCTGTTTACACATTCCCTTTCTCTTGGCCAAGAATTCAATCTCTCTCAAGTGAGGTTACCTTTCCGTTGCATAAAGCCTACTACTACAGTTTTAAGACGTTGCTTTCACTGTCATTTATAGCCGTTCCCAAATTAATTTTTTTTTATTATCCTGCCAGTTTTTGCATTGCATTTACCGTATTAACAAGTAAACTTGCTTTTTTATTACTCAACATTGATTTTTCCAACCTTTCCTAAAGTTATTCGAGCTTAGTGATCCCTGTAGCTTTACAGCGTTCTCCTCTGGTATTTGCCCATGTGTGACGTCCTACACATGTGTCAGCTGCTGATCCAGGGTGTTGTCCTAGTAGCGGCGCCACTTGAGACGCTGACCCCGAGTGGGTGGTGTGATTTTGCAATCACTACACCGTATGTGAGTCAGTCTAACCCTGGGACACCCGCTGAAGTCCTGATCGCGACGACAGATGTGACACTCTAACCCTGCTGGTTACCACGGCATCGGGTGTGAGATTCTAACTCTTGTCTTGGTCGCGGATGATGTCTGGTTAGATACGGCATTCGCCTTGTCGTCCCCAGCTCGCTTCCAACGTCTGGTTACCGAAGCAACTACTTTGATCTCGGTCCAACCCACCCACGTTGTGATTTGATCTTAGGTTGACGAGATCAATCAGGCGTCGGGCCGTAGTGCGAGCCGAATCCGGGTCAAGGGTGATGCTGCACAAATGAATATAGAAGAAAAATAAAGGAACAATTCAAGGAGTTCAAATGTTGCTAAGGAATAACAATTTACTTTCTATCTGTTTGTTGGATACAGTAGTACGTCTCTCTCTCCCAGCCCACGTCTATGGATTGTGACACTTCTGCGTTTCTTAGCGAGTTTTAGTATCTTAAGTTGTGTTTCAGTAAACGGCTTTTGGTATATTCAATCGATGTTTGCTAAAACCAGCCTTGGTATCTTCAATCGATGTTTGTTAACTGGCCTTGGTATCTTCAATCGATGTTTGTTAACTGGCTTTGGTGGAAAAATCGAAGTCGGACTTCACTGAAAGAGAGATCGGAGGAGAATTGCCCTCCTAAGACTCTTCCTCTTCATACCGGTACCTCATACCAAACCCTTCGAGGGGCGTCAACAACAATTCCCTTCCTTCTCATATCCTCACCTTATGTGAGGAGAGGTCGGAGGAGAATTATCCTCCTAAGACTCTTCCTTTCTCACCTTGGTACCTCACACTAACCTCCTCGTGGGCATCAGCAGGTTTCTCCTTCTTTACCATATTTATCACCTCTGCCTACCATTTCATGCTACTCTGGTGTGGGTGTGGCTAGGCTGGTGTTAGCTTACATTGACACTCCAAGGGAAAAGAAAAGAAAGAAAAAGAATTATTCTTTTCCCGTGTCATCCCAAAATCTTTATGAACGCCACATTGCCATAATTAAAAAAATATTCCTTTCTGTTGTCAACAGAATTCTTTTAGACCCCACAGCGTGTGATCGTAAAATTATTTTATCTTAATTTGGACATCTGGTCATCATCCAGCACATTTATTGCTGACTTTTCAACTATTGTAGTCAACTTTTGACTGGGTGGTTTTCATTTGACGAACAAAATCCCTTTCTCTTTTTCTCGTTTCAACTGTCCAGGTGACCATTTCTGGCGACAGAAATCCTTCGTCGTATACACAGTTTTTGTCCATATCAATGTTTTTGTTTCGCTTAATTCGATTAATTCCGTCTTCCTTGTTAACCGAATTTCGTTGACCCCCTTTCTCCACACGCGGCTGACCGACATTCGGAACTTCGAGTGCAAGCTATACGTGTGGTCAAAACCGTTGTTCTTATCAGGATATTAATTAATGTTGACAGAACTGAGATCCGCTTTCCTACGACTTTCTGTTTTCTTGCGAGAAAGGAAGAACAATCATATTCCGCCCCGCAAATGAAAGCAAATAAAAAAAAATCTTTTACCCATTCTTTGTTTGTAAAAAGAAACAAATAATATCGCTCAGTATGTCTTTCGATCTATCTATTGCTTTAGTAACACCCGTTATTAATTTCTGTGCTTAATTAATTAATCAATTAACCACTGTAGCTAAATAGTTTCACACATGCATTTCATTTGACAATTCATACATGCCTAAGACATGCCACCAAAGAAAAGAACTTGCCTAGGTCACAAAACCGCTGCCGCCATGCGAATAAGAGATAATGAATCGTCTTTAGAACGTTCAGTTTGCCTGTCTCAAAATGCCTCACGGAATGCTTCAATCAGAGCCACTGAGCCCGAAGATCAGTGTAGCCATCGGCTTTCCGAAAGATCAACGTAACCATCGTCTTCTGTGCGCGAGGCTGAAAATGATGATCACAGGACTAAACTGGTGAAGAGAAACGCCCCTTCAACTGCTGCTGTGCGTGAGGCTGAAACTGCCGATCAAAGGACTCAACGGCTGAGGAGAATGTCATCCCAAATATATATATATATATATATATATATATATATATATATATATATATATATATACGGTATTTATATAGACTCAAATATTTAAGTAAATGCTCTGTTTATAATTAACCGGTCTGAATGTCCGATAAACTTCATAGAAAATATGTCCTCTGACAGGAATCGAACCTGTATCCTACACGGAACTGTCATATAGCCTGACGTGCTATATCAATTTAGCTACGGGTGAAGCGTCTGGTTAACAAGGTCGAATTGCTGCTTTTAAGCTACAAATTTTCCATGATTTCCCTCGAACGTCCATATCTGCTCGAAGCGTATCTTAACGTAAACAAATGACGTCATATATTATGAAATGGACCAAGCCCGACAATTATTTTAATATATTATATTGTTATACGTTATTTATATATACACAAATATTTAAGTAAATGCTCTATTTATAATAAACAGTATTAACAACATTTACTGGCCTGAATATCCGAGAAATTTCCTAGAAAATATGTGTCCTCCGACAGGAATCGAACCTGTATCTTACACGGAAACGTCACATAGCCTGACGTGCTTTACCAATTTAGCTACGAAGGAAGCGTCTGGTTAGCAAGGTCACAAGCAGTAATTCGAAAAACATCTGTCGGTAAGTAATTCCCATTTCTCTGTTTAATCCTCGGTCCGTTGATGAAGGACACAGGCGTGTCCGAAAATTCCGAACTTAAAACCTTTTCCTCAGTGCTTCATTTCTGTCATGATTAATAATTAATATTTAATGTGTTTATCGTACTGATTATATTGGTACCCTTTCGTTTGTACTTGTTTTATTAACTAACCTTTCTATTTTACACACACACACACACACACACACACACACACACACACACACACACACACACACACATATATATATATATATTGATGTATGTTTCATTAAACAAGTGTTGTCTATTTATTTTATGTAAATTCTTTTCATATCATCTGATAAGCTTAACAACATTAAAAGAAGAAAGAAAATCACAATATTGATACATATTTTTTAATCCTATCTAAGCTTTCGGCTTACATAAGCCATTATCAAAGATGACAATTACATTACAATATATTAAGCAATACACGGACAAAACAATAATGATAGTCTCTTTATGTTTACATTAAATGCGAATCGAAATATGTTTTTTTAGATTCGCATTTAATCTTTCGTCTCTGACACTACCTGGATTTTACTAAAAACAAAATAATTCCCATGCCTGAGGATGACTGTGTCTACAGTTGAAAGTACTAGCAGATTAAAAAGATCTTATACAGCTTGTAGCTATTAAAAACAAGGATCATAATATCCATCGAGTCATTCGTAGGTTAATGCAACTTTAAAATTTTGTTTGCGAAGAGTTTTCGCCATTTTATATCATTAACTTTACTAATCTACTTTTTGTATGAATGATTCATTGTAATATAAATTGAACTGCACCACATATTTGATTTAAAAGAACTGATCCGACGTGCAAATTTTCGGGATAACAACTGAGACATTACTCTATTTATTGAACAATTTAGTTCATGCCACATTGACTGATGAACTCCTACAACAAAAAATTCTCAAATTACCATATTAGTAAAAATGCACTCTCATAAATTTTCACAAAAATTCAACCTTAGCGTTGCGACTGCACGCTCCAAAAGTTTTTATCTATTAACAATAACACATTTCTATAAAAACATATTTTGATTCGCATTTAATTTTTCGTCTCTAATGCTAACTGGATTTTACTAAAAACAAAGTAATTTCCATGTCTGAGGATGACTGAATCTACAGTTGAAAGTACTTACAGATTAAAAGAAGACCTTATACAGCTTGTAGCTATTAAAACAAGGATCATAACATTCATTGAGTGGTTCGTAATGTTAATGCAACTTTAAAATTTTGTTTGTGAAGTGTTTTCGCCATTTTATATCATTAACTTTACTAATGTACTTTTTGTATGAATGATTCATTGTAACATATATATATATATATATATATATATATATATATATATATATATATATATATATAGGTGTTTGACATAGTCATTCAAATATTTATATATATGTCATAGTTTGACAATCCCCTCATAAATGTTAAGAGGATTGTAATGTCATTAACACCTATTTGACATTTGCCTAACAAACTTAAGTTTAGATTATATATCGGTCATTCCATCCCAAATCAGTCAGTGGCCACTGGTGACCCCCTCAGAAACATCGGTGAAAATTGACAGGTGTCCCTTTATCAAAATTACTAATAAATCCCAAATATTCGATCTGTGTCTTTAATAGTTTCGGAGTTTACCTGGTCTTGAATAAATAAATTGATTTACACTATTTACATTGTTCGGACTATTGTCCTCATTTTTATTGTCATATTCACGACGTTTCGGACGTTGTATGCTGCGGCCTTCTTCAGGTGATATACGTTGGAATTTCGAACCGAACCCTTTATTTCGTCCACCGGGGTAGATTGTTCTAGTTCCACGAGCCATACCTTTTATGGATATCTCAGATTCAGTTATTTCCATTAGTGACTCAGCTCTCCAAGTTTTTGTTTACCTCTGCTGTGGCCACGTATTGAACTCACAATTCTTTGGGTCCCCAAAGACATATTCTCCAGTGGATAAATGTGTTGTTTGAAGTAATCTAATGACTTGAGCCGAAAATGTAGCCGTAAGTTCTATGTTAGAAGTTTCTTTTCTTACACTTCTCACGTGTGGAACTCCCTTCCGGCTCCATGATTTCCAGACAACTTTGATCTGCAAATATTTAAATGCAATGTCAATCTCTACCTACTGTCATCCTCATCACCCTTTTCTCTTCCCGCTCATTAATATGTTTCTGGTTCTAGGCGTGTTATTAGACTGACCCTTTTTACTGTTGAAATAGTTAAATACAACTGCAACTTCTACTTCAGGTGTTTTCTTTTCTCGCACTTCCTGCCTGTGGAATTCCCTCCCATTTACTTGCTTCCCTGAGAACAACAATTTTCAAAAATTTAAATGCAACATCAATCGCCATTTTCTGTCTTGTTGAATCTCATTCATTTTTTGTCCTTCCCTCAATCCTCCCTATTCTCAGTCTTCTCTTTCGCTTTCACTCCCTGTAAGGCCCTGTAAAGTTTCAAGAAATTTACATTTTATTTTTGGAGGATTGTATTCATACTCTTGTCAATATGGCTGATTTTAACTATGAAGTGTGGGTAGTATAAAGGTTATTAACCCCGAAAATGGAATCGTCGGCCCTTGTTCAATTTCTGACCGAGTCTGCAGTGTCCACTTTCGCACTAACGTCTTTTGAAATGGTGAATTCCGAATTCTAGATATTGGAGAAGACAACAGGAAACCACTTCGCTATTTTTCCAATTAATTCAAATTCGTATTAATTATTTTGCATATTAGAAATATTAAATGTTATTTATTAGCTTGGAATTACAACTAAAATAAAACTAAATAAAAGTAAAATAAAATAAAACTGTTGTTCATTTTTCAAATGCATTTTAAACTTTAGATACTTTTTTTTGTTACTGCGACTGTTTCTTTTCTCGCACTTCCCGCCTGTGGAACTCCCTTCCGTTTACTTGCTTCCCCGATAACTACAATCTTCAAAAAATTAAATGCAACATCAATCGTCATTTTCTCTCTTCTTGTATCCCGTTCATCTTTTGTCCTTTCCTCAATCCCCGGGCCTATACTAAGTCTTTTCTCTCACTTTCACTCCCTGTAACTCCCTGTGCGTTAGTGGCATTCCCGCCTTGCTTGGGGTGAAATTATTAAAAATAAATGATTTTTTCCACGCTCCTTAAACCCTTGTGTCTTAGTGGCTTTACTACCTTGTATGGGGTGATACCAATTTTTAAAAAAAATAAAGAAATTGCATCAAATTGTTTATTTATTTATAATGTAGCAGTGAGTTTGACTCAAGGTCACAAGTACCTTTTTTTATTCATTTGACATGTAGATATTTTTTCTCTTCCTTTCAGAAAGTTGTACACGAATTTCTCTTTTGTGAAAACAGGAATATCTGGAAATAGTAGCGACCAAATTATCGATGGAATTTTGAATCTCGCGTCAAATGAGAAAAATATGTATATATAAGTAAATCTCTCAGAAAACTAGAACAAATACATTACAAAGCGGCTTAGATCAAAGTGGTATCAACAATTAACTTGTTTACTTTATCCTTATGCCGGCTCGATACACACACACACACACACACACACACACACACACACACACATATATATATAAAATGAAGAGGTTATAATGGTTCCAACGAGAGAAAAGTGTGTATATTAAAAAGAAGAGAGGTACCGCAAACTTTTTGGGTTGTAATGTGGATTTTTAAAAAAAATGTTATTCTTTATTTTTCATAATTTTACAACACGTGTTTCTGGTCTCGCGACCGTCTTCAGGTAAAGGGTGGAGATTTCCACATATTATTAAAAATAATTAATTTTTTTCCTTATTTGTTTTTCAATGTTAAATATTCTCGATATGAGACATTCTCTGTTTTTGTGTTAGTAATCCGAATGCCTTTCTTGAAATATATATATATATATATATATACATGGTGGACTCTCCTATCGTGAACAATAAATGAGGGTCAGCATTGGATGGTGCCTTTCGTTTTACACTTATGCATGCTAGCAGGGGCTATAGTGGAGAAAATCAGATAAGGGAAAGATATATTTCATTTGTATTTTAAGTGTGATACTATCCTAGCCTTGCTGCGGGCGACAAAGCCACACTGACAGATGAAATTTGTTAAAGCAGAATTTTGATGGTGTCTCTGCTTCAGAGCGTCTTATGTTTTGAACAAATGATAAAAATGAAAAAAAATCAAGGTGCCTAACTGGCTATATATGTCGCTTATAATAAGGAAAATTTAGTAGAATCTATTTATGCAATAAATTTATTCAATATGTCAAGTTTTCGACTGAATATAGTCACTGTCATATTGTAAAGGCAATTCTCTTAAAATCCTGTAATGACTTTGTACCACAATGCTAAATATGACTCGCGAGATAATAACAAAACAAAAGTCATTGAAACAAAGCAAGTTCCGTCGACCAATGATGACAATTCCAGAACAACGTAACTATAAACAATTTTTCCTATCCTCTGCCAGCCGCTATGATGGAGAAAGCATTACCTCGAACCGTCGCCAGTGAGACACGCTGCTAGAGCCACTCCGTTTCGCGAGGCTCGTTCCTTAATCGAGACGCAATCGCGCCAATCCTCCGAAGGAACACCATCGAACGAGGGCCAATAACCCCTGAAAGCTCCACTGCCACAGGAATAAAAAAAATCTATCAGCAAGAGAAGAATATTTAGCTATTTTTTTTATCTCTGCGTCTCGGACGACGAACCCCGGCTCAACCGCGGACCTGATCAAATTATCGGCCGAAAATTAATTATGTGTTTGAACGTGTTTGATGAAAAATGTTTCTTTATTAATCCGCCTTTGTCCAGTGGTTCTATAGTCGCGCTGTTAGAATGGGAAGACACTGAAATTTGGTAGATTTTGTACTCCTTATTCTTCTATATGTTGGCTAAGGGGAATTTTTCAGGTGTGGGGGTCCCTAATTTGTTGGCGATGAACTGTCATCTTTTGTCGGAGTATGGCCGCGTGGCAACCTCTGCATGTAAGTATGGATATTAAATTCTCTGAGTCGCACGAGAAATTATTTTGAATTTTTAATTTTGATCCGTCTTTGAAATTGTTATGGGTCCTTACCTATAACTACAGAATGAACTCTTCCTAACACTATGTATACTACGCCTCTCAAGAGAGAGACACGAATCGAGTCGAGCCGATAGTAGTTCACTCCAAACCAGACTGACAGTCATACTAACAACTTACACATCTTGTATTATTATTCCGTGTAATATATCTTCGTTATTTCTACTCTTGTGTTCGGGTTGTTCTTCCTTGGTCCTAACCTGGACCATAACAGAAATGAAATTCATGGCCCTCTAATAGGTAGCTGCATACTCCGCAAAGAGGTCGGTTGCATTTTTTCACCTGAGGGTCTTTAATTGTGTTCTGCAGTTTTGCACTCGTCAGTATCTTTTTTAGTGATTTTGGTTGTTCATATATATATATATATATATATATATATATATATATATATATATATATATATCAATGTATCAATATTGTGATTTTCTTTCATTATTTAATGATAATGTTATTAAGATTATCAGACTATATGGAAAAAAACTTACATAAAATATATAGACAACACTTATCTATATTATTTAATGAAACATGTATTAATATATATATATATATATATATATATATATATAATAAAAAAGCTCAAACACTAATATTCCATAGAATATTAGTGTTCTAATGTTCCATAGAATATTAGTGTTTGAGCTTTTTTATTAAATTATTACTCTGTTCTGGACATTGAGTTCTACCTGGATTCTATGCTCTTGGAAATTTATTTATATATTTATATATATATATATATTTATATATTTTTATATATATATATGTATATATATGTATATTGACCAAAATATTATCTATCTATCTATATATATATATATATATATATATATATATATATATATATATATATATATATATAATTATTTATTTAAATATTATAACATAAATATGTTATAAAATCACTACAAAAATAGCCATTTTGTTTCAACACTTCTGGTGTCTTTTCAAGTGATGATGTTGAATGTAGAATAAATTTATTCTACATTCAACATCATCACTTGATAAGTCACTGGATGTGTTGAAACAAAATGGCTATTTTTGTAGTGATTTTATAACATATTTATGTTATAATATTTAAATAAATAATTATATCTGCTCTACTCTGTATTGAGCACTCTTTTAAGAATAATAATTGTTGGTTATTGGAATTTATTCCGTATATACCAATCCTATACTTGGGTATATATATATATATATATATATATATATATATATATATATATATATATATATATATATATATATATATATTACAGCAAAAACAAATTACCTCAACATAGAGATAGTCTAATTCAAGCTATTCTGTGCATTAATCTTAACGGGTTTAAGTTTAAATCCCCGTCGCTTATTAATAATATTGGACACCTGTAGTACAAAAATTATTTACTGTGAATCCCCCCCACACACCCAAAAAAAACAAACTCGCGGCCTGTATAAGAAACGCCATATAGCAGGAACTGATATTAAACTATAAACAACGAAAAGTTCTGGTCATAAATAAACTCCAACCCCAGACCGCTGCCCCAGTAATAAGATATCTTACACCCCAAAAATCGCTAACACAAAGCCATTCTCATTAACAAGGCGCCTACCAGAGGAGGACTGACATTGAAAATAAATTTAAAACAATGCTCCGAGACAAACTCTTAGGGGCTGATGATAACTGTGCACAGAACAGCTTGAAATAGATTATGTTGAAGTAATTTTTGTTTCTTTGTTGTAAAAAATAAATAAGCTCTGTTAAAATAAAAACATCGAGCTCTCTGTGGATCAGTTTTAATAATTAATATTACAAAGTTCCACCCGGATTATATACCAACGGATCGAGTACCTCTAAAATATATATATATAATGAAGTAATTCATCGAGTCTGAAACCTCAACAGAATGCTGAAAGCACTGTCACAGAATGCAGAAAGCACTGGACGGCCGTTTCGTCCTATATTTGGGACTCATCAGCAGTGCGCATCCACTACCGAGAATTGAAACCCTGACAGTTAGGTTGTCAAGCGAACACCCTACCAACTGTTCTACGGGCCTCGGTGACGAAGAGGTAGCAAATCAGACTCAATATAGTGCCGCTCACTCACATTATTCCGTGGTGGAACCCAACTGAGATTCTCTGTAACCATAGGAGTGTGTCCCCGGGAGCCACGACTACTATCACCAAGCCGCCACAACTGGAGCTATTAGAAGCTGGATCAAGCAATGATATATAAGTAATAATTAGGAGGATTTGATAAATGTAATGAAGTAATTCATCGAGTCTGAAACCTCAACAGAATGCTGAAAGCACTGTCACAGAATGCATTCTGTGACAGTGCTTTCAGCATTCTGTTGAGGTTTCAGACTCGATGAATTACTTCATTACATTTATCAAATCCTCCTAATTATTACTTATATATATATATATATATATATATATATATATATATATATATATATATATATATATATATATATATATATATATATATAATATTAGTGGTTAATATACACACACATATATATATATACATATATATATATAAAATATATAAATACATACATATATATATATATATATGTATATATATATATATATATATATATATATATATATATATATATATATATATATATATATATATACATAAATTACAAGAGGATAGAATCCAGGTAGAACTCAATGTCCAGGACAGAGTAAGAATATAAGAAAAAGGCTTAAACCCTAATATTCCATGGTTAAAATTTATTACATTGGAATCGCAATTATGATCCAATTCATCACAGCAACAAATTAAAAAAATATATATATATAAATCGTTACCTAATATATATATATCAGATAACGATATATATATTTTTATATATTAGATAACGATATATATATTTATATATATATATATATATATATATATATATATATTAGATAGCGAGATATATATATATATATATTAGATAGCGATATATATATATATATATATTAGATAACGATATATATATATATATATATATATATTAGATAACGATATATATATATATATTAGATAACGATATATATATATTAGATAACGCTATATATATATATTAGATAACGAGATATATATATATATATATATATATATATATATATATATATATATATATATTAGATAACGATATATATATATGTTTATATCAAAATGAAACGATAACGATATATATATGTTTATATCAAAATCAAAGTGAAAAAGTTTTCGAGGACGTCATCGGACTTAATTTATGTTATATATCGCTTTAAATGTTATCTTTACATATTTGAGTAGACGCTCCATTTATTCATTAGATAGTATATTTATTTTCGTCTACTGGCTTTAATATTCGAGAAATCTTATTAAAGAAAATTATGCCCTCCCAGGGCGGTAAGCGAAAATAAATGAATATACTCTGTAATAAATAAACGGAGCGTCTACTCAATTATGAGTATCCAGTAAAGATAATGTTTAAAGTAATAAAAAAAAACTATCAGATTGATAAAGTTTAGGAAGAAAAAAAAAAGGTGACGAGAGGTGGTGTCAGAGAGTGCAGTGCGCCGTTTTACCAGCAAACCAGCTGTTATTCTTCGCCGTCGGTCGCCTCAAAGAAATGAATTGCGGGACTCCTTTTCTCGGCCGTTACACCGGGCAGTCGTGAAACGGACACCCAAATCAGACGCGCCTACTTCAACTGCCTCTTCGTCCGCCAGTCAATTCGCACGTCCCACTCTGTTGCACGAAGTCCGCCGAATGAGTCGCCGTCCCTCGTACTGCTGGCGCCTCGCCTTTTTATGCTAGTCCGACACTGCTGAAATTTGCATGTGTACTGGTATAATCTCGTTTTGGACGAGACCGACGCGCATAAATCGCGTCTCCGACAGCGGCCATGTTTCTTTTCGGCTTTATCATACACTTAAGACACGTTCTCACGCGTTTCGAGCTCCGAGGTAAGTCATCACATAAAGAAGAAATCTATTACCTTAACAGTACTGTCTGTGAATGACATAATTTAGCTCTTAAAATATAAACAACAGCCACCTGCGTTAGCGCAAAGCTCTTCAGTAAAATGAATAGAGCACTCCGGCTGATTGGCATTTGTCTACATTAGTAAAAACAATACGCTAGATTTAGTTGTTTCTCTCTGTCGAATGAAGATAGCTCAGTGGTAGAAACTCTGAGAGATCGTTTGGGTTTCGATCCGGGCTTGAGGTATTCGTATGTCTAGTCACACTTAGGAGCTGTGATACAGCGAAACAGTACTGTCTGTGAATGACATAATATATATATATATATATATATATATATATATATATATATATATATATATATATTAAATAAAAACAGATTACTCTAAGGTTCCATATAATAAATTATTTCACCACAGCCCTTCCAAAGGACAGTGGATCATCAGACTTATTTCCAAATGTTGAAATGAAAAAATGAAAATAAATTTACACATTTACGACACGCAATAATAAGGAAATTAACGAAGTGGGGGCAGTGTAGGGGGTAGAGAGACAGCATTGAGTTAGATGTAACATTTCTATTGTTTCAAATTTAAATTTTCGCTGAAATCTAGACAGTGACACTTTAAATCTGTTAACGGAAGTTATATCGTGATATGGGAGGGTGATAGACCAAAAGCATAAAAAGAAAAAAAGAAAAAGAAGTTGTAATAAAGTGTCATTGACTTCCATTGGAATATGCGTTGTTTTTTCTTTTTTTCTTTACTTTGAGATTTATTTGATGATCCACTGTCCTTTAAAAGGGCTGTGGTGAAATAATTTATTATATGGAACCTTAAAGTAATCTGTTTTTATTTAAATTATTAGCTCTGATTTACATTGAGCTCTCTGGATTTTATCTTCATTGGGTCTACCCATACGGATTACCTAGTTTTTCGTAAACTATATATATATATATATATATATATATATATATATATATATATATATATATATATATATATTGTTAATTATAAGAGATTATAATAAAAACATGTTGAAATCGCTACACAAAAGCTTTCATGTTTCACTACTTTGATTGTACTTAGTCAGGCAATGTTAAATAACTACTGATTAAATGACTTTGAAGGAAATGTAAAAGCAAAGTGTTACCTCTTTTCCGAAAGTTAAAGTGTGTGTAGGAGGAACATAAGATCAGAATTAAAAATAGACTTGTGGATATGCCTTGATTAACCAATTAAATGTCAGATCTACGCTAAATAGAAAAGTAAGCTCAGAGGGTGGAGGTAGGTGAGTTATCTTTCATGTCATGATAAACCGGAACATAGGCAAGCATTGACGATTGCGGAAAATATGTCAGCGACAAATGTATCGTGATTGTAGACAAATATGACATTTTCAATTTTTTAATAAACTGTGTCGGCAATTGACAGTTTATTCACTCCTTTGTTTTAATAGATAATTTTTATCAGAAAATTTGATTATTTTTAATTTTTCATGCAAACATAAGAAGCACGGTTCATTGAAATATTTACAAGTTCTAGTTTTTTAGTATCTTCCATTTGACCGTCGGGTTTTATTAACTTCTTTTAAGTTCGAAAAATATTTAGAAAGGGACGTCCTATTTGTGTACGCGTTATTGGAGAAAGATAATACATGTTGGTACCAAATAGTTAGAAAGGAATTCTTGGTACTCCCGATAAAAAAATTTTTAACTGTTAGATTTATCAAAAGTAGAAATAGTGCATAATTGAACAAGAGAGTCTGTTTGAAAAACCTGTTTTGCAATGAACATTCGTTAGAATTTCTAAAATTACACTTGCTGGTATTATCTGCGTTTTTTTTTCTGCTAACTTTACGTCTGATTAACCTACTCCTACCTTCAACGCCCTTTCAAAAACTGAACATGTCATATCAGTCTACAGTCACGATACATTTGTCGCTGACATGTTTTCCGCAATTGTCAATGATGGCCTATGTTCCGGTTTATCGTGACTTATAATAACTCATTGACCTCCACCCTCTGAGCATACTTTTCTGTTTAGCGTAGATCTGACATTTAACTTGCTAATCAAGACATACCCACAAGTCTGTTTTTAATTCTGACGTTACGTTCATCCCACCCACTTTCGGAAAAAAGATAACACTTTGTTTTTAAATTTCCTTAAAAATGATTTAATCACTAGTTACTTACCATTGCCTGATGAAGTACAATCAAAGTTTTGAAACATGAAAGATTTCGTGACGATTTCAACATATTCTTATTATAATCTTTTATAATAAAAATAATAATATATTGCTCTACTTTGTATTGAGCACTTTTAAAAAGTAAATGCTACGAACAGTGGAATTTTTATTCCATGACGTCTTTCTTCCATTTGTATATATATATAAAGAAATATACATGAATGCATACGTATCTTCTACAATTGTATACATATTTGTATACATATTTGTATACATATTTGTATACATATTTGTATCCGATTGATCGATCGATCGCTCCTAAATCTACCTATATTTACCTATTTAGTTATATATATATTGAAAAAAGGATTAGAAAGAAGTAAAAAAAGTAATACGATTTTCCAGTTCACGGAAAACATTTGCCAACTGATTTACAGTAATGCCTGAAATCACATTAGTTATTTTAGCTATACTTAAAACTAGGTACATTAAACTTTATAACATTTTTTACAGATTATTTCTATCGCAAATACAAATAAAGTTATAAATTTTTTAAAGTGCACACGAACTTTATGGACACTCTATATATATATATATATATATATATATATATATATATATATATATATATATATATATATATATATAATTACTATTCTTACACGTATAATATTACATATATTTAATAATATACATATATAATATTACATGTATATTACTATTCTTACATGCATAATAGGGCTCAATTTTATATTCTTTTCAAAGAGCTTTTTAATACAAATAAAAAAAATAACATTTTCTATTTAGTTACGCATTTGCAAACTGTTTCATGCATAGCAATTTTATAAATGAACGCTTGATTATGTTGGACGCTCCCCATTCAGAGCTTTCATTTCTATCTATTGGATTGGCTAAAAAGTTCGTTCAGTTTATTATGCAAATTTTCAATAAGCAATTTTCAATAAGCAAGCGAACATTTTGGCGAACCCAATAACTATCTAGCGAGCTAGTTCGCTACAAACACACACACACACACACACACACACACACACACACACACACACACACACACACACACATATATATATATATATATATGTGTGTGTGTATATATATATATATATATATATATATATATATATATATATATATATAATCGTATTCATCCCAACTAAGACAGTAAAGCAACTAAGATACAAGTTGTTTCTGGGTGTGGAAGAATAAGAAAATACAAACATTATTAAGGCGCGAGAACAATAGAAGAGTAATCAGGAAGACAGTAGATAACGATTGACATTGCATTTAAATTTTTGAAGATCAAAGTTGACAGGAAAGCAAGAAGCCGGAAGAGAGTTCCACAAGCGAAAATTGAGTGAGAACAATAGAAGAGTAATCAGGAAGACAGTAGATAACGATTGACATTGCATTTAAATTTTTGAAGATCAAAGTTGACTTGAAAGCACGAATCTGGAAAGGAATTTCACAAGCGAGAAGTGCGAGGAAAGAAGCTGTTAGCATAGAACTTACGGTTACATCTCACCAATTCTACTGTGTATTGATAAAACCTTACCGCAAATCTACTCTTAAATTCATAAAGTCTAGGTACCATAGAAGAAAGTTCATCACAACAATTACCATGTGAATATTTATAGAAAAGGTACAGGGTAAGTGACTGAAGCCGAGACACCAGGTTAGGACCAATAATATTGCTGATTCTTCTTTGGATTTTAGTAAGAATCTCTAGATACATTTCAGGAACTTTGGACCATATGTGGCAGCTATATCCTAAGCATAAGCGATTGGTAGACTTATATATATGTAAGATAGATTCTGGGGAGAAAAATTGTCTCGCACGACGCATTTAACCGACTTTCTTATCAGTTGACTTCAATATAGTCTTTCTACTTCATGTCAGCCGAGAACGTTAGCTCGAGAAAGCGCAATGAATGACCGTCCTGGAGGTTAGCATTAGCCATGTTTATAGAAAGCAGAGATGGTTCTCTTATATAGTTATTTATATTATTAATAATGTCTATGTGCGTTATTTTATATTTATTCATATATATATATTATATTTATGCACGCACAAACACACACACACACGCACACACACACACACACACATATATATATATATATATATATATATATATATATATATATATATATATATTACATAGAATAGAAATCCAAATTTCGAATGGGGTAAGTTTGGATTTCTGTTCTATGTAATTTATATGCTCTGTTATAATAAATACATTGAGCTCTTTTTGTGCATCAGTTTTAATATTTTATATTATTAGGATTCACTTGGATTATATACCAGCGGATTATTACCTATATATATATATATATATATATATATATATATATATATATATATATATATATATATATATGTAAGAAGAAATATAGTTTTAAAGTGTGCTATATTTGTGTGCTCAATATCAGAGATAAACCGTATGTAAATATAAATATAAAAGTGAACATTGAAGTCAACACTCAATATATATACGTATATGAATAAAGACAAAAGAAAATCGGCTTAATAAACACCATTCGATGATGAAACGCGTCGGTAAAGAAAAGTTCTCCTTTGTCTTAATTCATATTGTCGTTTTACAGATATATGTATATCTGGTTTTTACACACACACACACAAACATATATATTGTGTATATTTCGGCAGCAATTTTTTATTGATGCATGTTTCATTAAATAATATAGACAAGTTTTGTCTATTTATTTTAAGTAATTTCCTTTCATATTGTCTGATAAGCTTAATCACATTATCGTTGAAAGACGAAAGGAAAACACCATATTGATACATGTTTAAATTCAATCTAAGCTTTCGGCTTACATAAGTCATTATCAAAGATGAGTTTGTCGTTGCTTTGAAATTTTTCATGCAAAAAAAAAAACAGACTATCATTATTGTTTCGTCCGTGTATTGTTTGATATATTGAAATGCAATTGTCATCTTTGATAATGGCTTATGTAAGCCGAAAGCTTAGATTGGATTTAAACTTGTATCAATATGGTGATTTCCTTTCGTCTTTCAATGATAATGTTATTAAGCTTATCAGACAATATGAAAGGAACTTACTTAAAATAAATAGACAAAACTTGTCTATATTATTTAATGAAACATGCATTAATATATACTCGACTCTCCCGTCGACGTATGAGGGTCAAGCAGATCAGTTCCAAGGAAACCGACAGCCCGACAACAGCACATGAGATTTGATTATAGTGGTGAAGGTTTCGTGCAGGACCATCCACACTTTTTGAAGAGCCGAATACAGAAACCTGATGCACTAAGTGCCACAAGGTCCCTAAACGACCCTCTGCAGGTTTTGAATTCAGAGTTGTCCTCCTCCTAGACCAGTTGCCATTTACCCATAGCTGGAGGGAGAAGAAGAAGATTCACACATTTCCCAAGGGTATTAGCACGTAAGTGAATGTAATGGATTCGACTGGAATTCGAACCTCCACAAACTGCAGTTAACCTTAATTACCGTTAAGGACCATAAGAGCGATTTCCCCAACAACCCACAGTCCCGATTGCTTACCCTACCCCAAGAATAACATAGGCAAGATCAGCAAAGCAATACTTAAAAGAGCCTGTAATTACACCAGGAACGTCACAGAGGTCAACTAGTGGAGAAATACCAAAGACGCTATAAATTGGTTCACTAATATAAAAAAAAACTAGGGTACTTTTATACAATTTGACATATCTAACTTTTACCCGTAGATCAGTTAAGATCTGTTAAGGGCTGCTATAAGCCTGGCAATGAATTATTGCATCATCACGGGCGAGGATATCAGCATAATCATATAAGCCCAAAATCTCATCCTATACCACAATGTTTTTTTCTGGACCAAAAAAGACAACCCCATCTTCTCTATAGCAATGGGAGCCTTCGACTCCGCGTGAGCTTGCGATTTAGTCAGTATATTATTATTATGGAGGCTCAGATATATTTTCGATAGTGAGAACACCGGCCTGTACATGGATAACGGAGTGATTCTTCTGCATAACTCCAAGCCACAAAATACTGACCGGCTTAGAAAACAACTAATAAAATTTTTTAAGGATCACGGACTTAGCTTCTCCACTGTCATCAACGCCAAGCTGATCAACTTCCTAGACATTACGTTCAATCTATCCAGAGGAGTACACACGCCTTATAATAAGGAACTTTATAATCATACATATACTAGTAAAGAATCTAGCCACCCACCGTGTATCCTTAGTAACCTTCAGAAATCTGTACAACATAGACTCTCCACTAACTCCAGCAGCAAGTTGTAGCGATTACTACTATGTTTGACACGCCTACATTTTTCTCAACTGTGATTGGTCAAATAATAAATACTAACTATCACAGGACAATTTACTGATCGCATTCACCACACTGAATTTTTCCTACTGTTAATTCACAAACATGCTTTTGTTACAAAATCACCGATTGGGTAATTTTTCATCCAATCAGATATTTTTTATGTGCTCTTGAAGTTTCTCCCGCCATTGTCCTGGGAGCCTACCCATGGTTATATAAACCGGAATTCGTTCTAAAAATAGACAGTAGAAGCAGAACTCAGCAACTCACACGCGTCTACACAGACTATTCATTCTACCCACTGCGCGCACGCACGCACGCAGAACTTAAATATCATTCACCATCAGTTCTATTTAACAAGCCAAGTTGTAACAGCTCTGTTAGTTATATCTAATCCACAAACTGATTTATTACATGTTCTTCTGAAAACATCATTCTATCTAATACAGAACTTTGAACATTCTTTCAGAAAACTTGTTTATTTACATTTAATCTTTTAGCTAACAGATAAAGGGAAACTACTTCTCCAATCTTATTGTTTCACACATTACAAAAAAATGTTTTGTATTTGTTGATTTTAATATATATTTTATCGTTGAAACAAAAATCGGTTTTCCATTGTTTTTCCTTGATACAAAAATGTATAATTGTTAAATGCTATCCAACACGCAGCCACATCAACCTTTTCAACACAACCAGCATTTACAAAGTACATCTTTGACAAATACAAAACCAAATATGTTGACGCATTGCACAAAAGTAAGCACAATGTTGAACTAGAGTACATTCCCAACAGTAGTGTGAATATCAACAGAAAATCTAAAAATAGAAAATGTAATATTATTTGGTTCAGTCCGCCCTTCAACAGTAACATCAGGACCAACATCGGTAGCATCTTTCTTAAATTAGTACACAAACATTTTAGTCATAATCCTTTACTCAGAAAAATCTTCAGCAAGAAAACTTTGAGCAATACTTAGCCCAACATTATAGTATAATTCTTAAGGAATACATAAGCAGCACCAGTAGCAATCGTATTTCTGATGACCAAAAGTGTAATTGTCGTAAAGGTACCCTCTGTCCTATGAACGGTAAATGTATGTATAAAGGAGTTATCTATAATGCTAGCATCAAACACAATGGTCAGATTAAATCATATTTCGGATCCACCGCTAATAATTGGAAAAAGCATTTTTATCATCACAAAATGACTCTTAACAACAAAAAATATGAAAACGCCACAGCGCTTTCTAAGTTTTACTGGCGCATCAAAACAGATGACAACACACCAGCTGTAAATTGGAAATTCGTAGTCCAAACCACGCCATTTTCCGGCAGAGTGAGGGCGATGCAATCTATATCTATCCGAAAAGATATTCATCCTCAAAAATATTAACAAAGTAGATCTACTTAATAAGCGGAACGAAATCATGAAAGCCTAAGCAAACAAAATCGTTTCTCTTAAAATATTGGAAACCCGGCTAATTTCCTCTTTATTATATTATCCTTTTATTAAATTTTCTTTTAATTTTTCTTAAGGTCATCACATCGCTTACCTCCCTTTAACCCGTTGACGGTAATATACTAGATTGAGAGCAGCGTCCCCGGTTATGACTTGAAATTTGAAACTTGAAATTTCTAACTTTTAAAGGTACATACTTTTTTTTCTTTTGAAAATTAACGCTACCTGAAATTCATTTACTACAACTTTTGCACTATTTTATTTTTTGGACTATAAAGCAACGTCTCTCACATGCGTCATCTATGTATTTTTGTTTTGTACCCGATGAGCTGGAAAATCAGCGAAACTTAAGTCACACACCCAAACGTAGGTATTTGCATATACCTTTATTGATATATATATCTTTGCTCTGTCTAACCACATCGAGCACTATTATGTTTACACCTCTTGGCTAAATTTGCTGATTATTTATTTGCTTGCCTGTGTGTACACGACAACACGCGCGTATACGGTTGCTCATATCTGGTCATTTGACTTACCTAGCCATATATATATATATATATATATATATATATATATATATATATATATATATAAACAATCACGCATAGAATCAATCAGCAATATTAATGCGATTATTTGCGATATCACATCGGATCACATCATTCTATGGATTAACAGTATTTTACATACATACATACATACATACATATATATATATATATATATATATATATATATATATATATATATATATATATATATAGTTTACGAAAAACTAGGTAATCCGTATGGGTAGACCCAAGGAGGATAAAATCCAGAGAGCTCAATGTAAATCAGAGCTAATAATTTAAAATAAAAACAGACCACTTTATATGGAACCTTTTAAAGTGGTCTGTTTTTATTTAATATATATATATATATATATATATATATATATATATATATATATATATATATATATATATAAACATAAAACATAAGACAGCATGTATTTTATATACAAAGAAACAATCACGCATAGAATCAATCGGCAATATTAATGCGATTATTTGCGATATCACATCGTTATTAGAATATGCATTTTTTAATATACATGTGAACATTGAAGTCAACACTTAGAGGCGACACACTGTTTCATGCTAGACGCAATCATCAGGCCACCATATATATATAACTTATTATTATTATTTTCTCTTTTTTTCACTCTTTATTTTAATCTTCGTTTTCTCGATATCAACTCCGCAAAAATTAATTCATCGAAATTCTTCGTATTCAGTTGAGGAACTTTAATAATCTTCTGTAGTTAAGCATATTTAACAGGGGAGATAACTCTACTTTCTTTTATTTCCACATGTCCTTCACCGCTATGCGTAAGGCTAGTGATTCGACCTCTTGTAGTTTCCCTGATATTTTGTTTCGAAAACAGTTTATGTCAACCAATCTTGTGACCTTTGTATATATCCTAGCAGTTGATACAACTTCATCTGCAGTGTAATATTGTTTTCGATACTTAATTTAAGTCAAGAGCGCGTTTTCTCATGATTACCAATGTCTTCTTGTGATTTTGGTGGGGTGGTTCTCAAAATTTAAGATATTTCTAATTTAAAAAAAAAAAAAGAAGACAGTTGATGCTTTATTTATTATTTACAAATATTTTTTTTTTCTGATTTTTAAATGTGGAAGTTATTTGCTTTGAATCCGCACTTTAACTGCTTTCAAATCCACAGTGCTTCATGCTTTTTTTTACCATTCGGACGACGTCTTCCAGGGAAACACGTGTTGCCCGTGGGTCCACAAGCAAAATTGTTTTCTTGTAGGAAACTAAGCCAAGTAAAAATGCCGGTTGCAAAAGGTCGACCTTTTTCCTACTGTTATTGCCGTGAGTAAAATAAATTTAATCTCCTCCCCTGCATTGATTATACTTTTAAATTTCATTCAATTTTCTTTGACGTCTGAGAAAATAAAAATAAAAAATGCTGTCAAATGTTTTAAAAAAAAAACTTTTCTTACATTATTTTTTATTTTAGTTAGAGTTTTTGTTTAAACTGCGACCTGAAAGAATCATTTTTTAAAAAATAATTACTTTCTCTAAATCACGATTAATAAAAAATGATACTAATTAAATTTTATGAAATTAATACGGTGTACTTTTTTTTATAAAAATGTAAATTAATTTTTTTACGGAGCCAAAAACAAAATATCCTCAAACCACATGATTTTTAATTAAAAAAAAAAATATTCTAATTATTTTTCTTAATTATTAATGACGTGTTCTCTTTTAAAAAATTTTACCATTGATTTAAACACTCCATCCAGATTACGATTATTTTTTTTTTTTACATTAAGAAATCACGTTGTTATCAGTAGGCTATATTTGTTTTGGTTTCCATAGGTGAGTGTCAGTACATTTTTTTTACTTTACTACTTACAATGAATTTACATAGCAAAATGTGTCCGCTTTTTTATAATTTTTTAAATTATTATTCGTGATCTGGATTGCTTATAAATATAAATTTTTTTTTTTTTTTTAATTTTTTCAAATTCTTTTGAATTTGAAAAAAATAATTATTTTTGGTCTTGCAAATCAAAATTCCACCATTTGCGTCAGTAACGGTCAAACAAAAAAAATATGGGGTAAATTTTGCAGTGATGCGCCAATGACTAATTTTTTAAAAATGCTTTTTTATTCTTGAATTCTGGTTCTAAAAAAGCCTGAAAAATATCAATAAAAATTGAGGAAACCCTACCATACCATTTTTGTTACAGTAAAAATAAGATGGATGGTAGATAGTAGCACTAAATTTCTTATATAAGAAAAAATAAATCGTAAATATCCTTTTTTGTCATAAACTGAGTAGCTTTCTTGAGAGGTTTCTTTTTTTTTCTTGTTATAGTTCCAGATACTTAAACAATTGGATGAAATTGGTTAGTAAGACCCTCAGATTTAAAAGAAAAGAAAAAAAAGAAAGCCAAAAATTGGGTGGGGGAATGATAGACAAACTAAACTGAACACAGTAACTTTTTTAAAACAAGTCAAATTCCCAAGTGAAAAACATTACCAGACATGAAAATTGGATTTCAGAATAATTCAAACCATTTTTGGTAAATTTGCAAATAATGCCCCTGTGACTAATTTTAAAAAAATGCATTATTCCTAGTGTAAAAAAGCCTGATAATTACAAAAATAGCAATAAAAAAAAATGAGGAAACTCTACCGTTTTTAGGAGATATTGCCAATGTTGGGTCATGGATACAGTCAGGAATCTGTGAAGGGCGCTTGATATGGTCAGGGATTGACCCCAGGAACAGAAATCTAACAAGATATTGCTTTAGGTAAACAGTGGCGACCAGGCTGTACCTGAGACTCAAGATTGGCAATATCTTCTAGTCTACCTTACATTTTCTACTCTATGATATATTTTATTTACCAACTGTTGGAAGTATGAAGTAGTGTTGTTAAACTAAAGGCAATGAACTGATTATGTATTAAAAATCATTAACAATTTTTTTTTTTTTATATAAAATATCATCAAATAGTGATTTTTAATGTTTGTAAACTGATTTGATGTCATTAAAAAAAAAAACAGTAAACAGGTCATCGTTTTTCCTGAGCATTTTCCAGTAATAATGAGTGCATTGTCATTTAAAACACTAGAAATTGTATGTCCAGAACATAAATTTTTAATTCCATGTACTACTTGGTTTAGGAATTCAGTTTTTCTTCTAGACTGGTTAAGAGCACAGTCTGCCTTATTATTTAACCCATAGCTAGAGGGAGAAGAGATGGATTCATACTTTTTCCAGAGGGTATTTGTGCGAAAGTGCATGTAACAAACTCAACTGGAATTTGCTTATGGATGTGCAGGTGGTGTAATGCAAAGGATGATGGCATGGAATGAGAAATCGGAAAGCTGAGTTCAAATTCAAGTCGGGCTCGTTTTATTCACTTACATGTAAACACCCTTGGGAAAGGCGTGAATTCATCTCATCTTTCCCGCTATGGGTTAATTACATCTATAAAAATGGTTGTTACACGCCAAAAGTCCGTCTTGCAAATGTCTTTATGAATAAAACTTATTTATAAGTAAGAGTGTACAAATGAAAAGATTATAAATTAACAAGAAAATATTGCAATAACAATCATAAATATGAATGCTGGTCCCTTTTAAGAAGTAAGGGGATACAAATGAAAAGATTTGAAATTGACAAATTTTTCTATTTCACAATGAGTTTATTTTTTTTTTTTTTTTATTCTCAATAAAATCACTAAAATCAGCCATATTGACAAATCTATCAACACGGTATAATTCTCTTTATTAAAACGTCTTTCAAAAATAGAATATGCTTTTCTGAAACTTTATTTGAGGAAGATTAACTTGTTGCAGAGTGATTACGGTGCTGTTCGATAAAAGTGACTCAACTGATTTTTTTTTTTTACTAAATGTTCTCTTCTCCGATGAAACGAAAGTTGAGCTAAATTCAAAGGGTAAGCGATCTAAAATCCGAAGAAGCTCTTTGAATTTAGCAGTAAGTACTGTCAAGCATCCGTTCAGTATAATGTTCTGGGGATGCTTTTCTTTTCATGGAACTGGTTTCTTAAAAAATATTGAAAAGACCCTCAGGAGCAAGCAGTACAAGAGAATTTTAGAGTCTTGTCTGTTCCCTTGTGCCGAAAGGGTGCAAATCGACCCCACCAAGCTCATTTTTATGCAGGATAATGGTCCCTGTCACAAATCAAAATTGATGAAGGAATACTTTGATGAGAAGCAGGTGAGTGTTATGACATGGCCGCCCCAATCTCCTGGAGCATTATAAAGTACAGGCTCTCGAGAAAGCAGTTGAGCAACAAAGAGGTTTTGTGAATTTCATATCCGAATGGAATTCAATGCTTGGAGATGAGATTTGCCAGAACCTAATCAAGTCAATGCCAAAAAGGGTTGAAAAGGTTATTCAAAATAAAGGAGGACCCAAAAATTATTAATTATTTCGAACTATATTACCTATTATAAATAAATTATTCGTCTATTATTCTTTATTTAAAGCTGTTCGGTTATGTTTCTATTGATTATATCGAAAATTATAATTATCAATAGAATACTTTAGGATGAGTAAACTTTTTTACTAGGTGGTCGGGAAGGGGTCTTTATATAAGTAAGATTAAAAATTAGTTTGATCCCAAAAACAATAGGCGTAAACATTTTTAAGTAAAAAAGAAATCAGGTGAGTCACTTTTAGCGAACAACACTGTAGTTTGTTTAAATATCAAAAGGTATTATTTGTCTGTGTGAATAAAACATCTCCACAAACATTTAATTTTGCTTGCACGACACAAAACTGTCAAATACCACAGCAATAGACAAACAAAATTTTCAATACTATAAAGCAAATTGAAAGTGAAAATTACTCGGAATTTATACTGATTTTGAAAAGTTTAATATTAGTGTTTCACAAACCAAATAATGTTTTTAATGGCAAATAAAGTGTCTTTGCTTGATATGTTAAAGGTGTATATGCCAATAAAGTACGATTTGTAATGGATAGATCAATTTGGAATTAAACAAACTGTTTTTGAAACAAATCTATTTTTTACTGAAGAATTTTTTTTTAGAACACAGTAGAAGTTACTTTTCCATTTATGATTAGGAAATATGTTTTTTAATTCACCTTTGTCAGGTTGAATTGCTTAAAAGTAAAAGTTTAATCCAAATTCAAACAAATATTATTTTTAAAATAGTTTAGAATATCACAGAATAGCATTTTTTAACATGGAGGTAAGTTTTTATGTGTTGGCACTTGATGTTTGCAAGATTTATGTCAGGGAGAAATAATTGTAGAAAAATTACATGATGAATAAAATGTCTTTCCTAGGTAAATTTTTAACTTCCCAGTCATCTTCCAAAATTTTAAATATTTTAAGCATTTTAATATTTTACTAAATTTTAGGTACTTTGGCTTTATAGTCTTACTTACAAAGACGCTTGTTGAGGAGATGTTATAAAATTACCATTAAATTTACTTTTGTTACCACTTTTATTTTCTGATAATTCCATGTAGGGATGTTAGTATTTACGAAAATTGGCAGGTTTATACTTACACACAAAAAAAACAAAAATTAAAAATTCTTTTTAAAATACTGGGGCTCACTGAATTGTAATAAGCTTTTCCATTTACGATTAGGAAATATGGTTTTTAATTTACCCTTGTCAGTTTGAATTGCTTAAAACTGAAAATAAATAATAATAATAATAAGCTTTTAATAATTAATAAATAAATAAATAATATCAACATAAAATAATAATAATAAGCTTTTAATAATTAATAAATAATATCAACATAAAATAAATAAAATAATAAATAATAATAAGCTTTTAATAATTAATAAATAATATCAACATAAAATAATAAATAATAATAATAAGCTTTTAATAATTAATAAATAATATCAACATAAAATAATAAATAAAATAATAAGCTTTTAATAATTAATAAATAAATAATATCAACATAAAATAATAAATAATACTAATAAGCTTTTAATAATTAATAAATAATATCAACATAAAATAATAAGTAAATAAATAAATAATAATAATAAGCTTTTAATGATAAATAATAATAAAATCAACATAAAATAATAATAATAAGCTTTTAATTTAATTGGTTTTTATTTAATAGTAATATAACTTTGTCACTACAAATAAATACAGAATTTTAAAAGTTCATAAAAATTCTATTAAAATTTTTAAAAAATGAAAACAATCCTTGTAAAAATTCATTATTCATCAAGAAAATGTTTTTGATAAGACAAGTATGCATAATATATTTTATTCATAAAAACAATTCTAATTAAATAATGTTATAGTTTTATTGCATTTTTTATTTTACAATTTGGAGCAGATTTTCTGTAACTGGTGGCACTGTTTGACCAAAATAATTTAATAGTTTAAATTCTTCTAGGACTTGTCCTTATAAATAATATAAAAATTAAGTACTGCAGAAAAGAATTTCTCAAAATTCCATAGAATTAAGTGTGGGGTATGAAATATTCTCACCAAAATTTTCTAAAAAAAAAAAAAAAGAAATGTTTAAAAATAATTTAATTCATTTGTCAATAAGTCCTAAAAGTTTAATTAAGATACAACAATTACCTGATTTTTACAAGAATTTCTAAATGAATATGTTTTTCAGCACAAAAAGATGCTCAAATATCCCATACAAATTATTAGATTGTTCTAATTCCATGTGCCATACCTTCAGAACAATCTACTCATGGATTAAACAAAGTGTTCAGTTTGAAATTCCAAATATCATCTGAAGAAGGCCAGAACATACAATGACCGAAATGTTATGAATATGACAATAAAGATGAGGACAACAGTCTGAACAATGTAAATAGTTACAATAACTCATCTCAGAAATAGAGACAGATACGGAAGAAGGCCGGAGTGTACAACGGCCAAAACATTGCGAATATGACAATGAAGATGAGGACAATAATCTGAACAGTATAAATAGTTACATTACCTCATCTCAGGAATATAGACAATTTATAAATTTGTTTAATATTTTCCTTTTAATCTTTCAGGTGGCATTTATAGCAAAATGGCCCGATTTTATTCTGTCGGACCACGGATAAGCACAACCAAACAAATGCTGAAAACACGGAAAAAGACCCTCCTGAAAGATATGGGTGTTCGTGCAGAACTGACACAGTGTATGTAATTTATATAGACTCTGTACAAATTTTATCTGTTACAAGGCCATGATATTGGAGCACTTTGCAAGGATCTCACTCCCTAGCAGAAATAAATTGTTAAAATCTAAGAATATGTGAGAGTCTTTCGTATGGCCACATCGCACAAATCTGACCCAAGGTCAAGTTTAATGTGCATTTTTAGAATACTAATTTAAGTAGAGTCAAAAATGGTAACTAATTTATTCAATAATTTTTCTCATCAGAATCCATTTTGCACATTTATAAATTTACCATTTATCCAGCCATTGAATATTGCTGCCATATCTGGTCTTGTGTTCTGGATATATATCTCAAGATTCTTGACAAAATTCAAAGAATGATCTGTAATGTAATTGGTCATAACCTGGCATCTCAACTTCAGTTACTTTCCTATGTGGCTTCCCTTTGTCTTTTCTACAAATATTTTAATGGCTATTGTTCTTTCCTCCTTAATGCCACAACTGCATAAATTTAAGCGTACTACTAGATTGACTACTAGGTTTCAACGTTTTAATCTTGAACTAGCTAGATGTAGACATAATCTCTCTTGGAGCAAAGACGGAAATAAACACCAAGACAGCCAAATGAGAAAAAATGGTTTTTAAGATGGCTCCTGTTCTCACCAAACTTTACAATAAATGCCTCACTGCTTCTTGCTTTCCAACTTGTTGGAAATCCTCCTCTGTAGTTCTGGTCTTTAAGAACTCTGAGGAACCTTCTGACTCCTCAAATTATCTTCCTATCAGTTTTTTTACCTCTTTTTGGCAAAGTATGAAAGGCTTTAATCAATCCCAAATTGGTTAAGCCCCCCTCATTTCACATGGCCTATTTTAAGATAAACAATTTGGCTTCTGTTTTTCTTGTCAGAATCCATTTTGCACATTTATAAATTTACCATTCATTCAGCCATTGAATATTGCTGCCATATCTGGTCTTGTTCTCTAGGCTATATATCACAAGATTCTCGACAAAATCCAAACACGGGTTTGTATTGTCATTGGTCTTGACCTGGCATCTTGGCTTCAGTCACTTTCCCACTGCTGTGATGTAGCTTCTCTCTGTCTTTTCTATAAATATTTTCATGGCAGTTATTCTAATGAGCTGCCCTTCCTTGGAGTTTCCTGTCTTAGGTATGTCAATAAACTACATCCACATCCTGCATAAGACAATAAACTACATCCAACAGCAAGACCTCTGATCAGGAGGTTTTGAGGAGCGTGGAACCACCACTTAACTGCTGGTGTTCCCAGGTTCACCCTGTCCCGGTATGGTAGCACCCCCAAACTGGGGTCAAAACACTATGAAAGTGTAAACATAGGTTTTAATACCAGCAATACATTTTTATAGACAATTATTACCAGCAATACATTTGTTGGAAAAAAAAAAATATTTCCAGCAATAAAAATCTTGTTGGCATTAAATAACCCATTGAGGTTGATATTTTTTTTTTTTTTTAAGCATTCAACCCCATGCAAAGCGGGAAGCCACTAGCACACAAGGGGTTACAGAGTTGGAGCAAGAACAAAGAGGAGTGATAGAGGAAAGGATGAAGAGACGGTTAGGGGATAGATCAGGGCATCTGGAGACATCGATTGATGTTACATTTGAATAGTTGGAGATTATAGCTATCAGGAAAACAAGAAATGGGGAGGGAGTTCCACAGGCAAGAAGTGCGAGACATGAAGCTATCGGAGTAGAAGGGACGGTTACATTTAACAGTTTTGACAGTGAAAGGGTGAGAGCGAGATGCCAGCCTAGTTGAGCGCTTAAATTCATGAAGTCTGGGAACCAGCAGCTCATCAGGGCAGTTACCATGAAAGTATTTGTAAACCAAACCAATCCTCTGAGTTTCCAGTAACCGCTTGAATCTTAATAGCATTATCACCTTGTTTGGGGTGAAATGATTAAAAAAAATTTGGGCTGCTAAATCAGGTGAAGTCAAACTAGTAATTAAATAGTATTTTGTCTATATTTCCTACTCTCCATTTGTAATTGCTGACCAATGTCCATTTTTTCTTTTTGTCTCTCTCCAGTACTGAATGCTCGTCTTAGCCAACTGAAGGGCTCCAGTGATGAATTTCATGTCCTGTGGACTGCTCATCATGAAGGCAGTTTTGAAGATCGCTGGACACAGAGTGGCGGCGGGGGTTTCTTTGAACGTCCCAATATCATTGAGAGGTTCTCAGAGGTCGTTCCACCCAATGACATGACCCCGGCATTTGTAGAGAAGCTAATGGCTACTCAGGTTAGAGTGTCTGACCTAATCAAGGATAATCACCAATTATGGTTGGATGATGTGAAATCCTTTTCAAAACAGATGAAACGAGCTAGCCCCAAGGAAAATGCGAACGTGTCTCTGGATAAGCCGTCAGCATCTTCGTTTGCCAAAAGCGATCTTGAACAAAAGAAACCAGAGTCCAGTCAGGCAACTTCAGTACCAGCTCCTCGTCTCTTACAGCGCCAAAGCAAAAAGAAAGCACCTCCTCCGCCTCAGAGCGAAGATAAGCAAGCTGAAATCCAGTCTGAGAAGGAAACGACTACCAAACCTGAGACATTGGTCAAAAGAAACGAAAAGGTTGGGCTTGTTTCAGAACTAAACACAACTTACCAGGCTAACCAAGATACACCTAGTGATGAAACGTCTTTCTATGTCGATGACAGCAACGGGGTGAAGCCGACGTCCATTCTGAAAGGAACTACCAAAGCTACATATAAGAAACCGGTTGCAAAAGGACAAGATGTCCCAAAAACTAAACGTGATACTGAGAAGTTGAACACTTTTTTTAACAACGATCTTGAGGCATACATCAATGCATGTATTTTCACAGGAATGGTAAGTTTGGAGAAGTCATTTTGTTCTTAAGAGGAAATTTCTATCTGAATTCCGGGATATGAACAGTTATATTGCAATATTTCTTGTTCCTTTATTCCTCCTGATATGCATCTGTCTTGTGGACGTGCGTACCTCAGATAAACACCTTTATGGCAATGAAAACTCTGAAGACAGCCTTGTTCATCATGTTCTTTGAAAACTAAAAGAGTGAAACTAGAAAAGGAAATAAGTCAAACTTTAGTTTAGTCCAAATATCAAAAGAAATGAAAAAATATGACAGAGGTAGCCAAAAGGTCAAATATTTAAAGGTCTATATTTAATATGACAGAGGTAGCCAAAGGTCAAATATTTAAAGGTCTATATTTAATATGACAGAGGTAGCCAAAGGTCAAATATTTAAAGGTCTATATTTAATATGACAGAGGTAGCCAAAGGTCTATATTTAATATGACAGGTAGCCAAAGGTCAAATATTTAAAGGTCTATATTTAATATGACAGTTAGCCAAAGGTCAAATATTTAATATGACAGAGGTAGCCAAAGGTTAAATATTTAAAGGTCTATATTTAATATGACAGAGATAGCCAAAGGTCAAATATTTAAAGGTCTCTATTTAATACGACAGAGGTAGCCAAAGGCCAAATATTTAAAGGTCTCTATTTAATACGACAGAGGTAGCCAAAGGTCAAATATTTAAAGGTCTCTATTTAATACGACAGAGGTAGCCAAAGGCCAAATATTTAAAGGTCTATATTTAATATGACAGAGGTAGCCAAAGGTCAAATATTTAAAGGTCTCTATTTAATACGACAGAGGTAGCCAAAGGCCAAATATTTAAAGGTCTATATTTAATATGACAGAGGTAGCCAAAGGTCAAATATTTAAAGGTTTATATTTAATATGACAGAGGTAGCCAAAGGTCAAATATTTAAAGGTCTATATTTAATATGACAGTTAGCCAAAGGTCAAATATTTAATATGACAGAGGTAGCCAAAGGTTAAATATTTAAAGGTCTATATTTAATATGACAGAGATAGCCAAAGGTTAAATATTTAAAGGTCTATATTTAATATGACAGAGATAGCCAAAGGTCAAATATTTAAAGGTCTCTATTTAATATGACAAAGGTAGCCAAAGGCCAAATATTTAAAGGTCTATATTTAATATGACAGAGGTAGCCAAAGGCCAAATATTTAAAGGTCTATATTTAATATGACAGTTAGCCAAAGGTCAAATATTTAATATGACAGAGGTAGCCAAAGGTCAAATATTTAAAGGTCTATATTTAATATGACAGTTAGCCAAAGGTCAAATATTTAATATGACAGAGGTAGCCAAAGGTCAAATATTTAAAGGTCTATATTTAATATGACAGTTAGCCAAAGGTCTATATTTAATATGACAGAGGTAGCCAAAGGCCAAATATTGCGGTGGCACCATAGGTCTTAATGGATAAAGGAAGTTGTAAATAGTTTGCTTATATGAATATGTTATAAAATTTGCAATAAGTCTACAGAAAAAAGAATGTCGCATGAAATTAAAGTACAAAAAAAAGTCAAACCTGAAAGGACTTCGATATGCTGAAGTACAGCAGTAAAAAATAAATCTATATAAACTGGCTACCTTAAATAAACGTTCAAATAATAATACAATATTAATTAAAGGAGGCCGGTGCTTAGTGAAAAAGGTAGACATGTTGTGTATTGGCAATGTTATCCTTGGGGGTAGATTTAGGAGGCTAAAAAGGAAGAACCTCGTGCTTTGACCCTGTGGTCTATTGTGCCAGTTCCACACAGTTTCGTATCCTAATGTTTAAGTAATAAAATCTGTCAGATTAATAAATAAAAAAAATCATCACTTCAGAAATTGCTTTGTTTACGTTAAGATTAAAAACTGAGTAGATATGTTTCAGGAATCTGAGAAAGATTTGTGTTTATAAGGCACTTTGCTTGATCAATGACACTGTGGCCAAGTCGGTCTAAAGCACATTGAATGTAAGAACAGTTTCTGAGTCTGAGAAAGACTTGTGTTTATAAGGCACTTTGCTTGATCAATGACACTGTGGCCAAGTCGGTCTAAAGCACATTGAATGTAAGAACAGTTTCTGAGTCTGAGAAAGATTTGTGTTTATAAGGCACTTTGCTTGATCAATGACACTGTGGCCAAGTCAGTCTAAAGCACATTGAATGTAAGAACAGTTTCTGAGTCTGAGAAAGACTTGTGTTTATAAGGCACTTTGCTTGATCAATGACACTGTGGCCAAGTCGGTCTAAAGCACATTGAATGTAAGAACAGTTTCTGAGTCTGAGAAAGATTTGTGTTTATAAGGCACTTTGCTTGATCAATGACACTGTGGCCAAGTCGGTCTAAAGCACATTGAATGTAAGAACAGTTTCTGAGTCTGAGAAAGACTTGTGTTTATAAGGCACTTTGCTTGATCAATGACACTGTGGCCAAGTCGGTCTAAAGCACATTGAATGTAAGAACAGTTTCTGAGTCTGAGAAAGATTTGTGTTTATAAGGCACTTTGCTTGATCAATGACACTGTGGCCAAATCGGTCTAAAGCACATTGAATGTAAGAACAGTTTCTGAGTCTGAGAAAGACTTGTGTTTATAAGGCACTTTGCTTGATCAATGACACTGTGGCCAAGTCGGTCTAAAGCACATTGAATGTAAGAACAGTTTCTGAGTCTGAGAAAGATTTGTGTTTATAAGGCACTTTGCTTGATCAATGACACTGTGGCCAAGTCGGTCTAAAGCACATTGAATGTAAGAACAGTTTCTGAGTCTGAGAAAGATTTGTGTTTATAAGGCACTTTGCTTGATCAATGACACTGTGGCCAAGTCGGTCTAAAGCACATTGAATGTAAGAACAGTTTCTGAGTCTGAGAAAGACTTGTGTTTATAAGGCACTTTGCTTGATCAATGACACTGTGGCCAAGTCGGTCTAAAGCACATTGAATGTAAGAACAGTTTCTGAGTCTGAGAAAGATTTGTGTTTATAAGGCACTTTGCTTGATCAATGACACTGTGGCCAAGTCAGTCTAAAGCACATTGAATGTAAGAACAGTTTCTGAGTCTGAGAAAGATTTGTGTTTATAAGGCACTTTGCTTGATCAATGACACTGTGGCCAAGTCGGTCTAAAGCACATTGAATGTAAGAACAGTTTCTGAGTCTGAGAAAGATTTGTGTTTATAAGGCACTTTGCTTGATCAATGACACTGTGGCCAAGTCGGTCTAAAGCACATTGAATGTAAGAACAGTTTCTGAGTCTGAGAAAGATTTGTGTTTATAAGGCACTTTGCTTGATCAATGACACTGTGGCCAAGTCGGTCTAAAGCACATTGAATGTAAGAACAGTTTCTGAGTCTGAGAAAGATTTGTGTTTATAAGGCACTTTGCTTGATCAATGACACTGTGGCCAAGTCAGTCTAAAGCACATTGAATGTAAGAACAGTTTCTGAGTCTGAGAAAGACTTGTGTTTATAAGGCACTTTGCTTGATCAATGACACTGTGGCCAAGTCGGTCTAAAGCACATTGAATGTAAGAACAGTTTCTGAGTCTGAGAAAGATTTGTGTTTATAAGGCACTTTGCTTGATCAATGACACTGTGGCCAAGTCAGTCTAAAGCACATTGAATGTAAGAACAGTTTCTGAGTCTGAGAAAGACTTGTGTTTATAAGGCACTTTGCTTGATCAATGACACTGTGGCCAAGTCGGTCTAAAGCACATTGAATGTAAGAACAGTTTCTGAGTCTGAGAAAGATTTGTGTTTATAAGGCACTTTGCTTGATCAATGACACTGTGGCCAAGTCAGTCTAAAGCACATTGAATGTAAGAACAGTTTCTGAGTCTGAGAAAGATTTGTGTTTATAAGGCACTTTGCTTGATCAATGACACTGTGGCCAAGTCGGTCTAAAGCACATTGAATGTAAGAACAGTTTCTGAGTCTGAGAAAGATTTGTGTTTATAAGGCACTTTGCTTGATCAATGACACTGTGGCCAAGTCGGTCTAAAGCACATTGAATGTAAGAACAGTTTCTGAGTCTGAGAAAGATTTGTGTTTATAAGGCACTTTGCTTGATCAATGACACTGTGGCCAAGTCGGTCTAAAGCACATTGAATGTAAGAACAGTTTCTGAGTCTGAGAAAGATTTGTGTTTATAAGGCACTTTGCTTGATCAATGACACTGTGGCCAAGTCGGTCTAAAGCACATTGAATGTAAGAACAGTTTCTGAGTCTGAGAAAGATTTGTGTTTATAAGGCACTTTGCTTGATCAATGACACTGTGGCCAAGTCGGTCTAAAGCACATTGAATGTAAGAACAGTTTCTGAGTCTGAGAAAGATTTGTGTTTATAAGGCACTTTGCTTGATCAATGACACTGTGGCCAAGTCGGTCTAAAGCACATTGAATGTAAGAACAGTTTCTGAGTCTGAGAAAGACTTGTGTTTATAAGGCACTTTGCTTGATCAATGACACTGTGGCCAAGTCGGTCTAAAGCACATTGAATGTAAGAACAGTTTCTGAGTCTGAGAAAGATTTGTGTTTATAAGGCACTTTGCTTGATCAATGACACTGTGGCCAAGTCAGTCTAAAGCACATTGAATGTAAGAACAGTTTCTGAGTCTGAGAAAGATTTGTGTTTATAAGGCACTTTGCTTGATCAATGACACTGTGGCCAAGTCGGTCTAAAGCACATTGAATGTAAGAACAGTTTCTGAGTCTGAGAAAGATTTGTGTTTATAAGGCACTTTGCTTGATCAATGACACTGTGGCCAAGTCGGTCTAAAGCACATTGAATGTAAGAACAGTTTCTGAGTCTGAGAAAGATTTGTGTTTATAAGGCACTTTGCTTGATCAATGACACTGTGGCCAAGTCGGTCTAAAGCACATTGAATGTAAGAACAGTTTCTGAGTCTGAGAAAGATTTGTGTTTATAAGGCACTTTGCTTGATCAATGACACTGTGGCCAAGTCAGTCTAAAGCACATTGAATGTAAGAACAGTTTCTGAGTCTGAGAAAGACTTGTGTTTATAAGGCACTTTGCTTGATCAATGACACTGTGGCCAAGTCGGTCTAAAGCACATTGAATGTAAGAACAGTTTCTGAGTCTGAGAAAGATTTGTGTTTATAAGGCACTTTGCTTGATCAATGACACTGTGGCCAAGTCAGTCTAAAGCACATTGAATGTAAGAACAGTTTCTGAGTCTGAGAAAGATTTGTGTTTATAAGGCACTTTGCTTGATCAATGACACTGTGGCCAAGTCGGTCTAAAGCACATTGAATGTAAGAACAGTTTCTGAGTCTGAGAAAGATTTGTGTTTATAAGGCACTTTGCTTGATCAATGACACTGTGGCCAAGTCAGTCTAAAGCACATTGAATGTAAGAACAGTTTCTGAGTCTGAGAAAGATTTGTGTTTATAAGGCACTTTGCTTGATCAATGACACTGTGGCCAAGTCGGTCTAAAGCACATTGAATGTAAGAACAGTTTCTGAGTCTGAGAAAGATTTGTGTTTATAAGGCACTTTGCTTGATCAATGACACTGTGGCCAAGTCGGTCTAAAGCACATTGAATGTAAGAACAGTTTCTGAGTCTGAGAAAGATTTGTGTTTATAAGGCACTTTGCTTGATCAATGACACTGTGGCCAAGTCGGTCTAAAGCACATTGAATGTAAGAACAGTTTCTGAGTCTGAGAAAGATTTGTGTTTATAAGGCACTTTGCTTGATCAATGACACTGTGGCCAAGTCGGTCTAAAGCACATTGAATGTAAGAACAGTTTCTGAGTCTGAGAAAGATTTGTGTTTATAAGGCACTTTGCTTGATCAATGACACTGTGGCCAAGTCGGTCTAAAGCACATTGAATGTAAGAACAGTTTCTGAGTCTGAGAAAGATTTGTGTTTATAAGGCACTTTGCTTGATCAATGACACTGTGGCCAAGTCAGTCTAAAGCACATTGAATGTAAGAACAGTTTCTGAGTCTGAGAAAGACTTGTGTTTATAAGGCACTTTGCTTGATCAATGACACTGTGGCCAAGTCGGTCTAAAGCACATTGAATGTAAGAACAGTTTCTGAGTCTGAGAAAGATTTGTGTTTATAAGGCACTTTGCTTGATCAATGACACTGTGGCCAAGTCGGTCTAAAGCACATTGAATGTAAGAACAGTTTCTGAGTCTGAGAAAGATTTGTGTTTATAAGGCACTTTGCTTGATCAATGACACTGTGGCCAAGTCGGTCTAAAGCACATTGAATGTAAGAACAGTTTCTGAGTCTGAGAAAGATTTGTGTTTATAAGGCACTTTGCTTGATCAATGACACTGTGGCCAAGTCAGTCTAAAGCACATTGAATGTAAGAACAGTTTCTGAGTCTGAGAAAGATTTGTGTTTATAAGGCACTTTGCTTGATCAATGACACTGTGGCCAAGTCGGTCTAAAGCACATTGAATGTAAGAACAGTTTCTGAGTCTGAGAAAGACTTGTGTTTATAAGGCACTTTGCTTGATCAATGACACTGTGGCCAAGTCGGTCTAAAGCACATTGAATGTAAGAACAGTTTCTGAGTCTGAGAAAGATTTGTGTTTATAAGGCACTTTGCTTGATCAATGACACTGTGGCCAAGTCAGTCTAAAGCACATTGAATGTAAGAACAGTTTCTGAGTCTGAGAAAGATTTGTGTTTATAAGGCACTTTGCTTGATCAATGACACTGTGGCCAAGTCGGTCTAAAGCACATTGAATGTAAGAACAGTTTCTGAGTCTGAGAAAGATTTGTGTTTATAAGGCACTTTGCTTGATCAATGACACTGTGGCCAAGTCGGTCTAAAGCACATTGAATGTAAGAACAGTTTCTGAGTCTGAGAAAGATTTGTGTTTATAAGGCACTTTGCTTGATCAATGACACTGTGGCCAAGTCGGTCTAAAGCACATTGAATGTAAGAACAGTTTCTGAGTCTGAGAAAGATTTGTGTTTATAAGGCACTTTGCTTGATCAATGACACTGTGGCCAAGTCGGTCTAAAGCACATTGAATGTAAGAACAGTTTCTGAGTCTGAGAAAGATTTGTGTTTATAAGGCACTTTGCTTGATCAATGACACTGTGGCCAAGTCAGTCTAAAGCACATTGAATGTAAGAACAGTTTCTGAGTCTGAGAAAGATTTGTGTTTATAAGGCACTTTGCTTGATCAATGACACTGTGGCCAAGTCGGTCTAAAGCACATTGAATGTAAGAACAGTTTCTGAGTCTGAGAAAGACTTGTGTTTATAAGGCACTTTGCTTGATCAATGACACTGTGGCCAAGTCGGTCTAAAGCACATTGAATGTAAGAACAGTTTCTGAGTCTGAGAAAGATTTGTGTTTATAAGGCACTTTGCTTGATCAATGACACTGTGGCCAAGTCGGTCTAAAGCACATTGAATGTAAGAACAGTTTCTGAGTCTGAGAAAGATTTGTGTTTATAAGGCACTTTGCTTGATCAATGACACTGTGGCCAAGTCGGTCTAAAGCACATTGAATGTAAGAACAGTTTCTGAGTCTGAGAAAGATTTGTGTTTATAAGGCACTTTGCTTGATCAATGACACTGTGGCCAAGTCGGTCTAAAGCACATTGAATGTAAGAACAGTTTCTGAGTCTGAGAAAGATTTGTGTTTATAAGGCACTTTGCTTGATCAATGACACTGTGGCCAAGTCGGTCTAAAGCACATTGAATGTAAGAACAGTTTCTGAGTCTGAGAAAGACTTGTGTTTATAAGGCACTTTGCTTGATCAATGACACTGTGGCCAAGTCGGTCTAAAGCACATTGAATGTAAGAACAGTTTCTGAGTCTGAGAAAGACTTGTGTTTATAAGGCACTTTGCTTGATCAATGACACTGTGGCCAAGTCGGTCTAAAGCACATTGAATGTAAGAACAGTTTCTGAGTCTGAGAAAGACTTGTGTTTATAAGGCACTTTGCTTGATCAATGACACTGTGGCCAAGTCGGTCTAAAGCACATTGAATGTAAGAACAGTTTCTGAGTCTGAGAAAGATTTGTGTTTATAAGGCACTTTGCTTGATCAATGACACTGTGGCCAAGTCGGTCTAAAGCACATTGAATGTAAGAACAGTTTCTGAGTCTGAGAAAGATTTGTGTTTATAAGGCACTTTGCTTGATCAATGACACTGTGGCCAAGTCGGTCTAAAGCACATTGAATGTAAGAACAGTTTCTGAGTCTGAGAAAGATTTGTGTTTATAAGGCACTTTGCTTGATCAATGACACTGTGGCCAAGTCGGTCTAAAGCACATTGAATGTAAGAACAGTTTCTGAGTCTGAGAAAGATTTGTGTTTATAAGGCACTTTGCTTGATCAATGACACTGTGGCCAAGTCGGTCTAAAGCACATTGAATGTAAGAACAGTTTCTGAGTCTGAGAAAGATTTGTGTTTATAAGGCACTTTGCTTGATCAATGACACTGTGGCCAAGTCAGTCTAAAGCACATTGAATGTAAGAACAGTTTCCCCTAGCAAGAAGAATGCAGGTTCAAATTCTGTTGCAGAGTGTTTTTTTTTTATTTTTTTACCCTGTAACCCATACGTTCATAAGGGCAGCATGTATACTGCAGCCACAGTAGAAGTGCTGTTTCTTGGGCAAGACAGCCTAACGGAGCCCAACCCTTTCCAGGCTGGTTTTGAATTTAGAGTTTTCCTTCTCCTAGACTGGTTGCCTCTGAAGGTTATAGGACCCAGTCTGTCCTGCTCTTTATCCATAGCTGGATGGAGAAGGAGAGAATGCATACCTTTCCCAAGGGTATTGGCACATAAATGAATATCATCGATCTGACTTGAATTTGAACTCAGCTCTCCAATTCTTCAATCCAAGCCACTATCCATTACTCCACTTAGCCTCCTTTACTCAGATTTCTTGAATATTCAGGCTAGTTGATGAAAAAAAATAAATGCAACTGCTACTACTACTCCAACAGTTTCTTTTCTCACACTTCCTGACTGTGGAACTCTTTTCTATTTATTTGCTTCCCTGATAACTACAATCTTCAAAAATTTAAATGCAACATCAATCGCCATCTTGGATCCTGTTCATCTTTTGTCCTTTCCTCAATCCTCCCTATACTCGGTCTTTTCACTCCCTGTAACCCCATGTATTTGTGGCATTCCCACATTGCTTGGGGTGAAATGATTAAAAAAAAAAAGAAATTCCATATTTGGAATTTGCATGTTTCACTCTTGGAACCGACAAGTCACTATTTGGAAATGTAATGGTTTCTTCTTTTTTTATCTATTTTGCAAATTTCTTGTATTTCTTTTAGTAAATTGCAAAACTAAATTTCTATTTAGCCTAACTGCTTTAACTGTCATACTGTTTCAGATTGACAAAGCGATGTCAACCCTGAAATTTTACTCCTGTATCCACCTGCAGTCACCAGGAGATCCGATTTACCATGTCAGTAACATCAGCATCTATAGTTCCTTGATGCATGCAGCTGCAAAGAAAGTAAGTTTCCAGAATCTGATCCTTCTTTTCCATAGTATTATCTGTTAGGAATTTATGTTAGAAAGTTCTGGATTTTTTTTTTTTTTTCCTCTGTTTATGGATCAGTGAATGATTCTTCTGGAGCAGTTGACAAGATATTTTGATTACGTGATATTTTTATTTTTTCCCCTCCTTCTTTTCCAGGGCAAATTTGGTCCTTTACAAGATTTATTCCAGCAGATTACGAAGAATGGTCTGGCGCCTTCATTGCAATGTTATGCTGCGTGTCTGGAGTGCCTTGCTCGACAAGATGTCATGGATATTGAACTAGGACAACATATTATATCTGATCTCCGAAGAGATGTGAGTCTTTCAAGAATTTGCTTTGAGGCAGATTGTGGGGTGGAAGCTTGACAAAGTTTAACCTTTCTGCCAGTGTATCAAAAAGTTAGTTATTCCCTTGACACCACTATTATTGTATGCACTTTTGGCTCCCTCAGCAACGTTTATTTACAAGATTATAAAAATATGTGAACCAAGTATAATGCAATATTTATTCCCACAATCACAAGTCCTGTAACCCATTAGGATCTAAGGGGCATCACATGTACTGCAGTCATAGTAGGAGTGGTGTGTCTTGGGCAGAGTTCAACCCCCTCCAGGCTCGTGTTGAATTCAGAGTTTTTCCTTCTCCTAGACTGATTATCAACCAAGGCTATAGGACTCAGTCTGTCCTGCTATTTTACCCATAGCTGGAGGGAGAAGAGATGGATTCATACCTCTCCCAATGTAAGCAAATGTAATGAAATTCTACTGGAATTCGAACTTGGTTCAATTTAAAATCTTTTTATTCAAAATTTTATTAAAAAAATTACAAAATTATCAAAATATGCAAACCAAGTAATAATTAATAATAAGTAATATTTATTTTGAAAAAGTTTTAAATCATTGCTAATTTTATTTTTCGTCGCTAATTTTATTTTCGTCGCTAATTTTATTTTCCATTGCTAATTTTTTTTTTTTTTTTTTGTTAATTTCAAAATAAAAATCTGCTTAAAAAATCTGCCAATAACTTAAATAAGCAATTTAATAAATAGTGCTTAATATGCTGTTGCGTGGTGGTAGCTATGGGCAAATAGTTAACCCTTAAACTGGGGTCAAAAGTTAACCCTCAAACTGGGGTCAAAACACCACAAAAGTGTAAAAATAGGTTTTAATACCAGCAATACATTTTTGTAAAAAATTATTACCACCAATGAATTTTTGAAGAAAATAAAATTATTACCAGCAATACATTTGTGAAAAAAAAACAAAATTACCAGCAATAAAAATCTTGTCAGCATTAAATAATCCATTGAGGGTGATATGTCATAAGACAGACCAAACCAGATGTGGGCCCTGTTGACAGTTGAATGACAAGGTGAGGATACGCTAGATGTGTGGAGGGTCCATTGAGAATGAAGTCCGGTAAGACTCGCTTCTCAAGAAGCTAGGCATTGACAACATTGAGTCCATGCTGCATAGCCACAGACTATGCTGGACTGGCCGTGTTTAGTGCAGTGACAGGCCTCAGGTCTGTGAGATGGTTGATTGCAGCAGAGGAAGGGGTACAGATCTAGTTGACTCAGGAGGATGTTTTTCAGAAAGACAAAGACAATTTTGGCTTCGAACTAGCTGATGCTCATGTCAGGCGTACATGGAGAGGGCAGCAGAGAAAGAGGACAGTCCAAGATGGGAGGATTTTTTTTCTTTTTTTTTTTTTTTAGAAGGACGGGGGAAAATTGTGTCTAGAACAAGCTGATGCTAGTGACAGGCATATGTGGAGAGGTAAGCTGATATCCTGTCATTCAGGACCCACCTTGCTTTGTGTGAGATTAATCCCCTCAACAACAAAAAAACATGGCTATGATGATGATCTTTGTTATAAATTCTCAAAAACAAAGAAAATATATAAATTCATTTTTATAGGTTTAGGTTTTATTAAAATTCTAATGACAGCTTTTTAAAAAAATAAACATTGCTGAGGGAGTCAAAAGTGTATACAGTAATAGTGATATCAAGGGAATAACTGTCCTTTTGACATGGGCACAAAGGTTAACATTGCCAAAGATATTTTGTTTTTCTCAATCAGCTTTATATTCTCCTCATGAAAGGAAATGAAAAGACCTGTACATTTGTATGCAAATATCCAAAATTGGGGAGAGACTGGCCCCTACCCACCACATGTTTCACTTCCCATCTGCCTGTGGATATAAAAACTCCCGGAAAAGTTCGCTGCAGATTCACAAGGGAACCAAAAGTGAAAATAAATGCTACAAGAAATACTAACACAAGTTCTGTTTTTAACAATTTGGTTATTTATTTACTGACCGAATTTCAATTTGAACCTAGCATTCCCTCTAGCATAGGTCTCATTGCCTCTCCTTACTTCTGCCATGTAACTGCTACCGATTGGACAGATGCCTCCTCTCTCTGTCAGACTCTAACCAGGTCTCTACTTATATAAGGCTGCAGGCGGAAACGTCTAACTTCTGACCAAGTGTCGCTTGACCCCACAAGATTTATTTATTATTTTACTTGGTTAAGTGGGTTACCGCTTTGAATGACAGATATCAAAGATTTTACTGCTGGCTATAAAACCCCTGACACTTCAGACTCTGATAATTTCATTTAGGACTGACTTTGTGCATGCTCAGTACCTATCATGCCACATGTTAAGAGTTTGATATTCATGTGGGACATTCATGTCACAGGTGGTAATCAAAAGCATGTTTGACCCCAGAGCCCTGGGTATGACAATAAACTACATCAGGCAGTAATGCCTCTGATCGGAGATTGGAGATATTCAGGAGCGTGGACCCACCTCTTGCTGTTGTTCCCAGATCCACCCTGACCTGGGTGGTAGCACCTGTTAGGGTCACAGCAATGGGCAAATAGTGAACCCCCAAACAAAATCAAAACAGTATGAAAGTATAAAAACACATATTTAGAGTAAAATTGCCAACAATACATTTTATCTTTAATTAAAGGCATACAATTGCATTCAAAATATATTCAGTTTAAGCCATAGAATCGTGTTCAAAATATTTAGATTTCAGCATTAAATAATCTATGGATGTTGATAGGCTGCTAAACAAAATCAACCAACCAACCAACATGAAAGAACTCTTTCATGACATTAATCCATATAATATCCAACAATTTCTTTAAGAAATCAAATTGTATTCCAAAATATAACATCAGCAAAACTACAACATAAAACACACAATATCTGTCAAAATCTCTGAGATGAGTTATTATGATTATTTACATTATTCGGACTGTTATCCTCATCTTCATTGTCATATTCACAACGTTTCAGCCTTTGTACGCTTCAGCCTTTGTCTATGTCTCTCTATATATCTGTCTATATCTCTGAGATGAGTTATTATGATTACTTATATTATTTACATCTTCATTGCCATATTCACAACGTTTCGGCCGTTGTACGCTCCGGCCTTTATGTCTATGTCTCTCTATATATCTGTCTATATCTCTGAGATGAGGTATTATGATTACTTGCATTATTTACATTATTCAGACTGTCATCCTCATCTTCATTGCCATATTCACAACGTTTCGGCCGTTGTACGCTCCGGCCTTTATGTCTATGTCTCTCTATATATCTGTCTATATCTATGAGATGAGGTATAATGAATACTTGTAATATTTACATTATTTGGACTGTTATCCTTATCTTCATTGCCATATTCACAACGTTTCGGCCGTTGTACACTCCAGCCTTCTTCAGCTGATTGGAATTTCAAACCGAACCCTTTATTTCATCACTGGAAAATATGAAAACTTAAGGAATCAGCACATATGCTACAAGAAATACTAACACAAGTTCTGTTTTTAACAATTTGGTTATTTATTTACTGACCAAAATTCAATTTGAACCTAGCATTCCCTCTAGCATAGGTCTCATTGCCTCTCCTTACTTCTGCCATGTAACTGCTACCGATTGGACAGATGCCTCCTCTCTCTGTCAGACTCTAACCAGGTCTCTACTTATATAAGGCTGCAGGCGGAAACGTCTAACTTCTGACCACTGGAAAATATGAAAACTTAAGGAATCAGCACATATGCTAGACCACAAAAATCTTTTAAGCCAACCAAGCATAGAAATGAATACAATATGGGAACAAGTAATAAGGAGTTCTAGAGAAAAACAGTTAATAACAACACAAAAATTGCAATATAAGCTCTGGTAAAAAAAATATACAATAATAATAATAACAGAAAAATTGCAATATGAGCACTGGTAAAAAAAACGGTTGCTGAGGCATTAGGTTTATAAGTCCCAAAAATTCATACACAGATGTCCTCAAGGACCCATGGCCTAGTGGATAAAGACGTTGGTTCGATCCAGTGACTAGACCCAAAGAGTTGGGAGTTCAGCTGAGTTAAAGGGAAATAACTGAGACATCCGGAAGTGGACAAAGTGGCTGAAATAAAGGGATCGATTCAAAATTCCAATCTCCTGAAGAAAGCCGGAGTGTACAACGTCCGAAATGTTGTAAATATGGCAATTAACAGTATATAAGTATGTAGTATATAACAGTTTGAATAATATAAATAATAAAACACACATATCACTGCCTCTACTAATTATGAACACGCAAACATGTTTACCTATGTACAAAAGCTGAGTATCATCTCCCATGAAAGCATAATCATATTTTTATTACTTCAAAACGCCCAAGAAAATTAAATTTTAGCTGCAAATGACCCATAAGGAGTTGATATGCTGTGAAACAAACCAATCAACATTTCAATAGATTGTACAGATTTAAACACACACTCATGCACATACATATATATATGACTTTTAAATAAGTCCCCCCCACCTTCCACTTAGGACACAATCTTTTCCCTGTGCGCAGGTGTTCGTAGCCCCGCCCACGCGACGCCAGTGCATCCGACTCCAAGAAAGAATACTCTGACTTTAGAATTTCAGTTTTTCTGTTTCTGACCAGTCCTGTATATATCGTCTCTTCATCTAACTTAAATCTAATATAAATATGTCTCCATTAACCATGTCCTGAAGAAGGTCTATTTGACCGAAACGTCTGACGTCGACAGAATAACAAAAACAAAATAAAAACAGTAAACTCACATATTCGGATTTTGCTTTGTCTTTTCCACATTTTCATCATACCGGCGGATCTACATCCACACATTTGCTTACATATACATATATATATATATATATATATATTTTCGAATGAGACTATTTATTTCAAAATTATATTGGTATATATATTTTCCAAAAGACAACCGAGTACTTTCAAACGTCATCGTTCATCATCAGGGTCAATTTTTTTTTTTTTTTCTTTAGCCAATTTCCTTGCAGCGGAATCATATTGCTACATTTCCGCTGCAAGAAAATTGGCTAAAGTTAAAAAAAAAAAAAAAAATTGACCCTGATGATAAACGATTACGTTCGAAAGTACTCGGTTGTCTTTTGGAAAATATATATACCAATATAATTTTAAAATAAAATGTCTCATTCGAAAAATATGAGAAAATACAAAAGAAAATCAGCAGGACTACGTTGTCTTTGGTGTTTAATACAACATGTTTAAAAGAAAGGATGCTGCCTAAGTACACACACACACACACACACACACACACACACACACACATATATATATATATATATATATATATATATATACAGGGTGTCCATAAAGTTTGTGTGCACTTTAAAAAATTTATAACTTTATTTGTATTTGCGATAGAAATAATTTGTAAAAAGGATTAGAAAGAAGTAAATCTATATTTTTTAAGGTTTTATTGAAATTTTATTTAAGTTTCCACATGCCCTCCATCATTAGCAATACAAAGGGTAATACGATTTTGCAGTTCACCGAAAACATTTGCCAACTGATTTACAGGAATGCCTGAAATCACATTAGTTATTTTAGCTATACGTAAAACTAGGTACATTAAACTTTATAACTTTTTTTACAGATTATTTCTATCGCAAATACAAATAAAGTTATAAATTTTTTAAAGTGCACAAAAACTTTATGGACACCCTGTATGTGTGTGTATATTTATATATATATATATATATATATATAGTAAATATATAAACTTCTCAACCACAGTTGCAGAGCAATTGAGAAGCTTTCATCAATGATGTTTATTCCTGGTGTTATTGGAGGTTTCAGGCTTTGAAACCCTTTCTCCCCAGTGACCTAACCAGTAGTGATCACCTCCCAGCCAACTTTCCAACATCTGTTGCATGACCCCACAAAATTTTACCCAACCTCTCATTGGTTTGATTTTATATAAAACAATTTAGGGAACTTATTTTACACCATTTCACCAACCAAATAATGTCATCAGAAAAATATATATACGTATTTATTTCTTTGCAGGGTTTCAGGGAAGAAGACATCTTCAATGCGTGTATTTTCAGAAGAGATGAGAGACAACACGTCTTAAAGGTAAATCATTTCATTTCCTATCACTTGCTGATAACTTTGCAGTCAAATGCAATGACGCATGGCATGGGACTCTGTAGCATGTGCATTAGTTGGAGAAGATTATTTATAGGAAATAACAAGAATAGGTTTAAAAAAAAAAATAGATTAATTTAAAAAAAAAAAACACATTCAGAATCAAAACCTTGGAGATGAAATTAAAGATTGAAAATCCTTGTTTGGCACTACATGACCATTATATAGGAGTCAGTGTGCCATAAATGCACATTCAGAATCAGAACCTTGCAGATGGGATTAAAGACTATGAGAATCTACTTGAAAATCCTTGTTTGGCACTACATGACCATTATATAGGAGTCAGTGGGCCATAAATGCACATTCAGAATCAGAACCTTGGAGATGGGATTAAAGACTATGAGAATCTACTTGAAAATCCTTGTTTGGCACTACATGACCATTATATAGGAGTCAGTGTGCCATAAAAGCACATTCAGAATAAGAACCTTGGAGATGGGATTAAAGACTATGAGAATCTACTTGAAAATCCTTGTTTGGCACTACATGACCATTATATAGGAGTCAGTGTGCCATAAAAGCACATTCAGAATCAGAACCTTGGAGATGGGATTAAAGACTATGAGAATCTACTTGAAAATCCTTGTTTGGTACTACATGACCATTATATAGGAGTCAGTGGGCCATAAATGCACATTCAGAATCAGAACCTTGCAGATGGGATTAAAGACTATGAGAATCTACTTGAAAATCCTTGTTTGGCACTACATGACCATTATATAGGAGTCAGTGGGCCATAAATGCACATTCAGAATCAGAACCTTGGAGATGGGATTAAAGACTATGAGAATCTACTTGAAAATCCTTGTTTGGCACTACATGACCATTATATAGGAGTCAGTGGGCCATAAATGCACATTCAGAATCAGAACCTTGTTGATGGGATTAAAGACTATGAGAATCTACTTGAAAATCCTTGTTTGGCACTACATGACCATTATATAGGAGTCAGTGTGCCATAAAAGCACATTCAGAATACGAACCTAGGAGATGGGATTAAAGACTATGAGAATCTACTTGAAAATCCTTGTTTGGCACTACATGACCATTATATAGGAGTCAGTGGGCCATAAATGCACATTCAGAATCAGAACCTTGCAGATGGGATTAAAGACTATGAGAATCTACTTGAAAATCCTTATTTGGCACTACATGACCATTATATAGGAGTCAGTGTGCCATAAAAGCACATTCAGAATCAGAACCTTGCAGATGGGATTAAAGACTATGAGAATCTACTTGAAAATCCTTGTTTGGCACTACATGACCATTATATAGGAGTCAATGTGCCATAAAACCACATTCAGAATGAGAAACTTGGAGATGGGATTAAAGACTCTGAGAATCTACTTGAAAATCCTTGTTTGGCACTACATGACCATTATATAGGAGTCAGTGGGCCATGAAACCACATTCAGAATCAGAACCTTGGAGATGAGATTAAAGACTATGAGAATCTACTTGAAAATCCTTGTTTGGCACTACATGACCATTATATAGGAGTCAGTGTGCCATGAAACCACATTCAGAATCAGAACCTTGGAGATGAGATTAAAGACTATGAGAATCTACTTGAAAATCCTTGTTTGGCACTACATGACCATTATATAGGAGTCAGTTGGCCATAAATGCACATTCAGAATCAGAACCTTGCAGATGGGATTAAAGACTATGAGAATCTACTTGAAAATCCTTGTTTGGCACTACATGACCATTATATAGGAGTCAGTGGGCCATAAATGCACATTCAGAATCAGAACCTTGCAGATGGGATTAAAGACTATGAGAATCTACTTGAAAATCCTTGTTTGGCACTACATGACCATTATATAGGAGTCAGTGTGCCATAAAAGCACATTCAGAATAAGAACCTTGGAGATGGGATTAAAGACTATGAGAATCTACTTGAAAATCCTTGTTTGGCACTACATGACCATTATATAGGAGTCAATGTGCCATAAAACCACATTCAGAATGAGAACCTTGGAGATGGGATTAAAGACTCTGAGAATCTACTTGAAAATCCTTGTTTGGCACTACATGACCATTATATAGGAGTCAGTGTGCCATGAAACCACATTCAGAATGAGAACCTTGGAGATGAGATTAAAGACTATGAGAATCTACTTGAAAATCCTTGTTTGGCACTACATGACCATTATATAGGAGTCAGTGGGCCATAAATGCACATTCAGAATCAGAACCTTGCAGATGGGATTAAAGACTATGAGAATCTACTTGAAAATCCTTGTTTGGCACTACATGACCATTATATAGGAGTCAATGTGCCATAAAAGCACATTCAGAATTTGAACCTTGCAGATGGGATTAAAGAATTGAAAATTAAAGCAGGGTTGTCTGACCTTTGATCCTAATGTGCTTAATTAGAAATTTACTTATATTCACCGAGCCACAAAAGTACTTTATATAAATATGCTTTTTAAAAGTTCAAAACGTTGTAAATATCAAATTTTAATAACAAATCTATATACTTACAAAAAATACTTTTAAGGTCAATGAATTCTAGCTGGTGTTTGGTTGGTACTTCCCCATAATTAAATGAAAATGAATTACTAAACCATTTTAATTCAGTTTCTATTTTGCCGAGGTCAGAAAATCTGGTTGTAAAATCTTTAAAAAATGGTTGAATCTTTTTAGCCAAACGTATTTATTCGCTCAAACATTGAACAACACCACTAGTCTTTTCCTTGTAAATTAAGTTTAGACAACATTTCCGTAATATCGAAGGCAGAATGATCATTCAAGCATTCTTCATTTTCTAAAAAAACTCTGCATCTTGCTTTGTCTGAATTGTTTTATTTCAGGTAACAATAATTGAAATCTTTTCAAAGTTACTGCTTTACTGAGCCCATCTAAGTTTTGAGAAATATCTCATGTCTTCATACTCACTTCCAAGTATTTTTTGAACTCATGATGGTTCAAGCCCTGAGACCTGATAAAATTCACAACTTTCCTGTCATCAACTCATAAAGCATGACGACACAGTTTAGTCTGGTTACTTCTTTACTAGCAATAGTGATACTTTTGCTTTTTATTCACACACACACGCACACAACATTATGGCCAACATGGTACTTCCGCATCTAAACAATGGCTTCTGTTTCCATAGTTTCCAGTTACAACATATATAAATGGTGTTTAATGGTTTGGTTTGTTTTATGGCATCTCAATCTCAATGGGATATTTATTGTTGGCGATTTTTTTTTTTTTTTTTTTTTTTAAAGTATTGCTGGTAATTTTTTTTTTTTTCCCCAAAAAGTATTGCCGTTAATTTTTTTTTTTTTTTAAGTATTGCTGGTAATATATATATATATATATATATATATATATGTATTTTTTTTTTTTTTTTTTTTTTTTTTTCAAAAAAGTAGTATTGGTAGATTTTTTATTTTTTTTTTTTAGTATTGCTGTTAATATTTTTTTTTTTTTTTTTTTTTCAAAAAAATATTGCTGGTAATTTTTTTTTTTTTTAAAGTATTGCCGGTATATATATATATATGATTTTTTTTTTTTTTTTAGCGTATTGCCGGTAATATATATATATATATATTATATATATAATTTTTTTTTTTTTTAGCGTATTGCCGGTAATATATATATATATTGCTGGTAATATTTTTTTTTTTTTTTTTTTTTTTTTTTCAAAAAAAGTATTGATGGTAATTTTTTTTTCCAAAAATCTATTGCTGGTAATATTTTTTCCAAAAAATATTGCTGGTAATAAAACCTATTTTTCCATTTTCATACTGTTTTGACCCCAGTTTTGGGGTTAACTATTTGCCCTTAGCTGAGAACCTAACAAGTGCTACTACTCCGGGTCATGGTAAACCTGAAAACAACAGCAATTAAGACGTGGTTCCATGCACCTCAAAACCTCCTGATCAGAGGCCCTGCTGTCAGATGTAGTTTATCGTCTTATCTACCCGGGACAGTTTAATACTTTGTCTGATCTCAAGAAAAATAGAATGTAAAATCCAGTTTCATATGCTTGGGTCTTATTAAAATTCTTAAAAGTAGCTATTTAAGACAGCAGAAATGATAAGGTCGGATACAGTAAGAGTCATGTCGGGAGAATAATTGGCCTTTTGACACCACTTTCTTTGTGTCTGTATGAATGTGAAATTAGTTGATAATTAATTGTGCTCACTGATTTATATTTATTGACCATTTCAGGCCCTGAAGACCCTTAACTCTCACTTTGAACCTCGACGTTCAGAAAGTGAAACAAGCTACAGAGGACATCTGCTTGAAAAATTGAATTATCCTCTACCTCCAGATCAGGTTTGTCAATAGTGTTTTCCTTGCCTTATTGTTTGTTGGTGTTGTGCTATCAGTTAAAGCAGCTTATATCATTGAAAAGGATTCAAGTGTCGGCAAACTTGGACATTCATTCCTGCAGAAAACAGTATCAAAAAGAACGGTTTTTCCATTGACACCACTATTATTTTTTTAACTACCTTTACTCCTCAGCAATGTTTATTTTTTTAAAAAAACAATGATTAGAATTGTAATAAAACCTAAACATATGAAAGTGAATTTATACATTTTCTTTGTTCTTGAGAATTACAAACAAAATAATAAACAATATTAGATTGTTTATTTACACTATTTATTTATTACACTGTTTATTTATTACATTGTTTATTAGAATGTTTGGTAAAACATTGGTTAATTGCCAATCGATTTGAACTTTATAAAACGGTAAGTAATAAGGATTTCCTTTTAAGGTTCAAAGATTTTAATGATTTAATAAATTTTTATAAATTTATGAATAAAGAAATTTTCATATTTATTTCTTTATAAATTGGCAAATAATAAACATTGCATTGTAGTCGTTGGTTTGCATTCCTAGAATGTTGTAAATAAAAATTTATTCTTGTAAATAAACAATCTAATAAATAGTGTTTAATATTTTTGTTGTAAATTCTCGAAAAAAAAAGAAAATGTATAAATTCACTTTCATCATATGTTTGGGTTTTAATAAAAAAAATTTAATCATCACTTTTTAAAAACAAACATTGCCAAGTAATTGAAGGTAGTTAAAATGATAGTGGTGTCAAAGGAAAAATTGTCCTTTTGACACACCATTTTACTGCAGGCACAAAAGTTTAAGTTTGTGGGGGAAGGGGTTGGTACATGTGTACTAAAGTACCAAATTTTGTTGTTTGTCAGTCAAAATAAAGGGAATAAATTAAATGCTCCTACATAGCATATATATATATATATATATATATATATATATACACTATTTTCAAAACAAGGAATTTATTAATGGTAATAGTCCTTAAGGCCCTTTCATCCAACATCTTATCAAGAGAAAATCGTTGGAAAAATTGATATATTAAACGAAAATAACAGCAACGAAAATGAAGAGCAAAAAAAGGGGGGGTCATGCTAAAATCAATAAAGTATAAGTATATATACTTATAGGGAGGGGAAATTGCATGTAAATAATTAGCGAGGGACAGTTAAAATAAAATATCCCCCAACAAATTAAGGGATTTCACAAAGAAAGAGTTGTTCAAAATTATTCACATAGCTGGTTCCAACAATCAATTGAAGATTTTGGAATCAATCTGTATAGGATTACGGATTCCTTCTCTTTGCCGGCAGAAGGATTTTGTGAAGTACCTTAATTTGTTGGGGGGATATTTTATTTTAACTGTCCCTCGCTAATTATTTACACGTAATTTCCACTCCCCTCATTATAAGTATATATACCTTATACGTTATTGATTTTAGTGTGTCCTCCCCACATTTTTTTTTTTTTTTTGCTCTTCATTTTCGTTGCTGTTCTTTTCGTATAATTTATCAATTTTTCCAACGATTTTCTCCTGATATGTTGGACGAAAGGGCCTTAGGGAGTATTACCATTAATAAATTCCTTGTTTTTAAAATAGTATATAGATTTTGTACCTCCGAGCATTTGTTATATATATATATATATGTGTGTGTGTATGCATGCATTTGTTATATATATATATATGTGTGTGTGTATGCATGCATATATATATATGTGTGTGTGTGTATGCATGCATATATGTGTGTGTGTGTGTATGCATATATATATATATATATATATATATATATATACACGTGTGTGCATGCATATATGTGTGTGTGTATGCATGCATATATATGTGTATGCATGCATGTGTGTGTGAGAGCATGCATATATATGTGTGTGTGTGTGTATGCATGCATATATATATGTGTGTGTGTATGCATGCACACATATATATATGTGTGTGTGTGTACATATAAATTCACTTTCATGATATGTTTGGGCTTTATTACAATTCTAGTCATCACTTTTTAAAACAATAAACATTGCCGAGGAGTAAAGGTAGTTAAAATAATAATAGTGGTGTCAATGGAAAAACCGTCCCTTTGACACTCCCTTTTTTTTTTTTTTTTTTTTTTTTTTTGTGGGCACTAAGGTCCAACTTTGCCCGAATGTGAAGACCTAAAAAGATAGTCTCTTTATTCGGAAATCACAGAAATTGTAGTTTCAAAAACAATTTTTTGTACAAATGACTCTCAGTTCATGAATCTGCAATTCTGATTACTCTTCAGTACACTACTGCATACATATGTAGGAATAAATTAGGAATGTTAAAAAAGGTACAATGGTGACCTTAAACCAGTCTTAAGCTATATTTGGTGGGAGGCACGCAGGATTAGCAGCTTGGATTAAGAAATCAGAGAGCTGAGTTTGAATTCCAGTTGAGTTCATTACATTCACTAACGTGTTAAGACTCCTGGAAAAGGTATGAACCCAGCCCTTCTCAACCCAGCTATGGGTAAATAGCAGAACAGAATCGACCCTATAGCCTTGGTTGGCAACCAGTCTACAAGAAGGAAAACTCTGAATTCAAACCACCAGCTTACTTGTATGTATTGCCTCTTTAACCTCTGAGAGGAGGTACGGGGTAAGCTCAACATCTGCGGTGCAAAAGGAACTGGCAAGCTATTACACTATTCTGCCTTGAATGTCACCATGAAGCACAATTGGGAAATGCCGGGGAGGGGGTGGACGACCATGTTGGCAGTGCAAAAATGTGCTGAATAAAATGAATGATGAATGAAAGAGGCTGATTGTCGTAAGTCCATTACACACATGGTACATGCATCCAAGATAGTCATCAGGTACGGTTTCTCATTTAATTGGCAAGCTCATCAGAACCGAGGTCAATCACTGGGTCACTAAAGAAGTGGCAGCTTGAAAATTCCAAAAAAGATATTTTATGTCTATATTTCTGAGATGAGGTACTATGAATACAGTATTTACATTAGTCGGACTATTGTCCTCATCTTTGTCGCCATGTTTGTCACAGCGCTCCTTCTTCAGGTGGTTGGAATTTCGAACTGAACCCTTTATTTCGATCACTGGGGTAGACTGTTCTAGTTCCACGTGCCATGCATATATATATATATATATATATATATATATATATATATGCTAATATAGCTAATTTTCCCTCTGAAAGTTCTCCACTGCCTTAACCGAGTATTGAACTCACACTCTTTGGGTCTGTCACTGGATCTAACCAACGCCTTTATCCACTGTGCCATGTGTCCTTGAGGACATCTGGGTATGAATTTCTGGGTATTATAAACCTAATGTTTTTCAGCAACCATTTTTTACCAGTGCTCATATTGCAATTTTGCTGTTATCATTTCATGTTTTTACCAGAGCTCATATTGCAACGTTTGTTATCATTGCTTTTCTCTGGCACTCCTTATTACTGGTTCCCATATTGTATTTATTTCTATGCTTTATCTTTTTTACATTCTTTTAAAGAAACAAAAAAAAAATACTTGCATTTTTTTTTTTTTTCATTTTTTTTTTTTGCTTTGCATCATTGAAAAGAGGAACCGTTTGAAAAAGAAAAAAAATTAAACTTTAGGATTTTATATTCATGTAAATATAGAGGATGACAGACTGAATTTGAGATTCTGATTTTTATTCCTTGCCTCTTCAGATGGTGGAAGCAAACCCATATGTCAGTGTGGTAGACAATGAATGCCTTCTCCAACAAATGGAAAAACAACAAAACAAGGAACAGCAGGACAATATAAAAATCAAATCAATTGTAAGACAGACGGTTGACAAGCCACAAATAGTAAGTATTCAAGAGTATCACTTACCTAGGAGGGCCACATATTATTATTATTTAACTCCTAAAATGTTCCCCCTCTTGATGTTGTCTAAAAGGTCTAATCAACTCTTACTGGCCAATAGGGTTCAGTTTTGTTATTATTTAAATCCTAAACTGATCCCCCACTTGATGTTGTCTAAAAAGTCTAATCAATACTTACTGGCCAATAGGGTTCAGTTTTGTTATTATTTAACTCCTAAACTGATCCCCCACTTGATGTTGTCTAAAAAGTCTAATCAACTCTTACTGGCCAATAGGGTTCAGTTTTGTTATTATTTAACTCCTAAACTGATCCCCCTCTTGATGTTGTCTAAAAAGTCTAATCAACTCTTACTGGCCAATAGGGTTCAGTTTTGTTATTATTTAACTCCTAAGCTGATCCCCCACTTGATGTTGCCTAAAAAGTCTAATCAACTCTTACTGGCCAATAGGGTTCAGTTTTGTTATTATTTAAATCCTAAACTGATCCCCCACTTGATGTTGTCTAAAAAGTCTAATCAATACTTACTGGCCAATAGGGTTCAGTTTTGTTATTATTTAACCCCTAAACTGATCCCCCTCTTGATGTTGTCTAAAAAGTCTAATCAACTCTTACTGGCCAATAGGGTTCAGTTTTGTTATTATTTAACCCCTAAACTGATCCCCCTCTTGATGTTGTCTAAAAAGTCTAATCAACTCTTACTGGCCAAGAGGGTTCAGTTTTGTTATTATTTAACCCCTAAACTGATCCCCCACTTGATGTTGTCTAAAAAGTCTAATCAATACTTACTGGCCAATAGGGTTCAGTTTTGTTATTATTTAACTCCTAAACTGATCCCCCACTTGATGCTGCCTAAAAGTCTGATTTAATGCTTTCCAACGGGTGTCAAGTATTTTTTCTTTTTAACTCACAAAATCTCTTCTTTTTTTTTTCCCCGCCCAGAATGAGAATGCAACAAATTTTTTAGATATTTGGAAGAAGACTTTGCACGAAGGGTTTAACCGAAAACTGTCTTTTTACGAGAAACAGAAAAGATGTAAGTTTTTATTTTCATAAGAATTTCCCCATGCTTCATAGCATGCAGTCTACAAACCAGTTGATCATATATCATCGTGAACAATCTGACTTTTTCTATTAGTATCTTTGTATTTACATTTGGACTATTGTCTTCATCTTTGCTGTTAACATGTTTCAGCTCTTGGGTCCTCTGGTTTTCTTCAGGTGTCTGTCAATCTTGATGACCTTCAGGGAATACAGGGGTAGATTATTTTCATTCTGCTGTCCTTTCCTTGGGATATCTAAAAACAGATCGAGTAATAACTAAGCATCATTAGCATAGAACGAGATGTGATATCCCCGGACACGGACAGTGGAAGGATTAGCTGGATTGACAAGTAGCTAAAGAAGGCCATATGGCTCAATGGTCAGAACGTTGGGATAACATCAGATAGAACAACTGTCCAAGTGGGAATAAGGTAAAAACAGTACATCTTCTGGAATGTAATGTTATATTTTGTTTAAAAGTTGAATCTGAATGATTAGAGAGCAGAAAGTCACGTCAGCAACATGGAACAGTCATAGTAACATACAAAAAAAAAACCCTAATAGATGTACCGTAGAGTCAGGTTATTGGAGAGAGAAAAAAAAAAGAATAAATCAATACACTAATCAGGTAGCAGGTGACACTCAGTGTTTTATTTTATATCTCCTTCTGCTAATTAACTGTGTTTTTTTTTTTATTAAGTATTCTGTCCAAACTTAGTATCAAGATAACAGATGGAAATAAATAAGGGAGACAAACACATCGGTAAGTAATGAAAAAGGTTTACTACACGAAGGTGCACTTAGCAATTGACCTAATGCTAACTCTACTCAACTCCGCTTATTTACAATTGTTGGCTTATTTAATGTCGACATTTGTATGAGGCACCTAGTGAGGATCAAACTCAATATTCAGCATTAATGATCAACCAGACGAGCCTTGCTAATCATTACCCTATGCTGAGTAAGATTGTTGGCTTATTTAATGTCGACATTGTATGAGGCACCTAGTGAGGATCAAACTCACTATTCAGCATTAATGGTCAACCAGACGAGCCTTGCTAATCATTACACTATGCTGAGTAAGATTGTTGGCTTATTTAATGTCGACATTGTATGAGGCACCTAGTGAGGATCAAACTCACTATTCAGCATTAATGGTCAACCAGACGCGCCTTGCTAATCATTACACTATGCTGAGTAAGATTGTTGGCTTATTTAATGTCGACATTTGTATGAGGCACCTAGTTAGGATCAAACTCACTATTCAGTATTAATGGTCAACCAGATGAGCCTTGCTAATCATTACCCATATGCTGAGTAAGATTGTTGGCTTATTTAATGTCAACATTTGTATAAGGCACCTAGGGAGGATCAAACTCATTATTCAATATTAATGGTCAACCAGATAAGCCTTGCTAATCATTACCCTATGATGAGTAAGATCGTTGGGTTATTGTTGTATTCGAATCCTTGTCACCAACTGTTGTATCTCGTGTTTTCGAGATAACAGATTGAAATAAATAAGGAAGACAAACTCGTAGGTAAGTAATGAAATAGGTTTACTACACGAATGTGCACTTAGCAATTGACCTAATGCTAACTCTACTCAACTCCGCTTATTTACAATTGTTGGCTTATTTAATGTCGACATTTGTATGAGGCACCTAGTGAGGATCAAACTCAATATTCAGCATTAATGATCAACCAGACGAGCCTTGCTAATCATTACCCTATGCTGAGTAAGATTGTTGGCTTATTTAATGTTGACATTTTTAGAAGGCACCTAGTGAGGATCAAACTCACTATTCAGCATTAATGGTCAACCAGACGAGCCTTGCTAATCATTACCCTATGCTGAGTAAGATTGTTGGCTTATTTAATGTTGACATTTTTAGAAGGCACCTAGTGAGGATCAAACTCACTATTCAGCATTAATGGTCAACCAGACGAGCCTTGCTAATCATTACACTATGCTGAGTAAGATTGTTGGCTTATTTAATGTCGACATTGTATGAGGCACCTAGTGAGGATCAAACTCACTATTCAGCATTAATGGTCAACCAGACGAGCCTTGCTAATCATTACCCTATGCTGAATAAGATTGTTGGCTTATTTAATGTTGACATTTTTAGAAGGCACCTAGTGAGGATCAAACTCACTATTCAGCATTAATGGTCAACCAGACGAGCCTTGCTAATCATTACCCTATGCTGAGTAAGATTGTTGGCTTATTTAATGTCGACATTGTATGAGGCACCTAGTGAGGATCAAACTCACTATTCAGCATTAATGGTCAACCAGACGAGCCTTGCTAATCATTACACTATGCTGAGTAAGATTGTTGGCTTATTTAATGTCGACATTGTATGAGGCACCTAGTGAGGATCAAACTCACTATTCAGCATTAATGGTCAACCAGACGAGCCTTGCTAATCATTACCCTATGCTGAGTAAGATTGTTGGCTTATTTAATGTCGACATTGTATGAGGCACCTAGTGAGGATCAAACTCACTATTCAGCATTAATGGTCAACCAGACGAGCCTTGCTAATCATTACACTATGCTGAGTAAGATTGTTGGCTTATTTAATGTCGACATTGTATGAGGCACCTAGTGAGGATCAAACTCACTATTCAGCATTAATGGTCAACCAGACGAGCCTTGCTAATCATTACACTATGCTGAGTAAGATTGTTGGCTTATTTAATGTCGACATTGTATGAGGCACCTAGTGAGGATCAAACTCACTATTCAGCATTAATGGTCAACCAGACGAGCCTTGCTAATCATTACCCTATGCTGAGTAAGATTGTTGGCTTATTTAATGTTGACATTTTTAGAAGGCACCTAGTGAGGATCAAACTCACTATTCAGCATTAATGGTCAACCAGACGAGCCTTGCTAATCATTACCCTATGCTGAGTAAGATTGTTGGCTTATTTAATGTCGACATTGTATGAGGCACCTAGTGAGGATCAAACTCACTATTCAGCATTAATGGTCAACCAGACGAGCCTTGCTAATCATTACACTATGCTGAGTAAGATTGTTGGCTTATTTAATGTCGACATTGTATGAGGCACCTAGTGAGGATCAAACTCACTATTCAGCATTAATGGTCAACCAGACGAGCCTTGCTAATCATTACCCTATGCTGAGTAAGATTGTTGGCTTATTTAATGTCGACATTGTATGAGGCACCTAGTGAGGATCAAACTCACTATTCAGCATTAATGGTCAACCAGACGAGCCTTGCTAATCATTACACTATGCTGAGTAAGATTGTTGGCTTATTTAATGTCGACATTTGTATGAGGCACCTAGTTAGGATCAAACTCACTATTCAGTATTAATGGTCAACCAGATGAGCCTTGCTAATCATTACCCATATGCTGAGTAAGATTGTTGGCTTATTTAATGTCAACATTTGTATGAGGCACCTAGGGAGGATCAAACTCATTATTCAATATTAATGGTCAACCAGATAAGCCTTGCTAATCATTACCCTATGATGAGTAAGATCGTTGGGTTATTGTTGTATTCGAATCCTTGTCACCAACTGTTGTATCTCGTGTTTTCAAGATAACAGATTGAAATAAATAAGGAAGACAAACTCGTAGGTAAGTAATGAAATAGGTTTACTACACAAGGGTAAAATTAGCAATTGACCTAATGCTAACTCTCCTCAACTCCACCTATTTCCATAAATGGACAATTCCATTCATTTATGTCCTATATGGCAGTATCGCTAATTTTTCTTCCAGACGAAACCTTGGTGTATTTACATGCACTACTTTTTTTTTAATAAATTCTTCAAGTAATTTATAGGGACTTAACTACTTCTCTTAATCTTCTGGTAATACACTGACAGCATTGTAGCATTATCAGATTTACTGTTTTTAAAACTCATAATTATTGTACCTTTTTTCTTCCATTCATGTTCAGTAGCCCCTATATATATTTTCTTTTCTATGACTTGATTACTATTTTCTACCTCAGTTTTTGCCAAATAAACTATATTTTCTGCTAAACAATTACCTTTCATAGGACAGGCACTTTTTAGTCTACCATTTCATATCGCTTTATTTTGTTTACAATCACTGTTATTGAGGAACTTTTTGTTATGATTCTCGATTATTTTTTCTGATATTTTTATCACAACTGTAACTCACTTTGATGTTATTTTTATTGAATAGTTTCCACATTTTTTCAGAAGTAGCAAAATGTTTTCTAATTACTTTTAGGAATATTCTTCCTATATTGTTTTTTACCGATTTACTAAATGGTGCATTAAACCGTTTTATTATTGTTTTGTTGTTGTTTACTATATTTTAACTCATTTTTTTTCCCCACTTTTTTATAATGTTTCGTTGTACAGACTCTTACCTTTCTACTGGCTATGGATTTATATAGGTGTTTAGTGACAATAGTAGGATGATCAAACTCAGTGCTTATGTGTAGTGGCAAAATTTCCGGGTTTTCTGTACGGTTTGTAATCTGTGAATATATTTAAACACACATCCAGGTAGTTCACTTCTATAAGTTTTGATTCTGTTTCTATTTTGAACCTGTATTGTTTAAAAAGCAATCCTAAATCTTTACGGTGCTTATAGAACTTTTACTTTTTATTATCATGAGTCTATAGCCATAGTCTCTGTAGAGACCTACTGTTTACTTATTGTCTTTATAGGATAGCTTCCACAATAAGTTCCTAATTCAGAAACTTCTGCCCTGTCATAGCTACCAATTTCAATGTCAAAGTCCAAATATTTTTTTGTTTGTATCTCATTTTTATGAAGCAATATGGATTTCTGACAGTGGGTTATAGTTTTCCTCTAATCTTAGATTTACAAACTCATGAGTTAAATTTATAGCTGTGTTTAACAGATTTTCAGAAATGAAGGGGTAGAATTCCTTGATATCATATTTCAAGTATCTATAGTGTTATTTATCTGTATTATAGAACTAATCAATGGCCACTTTGGTACTTTGCCACTGGTTTGGTTTATTTTGTTTTACGGCATATCAACCTCAATGGGTTATTTAATGCCAACATTTGTAGGATAGATTTGTATGAATAGAATATGTATTCTTTGGTTTAGATTGGTTTGATTTATTTTGTTTTATGGCATATCAACCTCAATGGGTTATTTAATGCCAACAACATTTTTTATTGCTGGTAATATTTTGTTTTGTCAAAAATCTACTTAACGGCTCAGAAACCTGGTGGGTAACCAAGACCAACACCCACAAACTTCAGACATTTATCAACTGATGTCTCCAGAACATCCTCAGTATCAGGTGTTATTTACTATATTAAAAAGCTATTTTTCAAATTTCTCCAGTTCTTTTTGTGGTGGTGTGCATTTTTTCTCTTAAAGTCAAAATTTTCAGTTATCACATTAGTGTCTTTTTTTGAGAGAAAAAAAAAAACCTTCCACCTCATCTTCAATTTTCTTGTATAGCTTTATTTTAAATTCATACCAATTTGGTAGACATCTACTTTTAAGCAAGTACCTGAAATCCACTTCTTTCATATTGTTTATCCTTAACTTTTACTTTAAGGTTTTCCATCAAATTAGGTTTGTTTACATTGATGTGACTACAAGGAGCATGAACAGGAGATGCTAGGAATTTTAAATTTAGAAGAAGAAAAAAAATTTAAATATGTGTTTCAGATGTACAATCTAGACAATTTTATTTAGATACTTTTTGTTACTAAATATCCCACATTATAACAGAAGATCTGCTAAAAATGATTGAACATAAATTTACTATGGATGAACTAGCAATTAAAGCACTTTCTAAACATTTTCGTCTTAGTAAATTATTTTCTCTTTTAATTAAAGTCACATTTTTTATGTTAAAATTGTGGTAAGGTTTGTTATAGTGAGCAACTAATGCCTTTAATGTGATGTTTTATAAAATGTCTTTTGTGTTCATGTATTATTTTATTTAAACTTCTTGAGGTTTCTCCAATATATTCTTTCTGGCAATCCTTGCAGGTGATAGAGTAAATTCCTCCTTCAAGTTTTGACTCCTTGTTTTGTTTAGTATTGATTAAGTCTTTTATTGTTTTAGATGTACTTGTGACAAATTTTGAGTTTATATAAATTCTTTTCGACTGTAGTTGTGATAGTGGATAGAAAAATATATTTTTTTGATTCGTAGGTTTTGTTGGCAGCAGCTGCTTTCTATTTTGGAATATTTTATGAACCTTTTGTTTTGCATTGAATATGAAATAGGGTATTGGAGATTTTGAAAGTATTTTCAATATATTTCTCCTCTTCATATAAATATTGAGGGCTGTAATCCAGATTTATTAAACGCTTAGAAAATAGTGGTCAGTGTACAATAAAAGAACTATAATTTATATTAATAATAAATATGCATTTTTTTTACTTCACTGGTATCGCAGTTCTGAGTTTCATGCACAATGCAATCGTCAGGTGCATGAAACTCAGAATTGTGCTACCGGTGAGGTAAAAAAAGGTATATATATATATATTTTTTTTTTTTATTTGCTTGGACATTCATGAATCCATCACACTATCATCACGGTCCTGATGCAAGGTTGGAAGGTCATTAGGGAGGCATTCTGTGTCATAACATAGCTTGTTAATGTAAGTGGTTGCTGGACAGCCAACCCATCTTGCTCCATGGCTAGGTGTCCAGAACAGTAGATCACTCGCAAGCTCTTATTTTGCTTGCCAGCAGTGTCCTGTAAAGTGCATTCTGCATTTGCATAAGATTGTCAAAATATCAGGGATGGGTCCATAATGCTGTGATTTAGTTGGATGTTGTCTCCAAGAGATGTCAATTATAGCTCTCAGCATCCAAGTGTAGGTTCCATCAGGATTAGACTCTAGGGTTTTAGTTAATGTCCAGGCAGTGGCACCAGACATTAAAACTGCTTCTACGGTGGCTTGAAAGAATCTCCACTTGAGTTTGTCTGGTAGATTGACAAAGCCAAATGATACAATGTAATACACACATACTTCAATCAATCTTAACATCTTCAAATCATGAAATGTAATGATTATGACGCACCATGTGCTACAAGCTAATCCAACAGTCGAAGCACCAGATTGACAAAACCAAATGATACAATGTAATACACACATACTTCAATCAATCTGAAAATCTTCAAATCATGAAACGTAATGATTATAACACACCATGTGCTACAAGCTAATCCAACAGTCGAAGCACCAGATTGACAAAACCAAATGATACAATGTAATACACACATACTTCAATCAATCTGAAAATCTTCAAATCATGAAACGTAATGATTATAACACACCATGTGCTACAAGCTAATCCAACAGTCGAAGCACCAGATTGACAAAACCAAATGATACAATGTAATACACACATAGTCTGTCTATATTTCTGAGATGAGGTATTATGTACAGTATTTACATTAGTCGGACTATTGTCCTCATCTTTGTCGCCATATTTGTCACAACGTTTCGGCCGTTGTACGCTCCGGCCTTCTTCAGGTGGTTGGAATTTCGAACCGAACCCTTTATTTCGATCACTGGGGTAGTCTGTTCTAGTTCCACGAGCCATGTTTGATGGATGTCAGTTATCAGTTATCTCCTGCTAATTTTCCTCAAGGACACATGGCACAGTGGATAAAGGCGTTGGTTAGATCCAGTGACAGACCCAAAGAGTGTGAGTTCAATACCCGGTTAAAGCAGTGGAGAACTTTCAGAGGGAAAATTAGCAGGAGATAACTGATAACTGACATCCATCAAACATGGCTTGTGGAACTAGAACAGTCTACTCCAGTGATCGAAATAAAGGGTTCGGTTCGAAATTCCAACCACCTGAAGAAGGCCGGAGCGTACAACGGCCGAAACGTTGTGACAAATCTGGCGACAAAGATGAGGACAATAGTCCGACTAATGTAAAAACTGTAATACACACATACTTCAATCAATCTTAACATCTTCAAATCATGAAAGGTAATGATTATGACACACCATGTGCTACAAGCTAATCCAACAGTCGAAGCACCAAATTGACAAAACCAAATGGTACAATGTAATACACACATACTTCAATCATGTGCTACAAGATAATCCAACAATTGAAGCACCAGATTTATAAAACCAAATGATACAATGTAATACAAACTTAATCTAATCCTGCTTGATAGCATGAAATCTTGAATGGTGATGGATCAGACACTTCATTTACTACAAACTAATTCAATGATAGAAGTATCAGGTTTATAAGACCAAAATAAGATGACATAATTAAACCTAATCATTAACGGCCATCATATGTCACAAAACAGTGCCAAATGTCACCATGTAATAAACACCTACTTCAATCCATCTTGATAGAATTAAATCATGATTAGTTATGATCCTGACACACCATATACTACAAATTAATCCATTGAAAGTAATACCGTGTTTACAAGGCCAAATATTTAAATCTAAAAAACACTTCAATCCAACTTAATAAGATCAAATCATAACTTGTAATGAACTTGATATGCCACGTGCTACAAGCTAATTCAATAATGAAAGCACCATATTTATAAGGCCAATGTAAAATAATACACATCTACTTTAATCCATTAAGATTTAATCCTTTAATCCTAAATGTTGAATGGTTTTGATTCTGATAATGCATGTAGTAAAACCAAATTTAATATTATATGTAAACCGGGGTTTGGCCCAAGTATGGTTAACGTTTTGTAAATTAAATGCAGATAAAAAGATTTTCTTGTTTTTCTGACTCTTCTTGCAGTTGACAACCGAATGAGCCTCTACCCATACATGAAGCTTTTCTCACCAGATGTTTATGTTAACATCATGTTAGAAGTGAGTGTTTCTTCAATACTCTTTCCCTTGTTGACCCACGAAATTATACCCCCTTCCCCAAGGAATAGTTACTTCATTGATATTTCTCTTTTAATTAAACAGTCAACATTGCATGGATTTTAGCCACATGATGTTATGGCAATAAAAATATCTTCTAATTCTGTGTGATGCCATGATCATGCCTCCAGGAAATAATGAAGCAACGCTATATCCTTAATACTTGATATAATACAAAAATATCGCGATGATAAAATCGTACATTATTTACATTATTCGGACTATTGTCCTCGTCTTTGTCGCCATATATATTACAACGTTTCAGCCGTTGTATGCTCCGGCTTTCTTCAGATGGTTGGAATGTCAAACTGAACCCTTTATTTCACTCACTGGGGTAGGCTGTTCTAGTTCCACGTGCCATGTCTAATGGATGTCAGTTATCTCCTGTTAATTTCCCTCTGAAAGTTCTCCACTGCCTTAACCTGGTCTTGAACTCACATTCTTTGGGTCCTGTCACTAGATCTAACTAACGCCCTTATCCACTGTGCCATGTGTCCTTGAGATTGTGAATTCAATACCTGGTTAAGGCAATGGAGAACTTTCAGAGGGGAATTAACAGGAGATAACTGATAACTGACATCCATTAAACATCGCACATGGAATTAGAACAGTCTATCCCAGTGACCGAAATAAAGGGTTCAGTTCGACATTCCAATTACCTGAAGAAGGCAGGAGCGTACAACAGCTGAAACGTTGTGATAAATAGGACAACAAAGATGAGGACAATAGTCTGAATAATGTAAATAATGTACATAATACCTCATCTCAGAGATATAGACAGATACTGAAGGGCCGAAACGTTGTAATAAATATGGCAACAAAGATGAGGACAATAGTGTAAATAATGTACATAATTCCTCATCTCAGAGATATAGACAGATAATGATAAAATCGGTTAATTATTTATAACTATTTATACTGGGACTCATGCATGCAATCACAAGTAGTCCATAATAATATTTAAAATTTTGAAATCATATTTATTTTTTGGCATATAAATTTTTTGAAACTATTTCTAAATCTTTGATTGTCTTTCAATCATTCTGCCTCACCTGCTATCCTCTTCCATCGTGCCTACGAGGTGCACTGCACCATTTGGGAAGTACTGCTCTAGATTGTCAACCACTTACAACCACCCACCCACCCACTCAGCTGAAAAGAAAAGGATTTCTTATATTAATTACATACTTACCTGTTGTAAATGTTCCAAATAAAGGAGGAAAAAAACCCAAAAAAAATAAAAAGTTGAAAAAGAATTACTCTAGATCAGTGATTCCCAAACTTATTTTTCTCTAGGCTGCATTTTTGGAATGCAAATTTGCTCATGGCTCACCAAATTTTATGTGATAAAAAGTACATTTAAAAATTTAAAAAAAGAGAGGGTTAAAGGGAGGTAACTGCAGATTCAAAGTCAGAATATTATCATTGATAACTCTCTCCTCCAATTTGCAGACCCTAATTACTATATTCTTAATACTTGATAGAATGCAAAAATATCGCAGTGATAAAATCAGTCAATAATTACTTATAACTATTTATACTGGGACTCATGCATACAATTACAAGTAATCCATAATAATATTTAAAATTTTGAAATCATATTTAGTTTTTGGCATATAAATTTTTTGAAACTGTTTCTAAATCTTTGATTGTCTTTCAATCATTCTGCCTCACCTGCTATCCTTTTCCGCCGCACATCTTTGTGAAGTACTGCTCTACAGAATCAATCGTCATATATTAAGATGACAATTTTTATCATTTATTTAAAATCATTAAATACTATTTTCTCTTATACATTGTTAATCAGCAAGCTGACTTCCAATTGGCTTTGTTATATTTACACTCAGGCAAATACCACTGGGAAAGGGTATAACTCCACCTCTTTCTCCCATCTATGGGTTAATTAGTAAAACTTATTTCAAAAAAAAAATTTCTTATAATCTAAAAATATTTTCTGGCTTTAAATAACCTGAAAAGGGTTGATAAACCATAGAAAATGGATCAATCAATCAAAAGACAACCCCGGCTAATAAGAGTATTTTTTCATTCCTCTTCAAAACTGTTATTGCAGTGTTAGTTTGATTGATTCATTTTCTATGGTTTATCAACCCTTTTCAGGTTATTTAAAGCCAGAAAATATTTTTAGACTTTTGAATTTTTTTTTTTTTTAAGATAATAATGGTCTTAGTGATAGCTGGGAGGAGAAGAGGAGGATTCTTACCTTTTCCCAGGATATTCGTGTACAATTCCAAGCCATTATCCATTACACATCCAAGCTTACAGTACTTGCTATTCCCATGCCATAACCCGTATAAGTACTGACCAGGCTTGATGCTTTTTAACTTTGGTGATCAGATGGAAACCAGTGTTTTAAAGTGATGTGGCTGAAAGCAGTGTTATTTTGAAATTTAATCTTTATTTTTCAGGAAGCAACAAAATTAGCCACAGACTCCGAAACCTTCAGTCCAAGTCTTGGATTTTTATGGCAAAGAATGGGGAGCCGAATATATTATAAGACCTTATCGAAGACAAGATTAATTCTCTTGTAGCCAAAAAGGTAAATATTTAATTCTTGTAGAGCATGAATTAAAATGCAATAAAGTTGGATATTGTTTTTCTTATTAGTTTGAAGATAAGCAGTGCCTTGACCACAAGGTTATCTACAGTATATTTGCTCCCTGGCTCTTACAACATTTCACCATTCCTGGCAGAAGTTCTGATATCACAGTGCCAGATATCTACAAACAAAAGTGACCAAAAGAAAAAGAATCTTAATGAAATCGGGTAGATTAAAAAAAAAATTAATTTCAAATTCCCAGCATCTCTCATTCATGTGTTGCACCAACATAACAATTAATTTTTACTTGAGATACAAGGAAGAACGCAAGTACATTGAGGATTCTTTCTTGTCGTTGGTTCCGGTAGCAAAGAACGGTCTGATCTTAATTGGTTAAGAGATTTGAAACACCAAGCAGAGTGTGTTTTACTTGGGGAAATATCATGAAAGACATTTTCTAAATCATACATATGCATGATAATTGTTGATTCTTCATAAAATTCAAAAAAGCATCTGCCATATTATTGGTCCTGACCTGGCATCTCGGTTTCAGTCACTTCCCACTGCCATAACAGATTCCTTGTGCCTTTTCTATAAATACTTTCATGGTAATTGTTCTGATGCACTTTTCCTCAATGGTATCTAGACTTTACAAATTTAAGTGCAGTATGAGATTGGTGGCAAGGTCTCCTCATTTTTCAGTTGAAATGGCGAGAGATGTAAGCCTAAGTTTTATGCTAACATTTTCATTGTAAATGCGCTGTTATAATTACTTTAAAATTAATCGTTGTGGTTACGATGTTTGGTAAACAAGCGTGCACAATGCAAGGGGGATAAACAGAGATAGTAAATTGCAACACAGCATTATATGTTAATGAGATCAAATGCATTTTAAAAGATTGCTACTATACTTGTAATGAGTTTTGTTCAGTGTTGGTTGATTGCTTTTGATAGAGATGGCCTTGAGAATTTAAAGTTGGGTTAACAAAAACTGAAATGCAATTGAAGAAACTGTTATGGTTACATCTCGTCATTTCAACTATAAAATGATGAGACGTTTGTACCAATCTAGTACTGTGCTTAAATTCACAAAATCTTAGCACCATCAAGCAAAGTTCATCAGAACAATAACCTTGAAAGTATTTATAGAAAAGGCACAGAGAACCTATGTAAGAAAGTAACTGAAGCCGAGTTGCCAGGTCAGATCCCAATAACATTGCAGCTTTTTCTTTGTATCTTATCAAGAATCTCTAAATATATAGCAGGATTACCAGATCTGATGCTGCAGCAATATGCAAAGCATGGCCGAATGATAATAAACTTATAAATATGTAAGATATTTTCTGGCAAGACAAATTGTTCAGTATGACACAGTAAACCAACTTTTCTAGCAATTGGTACAAGGCAATATCTTATCAAGAATCTCTAAATATATAGCAGGATCACCAGATCTGATGCTGTAGCAATATGCAAAGCATGGCCGAATGAATTAATTCAGTCATGTCAGCAAAATATATTAGCCGAAGAAGACACAATAGCTCGCTCTCCTGGAGGTTATCGTCAGCTATACGAATGGAAGGGAAAAACGGTTCTCTCAGATGATGAAAAGAGATCAGTTTCGAAATTTGTTCATATGAGTTGAAATCTGGTGCGAGAAAAGAGATTAATTAATTTGAAAATAACTATTCAGTCAAACCAACCTGAATAACATCCTTAACTTTATAAAACTGAGTCTTTGCACAAAGATGTAATCTCTTGCAACCTTAAAAGAAATATTTTTCTATACTAGCTTTTGAGCCAAATACTTACTTACAAATAATAAGTATACTAAATTAAGGTTTTGGCACTAAGATGACCTACAGAGATTGATGTACTGTTAACCTTTACCACACTAATTTCCTTCTAGAATTGTTCAATGCATTTTTTTATGGATACATAAACACCTACTGTTTTAAAATTGTTATAACTTTCTTTATATTGTGTGTATAGATTTTATAATTTATAATGAGTAATATTTTGATGTAATGCATTACGTTTTGCATGCATGTTTTGATCTTGGAAACAAAAAAAATTGAAACTCAAAATAAAAAAAACAAAAAATAAAATACACATTAACAATTTAACATACTTTAATTCTTATTACTCCTTGTGGAGTTCTGGGGTGCAAGAAGAAACAAAATGGCTAAGAAGGCTTTCATTTCACTGAAAAAGTGACATGTTTCTTTGTGTTTATATACAAGAAGACACAAACATTTGTTTGGTCATTCTTTCACCTGACTAGCATATTGTCTTGTAAACAAATAAAGTTATTATTTAGTCGTTTACAAATAAACTAGATAATTCACCTCCAGAAATGCTATCAGGTATATTGATGGTCACCAGTATCTTCCACAAAATTAGTCAGCCATGGATGATAGTAGCCGCTTCTGGTCATCAATATTTTCCTTCATGTCACTCGCTTAGTTATCATCTTCAACCATTTCACCATCAATATCCGCTTGAGTAAAGCCTTCAAAATCATCATCAGAGTCTGAATCAAAGAAAAATTCCTGAATAAAGGCTTTGTTGGATGTTGATGCAGCCATTTTTGTTTACAAAAAATTATGAAAACATTAATGTGGGTTTAATTGATGTTACACCTTGTGTACTCTAGAAGAATTGAAAATGGCATCAGAAAACGGAAGTTTAGCCTCGTCCCAAAGCATTAGGATGCAATTTCCAGCTTAAAATACCAGAAATAACAATTGACAAGTGTTTATTTAAAGCAACCATCTCAAGGCAACAGAATGCACCTAGAGTAGCAAAGGGAGAGAATGCTGCAGTGACAGTTTTTCACCTCTGGCATGGTAAAGGTTAACTCCCTTGAAAGAGAGTAATGATGGCCATTCATCAAAATTCATTCAATTTTACAATGAATCCAAAAGTCTTGGACAAAATGAGCAGCCACATTCAAAGACCCAAAATAAAGGAAACATTTTATTATTCATTAGCGATTCTTATAATAAATAATATAAATTCTATATAAATAATGATTTATGATGATGTTTGTTTCATTTTTCAAGATGAACCGTTTATATCGAGACTACATTGAATTGTACAATGACCCTAACCTGGAAACACTGAACTATCGTCTTTTATGGCAGCAACTGCAGATAAAACATATAGACGGGCCAACTTTAGTAAGTTTTCTTTTTCCTTATTTTCTTTTTCTCTCTATTCGTGATTAGATGTTTGAGGAATGGAATATTTTAGACTGATAGCTGTTCACATTTTCTAAATGTAACAGGCAGTTTAATCAGATTACTGTTTCATTTATACACTGAATGAATATGCAACGAACTAGTAATAAAATAATAGGAATAATGAAGAGTGGATCTGGCCAGAGGGTTGGGATAAAAAGCATCAATAATAAGATGGAATGAAACTAGTAATAAAATAATAGGAATAATGAAGAGTGGATCTGGCCAGGGGGTTGGGATAAAAAGCATCAATAATAAGATGGAATGAAACTAGTAATAAAATAATAGGAATAATGAAGAGTGGATCTGGCCAGGGGGTTGGGATAAAAAGCATCAATAATAAGATGGAATGAAACTAGTAATAAAATAATAGGAATAATGAAGAGTGGATCTGGCCAGAGGGTTGGGATAAAAAGCATCAATAATAAGATGGAATGAAACTAGTAATAAAATAATAGGAATAATGAAGAGTGGATCTGCCCAGGGGGTTGGAATAAAAAGCATCAATAAGATGGAGAAAAAATAGTAATAAAATCCTCTATATATTAATAATTTTCTTTTTTAGGACGTGCCCAACAAATATTGGCCTGTCCATGTCGTAAAAGGAGTGAGTATAATTTTTATTGATCTTTTTTCAAAATATTCCAATCACACAAATAGAATACCTAAAAACATTGCCTTTGGGGGATATATACACGAAGTGTTGATTCTTTTATATGGTTGCTAGAACGTATATGGGTACATGTATTCATATATATAATGTGCGTGTGTATTGTGTATGACACACGTTGTTGTTTTTTATATGTAATTTGATGTATGATTGTCTTGCCAATGTATACATCATCTATAATTCTAAATTAACATGTTTAGTATTATTATCTATACATTATTTTACTTATATTTTTCAATTTTTTTATTTTTTATCTTTCGTTATTCTTTAAAATCCCTTCATTTATGATTGATATTATTATATTTATTATATTTCTTTTTTTATTAGGGTAACTAATTTGAAATTGATTTTATTTGTCCTGCCTAAAATAACAGGCCATATTGTTCAATTTCCTTTATCTCCTGATCTACAAAGTTTCACACTTCAAGGGAAAATAATTCTTGGCCAGGCCATTCTTTTTTTAGTTTACTACTATCCTTTCATTTCTTCCTTCTTCCCTCTCTTCGCCCCCCCTCCTCGCCCCCTCCCCTCTCCTTGCCCCCCTCTCCTCGCCCCCTCTTCCTCTCTTCGCCCTCTCCCCCTCTCTTTGCCATCCCCCCTCTCTTTGCCATCCCCCCTCTCTTCGCCCTCTCCCCTCTCTTCGCCCTCTCCCCCTCTCTTTCATGTTTTAAAAAGAAGGAACGAGCCTCGCGAAACAGAGTGGCTCTTGCAGCGTGTCTCACTGGCGACGGTTCGAGGTAATGCTTTCTCCATCATAGCGGCTGGCAGAGGATAGAAAAAAATTTGTTGATAGTTACGTTGTCCTGAATTGTCATCATTGGCCGACTGAACTTGCTTTGTTTCAATTATTGTTTCCCTTAGATTGAACTTACCGTTTCTTTTTATACTATAATGTATTTCAGCGTTATCCAATAAATCTCAGCAGTAAACTTTATAATAATCTGTTATTTTTCTTTCTTCCTCTCTCTCTTCTCTTCTCTCTTGCTTTCCCTTCCCTCTGTCAATCTAGTATATCAAGCCAATGAAATTAAGAGCTTTCGGTCTGAAGAGATGAATATATAGAAATATTCATGAAATAAATTATAGCCAAAATGGATCTTTAAGTTTTTCTTCTTGATTCATTATTTTATATATATATATATATATATTTGAAAGTTTCTCAGAATTAACCTGTAGAAAAGACAATATTTATAAATATAAATGACAATAGGAAAACTGTAATAGTTGCCGACGCGTTGCGTCCGATGTGGACTTTTTCAAGGCAAAAAACGAAATGAATTTATTTAAACAAAGTAACTAATAATAACAGAACAAAATGTCCTTAGCAACTGGAAGAATTTAGAGAATGCTATTTTCATACTGTTAACTGAAAATTACATCAGTTACTGTCACGTATGGAGTGCCGCCATTGAATATTACCCAAATATTAATCTACGGCTCGGCTTTTTCCCTATTTCACCTTTCTTAACAGAATTACTTCTCTCCCAAACAAACATACACAACAGTATCGTGAAATCAAAAGAAAATGGTTGAATCCGTCAACAGAGCAATAATAACAATGTCTCCACACATGACAGTAATTGACGTAATTTTCAGTTAACAGTATGAAAACAGCGTTCTCTAAATTCTTCCAGTTGTTAAGTACATTTTGTTATTATTAGTTACTTTGTTTAAATAAATTCATTTTTTTTGTTTTTTTTTTGCCTTGAAAAAGTTCACATTGGACAAAACACATCAGCAACTATTAGTTTTCCTATTGTCTTTTACATTTATTTATAGATATATATAATATATATATATATATAATATATATATATATAATATATATATATATATATAAGGTTAATAGTCAGAATTGAATCAGATCAGGAAACAGTAGTATTAAAAAGTGCTCAATACATGTGTGAAAAAATAATAGTAAGAATAACATGTAGAACTTATATACATATTAGGAGGCACGGTGGAGTAATGGTAACGGCTCGGATTGAGGAATCAGAGAGCCGAGTTTGAATTCCAGTCGAATCCATTACATTCACTTACATGCTAATACCCTTAGGAAAGGTGTGAATCCTCTTCTTCTCCCTCCAACTATGGGTAAATAGCAGGACAGACTGGGTTCTATAGCCTTGGATGGCAACTGGTCTAGGAGAAGGACAACTCTGAATTCAAAACCTGTGGAGGGTCGTTTGGGGACCTTGTGGCATTCGCTGCACCAGGTCCCTGTATTCGTCCCTCCAAAATGTGTGGATGGCCCTGCACAAAGCCTTCACCACTATAATCAAATCTCATGTGTCTGTGTCGGGCTTTCAGTTTCTAGGAACTGATCTGCCTGACCCTCATATGTCGAATTCGACAGGAGAGTCGATCATATATATATGAGAGAGAGAGAAAGTTGGGATGAAATGTAGATTGTAATCTGGCGGAATGGTATGATAAAGAACAAATAGAAACATTTATCAATCTAACGTTTCACTTTTTATTATGATGAAGCGTTAATAAAAGTGAAATATGTTAGATTGATAAATATTTCCTATTTGTTCTTTCTAGTTCTGGGTATGACAAACTACATTCGGCAGCCAGGCCTCTGATTGGAAGATTGCATGCTTTGGGGAGCGTGGAACCACACCTTAATTGCTGTTGTTCCTAGGTTCACCTTAACCAGGGGTGGTAGCACCTGTTAGGGTCCCAGCTATAGGAAAATAGTGATTTCCTCTCCCCCTCCCCCAAACAAAACACTATGAAAGTATAAAAATACAAGCAATACATTTTTATATAAAAAATTACCAATATATTGTTGGTAATTTTTTATATAAAGATGTATATGTAAAATACAAGCAATACATTTTTATATAAAAAATTACCAATATATTGTTGGTAATTTTTTATATAAAGATGTATATGTAAAATACAAGCAATACATTTTTATATAAAAAATTACCAATATATTGTTGGTAATTTTTTATATAAAGATGTATATGTAAAATACAAGCAATACATTTTTATATAAAAAATTACCAATATATTGTTGGTAATTTTTTATATAAAGATGTATATGTAAAATACAAGCAATACATTTTTATATAAAAAATTACCAATATATTGTTGGTAATTTTTTATATAAAGATGTATATGTAAAATACAAGCAATACATTTTTATATAAAAAATTACCAATATATTGTTGGTAATTTTTTATATAAAGATGTATATGTAAAATACAAGCAATACATTTTTATATAAAAAATTACCAATATATTGTTGGTAATTTTTTATATAAAGATGTATATGTAAAATACAAGCAATACATTTTTATATAAAAAATTACCAATATATTGTTGGTAATTTTTTATATAAAAATGTATTGCTTGTATTTTAACACATTTTCAACACATACTAACAAATTGTAGCAACTTCAGCGAAATCTGTTTAAAATACTACCGAGCCACCAACATAAATCCATATAATATCCTACAATTTTTTTAAAGAAATCAAACTGTGTTCCAAAATATAACTTCAACAAAACTACAACATTAAACACGCATATCTCCACCTCAAATGATCATGTCGACACAAACATGTATTTGTACAAAAGCTGAGTATCATCTACCATATATTCAATTGTGAAAGCAGAATAATATATATCATATTTTTTATTACTTCAGAGCACTCAAGAAAATGAAATTTCAGCATTAAATGACCCATGAGGAATTGATATGCCATTAAACAGATAATTCAATCAAGAAAAAGTTTTATCTTATATATGAACACACACACACACACACACGCACACATTTTTTTTCTTTCTGATGAACATGTGAACTGAACATATGAAAGTGTAACCTAAACTCGGTCAATTTTGATTTTGTTTTTTGTTTTTTGTTTCTGATTCTGGTCAATGCCATGATGCCTGGTTCTATATCTTGTCTAAAATTCTTGATATATTTTCCAAGAAAGTAAAACATTTTTTCCTAGGCTGGCGATGTTCAAATCGCATTTTAACCACTGAATAATCTTTTTGATGAAAATTGCATAAAAAAAATAAGTGTGGCTTTTGCTTGTTATCTACAAGGAAAAAATATCTACACTGTACAAATTTTATTTTGGAATGCTGTCGACATAGTATGACATGTTATAATAAATATATATATATATATATAACATAAAGAAGATGTAATAAAAATATTAAAAGATTAGGTTTAGATCTCATTGTAGATCACAATATAAAGTGTAGATCGCACACCAAAGTAGATTCATGACTTGTACATAACAAGCAAAAGTAGCACCAAAAAATTCTTTCTAGTTTTAAAAATGGTAAAAATAAATACCTGATGTTTATCATTGTATTTATTTTTTTCAGATTGGTCGAATCCTGTTTGATATTATCCTCTATGATTTGAAGATCAACAATTCAAATGTTAAAGACCAGACGTATGTTGTGATTTTTGTTAATTTGGGTTACACTCCTTTGTGTTTTGATTGCGACACTTTAGGTCTTTTATGTTCTTTAACCTTGCTGTTGTCTTAATATTATTAGCCTTCTCTCAAGAATATTCAGTCAACTTGTTTTTATTGCCTCCTCAGCTAAAACTCGATAAAAACAAGTTCCAATCAATGGTCAATTGCGCTGCTTCTGTTAAAGAGGTAAAATATATCCCAAGCGGCATGCAGTTACAAAGGCTTTCAGCCATATCACATTGAAACATCAGTTCCTGTAAGATCATCAAACAAGTTAAGCAATGTTGAACCCGGTCAGTAACTAGATGGTTACTGACCTATTTGGGAATTATAGGCATTGTAAGCTTGGATGTGCAGGTAGTGTAATGGATTACTGCTGAAAAATTGGAAAACCAAGTTCCAATTCCAGTTGGGTTTGTTATATTCACTTACATGCAAATACCCTTGGGAAAGGTACAAATCAACTTCTTCTTCTCCACCCAGCTATGGGTTAATTAATAGGACTTTTATCATTAAATCATAACTGTCTCGAAAAATTCTTACCATCTAAAAATAATTTCAGGCTTTAAATAACCTGCAAATGGTTGATAGACTGTAAAAAAGCCCAAATCAATCTAAGTATAAATTCAGGTGTGAATAGTAAAGAGTCTTTAGACAAGAAGGGAGGCTTACCTAAAGAAAGGAGAAGTTAAAGCAGTTCTCAGCTCGCCACTTTGAGGTCCTGTCGGAGAGAGAAAAGCATTTTCTTGCTGAATATGTATGGCCACTCTGTCAATTGTGGGTTTCACCACTGTGCTTAGCATTTCAGTGTAGGCAATAGCCATTGACCTTGAGACTCTATTTGATAGTGTCTTGGTTAGACAGATATGATTCTGGTTTCTTAAAACACCCAGAAATATCAAGATGAACATGAAGCTTGGATGTGCAGGTGGTGAAATGAATAAAGATTCAGAATGAAAAATCAGAGAGCCAAGTTCGAATTTCAGTTTGTTCCGTTATATTCATTTACATGTGAATAACCTTGGGGAAAGGTATGAATCTATATCTTCTCCTCTCAGCTATGGGTTAAATAGTAAGGTGTGTATCAGAAAATCATTATCATCTCCAAAGAATTCTTACATTCCAAAACTGTGTTTTGACTCAAAAAAGGTTGATAAACAACAAAAAACAAACCAACTGAGCAAACGAGGAGAAGGCACCACTTGGTGAGCCGGCTTCTAAATTCAGAGAGGAATACGATGCTGTAGTTAAATAGGATGAAGGAAACACAAATTAAGACGCAAGGTGATAGAAACATGTTCCTGTCAAACCGACATCTATTGACATTTCTTGAAATACTGTTTTAATAAAAAGATTTAATAAATTTCAACATCAAGTAAGGCTTAAATGCTTGTTCAATGAACTGCAAACGGTTCCTGTATAAATGCTTGTTCAATGAACTGCAAACGGTTCCTGTATAAATGCTTGTTCAATGAACCGCAAACGGTTCCTGTATAAATGCTTGTTCAATGAACTGCAAACGGTTCCTGCATAAATGCTTGTTCAATGAACTGCAAACGGTTCCTGTATAAATGCTTGTTCAATGAACTGCAAGCGGTTCCTGTATAAAAACAGATAATTTCATCATTACCACAGGAATGCATTGTAAATGATTTTATTATAGGAATTAATATTAGAAAGAACTACAGTAGAATCCCTGATAACCGGACTAAGAAAGCCTACAGGATATGAGGAATTGGTTACAAAGTGAGCGGTTATATTTAGATTAAAATAAAAGAACTGAAATCAGGTTTAACATTTATTTTCAATGTTTTATAGCAAACAAAATAAGCTAATGGTGAGTGAAATATAACGGAATTGATTTTAATGAAAAAATAAAGAAATTATGTAATGTTAATGAAAATTCATTAACTTAAGTCTGCCACGTATGCAAAACAAATAACGTAATGGGGATTTTTTAATCGCTGTTGCATGATGATTCTTTCTCTTCTAATGTCATTCTCACCTTTTTCAACATTTCGTTTTGCTTTTGTTCTTGAAATTTTTTAAACAAAAGACACTTTTTAGCTTTGTGTGTGTTATTACAATCGTTATAGCTGAATGCTGGCTTTCTTTCCATAAAACTGACAACCTTTTCAATAGCTTTTTCAATTTCAGTCCAGGTTTCATCACAATCATATTTTTTTTATTTCCTTGTTCATTGTGACAGTGTGAACGCTGGAGAATAGTTTCTTTGGAAGATTTTATATCATACAATGTTGACTTTCCTATGTTGACCTCAGCCATTAGTTACAATGAACTTTCACCAGCATCTAGTCTGTTTAAAATTTCCACTTTTTGCAATAATTCCAAAGTTGTACTTTTCCTCTTATTCCCATCATCTTTTGCACCAATACAAGCCATTAGGATGAAATAAGCATAAGCAATTACCGAAAGTAAATTTGCTGAAAAATTCAAATCAGTTACATATTGCCCAAATCGTTCAAATATAAACATCAAAATTATGTCCAGATATGAAGGATTGCGGATATGAGGCACTCCGGATATGAAGGATTCTACTGTATAACATTTAGTCGACTTGAGAAGTCTAATTTCTTATAAAACTTTTTTAATAATTTTAAACAGCAAGTAAGTCTGTATAAAATCCAAATAAGAATCTGCTATGTTATTCATCCTGACTTGGCATCTTGCCTTCAGTTAATTTCCTGTTGTTATAACATAGCTTTCCAATGCCATTTCTATAAATACTTTCACAGTAATTGTTCAGATGAACTTTCTTCTATGTTCCCTAGACTTTATGAATTTAAGTGCAGTACTAGGTTGGCAGCATGGTCTGATACTTTTACAGTTGAAATGGCTAGATGTAACCTTGAGTTCTATGCTAAGGGTTTCTTCCATCAGACTTTTCGCTTATCAAACTCTCTTCTGGTTTCTTGCGTCCCAGTCAACTTTCATTATCATCGTCAGGTTGAGCAAGCTCAGTATTCCACGATACGCTGCTTCCATCCATTGCTGTCATTCATTGCATTTGGGAGGTCATCCAGTCTGCATTTTGTATCGTTAATCAAATGGTCAGTTTACATCTTCTTTGGTTGACTTTGTGTTCTTTTTCCACAGAATGGTATCCAGAGTAGAACTTCTCCAGCTAGTTCTTCTTTGCTATGCCAAAGCAAAACATGTCACAAATCTGCAGTCAACTTTGATCTTCAAAAATTGAAATGCAATGTCAATCGTTATCTACTGTCTTCCTGATTACTCTTCTATTGTTCTCACTCAATTTTCGCTTGTGGAACTCTCTTCCGGCTTCTTGCTTTCCAGTCAACTTTGATCTTCAAAAATTTAAATGTAATGTCAATCGTTATCTACTGTCTTCCTGATTACTCTTCTATTGTTCTCACTCAATATTTGATTGTGGAAGTTTCTTCCGGCTTCTTGCTTTCCAGTCAACTTTGATCTTCAAAAATTGAAATGCAATGTCAATCGTTATCTAGTGTCTCCCTGATTACTCTTCTATCGTTCTCACTCAATTTTCGCTTGTCGAACTCTCTTCCGGCTTCTTGCTTTCCTCTCAACTTTGACCTTCAAAAATTTAAATGCAATGTCAATCGTTGTCTTCTGCTTTCTTAATTCTTTTTTATTCTTCTTCTTCCTTAATAATGTTTTCTTTTTCTCATATTCTCTAACACTCAGTCGTCCTGGGTATGTTGATTAACTACATCTGGCAGCATGGCCTCTGATCAGAAGAGTGGAGGTTTTTAGGAGCGTGGAACCACAATTGCTGTACTATGACATCAGGTCAACTTTGACCTGGGGTGGTATCTCCTGTTAGTGTTCCAGCTATGGGCAAATAGTGACCCCCCTGCCAAACAAAAACAAAACACTATGAAAGTATAAAAATACATTTTTATAGTAAAAATACCAGCAATACATTTTTATAAAAAAAAAATTGACAATCAATTTATTAAGCAAAATGACCAATAATTCATTTTATAGTAAAATTACCGACAGTACATTTTATAGCAAAATAACCAACAATACATTTTATCTATCGCTGAAGACATACAATTGTGTTTGAAATATATTTTAGTTGAAGCCATGGAATTGTGTTCAAAATATTTAAATATGCCATAGAATTTTAGCATTAAATAATCCATCGAGGTGTTGATATACTGTTAAACAAAATCAATCAACCAACATCTAACCCTCAGTAACCCCTTGCATCTTAGTGGCTTTATTGCCTTGCTTGGGGGTGAAATGATTAAAAAAAAATAAACACAGATAATTTCATCATTACTATAGGAATGCATTGTAAATGATTTTACCAAAGAAATGCATTGTGGGTATAACAATTGACTACATTCGGCAGCAAGGCCTCTGATCAAGAGATTGGAGGTTTTGAGGAGCGTGGAACCATCTTTTAATTGTTGTTGTTCCCAGGTCCACCTTTCCGGCAGCAAGGCCTCTGATCAGGAGATTGGAGGTTTTGAGGAGCGTGGAACCACCTCTTAATTGCTGTTGTTCCCAGGTTCATCCTGACCTGAGGTGGTAGTACCTGTTAGGGTCCCAGATATGGGCACATAGGAAAACCCCAAACAAAAATCAACAACTCATTTTTATAAAATGAGCAACAATAAATTTTATAGCAAAATGACAACCAATGCAAGACTATAAAAATACATTTTTGTGGTAAAATTACCAATTTTACATTTTATTATTTATAAACTATATATCTAAGAAGAATATATACTTTTATTCTGAAAGTATAAAATTATGTTTGGAATATTTGGATTTCGGCATTAATTAACCTATAGAGGTTGATATACTGCTAAACAAAATTAATCAACCAATCATAAGAATGCATTCTAAATGATTTTACTATAGGAATTAATATTAAAAAGAACTATAACATTTAGTGGACTTCCTATAATAAAAAAAACATTATGTGTATCAGAACTACAATTAAAAACTGAAGAGACTTTGATTCTTATTGCCTGAAAAATTTGTTCGTTTTCACTCTACCCCAAGTAAATAAACCCTGGTTGCTTCTCCCAGTTTCAAAATGGTTTACCTTTTTTCACTTTTTTTTTTTTTTTTTTTTCCAGTCACCACCTCATTCCTGCTTTCTACACTGTCTACAGGAATTACAGTTATATGACAAAAGAAGAAGTGAAAGTGAGTTGCCATTTGGAATTTTTTATATATATATATATATATATTGCACAAGTTGGGGTTAGCAAACTTGCTCTCTCAACCATGCAATTTGTGCAGAAAGCAAACAATTTTGAACATAAAATATTTAAACAGGATTATCAAATGCTTTTCTATTCTAAGCAATTTTTTTCCAAATTTATTTGTGATTATTTACTTTATTTACACTATTATTTTCACGCAAATATCCTCAAGAGAGATATGAAACCATCTTCTTCCCTCCAACTATGGATTAAATAGTGGGATTTGTATCTGGAAAAAAATCATTGTTATTCTAAAAGTAAATTGTTAATGCCATATTCACTTGCAAAAAAAATAATTATGATTTGAAATGTTTCAAATAACCCACAAAAGGTTGATAACCCATAAAAAAGTAAATCAATTATTTATATATATATATATATATATATATATATATATATATATATATATGAATTAAATAAAAAGATATGAGCAATCATACATGCATGTGATTATCTTCATATACAGATTTGCAAATCAATATCTAATTTTTGGTGTAATCAAAAAAAGTGCTCAGTGTAGTGTAACAGAGCTTTAAAGTATATACTAATAACTATTACCTGTGTCAGTTGTAAATTTGGTTTGAAATACAGCAAAGTATTTTGATTATTGTAAATATTAAATTTAATCTACTTGCGTGGAATCAAAACTATAATAAAAGCTTCAAGAAAGATGTTTTCCTTTTTAAAATTGTGTTTTAAAGCTGAGATATTGCTTTTCTTTGGAGCTATCTTTCTCTCTCTCTCCTGCTATATATATATATATATATATACACACACACACTAGTGATGACACCTGGCGTTGCTCAAAAGATTATTATTGACAATTGATTTTATGGAAAATAATTTTTTATTCAATCTTTAAAAAATAAACTTCATTGTTTTTTTTTTTGGGCTTTGTTACAAAATAACTAAATTTTGAAAGATACCACACTCTGGAGGGGCATCCCCATAGTTTTATTCAAAAAGACACTTTATTTTTCGATTTAAATACTAACATAAATACTATGTTAATGTTGTTTTCAAACAAATCAAACTTAGATAAAAGTTCATTAACCTTTATTCCAATTATTATTAATGAAAAAGTAAATAAACTTAAGATATATTTAAACATTTAATTTAATCATTTTTTTCAAGCAAAAACTAAAGCGAGCCTTACTTCTTCGAAAAACAATTACGTGCTATTTTTTGGGTGGGGGAGAATTTAGATTTTTTTTTTATTAAGTTTGACTTTTAAACATTAATTACTATTTTGAAAGAGAGTAGAAGCAAGATACATTGAGAATTTAATTTTGAAAAGTGATTATGCCTAAATTTCAAATAGTATTTGAAAAGAAAAAATCTTTAGTAAAATAAAAATTAGCAGAGACAGACGTAATTTACAGTCAACATTAGTCAAGTTGAATATTTTTTTATGAATTTAACTATATTTTATATTTATTTTTGAAAAAAAATAAAACCCGCTTTAGTTTTTTACTTTAATAAAACTTACTTGAAAATTATTTACTTTTTTATATTATTTAAAAAAATAAAAAAAACAAGTTTATTTTTTTAAAGATTGAATAAAAAAAATTATTTTTAAGATAACCGAAAAATATTAATCAGTCAATTATACATGCGCATGTTAATTATTGTAGTTTTGTATTTTTAGCCGGACACACACACACTCAAATATTTGAATAAATAAATATTAAACTTTTTGTCAAATAATCGTATTTAATATTCTTCTTTTAAATTTACCTTGTTGTCTTAATGTTCATTTTTTTTTTAAGTTACGCTTTTGTTTACTATACACGTGAAAATAAATTGAAGAGAACAGAAATTTTAAAAATACATACATGTATAGCATTTAGCAGAATGAAAAAGTAAAAATGACCGGTAATCACTAATCTGGAATAAAAAATTTTACCATTCGTTTTTACTTTTTAATTCTGAGAATTTCAAATGCGTTTTAATTTTAAGATATCTTCATAAATACAAATCATACGGTAATAATTTACAAAAAGCTGGCTTGGGTGATAATGAGCCTGTATACATATTTACTTTGTCATGAACTATTGTAGTTTTTTTAGTTTTAGCCGGACACACACATACAGACAACTGCCCTTTATATGTGTATAGATATACTAAAGAAAAACCAACAATGTTGGTGTGACCAACAGACAACCTAATACTTTAGACAAGAAATAAAAATTCCAAACAAGGAAAGTAGAAAAGAAAGACCAAAAGGCAAATACCTACCTACACAATGAAGTGCTCAACACCCAGACAGCAAAACAAACAGCACTTAATAAAGGACAGTTTGAGTCGTTACTCACTTTCACCCTCTTGTGAGAGTGTGAAACTTGAGTAACAACTTGAGCTGTCCTTTGTTTTATTTATATATATATATATATATTATTATTATTATAATTTTTTTTTTTTTTTTTTTAACTGTTTCACCGCAAGCAAGGCGGGAAGCCACTAGCACACAAGGGGTTACAGAGAGTTGGAGCTAGAGCAAAGAATAGTGATAGAGGAAAGGATGAAGAGAAGGATAGGGGATAGATCAGGGCATCTGGAGATGTCGATTGACATTACATTTGAATAGTTGGAGATTATAGCTATCAGGGAAACAGGAAGAGGGGAGGAAGTTCCACAGGCGAGAGGTGCAAGACATGAAGCTATTGGAGTAGAAGAGACGGTTACATTTATATTCACTCTTGTAGTCCAATGCCACTAATAAGCAGGGATTTTTTTTTTCTCTTAATGAAGGCCAGGCTGGCCGAAACTAGTCAAGGAATCCAATTGAAATAATAAAACAAAAAAATATTAATATGCAACCCAGTGTGTCTGAAAATTTTTATTTTTGAATATTTTTTATTCAAAACACACACACACACACACACACACACACACACATATATATATATATATCTATTATGTGGTACGTGTTCAATTTATATAACATAAATCATTCATACGAATAACAATTAATGAAGCTGATTATGGCAAGAATCACTCTCGCAAACAACATTTAATAATAAAATATAATCAACATCATATCCGTTACTGAATGGTACGATCCTTGTTTATAACAACACCAGAATTTATAAACAAGGATCGTACCATTCAGTAACGGATATGATGTTGATTATATTTTATTATTAAATGTTGTTTGCGAGAGTGATTCTTGCCATAATCAGCTTCATTAATTGTTATTCGTATGAACGATTTATGATATATATATATATATATATATATATATATATATATTAATCCATTTACTTATTTTTTTCCATATGCTCCACTATCTTGCCAGTAGGCTATAAATATTGAAGTATTGAAAGGGTCAGGCTTTAATTTGTGCCCGATAATTGATACATGCATGAAACTCAGAACAATGAGGAATATATATATATATATATATATATATATATATATAAATTTTATCTCTGTTATTTTACATCAAGCACCGTTTTATTATTACCAACAGTACTATGAGCTATGTTTATATATATATATATATATATATATATATATATATATAATCATACACAGGCTATTTCTTTTCTTGTTTGTTTCTTTAAAGCCTCATCCAAAAACAATGAAATTGTTCCAGGCAAGCATGAGTTCCGAATTGACATTTGATGCTGTTGCTTTGCCAATGTTGATTCCACCAGTGCCATGGATTTCTGTGAATATCGGTTCAAACTTACTGGCGTCTAGTGAGTATATACCAAATCTACAATTTCCTGTTAAAGAAGCTGGTATCTTCATCTCCGCCCTTCTCAAAGCTGAAATTTTCTTTTGCGAATTAACAGAATTCTGATTTACTGAATGCCTTTTATTCCATTTTCCAACCTTAAACTTTCAGCAAAATTGATTCGTCTCCCAGAGTCTGTGAGTAAGACAAACAGCAGCACCATTTTGCCAGACAGAAGCCTTGGTGCTGTCTTTGATGGTCTTAATGCTCTCAGTGCCTGTCCTTGGATCATCAATAAACCTGTAAGTTACAATTCTTAGAATTAATCCACTTGAGCCCAATCTTCATATTTCTCTAACTGTTTGACAAGAATGTTTTTCTTTTGGTCCTGATCTGGCATCTCGTCTTCAGTCGTTCTCTCACAGACGTGCTGTCGCCTCCCTCTGTCTTTTCTACAAATACTTTCACAGTAACTGCTCTGATGAACTACTATCACTAGTTCCCAGACTGCATGAATTTAAGCGTTCTACTAGGCTGGCATCACGGTCCCACCCTTTCACTGTCGAAACGTTTAAATGTGGCCGTCTCTTCTACTTCAATAGCTTCATGTCTCACACCTCTCTCCTGTGGAATTCCCTTCATATTACTTGTTTCCCTGATAGCTATAATCTCTAACTATTCAAATGTAGTCATCGACATCCCCAGATGTCCTGAACTATCCCCTGCCTTTCTCTTCATCACAACTCTTTACTCTCACTCCCACTCTGTAACCCCCTGCGTACTAGTGGCATCCTGCATTGCTTGGGGTGAAATGCTTAAAAAAAAAAAAATAACTCACCACAACTCTTCCTGACCACTCACTGAACAATTTGATACTTTTAATGATCAACCTCCTATCCATAAGACCAGTACACTGGATTCATTATAGTGTTCACATACACTATAGGCCAGTGGTTCGCAAACAGTGTGATGAAAGATGATAGCAGGTGAGTTGGAATGATTGAAAGACAATCAAAGATTTAGAAACAGTTTTAGAAAATTCATATGTCAAAAATAAATATGATTTCAAAATTTAAAATATTTTTATGGATTATTTGTAATTGCATGCAGTAGTCTCAGTATA
>OZ038517.1:11025871-11098371 GCA_964036315.1 Acanthosepion esculentum | reverse complement strand
CAGTGAAAAAACTAAGAAATTCAAACCAGTTTGAATTTATAAAATAGGAAGTCTTGCGTGAACGAGAATTGAGTCTCGTATGCAAACGTTAGCATACAAGACTCAATATATATATATAAACTGCATTAAAAAATATGCAATATTCACTCCTTCACTACTACTCAAGTTTCATCCAATGGACTCTTCAGGTAGGAGGAGAGTAAATATCTTCAGTTCCCAACCTTATATTTATCTGTGCGTATATCTGTATGTGTGTATGAATTTTGTAAGATTTATTGGATTTATCAAATGACAAATGGCATCTTTTTCTAGCATCCCTTTTTCTTACTTTTCATGTTACCCCCCCCCCCTTAAAAATGATTCCCCCGACGTTGTGTGCCCTGAATTGGTGCATAATCCTTGTTGGTTTGTTTTCTCATTTAGTGATATGAATGGCCATCAGCGGTCAAGAACCCAGCGGATGCGGGTCAAGTTGAAGCAGCAGAAGGCCGAAATGCACAGCCTCTGGTGTAATGAGCTGTATAAGCTGTCCATTGCAAACCATGTAAGTTAATTCTTCCTCTCTCTCTCTCTCTACTCCATTGTTCTCTCCTCCTTCCTTTCTTGCTCCCTCTTCACTCCCACTTTTGTTTTTCTCCCTCCCTTGTTGATTCTTCCTCTCTCTGTTTTTCCTCCTTTCTTCCTCCCTTTTTCCTCCTTCCCCTCCTCCCTTTTTCCTCCTTCCCCTCCTCCCTTTTTCCTCCTTCCTTCCTTTCTCCCTCCCTTTTTCCTCCTTCCTTCCTTTCTCCCTCCCTTTTTCCTACTTCCTTCCTTTCTCCCTCCCTTTTTCCTCCTTCCGTTTCCTCCTCCCTTTTTCCTACTTCCTTCCTCCCTTTTTCCTCCTTCCTTCCTCCATTTTTTCTCCTTCCTCCCTTTTTCCTCCTTACTTCCTTTTCCTCCTTCCTTTTTCCCTCTCTTTTTCCTCCTTCCTTTTTCCCTCTCTTTTTCCTCCTTCCTTTCTTCCTCCCTTTTTCCTCCTTCCTTTCTCCCTCCTTTGTTGATTTTTTCCTTCCTCCTTTTTCTTCCCTCCCTATTTTGCTTTTCTTCCTCACTGCCTTGTTGATTCTTCTTTCCTCCCTCCCTTGTACTTCCTTCATCCTGTTTTCCGCCAACCTCCTTTGTTTTTCTTCCCTCAATCTTTTGTTTTCCCTCCTTCCTGCTTTGTTGATCCTTCCTTCCTTCCTTCCTCCATTTTTCCTCTTTCTTCCCGTTTTCCTCCTCCCTTTAGTTTTCCTTCCTTCCTCCTTTGTTGATTCTTCCTTCCTTCCTTCCTCCATTTTTCCTCTTTCTTCCCGTTTTCCTCCTCCCTTTAGTTTTCCTTCCTTCCTCCTTTGTTGATTCTTCCTTGCTCCCTGATTCTTTCTTCCTTTCCTTCCTTTTTCCTCCCTCCCTTTTTCCTTGCTTGCACCTTCTTTTTTCCTCCCTCTCTCCATTGTTGATTCTTCCTTTATTTTTCCTCTCTCCTCCTTCCTTTTCCCCCTCTTTTATTCCCCTCCCTCCTTTGTTTTTCTTCCCTCCCCCTTTGTTTTTCCTTACTCCCCACTCCCTATAATCCTTTAAGTTAATCCTTTCTCATTTGTAAGTTATTCCTCTATATTACATATGTTATTCGTTTCTTGTTTCTGTGTTGTCTTTGCAAACCATATTAATTCTTTTTTTTTTTCTTTTCTTTCAACAATTCTTTTTCCTTGGGACACATTTTTTTTCCTAGAACTTGAATTTGCATTGATCTTATTTTAAAACGTCTTTCTTGGATACAATGTTCCAAGGAAAATAATCCGATAAATGATGATGTTAATTATAAGTTCCACCATTTGTCAGCCATTCTTACTAATTTTGGATTGGCATTTACTTTCATTTCTATCATAATCTTCTATTTTGGTGACAAATGCAAATTTCCCAAAAACGAACATTGACTAAAATCACTTTTTATATTCTTATATAACATTAAGAATAAAAGTTATAAAGATTTTTTTTTTTTTTTTTTTTTTTTTTTTTTTTTTTGCTATTCAAATTTTTCCAGTTCCGTGATGACGTTTTTTGGTTCCCTCACAACATGGATTTTCGAGGAAGAACTTATCCTTGTCCACCACACTTTAATCATCTTGGTAAGAAGTCATACCTTCTTCTGCCTCTCTGTGAACACTCCATTACTTACTGTCAGTGTAGCTTTATACATCTTTTCAGAAAAAAATTGAATACAATGCTTTTAACTGCATATGAAGATTGTGTAAGATATGTGAAAAAAAAAACAACATTTAGTCACTTTCATTACTTACATTATTCAGACTATTGTCCTCATCCTTGTCACCATATTTATCACAACGTTTTGGCCGTTGTATGCTCCGGCCTTCTTCAGGTGGTTGGAATGTCGAACTGAACCCTTTATTTTGCTCAATGGGGTAGACTGTTCTAGTTCAACCTGCCATGTTTAATGGATGTCAGTTATCAGTTATCTCCTGTTAATTCCCCTCTCCAAGTTCTCCACTGCCTTAACCAGGTATTGAACTCACACTCTTTGGGTCCTATCACTGGATCTAACCAACACCTTTATCCACTGTGCCATGTGTCCTTGAGGAAATATGGCAACAAAGATGAGGACAATAGTCCGAATAATGTAAAAAATACCTCATCTCAGAAATATAGACAGCTAGTCACTTTCATTAGGCATTAAATTACATTACTAAACAACCTCCATAGTTTACCTTGACTTTCACAGTTAGCCTGAAGAATATTTTTGAGTGTTCGTAAATTTTGAAAACCTAGCAATATTTTAACATCCGTTTATAAATGCATGTTGGAAAATAGATCCTTACCTTTGCCTTAACAAAGTCCATCAGAAGACAAAATGCACTGGTAAAGAAAATGTTTTCTTTTTTCTCTATTGATACGTATATGAGAGATCGCACGCAAAGAAGAGTAACACATGGTGCGATGATCACTAGAAAATGTACAAACATATGAACAACTCCTAAACATTTGGCCATATGTCATTGAATTTGTGAACTTAATTTTTAAAAAAAAACAACAGAAAAATGTCCCCAGAACTCTGTGGTGCTGTCAAACCTGAATTATGTTTGATTTCCAGTGAAACTGCAAATTTTTGTGTCCATTTTGAAAGACATTGAACCTTTTCTGATAAAGTATCAGAGTGATGAACAGTTGCTTCCTTTTCTTGCAGATGATCTTTTTAGCATGATCATGAAAATATTAAGATTTGCTAAGGAAGAGCACACTAAAAAGATAATTACATTTTCCACTGAATGAATTTGTAAGAATTTTGTCAAAGCCAAACATGCATAAAGATGCTACAAAGATGGAATTCTGACAGATAAGGCTATGCAAAATTTATCCATCAAAGGAAATGGTCACCAAAAGATCTGTTTACATGCAGAATTGCAACAAAGACAATGTTCATCACCATCTTTGAGAAACTTCTGGTAAATTTACCCCTTAGATACCCTCTTGTAAGGTCACTTGCATGGCTGAACTCTGGATCCATTTGTGAAAAAAAATTTGCCACAGAAGACAATCTAAAAAAATGTCTTTCCCACAGAGAAAGCAAGTCTGATTATGATGACATCATCAAGAGTTGCGGAAAACGCTGAGCTGACTTGAAACAAGAGTTTGAGAAGGAGGAGGCTGCTGGAAATATTACTTTCAAGAATTTCAGCAAGCATGAAGACAGTCTGGACACTTTGTTCTATTTTTCTTTGTCTAGCAACAAAGAATATCAAAAACTGTGGTGAGTTGTTTGCAGATTGCTGGTACTCTCTCATGGACAGAGGTTTCTCAGTTAATAAGGAAATTAATAAGGAAATTTCCACTGACAATATGAAACAGCAGGCTCTGGTTGCACAGCACACTATCACAGACTATTTGGCCATAGTTGAAGACGCTGGGAATGTTCCCATGACTAAGGCTCTTCTCTGCAATGCTTCTAATGCCAGAACAGCATACAACCAGTACCTTGAGGCTGAGAAGAAAAAAGGCAGGAAGAAGCAGTGGGACAAAAACAGAAATCCAAGCTTATGGAAATTGAAGAACTAAAGACCAAAAAACACAAGCTTGAAAGTTGTACATGAGATTTTCTCAAGTCAGCTCACAGTTATGCAGAGAAAGCTGAGCTGACTCAGAACTTCACACTTATCTTCAAGTCCAATGCCATGCAAAGATCTGCAAAGGACAAATCCATAGAGATATCCAAATTGGAAGTGGAGCTGAATGCTAAACTAGCTGAACTGAAAAAATGTTAACATTGTTGTGTTCTGTGCCATGTGTAACAAAAACCACGAGTAGTAGGGGTAGCTAAAATATGTAGTCATTTTGTGAACATTTCTTTTTGTAGTTCTGTTTATTAAAACCGTTATACTTCACAGGAAATGTGTAGCAGGATTTTTGCAAGATTCACAATGTGTAGTCTCAATAGCTGAAATGTGTAGCAGCAAGAAATAAAGTGAGTCATTCAAAATTTTCAAGTGTAGTAGACTCCAAACTGTAGAATGTTATACAAAATGTGTAACATAACCAGGTCTGCATTCAGTTGTATTTTAGCCTTCAACATTTGGATTTCTTTACTGCTTTCAACTGATCCATGTGAGTTGGCTGTCAATATTTCTGAGATGAGGTATTATGTACACTATTTACATTATTCAGACTATTGTCTTCGTCTTTGTTTCCATATATATCACAACATTTCAGCCATTGTACACTCCGGCCTTCTTCAGGTGGTTGGAATGTTGAACTGAACCCTTTATTTCGCTCACTGGGGTAGACTGTTCTAGTTCCAATTCATCCAAATAGATAATACAAATAGGTACATGCAATTCCAATATTTGTGGATCATATAAATTATAAATAGAAATTGTCGATGCTAAATAAATGAACATAATGAACAGTTTGTCTTTGATTTATTTACACGTACGTATAATGGGTCACAAAGCAAAATGTGGTTCTTGCAGTGGGTTTAAGGCAAAAAAAAAGTTTGAAAAATGCTGGTCTAGATAGCTGAAATGTGTAGCAGTAAGAATTAAAGTGAGTCATTCAAAATTTTCAAGTGTAGTAGAACTCCAAACTGTAGAATGCTATACAAAATGTGTAACATAACCAGGTCTGCATTCAGTTGTATTTTAGCCATCAACACTTGGATTTCTTCACTGCTTTCAACTCTGATCCATGTGACATGAATTATTGGAACCAGTTGTAGCTTTTCTTTGAACAGCTCATCTGTCAAACTATTAAAAGATAAATCAAAAAGTTTGTGTTTTTGAAATTGACGACAATTCACTTTGGGTGTGTTTTAGTTTCAGCCCTGGAAACTTCATAACATAGTCCTGGAAAAGTCCTGGATTTTTTTTTTACACACGTCTGAAAATTGAATGAAGTCAAGCTAAGTTATTCATTTGAATGCACTTGATGCTAAAACATTTCTTTTTTCTTCAACATGTCTTGATGTAAAACTGCCTCAGACATTTGTTGTATTTTTCTGTCCCCACCCTATATATATATATATATATATATATATTAAAATAATAGGAAAGAACAATGAGATTTATAATTCAGAGTTCTTAGCACTTATTTTTATTTTTACAAAACATTGCCCCTTACAACAGTTGAGCATAATATTATAGTTGATTTTTTTTTTAATATATTATCATCGTAACACCAAAATTCTCAAGTTTCAAAACTGAAACTTCAATTTAAATTCACTCATAAAAATTAAACTTAAAATACAAAGTTCCATTCCATTATCAAGCAATGTCAGCCCTCCATCAATAAAGCCATTCTTAGTCTGAAGAAGTCCTTTTGATGGATGAAACATATATCATCGGAGATTTTTCCATTTTGTCATTCAGTTACTCATAACAACATACATAAACACACACACACATCTTCAATCACATTTTCAACACACAATCTGAATGTGATTTTGTGGCACATTGACTCCTATGCAATGGTCATGTCATACCAAACAAATATTTTCATATATATTTAATATATATCCTATTTTACCAATATCCTTGGTTGACAAAAAATGTGTTTTGTTTTTAATAATGAAATGACAACAAATAATGTACCTCAACATAAACTCTTTGTCTGCATGTTTTTTTTTTTTTCTCTCTCTGAAATGAGAAACAGAGACTTTGATCTCAAAAGAGAGAAAATTTGTAACTTTTTCAATGGAGTTTTTTTTTTTTTTTTTTTTTTCGCCAAAATGTCTTTTGCTTTACAGGAAGTGATGTGACACGAAGTATTTTGCTTTTTGCCAAGGGTCAAAAACTTGGGCCTTGGGGTCTGGATTGGCTCAAGATTCACCTCATCAATCTTACTGGTTTTAAGAAACGGTAAGGCCTGCTTCTTTTTTTTTGCTTTGAACAATCATTTGGTGGCATTGCTTGGTTAAAATTTTTCCATGGGTATCATATATATATATATATGAGTTGAATCTGAAGTGGATACTGAGTGGTAAGAGTCTGTTTCATGCTTGAATGTAATCCTCAAGCCATGTGTGGTGGATGATAGCTTGACTACATATGTTGGTCAACGAAGCATTATGGGTAACAAGGTCAGGTATTTTCCTTTTTTTTATACTAAGATATTGTGTAGGCAATCATGAGTATATTCTAAAATATTCTAACGGTTATTGAGTAGAAATAATTATGGGCCAGAATGCAGTTATTTTACAGTTATTGTATAGAGTTTATTTGTAAGCATTTAACTCGTTATCTATTATTGATTACTTAGGCTATTCTGTATTTATTCATTAATTATTCACTGTTGGTGTTGTTGAAAAAATGTATGACTGTTTGTAGTACCAGTCGTACCCTGTCTTTTCAATCATAATTGATGAAACTCCCACAAAACTCCACGCACAAAGCAAGACCACTTGACTCGTCTGCTTCTGAACCCATCAGTATTTCTCTCACTCATGCTCATTTTGTCGAGTGGCTGAGGCTTGGAAATTTGCATAAGCCATAAATTCATGTCACAAAATCTCTGAAGTTTGAGTTCAAGTTGTTCATAAATTGCAGCTTTTGGATCGGCCATATTTTATTTTATGCATTTTGCACACAATATACATATGAGTGCATTTTGTTCCAGGAGGAAAGCCATTTTACCTTCTACAATTGATATTAAATTTACTTAATTGTGATTATGTGTATATGTTTTTTTTTTTTTTTTGTTTTTTTTTCCTTGCTGGGAGAGGGAGGTATCTTATTTGTTTAGTTTAAAGTATTGGCTTTGTCGAAAGTATATTATATTATCTACTTTGTATATACTGCCTGTTTTTGCATTTTTCTTAGCAATGGTTTAAAAGCTATTTGATTTTAGTTTTCGATTTTTGAGTAACACGGAAAAAATTTGTTTTTTGTGTCTGCATATTGAGATAAATTCTGATGATTTATTTAATAATTTGTGTTGGTCTGGGAAGATGATTATAGCTATTTAGGTATGTGTCTCAGTATACAGTTTTCGATAGGATCTGTAGGAATATTCAGCCGTATAGGCATCCTGGGTATGACGATAAACTACGTCCAACAGCGAGGCCTCTGATCAGGAGGCTTTGAGGAGCGTGGAACCACCTCTTAATTGCTGATGTTCCCAGGTCCACCCTGACCTGGGTTGGCAGCACCTGTTAGGGTCCCAGCTATGAGCAAATAGTTAACCCCGAAACTGAGGTAAAAAGCATTATAAAAGTGTAAAAATACGTTTTAATACCAGAAATGCTTTGTAAAAAAAATTATTACCAGAAATAAATTTAGAAAAAACTTTTACCAGCCATATGTTTTTGAAAAAAAACTATTACCAGCTATACAATTTTGAGAAAAAAAATATTTCTAGAAATAGATTTTTGACAAAACAAAAATATTACCAGGAAAAAAAATAGAAAAAAAAAGTTGTTGGCATTAAATGACCCATTGAAGTTGATATGCCGTAAACCAAACCAATCAGTCATCTAGGTTTTTTTATATTAAAATCCAACCGTCTTAATTCCAAAGAATAATAAAAAGAAAAAGAGAGAAATGATAGGTATGTCTGTTAAATAAATCATTTGTATTTACAAACATATGTACAGAGATACAAAAGAAGCCAAAAAGGTGTCAAAATAGTTGGGTAGTTGGTCCACAGAAAAATCTGCAGTTTAGAAAAGACTTTTATCATTAACAAAAATTCACTAATCATCTTTGCTGTTCTTGGAGGTGATTCATTTGGAGTCACTGACACGTTTCTTTCAGCACATCCTGGCTTTGATTTAGCATTTTTAGCCGATGTACATGCAGTTTATTGCTAGAATATTTTTAATAGAAAATTTTTTAATATTTTAATTACATTTTCTCTATGTTATATATATGTTATGTTTTACTGTGTAGATATCATTCCAAATTGAAATTTGTATGGTATAGACATTTTAGCCAATGTACATGCCGTTTACCTCTAGAACATAAATAAAAGAAAAATTTTTAATATTTTAATTACATTTTCTCTATGTTATATATATATGTTATGTTTTACTATGTAGATATCATTCCAAATTGAAATTTGTATGGTATAGACATTTTAGCCAATGTACATGCCGTTTACCTCTAGAATATAAATAAAAGAAAAATTTTTAATATTTTAATTACATCTTCCTTATGTTATATACATGTTATATGTTTTATGTAGATATTCCAAAATAGAATTTGTATGGTGTAGGTAACAAGCCAAAGTAATACGGAAAAAGCTATGAAGCCATGTCTTCTGTTTGGTTTGGAGACAGCCGCATCTCTCTCTTTGAAAATCGAAATCTGTGGGTGTTTATAAAAAATTTTTTCCTGAAAGCAGGCTTGAGAAAAATAGGGTTTTAGTTTTCTCTGATTGGTCAAATATTTTACTTGGTGATGTTAATTTCTAACCAATAGACACTTTGATTTAAACGATATGTGTTGCATTATGGAATCTTTTTGGCATGTTTTTAATATTGTTTGCTATTGAATAAAAAAAAAAGTTTAGGCGTGTTTTAATATGGTATGTATGTGGGTATTTAATTGTATTGGAAATAGTATTTATTTTCTATAGATCTTTACACCATTTTAGGTAAAAGATGTAAGAAATGTTTAGTAAGATGTCCTTTATGCTTAGAAAGTTGCTTTTCTATCACAAGCTACTCATTGGGTACAATGGATCACTGGATCTAACTGAATCGGATTGAGAATCAGTAAAATTGACCCATGAACTTTTTTTTTTTTTTTTTACCCCGTTTTTTAGATCCTCCAATGCAGAAAGACTGGTGTTTGCTAATGAGAACATGGATAACATTCTAAACTCTGCTGATCACCCAATGGAGGTAAGTTGTCTTCCATTGGCATTGTACCACCAAATGGTTTTTTGTTTTTTGTTTGCACTTTTCTACCCTTGATGCCAGTGAATTTGGAGATGGGGAAAGCTCAAACGGGTTCAAAGTTAAAACAAATGGCTATGGTTCATATTGAGTCAATCAACAGAAATATAAATATCACACACACACATAAGGGGACATCGAAGTCAACACCCAGTGGTGACAGTCTGTGTCATGCTTATACATAATCATCAGGCCATGACGATTGTGTGTAGGCTGAAATTCTGAATGCTTGTCTCATATTCATCTTTGGCTCTTAAGCCCAGTGAACAACAAAAACAAAGGAATTAACCTTGTGTTTCCAGTAATTTTGGAGGGGTCTCTCTCTGTGTGTGTGTGTGTGTGTGTGTGTGTATATATATATATATATATATATACAGAGACAGAGAGAGAGATGTAATTTCAATTAATATCTATCTAATCTGTAAGTGAGGGCATGAGTGTTCCTTCAAATGCTGAGATATTGAACTATGCTCAGCCAAATGAAATGTAAGCCTTTTTGTTAGCATAGTAATAGTAATGCCAACATGCATATTGGCATTTTTATCAGAGATACAGTCTCCGAAAAGACATTTAAATTGATATACAATGTTGGCCTTTTGCAAGATGCTAGTTGGTGGAGAAGAGTTGTTTTGGACAACTAAGTTAGTTGTATTAAATTTAGTATAGTATATGATTAATTTTATTTTTTTACTTGGATCAGTGGGAGATATATTAGTGTTTATGAGTATTTTTAGAATTTTTTTCCTCCTGTCTATAGTTGGAATGCATTTGATTACAATATAGTAATTTGATATGCTTAGAGCTATTTGATGATATGTCTAAATTATTCAACTAAATCTGTTTGAATGAAAATATGCTGCCTAAATATATATATATATATATATATATATATATATATATATATATAAGTGAACATTTAAGTCAACACTCAGAGGCGACAAATTGTTTCATGCTAGATGCAATCATCAGGCGGCCTGCTGATTGCATCTAGCATGAAACAGCCTGTTGCCTCTGAGTGTTGACTTCAGTGTTCTATCACTGATATTGAACACTTCATCCCATAAATATAGCACACCTTAAAACTATATTTCTTTATATATATAAATAAGCATAAACATATTTAGTTAAATAATATAGACAAGTGCTGTCTATCAATCTTTTTATTAAATCTTTCAAATTTCCAAATAAGTTTTGTTATCAGTAAATTTGCCAAAATTCATATTAACTTTTATTTTATATTATCCCCCACCACCGCAAGTACTTTTGAATGATGCTTCATTTGTGTTCAAGGATTGTTTGTGTGTGTAGTTACACAACTTATTTTTAACTCCATGAAGACATCATATAAACTGTCAAACAGGACTTTTATGTGTGTGTTGGTTTTCTGTTGATTTTAAACACTCTTCAATATATGGTCTCCTGTGAAGAAAGATACCTTATTCAGTATTGGTTGTTTTTTGGTTTTGTTTTTTACAGTACCCCCCCAGAATTTGGAGTCTTTCTTTGCGTTTTATCCTGTATAAAATTTTGGTGTTGTCGGCTAAAATTTGTCCAATGTTAATATTTTGTTTATTTGTCAAATGTTCATTCATCTATAATGAATTGCACCAAATTTTGACAAATGACAAGTTAACCTACATGAGAGTGTGGTGCATATGTGGCCAATGTAAGAATTTAATTTTGTTTGTTAGTGATACAATTTCCCAAATCAGATAAGAATTCCTAAACAATATTATTTTTACATAGGGTAGATTTTTTTGAGGTGATGAATTATGTCTAAGAATTAGATTGGATGTTTTGAATTTTTTATAATAGATGATGAATCCAAGATATTTGTTAGGATCTTTAACTTTTATATACCCATGGTTTATAATAAAAGTGGACACTGAGGTCAACACCAACTCTCTTTCCCCTCAGCTACGATCTTCAAAAATTTAAATGAAATGATTTCTGTCTTCTTGAATTCTCTTCTTTTAATGTCTTCTCCTTATATCTTAGTGGCTTTATTGCCTTGCTTGGGGTGAAATGATTAAAAAATTTGTGTTGTCCTGGCATTTTCTCCAAAATAAAAAACCTAACCAAACTAATCATCTCTGGGACAATGTTAATCTTGAACCCTGGTTCAGAGGTTATCACGTTGAACTTCCACGTTCAGAGATTATCATCTTGAGCTTCTATGTTTAGAGATTATCACCTTAAATTACTTAATCATCACCATATTTAGAAATAAAGACAAAAGAAATCAGAATTATTGATTTACACTCAGCAGTTATCATTTTCATGTTTTGTAGGGTCGTTGTTGGTGGCACACTTCTGATGAACCTTGGCAGACACTTGCCTGTTGTATGGAAATTGCCAAGGCAGTCAGATCTCCAGACCCGGCAGAATATGTTAGCCATTTTCCTGTGCATCAGGTAAGAAATCAGTCATTCTTTTTCCTTCTGAAACTGTTCATCTGCTGTACTTTTCAAATACTGTATTTTCCAGCTTGTATGACACACTTTTTTTTCCTAAAAAAGTACCCTGAAAAATACATGTGCATCTTCCAAGATGGATACAAGGCAAAACCCATACTCAAGTGTATGTCAAGTCATTACACTATAAGGTTAGCGATCTAATTCAGCCTTTCATATAATGTAACCTCAGTACTTAGATATTACAAGTATTTCCAAGACAACTATAAACCTTCCTGGAGCTGAGCCACAAGCTTAAACATACTCTGTTTACTAGCAGCGGTGGGATCCTTTCTGCTCTTGACTGGTACGTCATTGCCATAGAAACAAAATCAAACGAGTGATTAATGCAAACAATACATGGCACCAGTATGTGAGGGACGCATGGTGAATGTGTTGTTGTATGAGAATGACTTTTTCTTTTCTTAGACATTTCTTTCCAATATTAGGCTGCATCTTCCAAGCTGTCTTGTAAGGCAGAAAATACAGTATTTGAAATTAAACATACTCTGTTTACTAGCAGCGGCAGGAGCCTTTCTGCTCTTGACTAGTACGTCATTGCCATAGAAACAAAATCAAACGAGTGATTAATGTAAACAATACATGGCACCAGTATGTGAGGGACGCATGGTGAATGTGTTGTTGTATGAGAATGACTTTTTCTTTTCTTAGACATTTCTTTCCAATATTAGGCTGCATCTTCCAAGCTGTCTTGTAAGGCAGAAAATACAGTATTTGAAATTAAACATACTCTGTTTACTAGCAGCGGCAGGAGCCTTTCTGCTCTTGACTAGTATGTCATTGCCATAGAAACAAAATCAAACGAGTGATTAATGTAAACAATACATGGCACCAGTATGTGAGGGACGCATGGTGAATGTGTTGTTGTATGAGAATGACTTTTTCTTTTCTTAGACATTTCTTTCCAATATTAGGGTGCATCTTCCAAGCTGTCTTGTAAGGCAGAAAATACAGTATTTGAAATTAAACATACTCTGTTTACTAGCAGTAGCAGGAGGCTTTCTGCTCTTGACTAGTATGTCATTGCCATAGAAACAAAATCAAACGAGTGATTAATGTAAACAATACATGGCACCAGTATGTGAGGGACGCATGGTGAATGTGTTGTTGTATGAGAATGACTTTTTCTTTTCTTAGACATTTCTTTCCAATATTAGGGTGCATCTTCCAAGCTGTCTTGTAAGGCAGAAAATACAGTATTTGAAATTAAACATACTCTGTTTACTAGCAGCGGCAGGAGCCTTTCTGCTCTTGACTAGTATGTCATTGCCATAGAAACAAAATCAAACGAGTGATTAATGCAAACAATACATGGCACCAGTATGTGAGGGACGCATGGTGAATGTGTTGTTGTATGAGAATGACTTTTTCTTTTCTTAGACATTTCTTTCCAATGTTAGGGTGCATCTTCCAAGCTGTCTTGTAAGGCAGAAAATACAGTATTTGAAATTAAACATACTCTGTTTACTAGCAGCGGCAGGAGCCTTTCTGCTCTTGACTAGTATGTCATTGCCATAGAAACAAAATCAAACGAGTGATTAATGTAAACAATACATGGCACCAGTATGTGAGGGACGCATGGTGAATGTGTTGTTGTATGAGAATGACTTTTTCTTTTCTTAGACATTTCTTTCCAATATTAGGGTGCATCTTCCAAGCTGTCTTGTAAGGCAGAAAATACAGTATTTGAAATTAAACATACTCTGTTTACTAGCAGCGGCAGGAGCCTTTCTGCTCTTGACTAGTATGTCATTGCCATAGAAACAAAATCAAACGAGTGATTAATGCAAACAATACATGGCACCAGTATGTGAGGGACGCATGGTGAATGTGTTGTTGTATGAGAATGACTTTTTCTTTTCTCAGACATTTCTTTCCAATATTAGGGTGCATCTTCCAAGCTGTCTTGTAAGGCAGAAAATACAGTATTTGAAATTAAACATACTCTGTTTACTAGCAGCGGCAGAAGGCTTTCTGCTCTTGACTAGTATGTCATTGCCATAGAAACAAAATCAAACGAGTGATTAATGTAAACAATACATGGCCCCAGTATGTGAGGGACGCATGGTGAATGTGTTGTTGTATGAGAATGACTTTTTCTTTTCTCAGACATTTCTTTCCAATATTAGGGTGCATCTTCCAAGCTGTCTTGTAAGGCAGAAAATACAGTATTTGAAATTAAACATACTCTGTTTACTAGCAGCGGCAGAAGGCTTTCTGCTCTTGACTAGTATGTCATTGCCATAGAAACAAAATCAAACGAGTGATTAATGTAAACAATACATGGCCCCAGTATGTGAGGGACGCATGGTGAATGTGTTGTTGTATGAGAATGACTTTTTCTTTTCTCAGACATTTCTTTCCAATATTAGGGTGCATCTTCCAAGCTGTCTTGTAAGGCAGAAAATACAGTATTTGAAATTAAACATACTCTGTTTACTAGCAGCGGCAGAAGGCTTTCTGCTCTTGACTAGTATGTCATTGCCATAGAAACAAAATCAAACGAGTGATTAATGTAAACAATACATGGCACCAGTATGTGAGGGACGCATGGTGAATGTGTTGTTGTATGAGAATGACTTTTTCTTTTCTTAGACATTTCTTTCCAATATTAGGGTGCATCTTCCAAGCTGTCTTGTAAGGCAGAAAATACAGTATTTGAAATTAAACATACTCTGTTTACTAGCAGCGGCAGAAGGCTTTCTGCTCTTGACTAGTATGTCATTGCCATAGAAACAAAATCAAACGAGTGATTAATGCAAACAATACATGGCACCAGTATGTGAGGGACGCATGGTGAATGTGTTGTTGTATGAGAATGACTTTTTCTTTTCTCAGACATTTCTTTCCAATATTAGGGTGCAGCTTCCAAGCTGTCTTGTAAGGCAGAAAATACAGTATTTGAAATTAAACATACTCTGTTTACTAGCAGCGGCAGAAGGCTTTCTGCTCTTGACTAGTATGTCATTGCCATAGAAACAAAATCAAACGAGTGATTAATGTAAACAATACATGGCACCAGTATGTGAGGGACGCATGGTGAATGTGTTGTTGTATGAGAATGACTTTTTCTTTTCTTAGACATTTCTTTCCAATATTAGGGTGCATCTTCCAAGCTGTCTTGTAAGGCAGAAAATACAGTATTTGAAATTAAACATACTCTGTTTACTAGCAGCGGCAGAAGGCTTTCTGCTCTTGACTAGTATGTCATTGCCATAGAAACAAAATCAAACAAGTGATTAATGCAAACAATACATGGCACCAGTATGTGAGGGACGCATGGTGAATGTGTTGTTGTATGAGAATGACTTTTTCTTTTCTCAGACATTTCTTTCCAATATTAGGGTGCATCTTCCAAGCTGTCTTGTAAGGCAGAAAATACAGTATTTGAAATTAAACATACTCTGTTTACTAGCAGCGGCAGAAGGCTTTCTGCTCTTGACTAGTATGTCATTGCCATAGAAACAAAATCAAACGAGTGATTAATGTAAACAATACATGGCACCAGTATGTGAGGGACGCATGGTGAATGTGTTGTTGTATGAGAATGACTTTTTCTTTTCTTAGACATTTCTTTCCAATATTAGGGTGCATCTTCCAAGCTGTCTTGTAAGGCAGAAAATACAGTATTTGAAATTAAACATACTCTGTTTACTAGCAGCGGCAGAAGGCTTTCTGCTCTTGACTAGTATGTCATTGCCATAGAAACAAAATCAAACGAGTGATTAATGCAAACAATACATGGCACCAGTATGTGAGGGACGCATGGTGAATGTGTTGTTGTATGAGAATGACTTTTTCTTTTCTCAGACATTTCTTTCCAATATTAGGGTGCATCTTCCAAGCTGTCTTGTAAGGCAGAAAATACAGTATTTGAAATTAAACATACTCTGTTTACTAGCAGCGGCAGAAGGCTTTCTGCTCTTGACTAGTATGTCATTGCCATAGAAACAAAATCAAACGAGTGATTAATGTAAACAATACATGGCACCAGTATGTGAGGGACGCATGGTGAATGTGTTGTTGTATGAGAATGACTTTTTCTTTTCTTAGACATTTCTTTCCAATATTAGGGTGCATCTTCCAAGCTGTCTTGTAAGGCAGAAAATACAGTATTTGAAATTAAACATACTCTGTTTACTAGCAGCGGCAGAAGGCTTTCTGCTCTTGACTAGTATGTCATTGCCATAGAAACAAAATCAAACAAGTGATTAATGCAAACAATACATGGCACCAGTATGTGAGGGACGCATGGTGAATGTGTTGTTGTATGAGAATGACTTTTTCTTTTCTCAGACATTTCTTTCCAATATTAGGGTGCATCTTCCAAGCTGTCTTGTAAGGCAGAAAATACAGTATTTGAAATTAAACATACTCTGTTTACTAGCAGCGGCAGAAGGCTTTCTGCTCTTGACTAGTATGTCATTGCCATAGAAACAAAATCAAACGAGTGATTAATGTAAACAATACATGGCACCAGTATGTGAGGGACGCATGGTGAATGTGTTGTTGTATGAGAATGACTTTTTCTTTTCTTAGACATTTCTTTCCAATATTAGGGTGCATCTTCCAAGCTGTCTTGTAAGGCAGAAAATACAGTATTTGAAATTAAACATACTCTGTTTACTAGCAGCGGCAGAAGGCTTTCTGCTCTTGACTAGTATGTCATTGCCATAGAAACAAAATCAAACGAGTGATTAATGCAAACAATACATGGCACCAGTATGTGAGGGACGCATGGTGAATGTGTTGTTGTATGAGAATGACTTTTTCTTTTCTCAGACATTTCTTTCCAATATTAGGGTGCATCTTCCAAGCTGTCTTGTAAGGCAGAAAATACAGTATTTGAAATTAAACATACTCTGTTTACTAGCAGCGGCAGAAGGCTTTCTGCTCTTGACTAGTATGTCATTGCCATAGAAACAAAATCAAACGAGTGATTAATGTAAACAATACATGGCACCAGTATGTGAGGGACGCATGGTGAATGTGTTGTTGTATGAGAATGACTTTTTCTTTTCTTAGACATTTCTTTCCAATATTAGGGTGCATCTTCCAAGCTGTCTTGTAAGGCAGAAAATACAGTATTTGAAATTAAACATACTCTGTTTACTAGCAGCGGCAGGAGCCTTCCTGCTCTTGACTAGTACGTCATTGCCATAGAAACAAAATCAAACGAGTGATTAATGTAAACAATACATGGCACCAGTATGTGAGGGACGCATGGTGAATGTGTTGTTGTATGAGAATGACTTTTTCTTTTCTTAGACATTTCTTTCCAATATTAGGCTGCATCTTCCAAGCTGTCTTGTAAGGCAGAAAATACCGTATTTGAAATTAAACATACTCTGTTTACTAGCAGCGGCAGGAGCCTTTCTGCTCTTGACTAGTATGTCATTGCCATAGAAACAAAATCAAACGAGTGATTAATGTAAACAATACATGGCACCAGTATGTGAGGAACGCATGGTGAATGTGTTGTTGTATGAGAATGACTTTTTCTTTTCTTAGACATTTCTTTCCAATATTAGGGTGCATCTTCCAAGCTGTCTTGTAAGGCAGAAAATACAGTATTTGAAATTAAACATACTCTGTTTACTAGCAGTAGCAGGAGGCTTTCTGCTCTTGACTAGTATGTCATTGCCATAGAAACAAAATCAAACGAGTGATTAATGTAAACAATACATGGCACCAGTATGTGAGGGACGCATGGTGAATGTGTTGTTGTATGAGAATGACTTTTTCTTTTCTTAGACATTTCTTTCCAATATTAGGCTGCATCTTCCAAGCTGTCTTGTAAGGCAGAAAATACAGTATTTGAAATTGAACATACTCTGTTTACTAGCAGCGGCAGGAGCCTTCCTGCTCTTGACTAGTATGTCATTGCCATAGAAACAAAATCAAACGAGTGATTAATGTAAACAATACATGGCACCAGTATGTGAGGGACGCATGGTGAATGTGTTGTTGTATGAGAATGACTTTTTCTTTTCTTAGACATTTCTTTCCAATGTTAGGGTGCATCTTCCAAGCTGTCTTGTAAGGCAGAAAATACAGTATTTGAAATTAAACATACTCTGTTTACTAGCAGCGGCAGAAGGCTTTCTGCTCTTGACTAGTATGTCATTGCCATAGAAACAAAATCAAACGAGTGATTAATGTAAACAATACATGGCACCAGTATGTGAGGGACGCATGGTGAATGTGTTGTTGTATGAGAATGACTTTTTCTTTTCTTAGACATTTCTTTCCAATATTAGGGTGCATCTTCCAAGCTGTCTTGTAAGGCAGAAAATACAGTATTTGAAATTAAACATACTCTGTTTACTAGCAGTAGCAGGAGGCTTTCTGCTCTTGACTAGTATGTCATTGCCATAGAAACAAAATCAAACGAGTGATTAATGTAAACAATACATGGCACCAGTATGTGAGGGACGCATGGTGAATGTGTTGTTGTATGAGAATGACTTTTTCTTTTCTTAGACATTTCTTTCCAATATTAGGGTGCATCTTCCAAGCTGTCTTGTAAGGCAGAAAATACAGTATTTGAAATTAAACATACTCTGTTTACTAGCAGCGGCAGGAGCCTTCCTGCTCTTGACTAGTATGTCATTGCCATAGAAACAAAATCAAACGAGTGATTAATGTAAACAATACATGGCACCAGTATGTGAGGGACGCATGGTGAATGTGTTGTTGTATGAGAATGACTTTTTCTTTTCTTAGACATTTCTTTCCAATGTTAGGGTGCATCTTCCAAGCTGTCTTGTAAGGCAGAAAATACAGTATTTGAAATTAAACATACTCTGTTTACTAGCAGCGGCAGAAGGCTTTCTGCTCTTGACTAGTATGTCATTGCCATAGAAACAAAATCAAACGAGTGATTAATGTAAACAATACATGGCACCAGTATGTGAGGGACGCATGGTGAATGTTTTGTTGTATGAGAATGACTTTTTCTTTTCTTAGACATTTCTTTCCAATATTAGGGTGCATCTTCCAAGCTGTCTTGTAAGGCAGAAAATACAGTATTTGAAATTAAACATACTCTGTTTACTAGCAGTAGCAGGAGGCTTTCTGCTCTTGACTAGTATGTCATTGCCATAGAAACAAAATCAAACGAGTGATTAATGTAAACAATACATGGCACCAGTATGTGAGGGACGCATGGTGAATGTGTTGTTGTATGAGAATGACTTTTTCTTTTCTTAGACATTTCTTTCCAATATTAGGGTGCATCTTCCAAGCTGTCTTGTAAGGCAGAAAATACAGTATTTGAAATTAAACATACTCTGTTTACTAGCAGCGGCAGGAGCCTTTCTGCTCTTGACTAGTATGTCATTGCCATAGAAACAAAATCAAACGAGTGATTAATGCAAACAATACATGGCACCAGTATGTGAGGGACGCATGGTGAATGTGTTGTTGTATGAGAATGACTTTTTCTTTTCTTAGACATTTCTTTCCAATGTTAGGGTGCATCTTCCAAGCTGTCTTGTAAGGCAGAAAATACAGTATTTGAAATTAAACATACTCTGTTTACTAGCAGCGGCAGAAGACTTTCTGCTCTTGACTAGTATGTCATTGCCATAGAAACAAAATCAAACGAGTGATTAATGTAAACAATACATGGCCCCAGTATGTGAGGGACGCATGGTGAATGTGTTGTTGTATGAGAATGACTTTTTCTTTTCTCAGACATTTCTTTCCAATATTAGGGTGCATCTTCCAAGCTGTCTTGTAAGGCAGAAAATACAGTATTTGAAATTAAACATACTCTGTTTACTAGCAGCGGCAGAAGGCTTTCTGCTCTTGACTAGTATGTCATTGCCATAGAAACAAAATCAAACAAGTGATTAATGTAAACAATACATGGCCCCAGTATGTGAGGGACGCATGGTGAATGTGTTGTTGTATGAGAATGACTTTTCTTTTCTCAGACATTTCTTTCCAATATTAGGGTGCATCTTCCAAGCTGTCTTGTAAGGCAGAAAATACAGTATTTGAAATTAAACATACTCTGTTTACTAGCAGCGGCAGAAGGCTTTCTGCTCTTGACTAGTATGTCATTGCCATAGAAACAAAATCAAACGAGTGATTAATGTAAACAATACATGGCACCAGTATGTGAGGGACGCATGGTGAATGTGTTGTTGTATGAGAATGACTTTTTCTTTTCTTAGACATTTCTTTCCAATATTAGGGTGCATCTTCCAAGCTGTCTTGTAAGGCAGAAAATACAGTATTTGAAATTAAACATACTCTGTTTACTAGCAGCGGCAGGAGCCTTCCTGCTCTTGACTAGTATGTCATTGCCATAGAAACAAAATCAAACGAGTGATTAATGTAAACAATACATGGCACCAGTATGTGAGGGACGCATGGTGAATGTGTTGTTGTATGAGAATGACTTTTTCTTTTCTTAGACATTTCTTTCCGATATTAGGGTGCATCTTCCAAGCTGTCTTGTAAGGCAGAAAATACAGTATTTGAAATTAAACATACTCTGTTTACTAGCAGCGGCAGGAGCCTTCCTGCTCTTGACTAGTATGTCATTGCCATAGAAACAAAATCAAACGAGTGATTAATGTAAACAATACATGGCACCAGTATGTGAGGGACGCATGGTGAATGTGTTGTTGTATGAGAATGACTTTTTCTTTTCTTAGACATTTCTTTCCAATATTAGGCTGCATCTTCCAAGCTGTCTTGTAAGGCAGAAAATACCGTATTTGAAATTAAACATACTCTGTTTACTAGCAGCGGCAGGAGCCTTTCTGCTCTTGACTAGTATGTCATTGCCATAGAAACAAAATCAAACGAGTGATTAATGTAAACAATACATGGCACCAGTATGTGAGGAACGCATGGTGAATGTGTTGTTGTATGAGAATGACTTTTTCTTTTCTTAGACATTTCTTTCCAATATTAGGGTGCATCTTCCAAGCTGTCTTGTAAGGCAGAAAATACAGTATTTGAAATTAAACATACTCTGTTTACTAGCAGTAGCAGGAGGCTTTCTGCTCTTGACTAGTATGTCATTGCCATAGAAACAAAATCAAACGAGTGATTAATGTAAACAATACATGGCACCAGTATGTGAGGGACGCATGGTGAATGTGTTGTTGTATGAGAATGACTTTTTCTTTTCTTAGACATTTCTTTCCAATATTAGGCTGCATCTTCCAAGCTGTCTTGTAAGGCAGAAAATACAGTATTTGAAATTGAACATACTCTGTTTACTAGCAGCGGCAGGAGCCTTCCTGCTCTTGACTAGTATGTCATTGCCATAGAAACAAAATCAAACGAGTGATTAATGTAAACAATACATGGCACCAGTATGTGAGGGACGCATGGTGAATGTGTTGTTGTATGAGAATGACTTTTTCTTTTCTTAGACATTTCTTTCCAATGTTAGGGTGCATCTTCCAAGCTGTCTTGTAAGGCAGAAAATACAGTATTTGAAATTAAACATACTCTGTTTACTAGCAGCGGCAGAAGGCTTTCTGCTCTTGACTAGTATGTCATTGCCATAGAAACAAAATCAAACGAGTGATTAATGTAAACAATACATGGCACCAGTATGTGAGGGACGCATGGTGAATGTGTTGTTGTATGAGAATGACTTTTTCTTTTCTTAGACATTTCTTTCCAATATTAGGGTGCATCTTCCAAGCTGTCTTGTAAGGCAGAAAATACAGTATTTGAAATTAAACATACTCTGTTTACTAGCAGTAGCAGGAGGCTTTCTGCTCTTGACTAGTATGTCATTGCCATAGAAACAAAATCAAACGAGTGATTAATGTAAACAATACATGGCACCAGTATGTGAGGGACGCATGGTGAATGTGTTGTTGTATGAGAATGACTTTTTCTTTTCTTAGACATTTCTTTCCAATATTAGGGTGCATCTTCCAAGCTGTCTTGTAAGGCAGAAAATACAGTATTTGAAATTAAACATACTCTGTTTACTAGCAGCGGCAGGAGCCTTCCTGCTCTTGACTAGTATGTCATTGCCATAGAAACAAAATCAAACGAGTGATTAATGTAAACAATACATGGCACCAGTATGTGAGGGACGCATGGTGAATGTGTTGTTGTATGAGAATGACTTTTTCTTTTCTTAGACATTTCTTTCCAATGTTAGGGTGCATCTTCCAAGCTGTCTTGTAAGGCAGAAAATACAGTATTTGAAATTAAACATACTCTGTTTACTAGCAGCGGCAGAAGGCTTTCTGCTCTTGACTAGTATGTCATTGCCATAGAAACAAAATCAAACGAGTGATTAATGTAAACAATACATGGCACCAGTATGTGAGGGACGCATGGTGAATGTTTTGTTGTATGAGAATGACTTTTTCTTTTCTTAGACATTTCTTTCCAATATTAGGGTGCATCTTCCAAGCTGTCTTGTAAGGCAGAAAATACAGTATTTGAAATTAAACATACTCTGTTTACTAGCAGTAGCAGGAGGCTTTCTGCTCTTGACTAGTATGTCATTGCCATAGAAACAAAATCAAACGAGTGATTAATGTAAACAATACATGGCACCAGTATGTGAGGGACGCATGGTGAATGTGTTGTTGTATGAGAATGACTTTTTCTTTTCTTAGACATTTCTTTCCAATATTAGGGTGCATCTTCCAAGCTGTCTTGTAAGGCAGAAAATACAGTATTTGAAATTAAACATACTCTGTTTACTAGCAGCGGCAGGAGCCTTTCTGCTCTTGACTAGTATGTCATTGCCATAGAAACAAAATCAAACGAGTGATTAATGCAAACAATACATGGCACCAGTATGTGAGGGACGCATGGTGAATGTGTTGTTGTATGAGAATGACTTTTTCTTTTCTTAGACATTTCTTTCCAATGTTAGGGTGCATCTTCCAAGCTGTCTTGTAAGGCAGAAAATACAGTATTTGAAATTAAACATACTCTGTTTACTAGCAGCGGCAGAAGACTTTCTGCTCTTGACTAGTATGTCATTGCCATAGAAACAAAATCAAACGAGTGATTAATGTAAACAATACATGGCCCCAGTATGTGAGGGACGCATGGTGAATGTGTTGTTGTATGAGAATGACTTTTTCTTTTCTCAGACATTTCTTTCCAATATTAGGGTGCATCTTCCAAGCTGTCTTGTAAGGCAGAAAATACAGTATTTGAAATTAAACATACTCTGTTTACTAGCAGCGGCAGAAGGCTTTCTGCTCTTGACTAGTATGTCATTGCCATAGAAACAAAATCAAACAAGTGATTAATGTAAACAATACATGGCCCCAGTATGTGAGGGACGCATGGTGAATGTGTTGTTGTATGAGAATGACTTTTCTTTTCTCAGACATTTCTTTCCAATATTAGGGTGCATCTTCCAAGCTGTCTTGTAAGGCAGAAAATACAGTATTTGAAATTAAACATACTCTGTTTACTAGCAGCGGCAGAAGGCTTTCTGCTCTTGACTAGTATGTCATTGCCATAGAAACAAAATCAAACGAGTGATTAATGTAAACAATACATGGCACCAGTATGTGAGGGACGCATGGTGAATGTGTTGTTGTATGAGAATGACTTTTTCTTTTCTTAGACATTTCTTTCCAATATTAGGGTGCATCTTCCAAGCTGTCTTGTAAGGCAGAAAATACAGTATTTGAAATTAAACATACTCTGTTTACTAGCAGCGGCAGGAGCCTTCCTGCTCTTGACTAGTATGTCATTGCCATAGAAACAAAATCAAACGAGTGATTAATGTAAACAATACATGGCACCAGTATGTGAGGGACGCATGGTGAATGTGTTGTTGTATGAGAATGACTTTTTCTTTTCTTAGACATTTCTTTCCGATATTAGGGTGCATCTTCCAAGCTGTCTTGTAAGGCAGAAAATACAGTATTTGAAATTAAACATACTCTGTTTACTAGCAGCGGCAGGAGCCTTCCTGCTCTTGACTAGTATGTCATTGCCATAGAAACAAAATCAAACGAGTGATTAATGTAAACAATACATGGCACCAGTATGTGAGGGACGCATGGTGAATGTGTTGTTGTATGAGAATGACTTTTTCTTTTCTTAGACATTTCTTTCCAATATTAGGGTGCATCTTCCAAGCTGTCTTGTAAGGCAGAAAATACAGTATTTGAAATTAAACATACTCTGTTTACTAGCAGCGGCAGGAGCCTTTCTGCTCTTGACTAGTATGTCATTGCCATAGAAACAAAATCAAACGAGTGATTAATGCAAACAATACATGGCACCAGTATGTGAGGGATGCATGGTGAATGTGTTGTTGTATGAGAATGACTTTTTCTTTTCTTAGACATTTCTTTCCAATATTAGGGTGCATCTTCCAAGCTGTCTTGTAAGGCAGAAAATACAGTATTTGAAATTAAACATACTCTGTTTACTAGCAGCGGCAGGAGCCTTTCTGCTCTTGACTAGTACGTCATTGCCATAGAAACAAAATCAAACGAGTGATTAATGTAAACAATACATGGCACCAGTATGTGAGGGACGCATGGTGAATGTGTTGTCGTATGAGAATGACTTTTTCTTTTTTTCTGAGACATTTCTTTCCAATATTAGGGTGCATCTTCCAAGCTGTCTTGTAAGGCAGAAAATACAGTATTTGAAATTAAACATACTCTGTTTACTAGCAGCGGCAGGAGCCTTTCTGCTCTTGACTAGTATGTCATTGCCATAGAAACAAAATCAAACGAGTGATTAATGTAAACAATACATGGCACCAGTATGTGAGGGACGCATGGTGAATGTGTTGTTGAATGAGAATTACTTTTTTTCTTAGAAATATCTTTCCAATGTTAGGCTGCGTCTTCCAAGCCAGAAAATATGGTACTGCATGTTTGCATTAATTTAATTTATTTTTTTCAGAGTAGCTTTTTACCTCAAGAAGGAGAGCTTAGGTGTACTGTTGCTGTTTATAAAATAAGTTATCTCCAGAAAACTTATCCCAGAAAGATGGTCACTCTGAAATAATGATGGCAATAGAACAATGATTTTATTTTTAGCACGCTGTCGTACTCGCATTCAATCTCTGTTCATCCAGTAACCAACGTATGAGCCACAGATTCCAATCACGTCATCAGAAGCAAAGCAGAAGATGATGAAGATCAGATTTTTTAACAAAATTTTGAAATCTTTCACATGAGAATCTATCTTACATATTTAGAAGTCTACCATTCATCCTTGCTTTGAATATTGCAGCCACATTTGATCTGGTGCTTCTGCTATATATTTAGATATTCTTGATAAAATCCAAAGAAGAATCTGCAATGATACTGGTCTTGACCTGACATCTTAGCTTCGGTTATTTTTCCACCAACATAACATAGCTTCCCCATGCCTTTTCTATAAATACTTTCAGGCTAATTGTTTTGATGAACTTTCCTCAATGGTACCTAGACTTGATAAATTTAGGCACAGTACTGGATTTGCGATATGGTCTCATCCATCATTTCATATTTAAAATGACTGCAAGTAACCGTAAGTTCTATGCTAACAGTTTCTTCTCTCAAACTTCTCACTTGTGGAACTCTCTTCCAGCTTCTTGCTTTTTAGTCTAGTTTGATCTTCAAAAATTTAAATGCAATGTCAATCATCATCATCTGTCCTTTTAATTCTTATTCTTTTATAGTACTCTACTTAATAGTATTTTTTTTTCCTCATATTCCATAACGCTCCGTAACCATTTGTGTCTTAGTAGTTTCATTGCCTTGCTTGGGGTGAAATGATTAAAAAAAAAATAACTTCAACCAAAGATTTTATCCACTTGGCCATGTGTCCTTGGGGATAAAAGAATTGGTTGAAGTAATCCAAAAGTTACTTGACCCAAAGAATTTGAGTTCAATACCTGGCCACAGCAGAGGTGAACAAAAACTTGGAGAGTTGAGTTACTAAAGGAAAATAACTGAAACTGCTATCCAGAAAAGGCATGGCATGTGGAACTAGAACAATCTACCCCAGTGGACAAAATAAGGGTTTGGTTTGAAATTCTAACGTATATCACCTGAAAAACACCAGAGCCTACAACGGCTGAGACACCATGACAATAAAGATGACAACAACAGTCCAAACAATGTAAATAGGAAATAATTAGTGTTTACACATTCTTTTTCTCTTGACAAAAATGTTAAATACATTTTAGTATGGCATGGTGTTTAAACCATAGAAAAATAACACAGACTCGGATATAAAGTTAAACGGTATATTATTCATGGAAACGTAGTACAAAGTATGTGGACTGGAGAGGACTTACTCTTACTGCTGTCCTGACTCACTCATTCATACACTCACTCGATGATACACTCTTGATGGCTCACACCTGGTGAATTCCTCTTTAATAGAAATTGGTAGCCACATTATATAAGTGTGGAAGAGTCCATTTGTAGGTATGTCAGGTTCCCACAATACATTGTTTTATTAAAATTCTGAGAAAAACATAAAAATTACCAAGGAAATATATGGTAATAGTGATGATGAGAGAAAACTATCATTTCGACACACAGCTTTTTTGCCAGGTCCTAAGTTAAACTTTAATTCAGCCGGGACATTAGTTACAAGTCTATTTTAATCCTCATTGGGGATCACACAAAGCTAAGTAAATATATATTTGGAATTCTGATGAGCAAACTAATTTCAGATGCAAATTAACTAATAAGTTTGATGCTGTTGCCATCTTGTGTTAAATAACAGTTTAGCAGACTATTATTTTTTGATGGAAGTGTATCTCTGCTTAGACTTCCTGAGGTTGACCTTCGAAGTCAGATGGAAGACAAAACAAAAGAATTCGATTTTGATTGGTTGAGCTAGCGTGGGAATGATAGATAAGGAAAGGTTTTTCAGCGAGTCGAGTCTTAACCGTCAAGCAATGTAGACATGTTCACTTTTGTGTCTGAAACAGCTTCCCAGTAAAGGGGGAAGGTAATGGCCGACACTAGAGAGTTTGCACATGTCGATATTAATAAAATAGTTAAGTTCAAATTATTTTTGAGTTGCCAAAATCGGGCGTTTTTCTTGAACGCAAATCTCTTCAAAGGCATTTGAGATATCGATTTTCAAACTCTTAGCAAACTCTTCCGTGAAAATCTTTGGTTTATTCTGTGCGATGGCAAACAGAGCGTCTTTATCGACGACAGAAGGTCGTCCCGAGCATGGTCAATCACTCACCCTGAAGAAATCAGCCAAAACGCTTTATGACCATATCAATAATAGTTTAGCAGACTATTATTTTTTTAGATGAAAGTGTATCTCTGCTTAGACTTCCTGAGGTTGACCTTCAAAGTCAGATGGAAGACAAAACAAAGGAAGTCGATTTTGATTGGCTGAACAAGCATAAGAATGATAGATAGAGTAAGGTTTTTCAGTGAGTTGTTTCTGAACCATCAAGCAATGTAGACGTGGTATCTCTCATATCTGAAACGGCTTCCCACTGGTGGGACGACGAACCCACTAAATAGAAATGTACATGGCAGCATGATTAATAAACAGTTAAGTTAAAATTCCCTGTGTTGAAGTTCTTTTCATCTTCCATCAAAACAACTAGCATCCCTCCACGGGAGAGGAATGCAAGTTTATTATGGCTATTCTCCTGTTGGATGAGATTGAAGCACATTAAATGTCAGTTTCCTCATAAGACAGGATTGGGTTGGTTGCTTGATTTTAAGTGGATCCTCCAGTGAGAAATTAAGCTAAGAATATATGTGGTGTACCTACCACAGGGCAATAGTTTACAAGCCCCTTTGGCAAATCAGTTTGATTCCACATCAAGTGCTCCACAGTTGTGATCTTGTGCCATGCTAAGCTAAACTAATTCAATATATATATTAAGACTTTATATTTTGCATTAATAATCTTGAACATGTTTTTAATTTCTGTTATTTCAGGATGGTTCCTGTAATGGTCTGCAACATTACGCAGCTCTGGGACGAGATCAGGCAGGAGCTGAATCTGTTAACCTTAGTCCGTCAGATCAGCCACAGGATGTCTACAGTGATGTATGTGAGTTGGTAAGTTGAGAAATTTCCTTTTCTCATCATCTATACAAATAACATGAAGTGTTTTTCTGTGTACAGTGTCACCCGGATATAAGAGAGTTGGCGGGACCTGAGAAAAGGTCTCTTATATCCGGGTTTCTCTTATATCCGGGTTTGTTCTATTTTGTTTGGGTTAGTATGGCTCTAATTTGGGACCAGAGAAAATCTCTCTTATATCAGGGTTTCTCTTATATTCGGGTTTCTTATGTCCGGATTACACTGTATAATAAAAGTCCACAAAGTCCAAATCTCCATGTGCGCACACACACACAGCCTTTTTGAAAAAAATCTGTTTTTGTAGGAAAAGTCAGTTGCTTTTATAGCAGTTTAGTGGACTCTTATCAGATTCATGGAGCATGTAAATCAATTAGCATATTTTTCTATGCGATCCATTTCACTCAGTAAAACTTGAACCACAACTGGTTAGTAAAAGCTAATTTACTTTGAGTTCGCTGGCTTCACTCAGTGGTGAAACATTTCTTTCTTTCTTTTTTTCTTCTGCAAAACCAACATGTGACATGAAAGTGTTTTGGCTTTTGGGGTATGTCACCATTTTCTTCTTTACAGTCTGTCTGTCCGTCATAGACTCACCGTCCTGGGTATGACGATAAACTACATCCAGCAGCAAGGCCTCTGATCAGGAGGTTTTGAGAAGCGTAGAACCACCTCGTAATTGCTGGTGTTCCCAAATCCACTCTGACCTGGGGTGGTAGCACCTGTTAGGGTCCCAGCTATGGGCAAATAGTTAACCCCACAAACTGGGGTCAAAACACTAATGAAAGTGTAAAGATAGGTTTTAATACCAGAAGTACTTTGTAAAAAAAATTATTACCAGCAATAAATTTTTGAAGAAAAAATATTACCAGAAATAGATTTTTTGAAGGAAAAAATATATTACCAGCAATACAATTTTGAGAAAAAAAAATATATTACCAGCAATAAAAAAAATTTGTCAGCATTAAATAACCCATTGAGATTGATATGCCGTAAAACAAAACAAACCATTATAGACTCAGAAGCTACTGGATGGATTTCAACCAAAGCTATGACCCTGGGAAATTGATGAAAGGTTAAAAACATACGGTCACTGGAGCCATTTCTGATAGATGTTAAATATTTATTCCCACATAGGAATATAGCAGTAAGGGAGGTAATTCAGTTTTTTTAGTAAATTAATGTGTGCTTATTCCCCTTAGTTATTTTGACAATCTACATTATAAAAGAAGTGCTTATTGTTGTCTATCACACATACTGTGTGTGACAGTATTTACTGTCCCCCCCACGAGGGACAGATGTGGCACAAGGCCGGGTTTAAAGTGGGGTATTCCCGAGCATGTATGCAATGCAGATGTTGTTTACGTGAGTTACTTGCATGTGCTTGGATCATTTCATGTATACACAAGAACACACATAATTTCACCAAGTTTGAAATTAGAATAAACGTATCCCCTCACCCCATTCAGTCTAGACAACTCCTACCCGGGACTGAGCAATAAAATTATAACGTTGGAGACAAAATTAAATCATAAAAAAATCAAATTGGTATAAGATTTTATTGAACGTTTGGGAAATTATTTGGTAATAATTTTTTTTTTTTTTTTCTTAGTTTTTGTAAAAGTATTTTTAGGTTGGTCATTAAATCAAAATATATGTCTGCATGCCCAAACATACATACACAAAATTTGAATGAAATTGAAATGGCATTTGTGTTTCAAGGGCAAATTTCTCTTTCAATCTGGCAACAACCCCTGGGTAACAGTTAAAGAGTGTAAACCAAAATGGATGACTGTTGGAAATCATTTTTATGACTCCTTTTGACTTTATGACAGAATTTTAATATTTTTTAATAACTGATAAAATAATTAAGTGGACAAATATTTTATATTTGAAATTGGATCATTTTGCCATCAGCCATAGTGACAGGTATTAATCCTGTGAATGCAAATAAAATGTAGTGTTGCCGTGTTTCTCTTTTTACTAAGACAGAATTAGTTCTACGCTAATACCAGGTAACTCAGGTAGTATAAAATTAGGTATCCCAAACTAAACTTTTATTTTCAATATCTCTAAAAACTTTTAATTTAGACATAAAGAGATTGACAAAACAAAAAAATGGTACCTAATATATCTTGGTAGCTCAAATAGCAACCAAGTCATGACCATTCAAAGTTGATCAGACTTTGTCAATTTTAACAGTGTATAACTGAAGATGCAGGCTTCAAACAAGTGAAAAATTATTATAAATGTAATATCATATCGGTAGTCTTGAAGTAAAAGAAAAGTTATACTAATAGAATCAATAATTATTAGATCAAAACGGCCTAAATATTAGGCAGATTGGATTCTCAAGAATGAAATAGTTAAAAGATGTTACAGAAGGCCAATTTCAACTGCTCATAAGTCTGGTTTGGTTTGTTTTGTTTTACGGCATATCAACACCTCAATGGGTCATTTAATGCCGACCAGGTTCTTATTGCTGGTAATATTTATTATCTATCTATCTAAGTATATATTGGTTTGGTTTGTTTTGTTTTACGGCATATCAACCTCAATGGGTTATTTACTGCCGACCAGATTTTTATTGCTGGTAATATTTCCTATCTATCTATCTATCTATCTATCTCACTATATATTGTTTTTTTTTTGTTTTGTTTTACGACATATCGACCTCAATGGGTCATTTAATGCCGACAACATTTTTTCTTTTCTTTTTTTTTTCTGGTAATATTTTTGTTTTGTAGTTGGTAAAATTTTTTTCGAAAACGTATAGCTGGTAATATTATTTTTTCGAAAACGTATTGCTGGCAAAAGTTGTTTTTCCAAAAACATATTGCTGGCAGTAGTTTGTTTTTCTTCTTCTTCAAAAACGTATTGCTGGTAATATTTTATAATGCTTTTTACCTCAGTTTTTGGGTTAACTATTTGCCCATAGTTAGGACCCTAAAAGGTGCTACCACCCCGGTTCAGGGTGGACCTGGGAACACCAGCAATTAAGAGGTGGTTCCATGCTCCTCAAAACCTCCCAATTAGAGGCCTTGCTGTTGGCCGTAGTTTATCGTCTTACCCAGGACGCAGATGCAGTTTATCGTCATACCCAGGACGGTCATAAGACTGATTGGGTAATTTGCTGTTTAAGCCCTGCATACCAATCGTAATGAAAATTTCCATTTCGGTGTAAATTTACATGCTTATTTAAAAAATAACAGTAAATGTTTGCAGAAATCTACCGTTTTGGAGTTATCGACAATAAAAGTTCAGACTGATTCGCATTGCGGCTACAACACGGCAGCCATTATTGGCATTGTTTACATATGTTTGCCTCTAGTAGTCATGCGCTGAAGTTTCACTTGTCTTGATTATTGTACATGATTATTTACAAAATAGCAATGACAATTGTGGAAAGGCTACCTTTTAAAATTTGTTTTATTATTTAAACAAGAATTCATTTTTATTACAGCTTCAATATGGAAAAAGAACAACAATTGTCATTTCTTTTCTAAATAACTTAAATTTTTAAAAAGAATTTAATAAAAGCTTCACTTTCAAAATTGTCTAAAGGCTACTTTTGGTTTTGCGCAATAATTGAGACAAGTAAGAAGAGTAAGATCAGTAAAAAGGCTGTTAACTAAATAAGCTTCCATGCATGACCACTCGAGACAAATCTATGTATACAACGCCAATAATGGCAGACGGACCCAGCGCCAATAATGGCAGACGGACCCAGCGCCAATAATGGCAGACGGACCCAGCGCCAATAATGGCAGACGGATCCAGCACCAATAATGGCAGACGGACCCAGCGCCAATAATGGCAGACGGACCCAACGCAAATGAGTCCTAACTTTTATTGTCGATAACTCCAAAACGGTAGATTTCTGCAAACTTTTACTGTTATTTTTTAAATAAGCATGTAAATTTACACCTGAAATAGAAATTTTCAGGAAATGTTAATTACAATTGGTGTGCAGGGCTTAAACTGCAAATTACCTGTTTCATTTAAACTGTAAATTCCTTGTAACTTCTTGCTATGAGTCATATTACAAGAGAGATGAAGCTAAATTTGCTTCAGTAGTACGTTGTTACATCTTGTAAAAATAATCAGAAGCACAATTTGACAGGAGGTCAAAACAGGTCAAAGTATGCTATCCTGAACTTGCCAGAAAAAAAGGATGCAATCCTGAACTTGCCAGAAAAAAGTATGCTATCCTGAACTTGCCAGAAAAAAAGGATGTAATCCTGAAGTTGCCAGAAAAAAAGGATGCAATCCTGAACTTGCCAGAAAAAAAGTATGCTATCCTGAACTTGCCAGAAAAAAAGGATGCTATCCTGAACTTGCCAGAAAAAAAGGATGCAATCCTGAACTTGCCAGAAAAAAAGGATGCTATCCTGAACTTGCCAGAAAAAAAGGATGCAATAAAGAGACATGCCTGAAACTTTGGAACTTTACTAATTTTGAGACGAGAAATTCAACAAAACCGCTTTTTTCTCTGTAATACACATACCTTTTCTTATACATGAATCTAATTTGGGAAAAAGTTTGTAAAATTATGCAATTTTTGACTTGTCAAAGACAAGAGAGTAATAGCTACAAATCTTAGAAATTTGTTTCATGAAACAAATCATTGGTCAACTCTTAAAATAAATGTGTATTGTAAAAATTTAAAAACCTTTATCGTCAAACTAAAAACACTGAAATGAATAAAACTATATTTATTAGAACGGATGACAACAGACTTTCTGTAGAGTTGGAATGGTCCTCATGAAATGCCTCTCCTAATCGACATTTACAGTCTGGATTTTTTTTTTTTAGAAGCTACAGCCGATATTCTTGGAACACTCTATGTCCTATCATCACTTAAAAGTGGTATTACATGAAAGTCCCATCTAAAAGACAAATGTTGATGCCACTTGTGCAATATCCTTCCAAAAAGGCCATAAAAAATAAGCCACTTCTGCCTTTGGTTGGAACCAAAATTTTGATTACATCACTGGATGGATATGTAATATCAATGTCTTGGTGAATGTTAAAATTAGAGCAATAGTCTGTCTATATTTCTGAGATGAGGTATTTTAACTATTTACCTTGTTAGGACTGTTGTCCTCATCTTTATTGCCATGTTCACAGTCTATATTTCTGAAATGAGGTATTGTAACTATTTACACTATTTACCTTGTTCAGACTGTTGTCCTCATCTTTGTTATATTCACAACATTAACAAAAAGATTTTCTGGAAAAAAAAATCTTGCTGCCTATCCAATAACTGCCATTTTGCTTTCTATATCTGTTGCAGTTCCCCTAGCAAGATATATGATGAATTACTTTTGGAGAAGGTGCTACTATAGTATGATATCTACTGAGGCATTTATGTCCTCCTGTAAATGAGGATGCCCTCATTATTGCTAGAAAATGCTCAGAAAAAAATGAAGGCCTGTTTACTGTTATTTTAAATGACGTCAAATCAGTTTACAAACATTAAGCATTTTTTTTTTTCTATAAAAAATTGTTAATAATTTTTAATACATAACCATTTCCTGTTCACTGAATTTTAACCCTAACCTCTAAACCAGGCCCCTAACCCTATCATATTTTCATACTTCCAACAGTTGGTAAATATCATATCGTAGTAGAAAATGAATAGTAGATATCACACCATAGTAGAAAATAGATGGTATATATCATACTATAGTAACACTTTGGAGAGTCCCTTGGAAGTGACTTTTTTTTTCCTTTTTTTTTTTTTTTTTTTGCTTGAAAGATAAATGTATAAAAAGGCCAACTAAAACAAAATATGACCTCAGTTTCACCATCCTTAATATCTACATTTCAAATAAACTTTAGCGATACAGCCCCCCCCCCCCAAATTGTGAGGGCCATATTGAGACCCACTGGTGGTCTCGGCCATATTCATTTACAAGTATTAAATTCATGCAAATCCTTTGATTTAGCTCCAACTCTTTCTCTTGGTGAATGGCTTGTATTTTCCAAGTCAAATTATCTTTATATTTTCTTTTGGTTTTAAGGTCGAATGCGAAAGAGCCAAAGATGCCAAAAATGGAATTTTGATAGCACAGAAATTGGAAGGTTTTGTCAAGAGAAAGGTCAGTGTATGACATTTCCTGAAATCTCTAATAATTGTCAGAGTACAGTTTCTGACTGATGCAATAAACTTGACTGGAATTCAAACTCTTCTCTCCTATTTTTCATTCCAAGTCACTATCCATTATACCACTTGTATGCCCAACACAGACACACACACACACACACACACACATTTCATTGAATATGACAAACAAGGTACTTTGATTTAGTTTTTTATACAATTTCTCATGTGATCTAATAATTTTTTCTTTTCAGATGATAAATTATATAAAAACTGCCTAAATATTTCTTTATCCAAGCACTTTCTGCTATACATTTAGCCATTTTCAAGGTTGAAATACATTAACTGTTAACAAGAAATAGTTTGTTGCATGTATGTATTTATATAATGTTTTCATTTTTCAAAACACGGTCAAGATATTGTGTCCATGTTCATAGTTGATATTATTAAGTGTTGGTTTTTTCTTTTTATTAATAAGGCTTCCATTATTTTTAGACTTATTTTGCATGTGGATGATGCTATTATATTTGTGTTGTCAACAAGTATGTTAAGAATAGAGTCCTGTAGGTCTCCATGAATATTTAAATGAGACCTAATTGAGCTATAGTCAGAAAGGTGTAGAGTGAGTCTGCCTGTCAAACATGTTGTAGTGTGGCCTATATAATTATTTACGAATTTTGATTGATCAGGAATACAATTCCTTAATGGACATTTAAATTCGTAAATAATATTTGATCTATTTAATTTTGTTCTAAGGGGTGAATTATTATTTTTAACTATAAGGTTAGAGGTTTTAAATTTTTTGCAATAAATAATTAATCTAATTTATTTGCTATTGGCAACCTTTCAACATGCTGAAAGGATTTTACATGACGTGATACAAACGTAAAATAAGCACATATTAACCCTTTGAGCCCTGACCACTACTTTACTGATGGTAGAGAAAAATGACTTAATGTCCAGCCACCAGTTGGATTGTGGGTAAACACTTGTAACTATTTTTATATCTACCATGAAACATTATATACCAATTATTTGCAAGTTTTGATTCAGGAGTTGAGGCAGAAAGGTTAAAATTGTTCAGGAACGCAGGGTTCAAAGGGTTAATATCCTTCCTTTGGGTGTCATGTCTGTTGCATGTTTGGGCAACCACGTCTGATTGACTTTCATATAAGATTCTACTAGACATAAAGTGGGGGATCAGTTTCCTATTGTCATTGATTACTAAACTGATCCCCCTAAATATACTGCATGTCAACCCTTTGAGCTCAAAGAGTTAAATAAATGTTCAAATAATAACAGGGAAAGAAAATAGAAAGGAAAATGTAAGGAGAAAGTTGACAGAAGCTACAAACCGATAATGGTTAAATTTGGGGGGTGAAATCAGGAGGATAAAGCTACTGACCACGTGGTGCCTTTATTTTGTCATTTCCTCATGTTAAGGACTGCCGGAAGTGGTCGAAGCGAGGATCAACCTGAACTAAAAAAGGTACAAAGGAGAAATATACACTATGGTTTCTGCACTTCCCCTCGCATACGTTGAGCACTTTGGAAGAAAGGGAATTTCTTGGCTGGTGTTAATTAATGCTAAAAGCTCTTCCTTATTAACTGAGCACTCTGGTAGCTGGTAATGCTTACATTTTGTATATAATGCATTAAAAATTCCCTTTCTCAGCTGCATGTGTTGATGACCTAAGGATAAGAATCTGACTGATGTCAAATTGATCGGGTTTTGATCCCAGCTAGAAGCAATTGCATGTTTAGTCACACTAAACATGCAAACAGCAAAACAATCTGTCTGTAGATGACTATATATATATATATATATATATATATATATATATATAATCATTTATTTAAATATTATAACATAAATATGTTATAAAATCACTACAAAAATAGCCATTTTGTTTCAACACTTCTGGTGTCTTATCAAGTGATGATGTTGAATGTAGAATAAATGGTTTTAAAAGTTTCAAATTAATTAACGATCCTTCGCTAGGGGTAAACGCTGTTACATAAGCTAGAATGATCAATCAAAATACAAGTATATGAGAATTCAAAAAATTTGACAACGAAGCAAGGTTATCATAGATATTAAAAGATTTATAAAATTTGAAATTAAAATTAAAAGTAACAAATTATCTATTTAGAAATCTAAATCTAATCTCTATTAAGTTTAAAACATCATCACTTGATAAGACACCAGAAGTGTTGAAGCAAAATGGCTATTTTTGTAGTGATTTTATAACATATTTATGTTATAATATTTAAATAAATGATTATATCTGCTCTACTCTGTATTGAGCACTCTTTAAAGAATAATAATTGTTGGTTATTGAAATTTACTCCGTATATACCAATCCCACACTTGGGTATGTATATATATATATATATATATATAGCAATCTGTCACACATACATAATACAAGTTATAACAAGCTTCAATGTAAATTTATAGAGTATTTAATTACCAAATGCAATTAAAATGGATTAACAACAAAGAAATCAAGATCCAATGAAAACATTATTGATTACTTATCAGTTAATACACGACTACATAGAGCTGCTAAGAAAAGTACTAATTCGTCTTGAAACACGGGACTCTCGACTTTAACGTCCAGGTTAACACAATAGTGAAACACGTAATTGTAACCAGCAGTCAGTGAAATGATATCTCTATTTATAGTAAATGGCAGTCTATATTTTCGTAGTCTAGTGATTCATGTTCAAACTCCGGTGTCAGCAGTGACACTTTTCATTCGTATATGACAAAATATATATATATATATATATATATATATGGGCCAGTTAATGAAATTTAGGGAATAAAATACAATATAATGTTAACAATATTGGCAATATGATTGATGATATTTGTTATATATTAACCTTCTGACTATATTGAAGCATAAACAGAAAGATTTCAAAGTCGGAATTTTCGGCCACGCTTATGTCCTTTTTCAACAAGACTAGAAATAAATGAGACTTATTCTTCTGGGAAATGAAGAGTGGATCTGGCCAGAGGGTTTGGATAAAAAGCATCAATAATAAGATGGAATCAAACTAGTAATAAAATAATTGGAATAATGAAGAGTGGATTTTTTTTTTTTTATCATGTGTTGTATTTCTGTAAGAAATTTGATTTTGACCTAGTAGTTTGTCAAAATTAGGGTAGTTTACGGTATATAGAAAGCGCTCCCTGTGGCAACGATATTCTCTAAGTAAACCCAAATCTCTGTTTAATCCTATAATATTTTAATGTTTAATACGACGGAAAAAAATAACAGTATCTATGTTTCTCTGAAAGTTCTCCACTGCCTTAACCGGGTATGGACTCACACTGTTTTGGTCCTGTCACTGGATCTAACTAACGCCTATATCCACTGTGCCATGTGTCCTTTCAGAGGGAAAATTAACAGGAGATAACTGATAACTGACATCTATTAAACATGGCACCTGGGACTAGAATAGTCTACCCCAGTGAATGAAATAAAGTGTTCAGTTTGACATTCCAACCACCTGAAGAAGGTCAGAGCGTACAACGGCCGAAAACGTTGTAATAAATATGGCGACAAAGATGTGGACAATAGTCCGAATAATGTAAATAATGAAAATAAAAACAGTGGTCAGTTTCCGATTGGAGAAAAACTAAAAGGTGAACTTCAAAATTTTACTCACAACTGCCAAAGTAGAATAGATTGCAGATGGATAAAAAGGAAAGACTCAAGTCTTATTGCTTTTTAACCACCTGCAATATTGTATCTCAAAAAAATCGTTAAATAAAAAGTCAGCATTTTGAAGATGTTACATGAAACTCTGCCAAATTATCATTGACAAATACGGATTTTTTGTTTTCACTCTGATAGACAATTTTCTCTGTCCTGCGAATTACAATTATAATAACCCATTTTCTTTTGTAGATCATTAAACAAACTGTGATGACAACTGTTTATGGTGTGACCCGTTACGGGGCCAAATATCAGATTTTAAAACAACTAAAAGATTTGCAGGACTTTGACCCAGAACATGTGTGGCCTGCTTGTGTCTACCTGGCAGACAAGACCTTCTTGTGTTTAGCAGAAATGTTCAGTGCAACCAAAGAAATCCAGGTAAACAATAACTGTATCTCTCAACTCCGGGTCCTGATCACGAGTAACCCAAGTATAACCAGGAAAAATGTCATAAAACTAGGAAAACTACAAGCTATTCATTATATTAATCCAGCAATTCAAGTCACTTGTCAGAAAGTTTTTCAAGGACCTTTAAGTAAGGAAACTAGTAATAAAATAATAGGAATAATGAAGAGTGGATCTGGCCAGAGGGTTGGGATAAAATGCATCAATAATAAGATGGAATCAAACTAGTAATAAAATAATAGGAATAATGAAGAGTGGATCTGGCCAGAGGGTTGGGATAAAAAGCATCAATAATAAGATGGGATGAAACTAGTAATAAAATAATAGGAATAATGAAGAGTGGATCTGGCCAGAGGGTTGGGATAAAAAGCATCAATAATAAGATGGAATCAAACTAGTAATAAAATAATAGGAATAATGATGAGTGGGTGTGGCCAGAGGGTTGGGATAAAAAGTATCAATAATAAGATGGAATGAAACTAGTAATAAAATAATAGGAATAATGATGAGTGGATGTGGCCAGAGGGTTGGGATAAAAAGCATCAATAATAAGATGGAATCAAACTAGTAATAAAATAATAGGAATAATGATGAGTGGATGTGGCCAGAGGGTTGGGATAAAAAGTATCAATAATAAGATGGAATGAAACTAGTAATAAAATAATAGGAATAATGATGAGTGGATGTGACCAGAGGTTTGGGATAAAAAGCATCAATAATAAGATGGAATGAAACTAGTAATAAAATTATAGGAATAATGATGAGTGGGTGTGGCCAGAGGGTTGGGATAAAAAGCATCAATAATAAGATGGAATGAAACTAGTAATAAAATAATAGGAATAATGATGAGTGGGTGTGGCCAGAGGGTTGGGATAAAAGGTATCAATAATAAGATGGAATGAAACTAGTAATAAAATTATAGGAATAATGATGAGTGGATGTGGCCAGAGGGTTGGGATAAAAAGCATCAATAATAAGATGGAATCAAACTAGTAATAAAATTATTGGAATAATGAAGAGTGGATGTGGCCAGAGGGTTGGGATAAAAAGCATCAATAATAAGATGGAATGAAACTAGTAATAAAATAATAGGAATAATGAAGAGTGGATCTGGCCAGAGGGTTGGGATAAAAAGCATCAATAATAATATGGAATCAAACTAGTAATAAAATTATAGGAATAATGATGAGTGGATGTGGCCAGAGGGTTGGGATAAAAAGCATCAATAATAAGATGGAATCAAACTAGTAATAAAATTATAGGAATAATGATGAGTGGATGTGGCCAGAGGGTTGGGATAAAAAGCATCAATAATAAGATGGAATAAAATAAGTAATAAAATTATAGGAATAATGATGAGTGGATGTGGCCAGAGGGTTGGGATAAAAAGCATCAATAATAAGATGGAATAAAATAAGTAATAAAATTATAGGAATAATGATGAGTGGATGTGGCCAGAGGGTTGGGATAAAAAGCATCAATAATAATATGGAATCAAACTAGTAATAAAATAATAGGAATAATGATGAGTGGATGTGGCCAGAGGGTTGGGATAAAAAGCATCAATAATAAGATGGAATCAAACTAGTAATAAAATTATAGGAATAATGATGAGTGGATGTGGCCAGAGGGTTGGGATAAAAAGCATCAATAATAATATGGAATCAAACTAGTAATAAAATTATAGGAATAATGATGAGTGGATGTGGCCAGAGGGTTGGGATAAAAAGCATCAATAATAAGATGGAATCAAACTAGTAATAAAATTATAGGAATAATGATGAGTGGATGTGGCCAGAGGGTTGGGATAAAAAGCATCAATAATAAGATGGAATAAAATAAGTAATAAAATTATAGGAATAATGATGAGTGGATGTGGCCAGAGGGTTGGGATAAAAAGCATCAATAATAAGATGGAATAAAATAAGTAATAAAATTATAGGAATAATGATGAGTGGATGTGGCCAGAGGGTTGGGATAAAAAGCATCAATAATAAGATGGAATCAAACTAGTAATAAAATTATAGGAATAATGATGAGTGGATGTGGCCAGAGGGTTGGGATAAAAAGCATCAATAATAAGATGGAATCAAACTAGTAATAAAATTATAGGAATAATGATGAGTGGATGTGGCCAGAGGGTTGGGATAAAAAGCATCAATAATAAGATGGAATCAAACTAGTAATAAAATGTAGCTAAAATACTTTAATACTTCATGGAAAAATAATTTTAAAAAGATCAATGTCTTTTACGTATTAGCTTGATTTCTTGATTCTTGCATAATCTTTTTAGATGTGGCTCACGTTTTGTGCCCACCACATATCCACACTGAGTCTGCGCCCAGTTGAATGGATTACCCCCCTTGGACTGCCTGTGATACAACCTTATCATAAAATGAGTACATTGCAGAGGTGGGGTGTTTCCCTAACAAACTCTATGTCCAATTTTGAGTGAGTATAATTTTGTATTGATTTGTAAATATTTATTTCATTCCTCCTCGATAATTTATGAATGAAATTGATTCAAGCAATTAAGAGAGGGTCACTTTTTTTTTTTTTAATCACTTTGCTCAAAGCAAGGCAAGGGGTAGCTGGGTGTGAAAGAGATTAAAAAGATTTTAGAAGGAACTGGAAACCCTATCCTAAACAGGAAACAAAGCATAAACGTCTACTCCTCTTCAGAAGACTGGGGAGGAATGTGAATCGTACGAGAGAGTGCATATGAAAATGAAATTTAAGTTTAATTTATTTAAATATTATTTATCAAAAATAGAAATCCCCCTTCATTTTTGCGTCCTGGGCAAGACGATAAACTACATCCAACAGCAGGATCTCTCATAATCCGTTTTTGAAAAAATAATGTTGCCAGCTGTACGTTTTTTGAAAAAATAATATTACCAGCTATACGTTTTTGAAAAATAAATATTAACAGAAATAGATTTTTGACAAAACAAGTCTAGGTACGATCGAGGAAAGTTCATGCGAATAATTATTATGAAAATATTTATAGAAAAGGCACAGGGAAGCTACGTTACAGCAGTGGAAAAGTGACTGAAGCCAAGATGCCAGGTCAGGACAAATAACATTGCAGATTCTTTGAAATTTATCAAGAATTTCTAAATATATAGCAGGAGCACCAGACCAGATGTGGCAGCAATATACAAAGCAGGGACAAATGGTAGATTTATAAATATGTAAGATAGATTCTGACAAGAAAAATTGTCTAGCATGATATAGCAAACCAACTTTCTTAGCAGCAGACTTAAAAAAAATGTATTCAATATAATCTTTCTACTTCATGCCAGTAAAAACGTTAGTCTGAGGAGGCACAATGAGTCATTCTCCTGGAGGTTAGCATTAGCCATACTGATGGAAGGTTAAAAGTGTTATCTCGGATAATTTTCTTTTACTACCTTCTGTAGGAGTTTCTGTAGTTACCTTTCTGTGTCTGCTATCAATGGTGTCATCTGCATATCTTACATTGTTAAGATTGTGGCTGCCAATAATGAATCCTGGTAGGACTTGTAATTCTCTCAGGATTGCTTCATTGTAACTGCTTAATAAGTCTGGTGAGAAGACACATCTTGTCTTATGCCTCTTTCTATTTTTTTGTGCATTTACTGAATTTATTTCCTATCTGTATTTGCTCCCAGTATAAGTTTCGGGATTATTCTAATACCAGTGTACCTATGCCATCAAAAAAAATATTGTCAGAAAGTTTTAATCATGAAATACGACAAAACCAAAGTCTTGAAACAATGTATTGGGATTCAATAAACTCGAGGTAAAGACTTCACAACTAAAATAGAAGCCAATGAACTATTTAATTAATCCATTCCCTTTATATTTTTTTAGACGATCTGTTGATTATTCTTGGTATTATATAAATCACTTTTTGCTCAAGATCTTTTTGTGTTAAAAATTTTGTGTGTTTGATATAACAGTGAAATGGAAACATCTGTAGGGAGAAACAACAGAATAGAATAGAATTAGCAACAGAATGACAGACAGTGACAACAAAATCTGTTTCAAGACCAAGTTGAAGAAAGACAATCACTTAATGAACATAGGATTCTGCGTGCCTCACATGAAAGGCTTGAACAAAAGAGACTACACTCTAAGAAACATAGGAGTAAAAAAAACTGACTAATTAAACTGTCCATTTTACTTGGGAACTAATTTTGCTTGCCTAAATGCAGATAAATATTTTATTTGTAGAGATTATTAAAACAACTAAGGGAAATAATCCCTCATTAATTACTTAAGTTGATTCACTTCTTTTCCTGCTACAAATAAAACAGGAAATATATAAATAAAAAGACATTGATATTTATTATACAAGGTGTGATGGGTAAATCGTATAAATGACACAAAAATGAAAATAACACTGGCATCTCATTTTAACAGATATATTTACCAAAATTACACAAAAATATCTTGAAATACTAATGAGTAAATTTATTCATTAAAATCACCATTGGCTTCAACCATGGCCTTCAGACGACTTTGGAATCTCCTGCAACTCTTCTGGATGGTTTCCTTGTTTAAGTTGGTGAATGCTGCCATAATCCTTGCCATCAGTTCATCTTTGGTGTTACAAGGAGTTGATCTCTCACTCAACTGTGACCCACATGTAATAATCAAAGGGGTTGCAGTCTGGTGAGTTAGGTGGCCAGATATAAGGTCACAGAAATTGTCTGAAAGCCATCACTGGGTTCTCCTGCTTCTGTGGCATGGGTCTTTCAGCAGCCATCCTCCTAACCCAGGGCAGCACTACTTCCCCAAGGCATTTGATGTAGTGAGTCTGAGACACTCACCAACAAATTCCAGAGTTCTTTTCTCATTAGAAAGAGTTTTCCAAGCTGTCGTACCTTCGTGATCACCATTAGACTCATCCAATTCTTTCCAAATCCTCTACACTGTCCTCAAATTGACACACAAACACTTTGAAATGTTTGTATCGGAGCTTCCAGCATGAATACCAAGCAGTACAGCATGCCATTTCCAAATTTCTGGTGGAGTGAATTACTTCATGGTGCTTTTTTTCTCACAGGCGGTGCCCAACTGACCCTACCATACTGTGAAGTCAACACAATCAAAAACAGACAATGCCGAATTAAAAATATAAAATGGCGATGATTTACCTATCACAGCCTGTATGATTTGAGCTTTCCCAAATATGTTATGGCTACATAGCAGTTAACTGGATGCTAGATTCCTTAATCTTTAAGAAGGAATGGATAATCATTTCCCTTTTACCTTCCTAAGGGATTTAAATCAGTCATTATCGGCCTTGCTAAAAAAAATGACCAAATCCTTCAGAAATTCCTTTAAATGTAAACTGTATCGCTACTCTTCTTTGAGAATGCTAAACCAAAATTTCAATTTTCATAACTAATTTTTCCTTACCAAAATTCAATGTGCACCCCAGAGTTTTAGTTATTCTACAAGTCCTCCCTAAAGTAAAAAAAAAAAAAGTTGAGAAACACTGTGCTATGCAGACAGAAAGAAAAATTATTTTTAATAGATATTAGATCCTTTGTGAAATGGGGATTAGTAGATAATTATTGTTTATATTTTGTTTTTAATTCGTTAACTTTCTTTTTCTCTTCCCTAGAAAACCAAATTCACTGAAACAGAAAAATGCTTTTCCTCCCAACTTTATTCATTCTTTAGATTCAACGCACATGTTACTGACGGCCCTCTATTGTCTCAGGTAAGTTCAAACAGGTCAGAGGTCAGATCTATTTTGAAGATATATTTGGCCTTACTGTAAATTATTTACACAGTTTAGTCAATGGTGTGTTACTAAGTAGATCTATCTTTACAGATTATAAATTGTAAAGTTTATTACAATCAACGAACCACCAGTATATTAAAAATCCAATTTTGCATGGCTTTTGTGTCCATAAAACGGCAGTAATTCAAATGTATGAAAGACCGTACATGAAAACAATAAAACATCATGTTATTTGAGTTACTATAGGGTTGCTCCCCTCTGTTATGGGCTTTATTTTTGCGAATTGTTCAGGCAAAACACGTGGAGAAGTTAATTTGATTTTTCAATTTCAACCGAGAAGGGTACCTACAGGTATCAGTATCATCTTATGAAATTTATATGATCTTATTTTTATATTAATCTCAGTTATGACATTTTTCCAGAAATGAAATATCAAAATTAATAATAAAATGAATGGAAATACAAATAACACAGTAAAATGTAATAAATGTAAATAAAATTATAGTATTTTATGTACACTTCTGATAAAATTTCATAAGGTACCTATAAATTAATTAGATACCTTTCTTATGAAATTTAATCTCACTCTTAACAGTTTTATTTTAATTTCTTTATATTTTCCATAAAGCATCATAAACATAAAGGTGAAAGCTAAGTAGAAAAAAAAAATTATAGTGCTGAAAGTTTTCCTTAAAAATAACAAGGTAAACAATTTGTTCACTTAAATCTAAATAATTTCACTTCTCTCCTTCCGTAGAACAAATTATCCTCACGTAATCTGTCAATACGTCATTCATCACCTGTCAAGTGACGCGAAATGTCATGGACTGCTTTGTTTAATTTTCAAACTACACCTTTTCAGCACAGAAACTAAATAATGCTGGTTTCAAAATATTTTGAATAAACATTATAATTTCTGATTTTCTTAAAATAAGCTTTGAAAAAATTATAATTGATTTTTAAACAGTTCATCAAGTTTAAGGCCTTCTTTCATCATGCTATGCTCTTTTTTAGTAAACCATATCCACTAGAACAGCCAAATGCAACACATTTGTGAACCATTTTAGTTAAACAAAATATCACAACAAAATTTATAATTTAATCATTAAATGCAATGGACTGTGAGATAATAAATTTACCTAATAGCGTTCATCTGCAAAACAAGGCATATATGTAATTGAAAATCTTAAACACAAGGTAACTTACAGCTGTTTAGAATTCATGGATCAATAGAAAAAAAATGGTGGGGGTGTAAATATGTAGGGAATTGAAATAACATCTGATAAATTCTGTGTCATTGTGCATTGTTAATTTATGTTCTAAGAATTCAATTTTTAAAGTTACCTCCCTTTTAGATTAGCAATTTTTTTAAGTGGCCGTTCACTTCTTTTTTTTTTTTTTACATTATATCAGCCTGTTAGAATCCAGCTTGTTATGTGACATGCAAAGACATATAATACTAGTTGGCTATGTCAAGACATGAAATGATAAGGCTCTCTACCAGTTTGAAAATTTCAAACAGGAACATGGAAAGGCTGAATATCAATATTCTTGGAGTATTAAAAACTAGATGGTTAAGCAATGGGGGACTTCACAAATGACAATCATGGGATCATATGCAAGCAGTGAAAGAATGAAAGAGAAGTAAGATTAATATTACAGGGTTTATACAGGTCCTGGAAACTTTGAAAAGTCCTTATTCCACAGCTTGAAAAGTCCTGTGAAAAAAAAAACAGTAGCTCAAAAACTCCTTGAAAAGTCCTGAAATTTTCTAAATTGTGTTGCCCACAGATCCTTTTTCTCAATTCATGAAAGTCAAAAATGGCAAGTCCTAGAAATCTGGCTTTTTACAAGCTAAACTTGTCTTTTAAGAAAAATGTTTTTTTAGTTGTCAGTGATATTTGGCAATTATTTTGAACGGTGGTTTGTTTCCTTGATTAGAACGAGTTTATGACCTCTTAGTTACTTCTGTATTTTCTTGTCTAGGTGACAAGAAAGAAATGGATAAAGATGTTTTCCAGCTGCTACTCTCACTCAACAAGAAAAGAAAAAAAGCAACGATAAAAGCTGTCGGAGACAAGTAAACACTCATTGAATTTGTAGTTGAAAGGAAAATAATAAATGATTTTACAGTAATAAAATACATTTTAGTAGAATCTGGAAAAATTTATCAGTGTTTACCGTGCTTATGGAAATTGAAGAACTAAAGACCAAAAAACACAAGCTTGAAAGTTGTACATGAGATTTTCTCAAGTCAGCTCACAGTTATGCAGAGAAAGCTGAGCTGACTCAGAACTTCACACTTATCTTCAAGTCCAATGCCATGCAAAGATCTGCAAAGGACAAATCCATAGAGATATCCAAATTGGAAGTGGAGCTGAATGCTAAACTAGATGAACTGAAAAAATGTTGTGTTCTGTGCCACGTGTAACAAAAGCCATGAGTAGTAGGGGTAGTTAAAATGTGTAGTCATTTTGTGAAAGTTTCTTTTTGTACTTCTGTTTATTAAAACCATTATAATTAACTTCACAGGAAATGTGCAGCAGTCAAGAATTTTTGCAAGATTCACAATGAGTAGTCTCAATAGCTGAAATGTGTAGCATTAAGAATTAAAGCGTGTAATTCAAGATTTTCAAGTGTAGTAGAAGTCCAAACTGAAGATTACTACACAAAATGTGTAAAATAACCACAGGTTTGCATTTAGTTGTGTTTTAACCTTCAACACTTGGATTTCTTCATTGTTTTCAACTCTGATCAATGTAACATGAATTATTGAACATCTCATCTGTCAAACTATTAAAAGATAAATCACAAAGTTTGTATTTTTGAAATTGATGACCATTCACTTTGTGTGTGTTAGTTTCAGTCCTTGAAGTCTTATAACATAGTCCTGGAATTTTTTTTTACACAGATCTGTGGGAACCCTGTAGAAATTCTTTTATTGCTACCAAGAAATTCTCTGAAAAGATTCTAGCATACATATACATGGCCTTGGTGTTTATATTTGGAGAAAATCTCCCAATTGCAAAGGAATCGTCTCTTGAGACCCCCCAGGTGATTTTTTAATGGGCTTTCAACATTCGTTATTGCACTCTATTACCTATCTCTTTTTCCTTTATCACTCTCCTTCTCGGGATTGTAATATATTAAACCAAATCCATAGAGATATCCAAATTGGAAGTGGAGCTGAATGCTAAACTAGCTGAACTGAAAAAATGTTAACATTGTTGTGTTCTGTGCCATGTGTAACAAAAACCACGAGTAGTAGGGGTAGCTAAAATATGTAGTCATTTTGTGAACATTTCTTTTTGTAGTTCTGTTTATTAAAACCGTTATACTTCACAGGAAATGTGTAGCAGGATTTTTGCAAGATTCACAATGTGTAGTCTCAATAGCTGAAATGTGTAGTAGTAAGAATTAAAGTGAGTCATTCAAAATTTTCAAGTGTAGTAGAACTCCAAACTGTAGAATGTTATACAAAATGTGTAACATAACCAGGTCTGTATTCAGTTGTATTTTAGCCTTCAACATTTGGATTTCTTCACTGCTTTCAACTGATCCATGTGAGTTGGCTGTCTATATTTCTGAGATGAGGTATTATGTACACTATTTACATTATTCAGACTATTGTCTTCATCTTTGTTTCCATATATATCACAACATTTCAGCCATTGTACACTCCGGCCTTCTTCAGGTGGTTGGAATGTTGAACTGAACCCTTTATTTCGCTCACTGGGGTAGACTGTTCTAGTTCCAATTCATCCAAATAGATAATACAAATAGGTACATGCAATTCCAATATTTGTGGATCATAAAAATTATAAATAGAAATTGTCGATGCTAAATAAATGAACCTAATGAACAGTTTGTCTTTGATTTATTTACACGTACGTATAATGGGTGGCAATGCAAAATGTGGTTCTTGCAGTGGGTTTATGGTAAAAAAAAAAGTTTGAAAAATGCTGGTCTAGATAGCTGAAATGTGTAGCAGTAAGAATTAAAGTGAGTCATTCAAAATTTTCAAGTGTAGTAGAACTCCAAACTGTAGAATGCTATACAAAATGTGTAACATAACCAGGTCTGCATTCAGTTGTATTTTAGCCATCAACATTTGGATTTCTTCACTGCTTTCAACTCTGATCCATGTGACATGAATTATTGGAACCAGTTATAGCTTTTCTTTGAACAGCTCATCTGTCAAACTATTAAAAGATAAATCACAAAGTTTGTGTTTTTGAAATTGACAACCATTCATTTTGGGTGCACATGCACACCAGTTTCAGTCCTGGAAACTTCTTAATATAGTCCTGGAATTCTTTTTACACAGATCTGTGGGAACCCTGAAAGGTAATTTGTTCTGAAGTATTGGCAACTGTTAGTTTTTCTAGTAAAATTGAAAAGGAAGATATTCAATATAGTCATCACTGTAATATACGTATCCATGTCACAAAACACAGAAGTAGAAATAGATAATTTTAACAATATACTAAAAATACTAGATAATACCAAAGGTTAATACAAATCACGTAAAATTACTATCATCATAAATGCAAAAGTAGGAAAGAAACAAAATAGTAAAAGAATTAGTATGGACTTATCTCTGTTTCCATGGCAACATTATTTATTTTTCTTTCTTTTTCTTAATTTTAATGAGTTAAACAAAATAATCTGAAGTCTGAAACTCAAATTTTAAAGTTTTTGTTTTTTTTCTTTTATATAATAAATGTGAATGTCAGTGTGTCATACTTTTTCAACTTTAATCCTAAAGACCATCGCCCAAAACATACCGTTTTGGAATCAGGCTGACTCCCTGGCCAAATTAAAAACATTCTGGGCCAGGTCTGGAATCGCAGGCCAGAAATTTCGATTCTCAAGTTTTCATTATTGTGATTGTTTTCAGCAATTTTTCTTTCTTTTTTTTTCCTTTCTTTTTTCTTTCTTTTTTTTCTTTCTTTTTTTTTTCTCTTTTTTTTTTGATTTTGTACAATAACAGTTTTTAGAAATTGGAAATAAACTTGGGAATGATCAAAATTAATTGTGAAAGTCACCCATGAAATAAAAATAATTGTTTGTACAGAAAGTAAGGACCTACATACATCAAATTGTCTTTAAATTAAGTGGTGGCAGAAGAATTATCATTAAACTTTTAAAAGGTAAGGTTAAATAGTAATGCAATACTTAAATGCAGCGATTTTGAGTTCTTCTGTAGTTTATTGTTGCCTATCGCATACAGCAATTGTATGTCTTGCAAAAAGAAATCTCTGCCAACAGTGGACCAGATTTTGTTCCATGAAAATGAAAAACTAGATCAAACGGCAGCCAAGAGAGCTTCCAATGCTGAAAACTTGCAAAGACTTAGAAATTCTCAAACTCTTGAACAAGCCGAAGGCCCAATCAAGAGCCATCCACAGAAGCTCGCTTAAATGTCTCCGGATAGGGCAGTTTTTAAGCTAGTGTTATAGATATTGCTTTTTTCTTAGATCAAATGACAATTTTTCTCTCTTTCACTGTTTTTTTTTTTTAATATTTTATTAATTGATTTCTCTTTCAGAGAAGGTATTACATATGTCTCTGTTCATGACTGCTTCTGGACCCACCCTGCCAGCGTGGAAATCATGAATAAGGTATATGATTCATTTCTCACAAATTCTTGGACCTCATTCTCTGAACATTTATCAGAGGCAACAAAAGAAAAACCTTTTTTGCAAATAATTTTTCTGGATAGAAATTTGGTACTAGACTTAAATTTTTTATTAAAGAAAATTCATTTATTTTGAAAGCAAGTTTAAAGTGAAAGCAAAATCCTTTAAGGTATGTAGATTGCCCCATAAGGAGAGGAAGTCTACCTTGTTTTTTTAACAAAAAAATACCCACTCCCACCAAGAAAAAAAGAGAAGAAAGAATAATAATTTTTTTTAACTCAAGTAGTTTACCTTTTTCTAGCCATAAATCTACTCCAAATTGTTGGGGGGGGGGGGGGGGGGGGGGTTACCAAGTGTTATTCATTATTTTTCTCAAGGTATAGTTGCTATTCATGGATGATATACTGACTTCATGAAGAAAAAAGGATTAGGTTTCAAATCTGACCAACAACCAGAAAGCTTCAGTGAGTTCAGTCAAGCATGACAAGCAGCAGTAGCACTCATCAGCAGGCAGGTCAGGTTTAAGTCTCCAAGTTCTCCACCCAGCATTGGCTTGTGAATTTGGTGACATAGTAATTGTGATTTCAATCCCTGGACTGGACAGTATATACTTAGACTCAATGAAAAAGGTGACTAATAACTGAGCTAGATTCAGTAAATGTCTGGTTATAGCTCCTTTACCACAGACGTCATATGATTATTGCTACTATATCACAATTTTCATGGCAAATCTTCAGATATGCTACATTCCTTAGTTCCATCACCTTTAGAGTTAGGGCCCACCATGTCATGTACACAGGATCAAATCATTCTCATTCTTTTCTTATTCCATTAGTAAGGAGGAAGTTCCACTCAGATAGCTTCTGCCCAAAAGGATACTTCTCTTCAATCGCTACAATTTCAACCCCTTCAAGTCTAGAGTCAACCATTATCTATCCTACATATCATCAGACTCTGCAGTTACTCCTTGCTCTTATGTCCACTGGACAATTCCACTCAGTAATCATGAACCTTGGATGGGACCGAATTGAAAGGTGGACAAGGGGGAGAAAAACGAACGGGATAGAAAGAAGAACAGGGAAGATGACAAACGAACGGAATAGAAAGGCAGATGGGGAGAAAGGAAAGACAAAAGTGGGTCTGTAAAAAAAAAAAGAAAAAAGAAAAAGAAGACCTATATGCTAGTTGAGATAGTTACATATTCCTCCCTAACACCAGGGGTTAATGTTCATGTCCTATTAAAAACTTTGCTGATTTTTAAGGCATCTAGATTTTCTCTACTTCATGCAATACTGTCCTTCGAATATATCTTTCCTAATAGTGAGGGTGATTTCATATTTACTCCTTGCTCTGAGGTTCAAACCCAGTAAAAAAAAAGCCAAGGTTTTGAATGCTGATTTTTAAGGCAGACTGGCCCTCCAGTTATAATTTATTGTAGCCATGTCTTTTAGATTTATTTACATTCAGTGGAATATAAATGTATAGAAACTACCGTGGCCAAAAAGTGAGGGATCCGTTTACATATTTTTGTAATAGAAAAAATTGATCCCCTATTTAATATCCACATTATAATTTTCTAGTTTGTTTATCAAATTCTGATTAGATATGAATTCACCTTTTCTCTCCCCACCCCAGCTATGGGTTAATTAGTAAAACTTGTATCACTAAACCATTATTACTTTACAAAAAAAGTGAAAAAGAAAATTCTTACAATATTTTTTGGCTTTAAATAACATGCAAAGGGTTGATAAGCTGTAAAAAAGGAATCAATCAAATCAGATTGACTATACAAACTTAAAGTAATCAGGAGGATATGGAATGGCCAAACAGAAGGTAAACATGGACCTTCATGCCCACAAAAAAATAACAAAAATAAAACAGTGTCAAAAGGACAGATTTTTCCCCTTGACACCGCTTTTATTTTAACTACCTTCAGTCTTCAGCAATCTTTGTTGTTTTAAAAAGCAATGATTAGAATTGTAATAAAGCCTAAACGTATTATGAAAGTGAATTTATACATTTTTTTTGTTTTTGAGAATTTCTAATAAAAATAGTGTTTAATATTTTTGTTGTAAATTCTCAAGAACAAAAAATCATATTTAGGTTTTGTTACAAGGAGTCACGGTGGAGTAATGGATAGCGGCTCGGATTGAGGAATTGGAGAGCCGAGTTCGAATCCATTACATTCACTTACGTGCTAATACCCTCGGGAAAGGTATAAATCCTCTTCTTCTCCCACCAGCTATGGGTAAATAGCAGGACAGACAGGGTTCTATAGCCTTGGATGGCAACTGGTTTACCACAGAAAAAAATGGCAATCTACTGTGGGGAAAAAATCTGCTTTGTCAGTCATGTATTGAAAATACGTGATCGCCTAAGCATATATCATGCATGGCACATAACTGACTGACTACAATTTTAATCAGTGCTTTTTAAAACATTGAACATTGCTGAAGAGTGAAGATAGAATTAAAGCAGTGTAATGGGGGAAAAAAACACCCTTTTGATACACTGATATATTGTGGGCACAAAAGTCCAGTTTGCCTTTTGTCCTTTTCTTATTGCCATTTAGTGTGGCTGTATTTTTTATTGTTTTTTATTCCTCTTCTCTTTTTTAATATCTTTTTTTATAACATTGACTAAACTTTCTTTGCTCTTACAACCTATATCACATTGAAGCACTGCTTCCCATACAATAACAGTTCTTGAACTTTTTCCTCTGGGCCACATTTCCAGAATTAAAAATTGCTCGTGCCTCACCAAAGGGAAGTCCCGGTGAAAAGGCACATGCAGCCCTACAGCAAAGAAAGCACAGAGAGAGGGTTAAAGAGAGATAACTGCAGATTTGAAGTTGGAACGTTATCTATATCTATAAAAGGCAGGATGTGTGTGTGTAACGAATGTACGGCCGCAATTTTCGATGGATTTGCACCAAAATTTACATGCACATGCTCCAAGTTAGCGGTAAGACCAAGACCAAGACCAAGACCGACTTTGCATTTCCCAACTCCCATCAATAGTGGAAATAATCGATTTTTTCATGCTTCTACAGCAGTTTTCATGTCGTTTCCGACCATTTTCTACTGGCCAGAGTGAGAGCCTATAGCTGGCTGCCACAAATAGGCAGGAAGATTCTATTGGCCAGCGTGAGAGCCAACAGCTGACTGACACAAATGTTAACTAGCATGCAAAAAAAATCGATAGCTGCATTCGTCACAAGTGGGAAAAATTTAAATCTGCATGGCACTTTACTCCAATTGGCTCATTCGCTTGCTTAAACTCAACGTTCCTTCTGATTCCACAGAACTGGGTTGGGTGTGAAAAAGTATTTGTTGTTAACATTCTTTTTTTCATTCGGTTTTTCCAGTTACGAGTCCTTTTTTAAAGCTGATCGTTTTGTGTTCATTTTGTTTAGTTCTTTTTTCCTAACAGATTTAATGTTTAGTATAGAGCTTAGAAAAAAATTGAGATAGGCAAGAAGTAAGGCATGTAGCAACATCAGCACGACAAAGGGCACTCCTTTAAAGGCAAGGAAGGGCAAAAATATTTTAAGTCAAGTGATAGCGATTGCTGTATGAGTCGTACGATTTTTTAATCAAGCACGGGCAACGCCGGGCCATGCTGCTAGTCATTGATAACTCTCTCTAATTTGCAGAACCTACTTACTATATTCTTAATACTTGATATAATGCAACAGCATTACAATGATAAAATCTGTCAGTAATTACTTATAACTATTTATACTGGATCTAATGTCTGCAATTACAAGTAGTCCATAATAATATTTAAAATTTTGAAATCCTATTTATTTTTGGCATATGAATTTTTGAAACCATTTCTAAATGTTTGAATGTCTTTCAATCATTCTGCCTCACCTGCTATCCTCTTCCACCACACCTATGTGGTGTCTCGCACCATTTGAGAACTACTACTGTACAATCGAGTAACATTGAGCCTATTCAGTACCTAGATGGGTGACCACTTGGTGCTGTAGGCTTGGATGTGCAGATGGTGTAATGGATAATTGCTTGGAATTGGAAATCAGAGAGCTGAGTTTCAATTCCAGTCAGGTTTATTATATAAACTTACATGCAAATACCCTTTGGAAAGATGTAAATCCACCTCTTCTCCCCCAGGTATGGGTTAATTAGTAAGACTTGTATCAATAAATTATTATTATCTCAAAAAAATTTCTTACAATCTAAAAAAAGATATTTTCTGGCTTTAAATAACCGAAAAAGGTTGATAAGCTGTAAAGAATGATTCAATCAATAAACTCTTGTTGATCTTCTTTTTTTTTTATTTCCAGATTTGCCGAGAACAATTTGTTGCATTACACAATCAACCAATTCTTGAAGATCTCTCAGAGCACCTTCTTAAAAAGTTCTGTACAACTTCAAAGTAAGTGTTACTTTTTTCTCCTGTTTACCTTCTGACTAGCAAGGCTATTCAATATTGCGCAATATATATATATATATATATATATATATATATATATATATATATATATATATATATATATATATATATAAGTAATGAAAATCTTGGTAATCCATATGGATAATCCCAAGGAGGATGAAATCCAGAGAGCTCAATGTTAAGTCAGACCGAATAATTTAATTTAAAGAAAAAACAGGCCACTTTAAGGTTTGATTAGTTATGATTTATTTACCCAGAGATTTTATTTTTCTCTGGATCTTCAGGCTTCACTTTCAAGGGTGAAAAAATGAATTTAAAATTTACACCTTTGAAGGGCAGTATTAAGCTTATATAAGGTGACATAGAGGGTGGTGAGGCATAGTGTGAGAGACATGGTTATATAATTTATTTCACCTTAAAATGGTCTGTTTTTTCTTTAAATAATATATATATTTCCCTATATATATATATATATATATATATAGCCCAATATATATAAATCAAGTCTCATTGAAACAATACAGTTAATATGTTGTTTGAACTTCCAAAATAGAGTATTATTGCTATATCGTAAATTATGCTAACAGTTATCCTCATCCTCATTATTTTAGTCCCTGTCTTAACTGGTAGATTGTCCAGACTATCTATTATTGTCTGAAGATAAATTATTGCCATAATGTTATTGTTTTGACTGGTATCCTTATTTTTGTTGTGTAACTTTCCCTCTATTAACTTTCCCAACTATTAAGCCGTAGTTAATTGAAGATGGTCTTCTTTGTCATCAGCAACAGTCATGATATTTTGCTTAGCTAAAATCTTGTCACTGTTGATGGATTGAAACTGTAAATCTGGATAGATTTTGGATTTATTAAGCAATGGCATTTCTCAGCTCCAGCTGAAACATTCTCCAGTGAGGTTCTGGTTGAGCGAGGATTACACACACATACACAATTATTGGGATTTCTTTTGAAATGCTGATGTACTTTACATTATACCCCTCAATAGTTTTATTTATGCTACCTACATTGGGGTAGGGAGTTACTTACATTGGGGAAGGTAGGAGTCTAAAATGCACTGAAAATATTAGAAAGATTCCCCAAATCTTGAGGCAACCAATTTGGTGAAGTGTAATTGACAAAATCCTTAACACGTGAAATTGAGGAAGAACAGGGCAAAATAATTCTTTTAGATATGGGGGGGGGGTAATTCTTTTATTGGAACTTTGGGAATAAAACTTACTGGTATATGCAAATATGTTTTCTATTTCATTAATTTAGAGTGATGCTTTAGAATGAGTCCTTTGGTATTCGGTATTTGTTTATAAGGTGGATATTGGTAGCAGTCTGGAGAAATGTCCGTTTCAGCTCGGTAGTAGTGTACAACTACTGAGTCAAACCTAGTGGACGTCAACCAAATATGCAACCCTGTCATCGACCCTAGACATCATTAATCAATTATGTCACCCAGTCGTCAGTCCTCAAGTTCCTTCAGACTGCCATGCTTACCATTTAGTTGACTCTTCACTTGTTAGCACGTGACTCATTTTGTTGCTGGTATCATGTTGGTTGTCTGTTCACAACCAATAACTCCTCTATCATGTTGTGCCTTTAATCTCAGAAGGTGAGAAGATGGTTGATGAAGCAAACTTAGAGTGAAGACGGTTTAACCTTTTGGGAGCTACACACAAAAACAAGAATCCTTTGGAATAAAGAATTAACTTGGGTTAAAAATGTATCAATGATTTGGTTAATATATGATTTGTTGTATACAGCAGTTTTAACCCTTCCCACTTACTGTTATAATCAAATGATACTAGGATCCCCTTCAGAGTCTGCAGCTTGTTTTAGTAGTAACTTGAATTTCTAAGTTCTTGCCTTCTTGTCTGACACAAGGTCTTTGGTCAGGATGTCTCGGCAAATTTTCCAGATTCTAGGGTGTCTCTCTTCTTGTTGTGTCTCCTTTCTTCTGTTATCTTAACTCTCTCTCTTCCTCTGAGTCCAAATTCTCCAGCTTATATGAGGTCCTGCATCCAACAGGGATGGGATTGACTAGGGTCTGGGTTTGGTTGTCTTCTACTCTAAGTATTTATTTCTATGCTTAGTCGGCTCAGGAGATTTTTGTGGCCTAGCATATGTGCTGAATCCTTAAGTTTACGAATACAATATGGGAACCAGTAATAAGGAGTGCCAGAGAAAAAATTGCTATATGAACTCTGGTAAAAAAAAAAACAATGATAACAGCAAAAATTGCAATATAAGTACTGGTAAAAGATGATTGCTGAAACATTAGGTTTATAATACCCAGAAATTTATACACAGATGTCCTCAAGGCACAGTGGATAAAGGCGTTGGTTAGATCCAGTGACAGGACCCAAAGAGTGAGAGTTCAATACCCAGTTAAGGCAGTGGAGAACTTTCAAAGGGGAATTAACAGGGGATAACTGATAACTGACATCCATTAAACATGGCATGTGGAACTAGAACAGTCTACCCCAGTGAGCAAAAGACATTCCAACCACCTGACGAAGGCTGGAGCGTACGACAACCGAAACGTTGTAATAAATATGGCGACAAAGTTGAGGACAATAGTCCGAATAATGTAAATAGTGTATATAATACCTCATCTCAGAAATATAGACAGATACAACATTTGGATTTGAATCTTTGTAATCTTTCTCTCTTTCTCTCCCTGTAGAGGTTCCAGTCTTCAAGAAGTTCCCAACCAGAGAATATTGCGGTCAATGCTTAGTAAGGTACCAAAAAAAGGTTAGTATCTAGACATTTTTGTTGTCATTTCTCAGGTAAAAAAAGAAAATATTTGACATTAACCAGTCTCTATAGTCCTTGGTATGATGATAAACTACATCCGGCAGCAAGGACTCTGATTAAGAGATTGGTGGTTTTGAAGAACATAGAACCACCTCTTAATTGCTGTTATTCCCAGGTCCTCCTCGATATGCAATGCTAGCATTTGTTAGGGTCCCAACTATGGATAAATAGTGCCTCCACCCCCTAACAAAAACAAAACACTATGAAAGTATAAAAATGGATTTTTATAGTAAAAATACCAGCAATACATTTTTATATAAAAAAAAATTTACCAACATGATACATATTTAGTAAAATGACCAACAATACATTTCATCTGTAGTTGAAGGCATACAATTGCATTCCAAAATATATTTAGTCGAAGCTATAAAATTGTGTTCAAAATGTTTAGATTCCGACATTAAATAACCCATAGGGGTGTTGATATGCCGCTAAACAAAATCGACCAAACAGCCATGAAAAAACTCTTTCATGACATTAATCCATATAATATCCGACAATTTCTTAAAGAAATTAAACTGTATTCCAAAAAATAACTTCAACAAAACTACAACATAAAACACACTGCCTCTAGCAATTATGTCCTCACAAACATGTATAGGCACAAAAGCTGAGCATCACCTACCATGCATTCAACTGTGAAAGCAGAATAACATATATCATATTTAAGTCACTTCAAAGCTCACCCAAAAATTAAATTTCGCCATTAAATGACCCATAAGGTGTTGATGTGCCATTAAACAAACAAATCAATCAAAACTTGTCTCTCTTTAATTAGGGGAATTACTTAATTAAGGACTTAACAGAAAATAAAATAAATTTCAAATCCACCTCTTCTCTCCCCTGCTATGGGTTAATTATTAAAACTTGTATCACTAAATCATTATCTCCCAAAAAACAAAATTCTTAGAATCTAAAAATATTTTCTGGCTTTAAATAACCTGCAATGGGTTGATAAGCTGTAGAAAACCAATCAATAAAGCTCTCCACAGTTTCTTTCGTTTTATCGGTGAACTGTCATACCATATTGGGAACATTACTGGAGTTGTTTCCGCTACTGTCATGGTTTCAAATTTAGGATTTTCTTTCTCCTAGTCTGATGACCAACCAAGGCTAGATACCCCAGTCTGCCCTGCTATTTAACATATTTTTAAAAGCCATGTCCCTTCAGGGTGTATGCTTTCATGCCTCTCCACAGATGTATTATTTTATCAATGAATTGTTATGTTTTGAACTCGGTTGGCTGATTCTATTCTCCGCATCGTTACACATTAAACCGCACTCAACAGGATGTGCGGTTGAGCGATTGATTGATTCCACAACTCTTGCTAGGTTTATCTTTCTGATATTGCCACCTACAGTAGATTGGCATTGACTTTGAGTGTTTGTATTATTATTTTCTCTAGTTTTTTGCAACACACCAGTCCGAGGCAGCTGGACTAATCCCTTAATCACTGCTGTCACATCCGGGCCTGCTGATCAGCTCTCCTGGCTGCACGGTGAATGTCCGAAAGGGGCATCATCTGGTGTAGAAACATTTTCTCTGACATTTTCAAATTTCATTCTTCTTCCTCTGTATGGACCATCATGGCTCTCCAAAACTCCCTATCCCGTGTTTCTCCCTTTCTTAAGGCTCTCTCTCTCTCTCTCTCTCTCTATATATATATATATATATATATATATATATATATATATAGACAATATTAGTGGTAAATATACACATACATATGCAATCATATATACACATACATATCCGGTAGAACTCAATCTCCATGACAGAGTAAGGATATAATAAAAAATATTTGAACACTAATATTTCATGGTCATAATTTATTCCATTGGAATCGTAAGAACGATCCAATTCATCAGATCTACAGATTCAAAAAGAAAACAGAAAAAACAACTCCGGGAAAAAATTAGTACGAGTATATGTGTGAGAGTGTGGGAGGACATGAGCTCTATATAGAGGGGTAACAGACGAGAGAGGCAGGGAGGTCCAAAGATGGAGGGGGCATTAAAATTTAACAGAGAGAAGATTTAAAGAAGGGTTTCAGTGAGAAAAATATGCGTATTTTCAAACGTCCGAAGATATACCGGAAGAGTGTATACATTTCTTGGCGACATACACACCCCATAGACGATAAAATCTTATACTCACACCCAGACACCTACAACACATACACACACACACACACACACACATCTCTCTCTCTCTATATATATATATATATATATATACACACACACACGCATATATATATATATATATATATATATATATATATATATATATATATATATACACACACATATACACACATACACATACACACACCTAGAAAAAACGATTTCAAAATCCATGCTAAATTCGCTATAATTGCAAGAATGGAAAGGTTTAGAGAAGATAACATTAGAAAGATTTTTGTATTCCATGAAAGTAAGTGACGGCAACGTTTAAAAAAACACATTATCCAGCCGGGCCAAACCATAAACTTAACAATATAGATAGTTTTAATATATAACCCTGCAACTCACAACCTACTCACACCCACCCACAGGGATTTATACACATACACACATCATACTCACTCTTTAATGAGCCAAATGATAACACACCCACCGCAGTATACACGCTTACACATATCCTACTCACTCACTACCTAAGAATATATATATACATATATATATATATATATATATATATATATATATATATATATATATATATATATATATATATTCTGACTTTGAATAACCTGCAAAGGGTTGATAAACCGTAAAAAATGAAACAATAAAGCTCTCCACAGATTCTTTTGTTTTATCTGTGAATTGCTGTACCATATTGGCAACATTACTGGAGTTGTTTCTGCTACCTTCATGTTTTTAAATTTAGAATTTTCCTTCTCCTAGACTGACGACCACCCAAGGCTAGATACCCCAGTCTGCCCTGCTATTTAACATATTTTTAAAAGCCATGTCCCTTCAGGGTGTATGCTTTCATGCCTCTCCACAGATGTATTATTTTATCAATGAATTGTTATGTTTTGAACTCGGTTGGCTGATTCTATTCTCCGCATCGTTACACATTAAGCCGCACTCAACAGGATGTGCGGTTGAGCGATTGATTCATTCCACAAAGTATGTGTATATAGGCAGTAATTCAGACTTTGCTAAGCAGACGTTTCTCTGTGGCTGAAGGGTAACAGTACGACAGGCTATATGACAGTTCCCATAATGGTTACATGTTCGATTCCTGTTAGTGTATGTTTTCTATGAAATTTCTTGAACATTCAGGCTCGTAAATGTAATTAATACGGTTTAATTATAAAAAAACAGTGCATTTACTTAAATAAATTATATCTATAAAAAAATAACGTATAAATAGAAAATATATATTATATATATATATATATATATATATATATATATATATATATATATATATATATATATATATAAATTTCCAAGAGGATAGAATACAGCTAGAGCTCAATGTCCAGGACAGCTTTTTGAATTTGTAGGTCTGATGAATTGGATTGTGATTACGATTCCAATGTAATAAATTATAACCATGGAATATTAGTGTTTTAGCCTCTTATATATATTTATTTATATATATATATATATATATATATTGGGTCGGAATTGTTAACCATGGAATATTAGTGTTTTAGCCTCTTATATATATATTTATATATATATATATATATATATATATATATATATTGGGTCGGAATTGTTAATAAGACAGCTGAGTTCCAATTTCAGTTGGGTTCATCATAATCATTTATGTGCAAATACCTATGGGAAAGGTATGAATCTACCTTTTCTCCCTCCAGCTATGGCTTAATTAGTAAGACTTATATCACTAAACCATTATTATTTAAAAAAAATATTCTTACAATCTAAAAATATTTTCTGACTTTAAATAACTTGCAATGGGCTGATAAACTGTAGAAAATGAATAAATCAGTCAATCAGAATAAAGAATTGGATAGCCAAGTTCCAATTCCAATTGGGTTCATTTTATTCATTTATAAAAATACCCTTCTAAAAGTTATAAATGAATCCCTTCTCCCCCACTCCCAAAGTATGAGTTAAATAGTAGGGCAGACTGGGTTCTCTAGCTTTGGTTATCTCCTAAAAATTAATGCAATTTTCACCCCAAAAAGAGAGTTACTCTTACAATACAAAATATGTTTTGGATTTAATTAACCCAAAAAGGGTTGATAAACCATAAAAAACAAATCAACCAAACAATTTTTCTATAGGATTTTTTTTTATACCTACTTTTTTTTACTTTTTCAGGAACATTCAACTTAGAAGAAATTTTGAATTCAACTTATTTCTTCAGCTGAACAGTACCAAATTCTTGCAGACCTCATCTCGCCAACTTTGGATCATCTTGCCAGAACTCATAAATGTCTGCCTATTTTGCTGCTTGAATAGTGTCCAGTGCCCACCTGAGTGGCAGCAACAGCTATCCTGGATTGCACTACAAAGATATTAGACTGATCGCGGTTTTCCCCCTTAATGACCTGGCCTTGTGACAGTGATTTTATTCACTGGTGATTGGCATTTGATCTGAAGATTCTGAATACTGATTATCAAGGCCAGCACATCCTCCCAACATAAAAGATCGGTGCTACACAATCTTCTTAACCTATAGTTGGCCTTGTGCCAGACTAAACCCTTAGAATTTTTATGTCGCCATGACCTGCTTGCTGGGAGAGACTAGTGTTAGTATTTGAAACCAGGATTTCAAAAACTGATTTTTTAATAAAATGCTAACTTTATTTTTCTGAACTCTTGTGGCATGATGCAACCTTTGACCTCTGTCAAAAAGGTCATCTATTTATTGGTGCTATTAGCTTCTTTTTAATGATTTCTCTTACATTGGAATGGCTGTTATTTACCTTCAATTCTAGGAGAGCTCCCGGAAATGAGAAATACCTCCAAAGTGATCTGTTCTTTCTGAACTTTTTGACCTCAAATAACACAGCTCAACACCCTTATCACCTGAGGATGATCAAAGATATGACCAGTCAAAATCTCTCTCTGACTTAACACAAAGCATGAGTGCGATAGCCGAAAGCTTGAAATGTTATTGTCTTGCTTAACCAAAAGACAGACTGGACATTTTTGAAAGAAAAAAATGAAATTTCTTGGGGGGGGGGGGCTTCTTATTCTGGCAGGGAATTGGATGAAGATTCAAGACACTTTGAGGAAATGGTTGAAAGCAATGATTCTTCTGAAGTGACTGACCTTATGCAAGAATTTTTTTAGTTTCAAGACTTATTACTGAATGCTATTGAACTGGAATCATAAATGGTAATGAAAGCTATAAAAGCAATGATGTTTCTAAGGCAAGTGACAAGATATTTCATAATAAATTTCTTTGTCCTAAGTCTTCTTACTCTGGCAGTGAAACCGAAAGTCATTCTAGACAATTTCTGGATTGTGACCAAAGCAGTGAAAGCAATGATTGTCCTAGAGTAGCTGACGGGATATTTCATGAAGATAACCTCTGTATCTGTCTATATTTCATGAAGATAACCTCTGTATCTGTCTATATTTCTGAGATGAGGCATTATGTACATTATTTACATTATTCGGACTATTGTCCTCATCTTTGTCGCCATATTTATTACAATGTTTCGGCAGTGGAGAACTTTGAGAGGAGAATTAACAGGGGAAAACTGATAACTGACATCCATTAAACATGGCACGTGGAACTAGAACAGTCTACCCCAGTGAGCGAAATGAAGGGTTCAGTTCGACATTCCAACCACCTGATGAAGGCTGGAGCGTACAATGGCTGAAACGTTGTAATAAATATGGCGACAAAGATGAGGACAATAGTCCGAATAATGTAAGTAGTGCTCACGCACTGACATTGATCATATACAGGAACTAAAGAAAAAAAAAAAAAAAAACTAACTTGCTGTAATAACGTGTTAATTCCATTTAAAATACTCCCTTTAGAACCTTACACACATATTTCAACATACATCTCATTTTTTTTTAAACAAGCTGTTAATCCTCTTTGGGGATTTCCTTCAACTGCAGCATTATATTTACCTTAATCTTATTTATGTTGTTTAAATGGCAATTTTAGTTTAGGAAAAAGTAGGTTAAGAAGAGACATATCTGGATTGTATAATGGGCGGCTGATTTGTCCTGCAGAGTTTTGCACGAAGCTCTACACAAGATACGAAAGATTGTGAAAGACTTGATACTGTAGTGAGTGCTTTGGATCTTTTTAAGGTTTCTATGCAAAAAACAACCCACTTCACTGAAGATGGCTTAGAACAAAATCATTGATTAATACACATATAGCGTCCCGGGTATGATGATAAACTACATCCGTGTCCAGGGTAAGACTAAAAACTATGTCCAACAGAAAGGCCTCTGATCAGGAGGCTTTGAGGAGCGTAGAGCCTCCTCTTGGTTGCTGGTGTTCCCGGGTCCAACCTGCTCCGGGGTGGTAACACCTGTTGGGGTCCCAGCTATGGGTAGATAGTTAACCCAGAAACTGAGGTAAAAAGCATTATAAAAGTGTAAAAATAGGTTTTAATACCAGAAATACTTTGTAAAAAAATTATTACCAGAAATAAATTTTTGAAGAAAAAAATATATTACCAGCAATACGTTTTTGAGGGAAAAAAATATTACCAGAAAAAAAAAGTTATCGGCATAAAATGACCCATTGAGGTTGATATGCTGTAAAACAAACCAAACCATGACCATAATACACATATAATTTGTGTGTGTGTGCGTGTACTCAGTCTCTTTTCAAAGATTGTAGAGTTCAAGTCTTTCTTTTCCTTCTTGGTTACACTCTTTGTTAGTATTTTATGAAAAGCTGCATTTTGGGGTGCCAGATTATATACCATAAGCATCATTCTCTGGTACCCTTCCTCGGTGACATCCGGCTGGAAAAGTGAGTGATTTCTCAAAATTGGCAGGGGATTCTGTCTCACAATGATGGCAATTGATTCGTCTTAGCCAATCAACATCTTTGTTCCGTATCCATGATGATGAAAATCATAAATTGTTTTTACAATGTTTTTATTCCTATGTTTCAGCACTTGTTTTCTTTCTTCTTCTTTGCAAATTGATGACTTCTTGCTTCCCAGTCAACTTTGCTAGCACCAAAACAGTATAGCGTAAGTTGTGGAGGGTTGATATTGACTTACAGCTAACAGAGGTTGGATATCAGTGGACCACAATAACGAAAAGGAAGAATTGATTAGAAAATGACTGGCGAAAGTTTATTGACACACGTGGGTACAAAGATGTGGAGATATAGAGAATAGTTGACTTCAGGTCAGCCTGACGTTGAGTGAGGGTGACTGAATCTCCCTTTCGTTGGGACGGCTACCAAACACGTCCAAACTCAATGGTTGGGAAATGAGAAGACCCCGGTCATGTCCTTTCCAGGAGTGGGGTCATAACATTCGCATGTGACTGGAAAAACCTTTTTCGTTTCCTTTTGCATTATGGGAAAATTAAATTCTTTTTTTTTTTTTTTAATATTATCATTTTATTTATTAGTTTATTTTCATTCTCTTACAGAGTCAAACATTCCGATATATATGTCTCATGTTTGCTACCACACTTGCACTGCTCTGTCACCTCTCACCTCGTTAAGCACTTTTTGTAGCTTGAGTGAAAGGTCAAATTTGCACAGGTGCTAAAAAAGAGTCCCACAAAAGTATCTGACTCTGAGATTTATTGTTTTTTAGATATACAACTCGTAAAGCCGACATTTTCTTTATGGGATACTTTACATGCAATTCACATCTGTATCTGTTTTCTGCCAGGAGGTAAGCCATTTTCTCTTGTGTTACAAATAGTTTGTGATATATCCAAAATAGCAATATATTTTGCGCACAGACCTTGTATTGGTGGATGTTTTGAATAATCAAAAATGTGTTCATCTCTTTTGTTACATTTAAAATATTAATGAACTTTGACCTTTGTGCCTATAAAAAACAATGTCAAAAGACATTTTTTCTCATGACGCTACCATTATTTTAACTACCTTCACTCCTCAACAATGTTTATTGCTTTAAAAGACAATAATTAGAATTGGAATAAAACCTCAACATATGAAAGTGAATTTATACATTTTCCTTGTTTTTGAGAATTGACAAGAAAAATAAATAAACACTATTTATTTATTAGATTGTTTATTTACACTATTTATTATATTATTTATTGCAATGGTTGGCAAAACATTGGCTAATTGCCGATTGATTCAAACTTTATTTATTTCTTTATGAATAATTTAATGATAAATATAACATTAGTTTTAATTGTCTTAGTTTTTAGAATGTTGCAAATATAAAATTATTCTTATAAATAAAGAACATAATGAATAAATAGTGTTTTAATATTTTTGCTGTAAATTCTCAAGAACAAAAAAAATGTATAAATTCACTTTCGTCATATGTTTAAATTTTATTAAAAGTCTAATCACCACTTTTTAAAAAAAATAAACATTGCCGAGGAGTGAAGGTAGTTAAAATAAAAACACTTATGGGGAAAATTGTCCTTTTCACACTGTTATTTTGCGGACACAAAGGTCTGAGTTTGCAGAAATATTTTTTTTTGTAATTGCATTTTGAGATTATATGCTATCTGGGGTTTTCAAATGGGGAGTGTTTGCCATGATTCAATGAATTATATGAGTGAATATCATTGCTTTTATTGTTTGAGCCAGTGAGTTTTTCATACTTCCTCAGGTGTCTCATATTAAAATCTTTTCTATTTCCCTGATCATGCAGAAGAGATGCCTCTGGATCTGTACATTTTTTTAAATAATAAAGAAAATATGGAAGATTATGTTTTTAAATGTATTTTTTATTTTAATAGCAAAATTAACGTTGCTTTTATAACCGCTTATCTATCACCTGTATTAGTTTTCTTTTTATTCATTTTCTACAACTTATCAAACCTTTGCGGGTTATTTAAAGACAGAAAATATTTTTAGATTGTAAGATTTTATTTTTTTTTTTTTTTTACATAATAATTATTAACTATGCTGACTCTTGTGGTTTGACCTAGGACTGAACTCACCATCCTTGGCTAACAAATGTCTGAAGATATTAGATACCTGCTCCTCAGTTTAATGGATGTGTTCTTAGCAGTAGCAGGCTTGTCTCCCTTCCTGCCAAAGTGGGTTTAACTTTGAGGCATTATTTAAGTTTACTGAAATGTCTCCTCAGTGGACATTTTTCTATTGTTTTAATTTCTATAGTCCCGCACATATTTTCGTCCGGTTAACTGATGATGTTTCTGCCACATTTAGTGATTGTGGTTTTTTTTATTACTAACACAATTTTGTTTAGTTTCTTGTAAATAGTTATTTGTCTCATATTGTAATTACTCATTGGGGTTACGTTTTTAAAATTTTAAAATTGTTATCCCCCCACACACACACACACAAAAAACAATATATTGTACATACGGAGTCTAGTTGGTATTTTCATGGAGTCATTGAGGTATTATGGTGGGTGTGGTAAGAAAGGTAAGTAAGAATGTGTTGTTTTGGTGCAAGAAATATTGTTAGTCTGATTGGGTCAGCGTTTGTGGCTAGCTAAGTTTAAAAGTTAAGACAGAAGACCGACCTTCTCCCCATTCCCCAATTTGGCCTCGTGCCACATTTTCTGTAAATACAGAAATAAATAAAGAACTTTTTTTTTATTGTTGAAACAGTGATATAGTTTTTTCTATTGAGGCTGTTCGCAGTTCCTGCCAAATTCTTTGTCTTGAGCCGAGAGGAAGCCGGACAAAGCTGTGCCGAACGGCAGAGTCTCGTTTGGGGAGGTGGGCAGACCCGAACCCGTTTATGCAGGTTCTACAGGGATTTTTTTGGCTGAGCCAAAAGGCTCGGATGACCCACATTAAACTTGTCCTTGTGCCACATATATCCCTCGTGGGGGGGGGGGCTGTTAAATGTTGACATTTTTCTATTTGGTGAAGTACTGTCACTCGGTTTATTGATCAAGATCATGTTTTAACAACAATAATGATTTAGTGATACAAGGCTCGGTAAGCCCATGTTAAACCGGCCTTGTGCCACATTCGACCCGTGTGTGGGGGGGTTGTTAAATATCGTAGCTAGGAGTAGAATACCTGGCTTCATACCTTTCCTCAGGGTATTTGGTCGAGAGATGATGTCATTGTAATGTCATTTTTATACAGTGACAATTTCAGTCAGTTTACAGGATGCACTTATTTTTCTTTGCTAAATGAAACTAAATCTGCCGCTCCAAGCAGCTTACAAGTCCATGGTACCGTTTCACTTTGGGAATATATCTTCCCCAGGTATAAAAAGAAATTATCTACAGCTTGCAGTCCCCAATTTGAGAAAATCAAAGACTCGACATTTCCAGTTTGCCTTCACATTCCATTGATAAGTCAGAACATCCATTCAGGCAGCTTTTTCCTCAAGAACTGCTATTTTGTAGAACAGACTCCCAAGATGATGCTCCCCCAATGATGCTTAACCTCTTCAAGTCTACGGGTCAATTGTTATCTATCCTACATATCCTCATAATCTGCATTTCTTACTTCTTCCTTTTTACATTTGGTAATCCTTCATGTAAGCACCATAGAAATAATCTATCAAACTCCTGCTTTGACAAAAAAAACGTAAAACAAACAATCCTGTTATATTACAGACATGTCACATGGTAGACCAACTGCTACACAGTCAATTGTTGATCCAAATGAATTATTATCACAAAAAGATATTTTACAAGAAGATTGGTGCTTATTGAAGTGTGACAATTATCTTAAGGAGCCTATGACTATCCTGTGTTTTTTACTATAATAATGACTGATTGGAAGAATGAATATGACTTTAATAAACAAAGCAAGAAAATTCTAGATTATAAAAACCAAATAAAGGTTGAAGGACTTAAATGTAGATATTTCTATTATTTATCTCTAAATGATGAAAAACATTAGGATCTGATTGGAAGAATGAATATGGCTTTAATAAACAAAGCAAGAAAATTCTAGATTATAAAAACTCAAAGGTTGAAGGACTTAAATGTAGATATTTCTATTATTTATCTCTAAATGGGAAAAACATTAGAATCTGATTGGAAGAATGAATATGGCTTTAATAAACAAAGCAAGAAAATTCTAGATTATAAAAACCAAATAAAGGTTGAAGGACTTAAATGTAGATATTTCTATTATTTATCTCTAAATGGGAAAAACATTAGGATCTGATTGGAAGAATGAATATGGCTTTAATAAACAAAGCAAGAAAATTCTAGATTATAAAAACCAAATAAAGGTTGAAGGACTTAAATGTAGATATTTCTATTATTTATCTCTAAATGGGAAAAACATTAGAATCTGATTGGAAGAATGAATATGGCTTTAATAAACAAAGCAAGAAAATTCTAGATTATAAAAACCAAATAAAGGTTGAAGGACTTAAATGTAGATATTTCTATTATTTATCTCTAAATGGGAAAAACAGGATCTGATTGGAAGAATGAATATGGCTTTAATAAACAAAGCCATAAATTTCTAGATTATAAAAGCTGAATGAAGTTTGAAATACTTAAATATATATACTTATATTATCTTTTCTATACATTTGGAAAATGTAAGGGTCTAATTTTATTTTCGTAGTTATTTTTTTAATGTTGTTCAGCCAATTCATGGACGATGAGCCACTAAAGGTAGAGGGCTGTTGAAAGTAAATAATGATTGAACCGAAATATGAAGTGTTTAAGATTAGGTAATCCCTCACTTAAGCGCCATAAAATAATCTGTCAAAGTTTTGCTTCACTTAAATTAGTCTTGTTTCATTTCAGTCCTGTCACGTGGTAGGCCAAGTCAAACCTTAATCTGAATGAATTTCTTTTACAAGAAGATATTTTGCACGAACATTGATGTTTATTGAAGCTTGGTAGTTGTCTTAGGATGCTTATGACGGTGCTGTGTTGATTAGTGCAATGATGACTCATTGGAAACAGCTGACATTACAACCAGCGTGACTGGTAATTTGGTCTAAATGCCTATCTAGATGCAACAGATGCTTATCACTCAAATTGCAAATCATGTTTTCAGCATTTATTTGCTGCATAGTTCACCATTTCCTATTGTAATAATGTTTAATTGTAATGAACTTATATACTTTGATATTTTGCATCTGACACCATTCAAGGAATAACAGTTTATTTTACTCCACTTAAGTGAAGGATTACATTACGTTGACAGAGCAACTTTCCTTGGTAACTCTATTTTGAGTGACTCTTGGGGAAACACTTGTGTAAAGAAACGTCTTTCTGCATTTGTATTGTTCACTCTGATCTGTTTTCTGATCCTAAATAGCATTTCTTGAACAAAAACCACACTTTTTGTCCTATTTCTAGTGTGTATGTATATATATATATATATATATATATATATATATATATATATATATATATGCTAAAGTTACTTAACTGTAATATATATATATATATATATATATGCTAAAGTTACTTAACTGTAATATATATATATATATATATATATGCTAAAGTTACTTAACTGTAATATATATATATATATATATATATATATGCTAAAGTTACTTAACTGTAATATATATATATATATATATATATGCTAAAGTTACTTAACTGTAATATATATATATATATATATATATGCTAAAGTTACTTAACTCTAATATATATATATATATATATATATATATATATATATGCTAAAGTTACTTAACTCTAATATATATATATATATATATATATATATATATATATATCTGCTAAAGTTACTTAATTGTAAAATATATATCTGCTAAAGTTACTTAATTGTAAAATATATATCTGCTAAAGTTACTTAATTGTAAAATATATATATGCTAAAGTTACTTAACTGTTATATATATATATATATATATATATATATATATATATATATATATATATATATATATGCCAAAGTTACTTAACTGTTATATATATGTGTGTGTGTGTGTGTAAATATATAGAAAAATAGGAAAGAACACGTTAGGTAAATAATCTGCAGTTCTTTAGTATTTTTGTTTATATTTTTAAAAAACAGTGCTCCATACAGAAGTAGGAATAACCAATCTTGAAATTTACACATCTTTATAAGCATGTTCATACGTAAAATTAATTACTATGGAAACGGCTGGAGCGACCATTTCGATAAGGGGCGTAAGAGTTAGCAGTTAATATCAACATATCAGTCACCTTCGGAAAGAGGTCAAGCCAAGGCGTGGCCAGGGTGTCCATTTCAAAGTGAATGATGGCATTCATATGCGCACATCGTCTGGTCCATCACAGCGACAGATATCTGTTGGCACCATCGTACGCCGTTAAGTGTCTAAAGAATTTTTTTTTCTAATGGGCTGTTTCATACACAAACGCGTTGCACTGAACTACAATTTGTTTTTTTTGACGACTTCATAAAGGGTTTTTTTTTATCTTATGATTGGGTTAAGCTTTTAAACCTTTTATTAGACTATGAAGTTAAAATTTTTTTATGCTAATTATTTAATGCGAAAATTTGTTGATGTCTGCAAAAAACCGTTAACGGTTTAATAATGGTTTAAAAAATTTTATAATTTTTCATGTAGGCATAAAGGGCATGAGTAATCCCAGGTTTTACAAGTTTTTGTTCTATTTATTATTTTCCATTTTACTTTTGGTGTTTCATTCATTTCTTTTAAATGCCAAAAATATTTGGATAGGGATGTCTGATTTCTATTTTTAATATTATTGAAGGAGCTTTTGTGTTGTCTCCATCTAATTTTAAGTTCGTTTTTCATGGAACCAATGTATATCCTTTCAGTGTTAGGGCTCTCTATGGATGAGATAGTACATTGGTATACCACAGATTTTGTGCGGCATTTATTTTGCAACAGACAGTCTTCAGTGTTTCTACAATCACATAATTTTTCATTATTTTTGTCTAATTTTAGTTTAGGGTTTTTAGTAATACTCTTTTGGCATGCATATTTTTCCAGAATTTTATTTTTGTTTTTTTATGATTCTTTCTAGATTTTCAGTGCAACTGTAACTTAATTTTAAGGTGTTTTTATTAAAGATCTTGCTAAGTCTGCTATTAGTAGGAAAGTGTTTTTCAATTAAAGCTAGGAACTTATGTCCTAACTTAATACTAACCATTTGATTGAATGGAGGGGTGTACCAAATGATTTTTCTTTTCCTGTTTTTCTTCTGGTTAGTACTATTGTTTCTATAATTGATGTTAGCGTTTTTGTATCTGCTATTTTTTAGGGCTGTGTTATAAAAAGAAATATTCCAACAACACAGTAATTTTTATAACACTGCTCTAAAAAATAGCGGATACAAAAATGCTAACATCAATTATATTCTTAAATGTGATGTGTGTGTGTGTGTATATATATATATATATATATATATATATATATATATATATATATATATGTGTGTGTGTGTATATGTGTTTCAAATAGGATACACAATCCAGACAAACGTTGAAGAATATAACAAATGGAAAACTGTTTCGTTGAAACTAGATTACACATTTTACTAGGCTTCATCAGATCAGAAATAAAAGAAAGAAATATTTGTGTGTATGCTTAACTAATACGTCATTCAACAAGAACAAGAAAACTGTAAAGAAAAGATAACAGAATAAAAATAACGGCTTTTTTACAAAAGTCGCATAATATCATTCTTTCATCACGAGAAATGCCAGTTTAGTGGGAAAAGTATTTTTTGTTGTTTTTTATAAGCATTTCACTTCAAGCAACACAGGAGTACCACTAATACGCAAGAGGGTAAAATAAATTCCATTCAATTACAAAAAAACAAAATGAAGGAAAAGTTAGTACTGAGGAAAAAAGAGAGGCGGGGAATAAAATAAAACGATTACGGAATGAAATTTAAAGAGATACACAAATACACACACACATATATCTTTCTTTCATTTTTGATCTGATGAAGCCTAGTGAGGGCGAAACATGCAATCTAGTTTCAATGAAGCGGTTTTCCATTTCTAGTATTTATGGCCACCTTTTTTTCTTTTAATTGAGTTCACCCCAAGCAAGGCAGTAAAGCCACTGAGACACAAGGGGTTACAGGTTGTGGAAGAGTTAGAAACAGAAACATTGCTAAGGAGCGAGAACAAAAAAATGTAATCAGGAGGAGAGTAGATAGCAAGTGACATTGTATTTAAATTTCTGCTGATTATAGTCGGCTGGAAAGCCTGGAGCCGGAAGGGAGTTCCACAAGCAAGAAGTGTAAGAGAAGAAAGTGTTAGCATAGAATAACTGTAAATCTGTCTTGCTTTCATTCTGTCTCTTGTAAATCGGTATCAAGGTTACAAGATGTAAAAAACCTTAATAATGAGCAGGTGAAGGAAAGAGTAATCAGGTGGGCAGTAGATAGCGATTGACATTACGTTTAAATTTTCGAAGATTAAAGTTGGCTGAAAAGCATATGCAGAAGGTAGTTTCGCAAGCGAGAAGTGCGAGAAAAGAAAATGTTAGCATAGAATTTGCGGCTACATCTAGTCAGCACAACTGTAAATTGATGAGAACTTGTTGCCAGTCTAGTACTGTGATTAAATTCAAAGAGTCTAGGCACCATAGCAAAGAACTGATCTGAACCATTACTATGAAAGTATTTATAGAAAAGGT
>OZ038517.1:11000871-11020871 GCA_964036315.1 Acanthosepion esculentum | reverse complement strand
TTGGATCAACCTAGGGTTTGATTTTCAGACACTTTCGAAAGGTGACACACACTGCCTCCTCCAGACCGATAACATCAAAAGTCACACACACACACACACACACACGTGTGTGCGTGTGTGACTTCTTACAAAAGTTACCTCCCTTGTATAACTAAAAAAAATTTTTTTAAATTGAAACATTGAAAACAAACAATGGAAAAGAATTTACGAAGCTACTGTATGCACATTCAAAGATATTTTAACCCCCTGAAGATGGTCTCGGATGAGATTGAAAGTATTTGAAAGAAAATTTTGGTATTTTTCTTAATCAATTTTCTACAGCCAGTAATAAATTAATTTGTGGAATTGAAATGATTAGAACTAAAATAAATAGACATATTATGTCTAAATTATTTAATCAAACCTCCTTGAAGGAAAATATGCTGCCTATATATATATATATATATATATAGAGGCAGTATATTTTCCTATATATATATATATATATATATATATATAGCGTTCTGGGTATGACGATAAACTACATCCGCATCCTGGGTATGACGATAAACTACGTCCAACCAAAAGGCCGTCGATCCGATCAATCGGCTGGTCATGTCATGCCCCATCACATCTAACCCATCCCAAAACAACTACAACTTACAATTAACTTTCCCACCCAAACCCTACACTAAATATACTAACACCTTACCCCTAAAATGTGATGGAAAGCGGTGGCTTAGGGTCAATCAGTAGAAAAAAATTTAATCAATGATGTTGCCAGCTCTACGTTTTTGAAACAATGATGTTGCCAGCTATACGTTTTTGATATATTTAGTAAATACTGGATCTGGCATTAAATAACCCATAGTGGTTGATATGCCATAAACCCCAAACAAACAAACAAACAAACAATATATATATATATATATATATATATATATATATAAAGACATCTTTATGTTTAACATTCTTTTTATAGATACAAGTATTTAAGCAAATGCTCTGTTTTATAATAAACAGTATTAAATAACATTTACCGGCCTGAATATCCGAGAAATTTTCATAGAAAATATTCGTCCTCGACAGGATTCGAACCTGTATCCTATACGGAACCATCATATAGCCTGACGTACCTTAACCGTTTCGGCCACTAAGGATCGATCGGTTGGCAAGGTTGAATTTACTGCTTATAAACTTCAATCTTCCATGAATATTATATACATATATATATATATATATATATATATATTACTGTTATGGGTCCTTACCTATAACTACAGAATTAACTCTTCCTAACATTATGTATACTACGCCTCTCAAGAGAGAGGGACGAATCGAGTCGAGCCAATAGTAGTTCACTCCAAACCAGACTGACCTTTCACATCTTGTATTATTATTTTGTGTAATATATCTTTGTTATTTCTACTCTTGTGTTCATGTTGTTCTTCCTTGGTCCTAACCTGGACCATAACAATTACCAAGAAAGGAAAAATCGGATAATGAGATAGAACCAAAAAAACAAACCAAACACACAATATTCAACACAAAACAATTACATCTGACATCGGCAAATACAGAGAAAACCACACAACAGAGGTAAAAATCTTAATACATACTATCGCACACCCTCACAACAAATACAATTACGAAAATACTCTTAGTAAAACACAAACACCTTTACAACATACCATTATACCATAACATAGCTAGACATAGGATAGAACACACACACACACATTCACAAAGCCAATGCTTACAGGCACCACCTAACACAAGACGAGGAACATGCAAGGCACTCAGTGTTGAAAGGGAAATCTAAAGTTTTAACATAAAAATGTCTTAAAATAATTGTCGGAATTTTGACAATTACTCGGACATTCAGGCCGGTAAATGTTGCTAATACTGTTTATTATAAACAGAGCATTTACTTAAATATTTGTATCTATAAAAAAGCATGTATAAACATAAAAATGTCTTAAAATAATTGTCAGACTTTGTCCATTTCATAATGTGTGACGTCATTTGTTTACATCTGGATACGCATTGAGCAGATATGAATGTACGAGAGAAAATCATGGAGAATTGTAGTTTAAAAACAGTAAAATTGACCTCGCTAACTGAAACACTCCTCTGTGGCGAAATCAGTAAAAGCACATCAGGCTATATGACGGCTCTGTACAGGATACAGGTTCGATTCCTGTCGGAGGACGTATATTTTCTATGACAATTTCTCAGACATTTAGGCCGGTAAATGTTGTTAATACTGTTTATTATAAACAGATCATTTACTTAAATATTTGTATCTATAAAAAAGCATGTATAAACATAAAGATGTCTTAAGTTAAAGTCCCAACATGCACTTCTTGAGTTCGAAGAGCTCCTCATCTGAGAGACCGGGAAATCATATCGTTCACTTTTTGTATAAGTCAGTGAGAAAAAAAAAAAAATTCAAACAACTAATCCAAACTTTTCAAAAACAGTGAGGACTAAATTCACTTCAATTATTATCAATAAATGAAAAAAAAAAAAAAAGGCAATAAACATTTCATAAACAAGTCGTACGAACAAAGACAAAAAAATGATAAATTTGTACTGAAATTCAAAGACAAATATACAAAAAAGCCAACAAAACCAAACTAACAACCATTACCCAAATCAAGGAATACAATCAAAATTCCTTACAAAACTCTACTTAACCCAATACAGAAACAACAAATCTAGAAACATCTAGATAACTTATAACAAAAACAAACACACTTATATAGCGCCATCTAGAAATAACAACCCCAATTTTACCAAGAGAAATTCTCACTGGCTAGAAAACCCCAAATGCGTAGAAAGAGGTTATCTCTTAGAAAATCCGGAATGTGTGGAAAGAAATTATTTGGACTATTGTCCTCATCTTTGTCGCCGTGTTTATTACAACGTTTCGGCCCTTCAGTATTTGTCTATATTTCTGAGATGAGGTATTATGTACACTATTTACATTACAGACTTTTGTCCTCATCTTTGTAGCCATATTTATAATGTTTCGGCCCTTCAGTATCTGTCTATATTTCTGAGATGAGGTATTATGTACACTATTTACCTTATTCGGACTATTATCCTCATCTTTGTCACCATATTTATCCCAACGTTTCGGCCCTTAACTATTAGTCTATATTTCTTAGATGAGATAATATGTACACTATTTACATTATTTGGACTATTGTCCTCATCTTCGTCGCCATGTTTATCACAACGGTTTCGGTCATTGTATGCTCCGACCTTCTTCAGGTGGTTGGAATGTCAAACTGAACCCTTTATTTCACTCACTGGAGTAGACTGTTCTAGTTCCACATGCCATGTTTAATGGATGTCAGTTATCAGTGATCTCCTGTTAATTTCCCTCTGAAAGTTCTCCACTGCCTTAACTGGGTATTGAACTCACACTCTTTGGGTCCTGTCACTGGATCTAACCAACGCCTTTATCCACTGGGTTCAGTTCGACGTTCCAACCACCTGAAGAAGGTCGGAGCGTACAACGGCCGAAACGTTGTGATAAACATGGCGACAAAGATGAGGACAATAGTCTGAATATTGTAAATAATGTACATAATACCTCATCTCAGAAATATAGACAAATCTGCACAACATATAATCAGATATTAACAAAAGAAGAAAAGGATTTCTTAATAAACTTCATCTCATCACCAAAACAAGCAATTTCTAGAGACTACCAAAAATTCACAAATCAAGAGAAATAAAAGCAGCTACCCAGACACAAAAATCTGAATACATTAACATCCCAAACCCCAGTGGCTTTACATTCAGACCCATAGTAGCAGGACCAGCCTGTCCAACTAGCAAACTCAGTAACCTAATAGACATAATACTGCAATCATTTACTAAGCAGATTAAAAGCTACATCAGAGACGATATTCACTTCCTTAGCTCCATACCACAAAAAGTAGATCTGGGAATACTTATGGCAACTTTTGACATCAGTAGCCTATATAGCAAAATACCCGATGAATTAGTTAAACAGGCAATCTCATTCTGGATTGAAAAACATCCAGAAATACTACATCCCAGATTCAATAAGAAATTCATTATCGATAGTATAGACCTAATTCTAAGCAATAACACTTTTGAATTGAGATGACAAAACTATATCCAAACACTATCAATCAACTCAGAGTCTTTTCTTGGGCTGACCTGATTCTCTGTTACAATATATATATAAAGCACAATTCGTGAGCAAGAAATGATTCTTCTAATTTCGTAAAACTTCTTATCATTTCCTGTTTTAGTGCTGAAATCAAGATGTCATGAATTGGTACTTTTAAATTTTGAAGTGTAGCAGGAACTAAAGGAAAACTAAGTACTCACCCACATGTACACACCCATGCACACACGTACAAGCCCAGATATTGAAATGAATTCAAAACACATCAGATAAAATGAATGCCGATATTTTCACTGTGAAAAGCCTGCAACTTTATTAGATAAAAATCAATTCAGCATTCAATGATGACTTACTCAACCTGCAAAATAGCAAGAAGACTTCAGAGATTATCTTCCAAGCCAACTGCCCAAAAAATGACATGTTTAGAAAATGGCACATTTCTACACTTGTTAACATGCATACTTGGTAATCGCAGTGCTCCCAATTACAACCTTGTGTTGAACTTACCATCCTGAGTTAGCGGTCATTGCTGGATTTATATATTAGCTGAATAGCCTGAAGCCCATGGCCTTCTAATATAAGACGCCTTCAAAAACTAATAATCTATATAATAAATGCAAATGTCAGTGTGTTAGTATCTGTCTATATTTCTGAGATGAGGTATTATGTACACTATTTACCTTATTCGGACTATTGTCCTCATCTTTGTCACCATATTTATCCCAACGTTTTGGGCTTTCAGTATCTGTCTATATTTCTGAGATGATGTATTATGTACACTATTTACATTATTCGGACTATTGTCCTCATCTTTGTCGCCATATTTATTACAACGTTTCGGCCCTTCAGTATCTGACTAAATTTCTGAGATGAGGTATTATGTACACTATTTACATTATTCGGACTATTGTCCTCATCTTTGTCGCCATATTTATTACAACGTTTCAGCCCTTCAGTATCTGTCTATATTCCTGAGATGAGGTATTATGTACACTATTTACATTATTCGGACTATTGTCCTCATCTTTGTCGCCATATTTATTACAATGTTTCGGCCCTTCAGTATCTGCCTATATTCCTGAGATGAGGTATTATGTACATTTACATTATTCGAACTATTGGCATGTGGAACTAGAACAGTCTACTCCACTGAGCGAAATAAAGTGTTCAGTTCAACATTCCAACCACCTGAAGAAGGCCAGAGTGTAAAACAGCCGAAACGTTGTAATAAATATGGTTCCAAAGATGAGGACAATAGTCCAAATAATGTAAATATTGTCTGTGTGTTAGTGTATCACATTCTTTCAACTTAACTCCTAGATATCCTAAACCAATATATCATACCATTTTGAAATCAGGCCGACTCTGTGAGCAAAATAAAACATTCCAGTGGGATCCAGACCTGCAATCCTGAAATTTTGGATTCCCATGTTTTCATTACTGCAATTGTTTTCAGATTCCACCATCTTGGTTTCTACTGATATAAACAATTAAAGAGACACAACTCTCTAACTTTCAGTAGCTCATGTTCAAATGAAAAAATACTGTTCTCAAATTAGTGTTTCAAAATAAAATTGTCCGTGTTTTCAGCTTTACTCCTCGAGGCTGACTCTGTGAGCAAATTAACAGCATTCCAGTCCAGATCCAGACCCGCAATCCTGAATTTTGGGATTCCATGTTTTCATGACTGATTTTTTTTATGTGATTTTTTGCAAGAAATTTTTTGTGCAATAACAATTCTATAACTTGGAAATAAATTTAGGAATAATCAAAATTAATTCCGAAATCCAGTAAAAGTCACCCATGAAATAAAAATAATTGTTTGTACAGAAAGTAAGGCCCTATGTACATCAAACTGTTAAATTAAACGGCAGCGGCAGAATTAACTTTTAAAAGGTAAGCTAAAATATTAATGCAATACTTAAAGGCAATGATCAATTTTGAGTTCTTCTGTAGTTTATTGCTGTCTATCACATTTACTCCTCCCTACCTATTGAAATGAAGACCCAATCAAAGGCCCTCTACAGGAGCTAGCTTAAATACCAGCCAATAGTGTGGCTTTTAAGCTAGTGTGGGGTTATAAATTGTTATTGAATATATTTGTGTTGATAGCATGTAGAATAAATTTAATTGTTATTGGATGCATTGAAGTTTCTTCAAATGAGAATCATATAATAATTATGCTTGTCCATCCCTTCATTAGTTTGCACTACCATTACACCTTGCCCATACCTCATAAATAATGGACTGATTGCATGGAAATACAAGATATATCACAGACACTACTTGGTTTCAGTAAAAAAAAAAGAAAGAAGTGTTTAACATCTCCTGCTGATACCTAATAAATAATGGACTATTCTGTTTTGATTGTGTGGAAAAAAGGGAAAAGACACGAATACTTTATTGCCGTAGAACTCAACATGTGCTAAGTCAATTATTAACTGAAGGTTAATCAGAAATATCAAATAGAAAAACTGTGAAATTTTCATGAGTTAAAACAAGTAAAAATAAATGCACAAACAAATTGCATACAATTAGGAACAACATATTTTATTGCCTTAGCAAACTAAATCAAAAGACTATTTATATTATTCGGATTATTGTCCTCATCTTTGTTGCCATATTTATCAGAATGTTTATCAGAATATTTATCCGGCTTTCTTCAGGTGGTTGGAATGTCGAACTGAACCCTTTATTCCTGAAGAAGGCTGGAGCGTACATCGGTTGAAACATTCCGATAAATATGGCAACAAAGATGAGGACAATAGTCCAAATAATACAAATAGTGTACATAATACCTCATCTCAGAAATATAGACAGATACTAAATCAAAAGAATACACAAAGAAGGGGGCATCAAGGTGTGTATATAGAGTTGTCCTTTTTCAGGTATACACGGGTACAAACTCCTATTAAAGGTGTTAAGAATTACATTTCAGAAGAGATTTTTATCCGATGATTTGGAAGGGTTGGCTTAGGGCATTTTGAAACTGCATTGTGCTCTGTACAACATATCCTTCACTGGAGACCAAAGGGTCCTTTACAGATGGAAACAAGACACATCCTGAAAAAAGAGAAAGTTACTTTTATGTCTGTACGGATACAAAAGGCTATTATCTACATTTGGTCGAGATTAAATCACATGGGTCATGTGACGGATGCTTAGTGACGTCACTAAGTGATGAAAGTCACAGTACGTCAGTCAGCTTCCAGGAGTCAAGCTGAGCTGTTGCATTTTTAGCCTGGATGGAGGCTAAATCTGTGTCTCCCAGTCAGTGGTGTAGCTTAAAAACCCATGGCACTGTTTACCTATGGCAATATATCTTCCTCAGAAATAGAAAAAAACTCTGGCTCAAAGTCCTACTGTTGCGAAAAAGGCCAGGACTGGCCATTTCCTGTTTGCAGAATATGTCTTTGCTCGCAACATACTAGATGAATCCAGCCAGCTTGAATCTGGGATCCTAAAAATGGCTTCTCCAAAAACACAGAAGAGTCTCCAGCAGCCCCCATTGAGTATTATTATACAAAAAACATTCTTTTTGTTCCCCTTTCACACTGCTTGTTGTATAGATATGTGTTATATTTTCTGTGTGGAACATGTGTAAATATGTATATATAATTTTGTGTGTCTATAAGTGTGTGCCTATATGGTTTTTCAAGTAAGCTTGGAATCCATTAATTTTTTGAAATTTCAGATGAACCCTCCGCCTGTCCTTGAATTCGGAACACCACAAATTATACTAATATTGGTTTAACAAGTCAAATGCTCATGAAACATAATTGACCAATGAAAATTCCTTCTTTTTCTCCATATCTCATTTTCTGATGAAGTTTTAATGAAATTGAAACATGTTAGATTGATAACCGTTGTCATGAAAACACTCCGAGTGCACAGGATTGCCTCGTCAGTGATGTTATGACAAGTTTCGGGTCTTGCAACATCATACTTGCTCGCCCAAGAGACCCTACTGAAACAGTACTTATTCTGGCAGGCGATCCTGAAGCAAAAAATCCGTCAAGCATGCAACAAATGGACACATTAAGTAACTGCCACTGCTGATCTTGAAATTACAAGCAACCAATCAGTAATGATCTACGTCACTTCCTCCTCAGCCAAGACAATACAAAAAAAAAAGAATAAACAGCATGCTCATCTTTTTTTCCCCTCTTAGGTCCACCATGCAGAAATATCCACATTCTCAATGAACAGTTTGACATAACAGGTAAGTAATAGCAAGAAAAGTTTCCTTTCATTTTTTTATTTATTTTTTTTTTTAAGCTTATCACCCCAAGCAAGGCTGGAAGCCACTAGCACGCAAGGGGTTACAGAAGGTTTGGAGGAAGAGCAGATAGGAGTGGTAAAGGAGAGGATGTGGAGAAAGATAGTGGATCGATCAAGGCAAGGGGGTTACAGAAGATTTGGAGCGAGAGCAGATAGGAATGAAATGTGAAAGGATGTGGAGAAGGGAAGTGGATAGATCAAGGCAACTGGAGATGTTGATTGACGTTACACTTAAATAGTTGAAGATTGTATTTGTCAGGGAAACAGGAATAAGTAAGGGAGTTCCACAGGCGAGATGTGCGAGACATGAAGCTATTGGAGTAGAAGAGATGTCTACATCCAACAGTTTCAATGGTGAAGGGGTAGGAACGGGATGCTAGCCTCATAGGACATTTAAATTCATGAGGCCTAGGAACCAGCGAAAGCAGCTCATCGGAGCAATTACCGTGAAAGTATTTGTAAAAAAGACAGAGCGAGGCAACGTCGCGTCTGTGAGAGAGCGACTGAAGACGAGATGACAGATCAGGGCCAATTACATTGCATATCCGTCTCTGGATCTTATCAAGAACCCTGAGGCAAACAGCAGGGGCTCCAGACCATATATGGCAGCAATACTCCATGCAAGGGCGAATGGTCGATTTATAGATTTGGAGGATCAATTCCGGGGAGAAAAATTTCCCGGCTCGGCACAGGGAGCCAACTTTCCTTGCAGTGGATGATGCAATTGACTCGATGTATTTGTTCCATCCCAGATCGTTTTCCTATTTGTTCTTTATCTTATCGTATAATTTTGTGTATGACTTAGCAGTATAAAACTCCCTTGGAGAACAAAGCATGTTTGTTGATCCTTTTCCTTTCAACCATTCTGTTCTGTCTGTGGAATAAGGTCTTATTATACACCCTTTTCATATGTATTGTTTTTGGCTATGCCATCTCTCAGTCATTAGCAGAAGTTCTTTAGCAGTAAGGTAATGGACTATTTCGTTTTGATTGCATGGAAAGTGGGAAAAAACACTACTTGGTTTCAGTGAGAAAATGAGAGAAAGAAAGAAATAATGAAGAGAAGATAGAAGTGAAAAGAGAGAATAAGATTGTGCTGATAAGAATGGATACTACACTTTGATCTTAGCCAAAAGGCCAAGAAGCGGTTTTATTTTCTTGCTGTCCCACGCTGGCAAGATTTGACACAAAGTCAGTTTAATATGGTGCATTTGGGCCAGTCAGGTTTGTTATATTCACTTACATACAAATATGTTGGGAAAGTTTTGAATCCACTTCTTCTCCCCCCAGCTATGGGTTAATTTGTAGGATTTCTATCAGGAAATCATTATCTCCAAGAATACTTACAAACTAAAAAAAAAGTTTTCTGGCTTTAAATAACCTGCAAGAGGTTGATAAGCCATAAAACAAAGCAACAGTTCTAAGGAAGAAGCTATCTGAGTGGAATTTACTCCTTAATAAAGGAGTACTAAGGGGATGAGAGTGGTTCACCCCAGTGCACATGGGGTGGTGGGTCTTAGCTGGGAGGGTTAGGGTTAAGGGAACTAAAGAATGTATTTCATTTGAACATTTTCGATGTGGTAGAGTAGTGAAAGGCTTGCAATGTTTTGTCTGTGGGGAAAGTGGTTATAGAGTGGGAAACAATTCATCACCCACAAGGCCGTGTAGACACTTTTGAACTTTATCAAGACTGGTAAGTGAAGACTAGGCAGCACCAGCCTAGATATGTCAGCAGTACTCCATTTTCAGCCTGACTTGGCTCTTGGAAAGGTAGAGCATAGCGGGAGGAGGCAGATACTTACTGGAGTGAGAAAGGGAACCAACTGTTTTTCCAGCATGTTTAGCAATTGAACATATATACAAGTTCCATTTGAAAACGATACAAACAGAGAGAAAATATACTTGTGTACACAGGCAGCTGAATAGGAAGAAAAACATTTAAGGCTTTGCTGTTTTAGGAATACAGAAGGTGATTATCTCCCTTTGATGGTGATAAATCCACATGGGTCACATGACGACTGCTTCGTGACATCACTTCATGCATTAACAAGATTGGCCAGTCATTCAATTGGTTTACAGCAGTCGAACCGAGTGGTTGCATTTTAGCCTGGGCCAAGGTGCCGGGGCTGAAGATAAATTTGCCTCCTCCAGCAAATGCTACGGTTTACAAGTCCATGGTGCTGTTTCCCTTTGAGAATATATCTTTCTCAGATATGCAAAGAAACTCCAGCTCACAGTCCTCATTTCGAGAAAACCCAAGACTCGCCATTTCCCCTTTGTAGAATATGTCCTCGCCTAAGACAAAGAAGATGAATCGGGTCTACTTAAATCTGGAATCCTAAACATGTCTTCTCCTGAAACACAGAAGAATTTTCATATTACAAGTAAGACCCTTCCTTACACTCTGCTTCGCTGTGTAGATATGACATATTATTCTCTTTGTGAGACATGTGTATATATAGTTTTGTGTACGTCATAGTGGTATAAATGTTTCTCTTTGTTTTCAAAAGCATGTTTGTCATTCCTTTTCCTTTTACCCATTCTGTTCTGTCTGTGAAATATGGTGTCATTATATCATGGATATAATAATGCCCATAATGGGGGAAATACAAATGGGAATAAACCTTTCTTCTATAGATTTATCCTGGTATGCTGTTAAGAAATGTGTTTGTGAGGCATATACGTGTGCGAGTTAATATTTATGGTGGAGTAATGGATAGCGGCTCAAATTGAGGAATTGGAGAGCCAAGTTCAAATTCCAGTCAAATCCATTACATTCACTTATGTGCTAATACCCTTGGGAAAAGTATGAATCCTCTTCTCCCTCGCCCCCCAGCTATGGGTAAATAGCAGGACAGTTCTATAGCCTTGGATGGCAACTGGTCTACTGCAGAAAGAAATGGCAACCTACTGCGGGAAAAAATGTGCCCCCGTCAGTCATGTATCGAAAGATACATGGTCGCTTAAGTGTGTATCACATATGGGACGCAATTGACTGGGGTGGCCACCTGGGAGAAAGAAATTTTCTCCAGAGGGGACAAGGATGATGTTGATTCTACTACATTTTGGAGCAAAAGTGTAAGAGGGTTTAGATATCCCATCCTTTTATAGTCCTGAACAGTGCCACTTTGTAGGTGTCTTGGCAAAGAAGGTCAGGTAATCCCCACAACACATTCTGTCTCTAAGTCATAATGTAGGTAAAAAATTTAAAAAGAGGATTAAATTTTGCAACTCTTTCTTACATACTTCTTTTGGAAATGCCATTTAATATTGGAGTCATTAAGTGAAGTTTGTCACACATGGGGTCATCCTGTTGTGAGTGAAAAATAATAATAACTCCCTTCACCCATTCCCTCCAAATTCAGGTGAGCTAAGGAAGAAGAGGGAAAGAAATTTGCAAACCTATGTGAAATTTTCTTTGGGCCAATGAAAATGTTGCCTTCACAGAAATTGACTAGTTAGCTGAGAAAAAAGAGAAAAGGAATTCATGAGTCTATGTGAAAGTGCTTTTGGACCAATGAAAACCTTGCCTTCACAGAAATTAGCCGGTGAGTCAAGAAGAAAAGAAAAGTAGCAAGTTCTTTTTTATATAGAAATGAGGAGAAAAATTAAATTAACAAGAGTGTCTGAAGTCATGTGAAAAGTTTCATTTGTGTTCATCACAAAGTTATTGCCAGTGTAAAATTATTTGCCAATTATATTATCGGACTCTAACCAACTTCAAAGAATTTTCTCTCAACAATCCAAGATAATTAACTATTTTAAACTATCTCTCTTCGCCTACTTTTGAATGTATGCAAACCATATATCCCTTCGGTGAGCAACAAACTCTCTTATCTTTGTTTTAAACATTTTTGAATATTATTCTGTGTCAGATCATTTAATCTTTGTTGTATGAACATTTCTTCTTCATGACAATATGGTAAAACTACAGACTTTAATAATTCTGTTTTATTTTTCTGAAGCAAGCTACTGACACTAGTTCAAGCATGTAAGTTCATGAATAAATTCCTGATCTTGTTTTGTTAAAATTACCTGTTTTTTTCCTCATTATTATCATCCTTCATTAATATTCTTGGCACAGGTAAACCCACTGTTCATTTTAACCAAGCCCCACGCCACTATAATAGTACAAAGGCTATTTTTTTTTATGTATCTATTTATTTATTCTTTTTTATTTATACAGTGTAACCCGGATATAAAAGAGTTGTCGGGACCGGAGAAGAAGTCTCTTATATCCGGGTTTGGTCTATTATATATACATTAACACAGGCTCTAATTTGGGACCAGAGAAAATCGCTCTTATATCAGGGTCTCTTATATCCGGGTTACACTGTATATCCATTCTTTCTCTCTTGCTTCTCTCTCTGTCAAAAGCTTGGAGAAAATTTTATGAATGAATTTAAATTTTTGAAATGATCAGCAGTTGTCATTCAACAAGTTATTTGTATATTTTAAAATTTATTCTGGAATTACACCAACTTGAGTGAATAGCGCTTTTATTACGTGGTGAGATTGTTATGGTCATTTAGTGACTTTTCCATAGTAGTTTCCTTGCGTCAGACGAGCTTTCGTTTTCTTACATTCTTGCAATATAAAGGCATAGCTGAACGAGCATGTAAAGTGCGATCGCGCGCGCGCCTGCCATCTCCCGCAAATTTCCCGTCATACAATTGCACTTCCGCCTCGCACTCTCCCCCTCTTACTCCGTCATAGTCAAGTTTAACCAACATGTCGGCCGTCTGCTGTTGTTGTAGTCCTCCCAGCTGTGGCTTTATTCTTCTTTTTACTGCAATGCCCGGTCCGTGATTAGTGACCCTCCGATCTCAAATTGTATAAACACTTGGGGGGTAATGAAGGATACCATGACAAGCTCAGCCGATCGAATGAGACTGAAAGATAAAATACTTACGAATGTAGCCCGATCCATTAAAGCGGTGAGTACGTCTCGAATAAAATGTCTTCTTTTTCACATTTTTGTGCGAATACGGGTGGTTTTATGATTGTGGGTATTTTTTTTTATCGTTGATTTTTTAGGATTTCGAAAAAGATGATCAAATCTGTTTGGACTTTGAAAAAAAATTTTTTAATGTGTTTAATCGCGATATGAGGTTTGGTAAAACTCCTTCAAAATAATAATAATCCCCCCTTCCTTTCTTTATGTTATTACGTAGTATTTTCTTGTGAGCTTCAGGTCCCAATGTTCTAAAGTTCCCCATCAGTGTCTTTAAAAGCATTTTTTTATTGATTTTTCAGCTTTGATTTAACTTCAAAACTGTGTTAATTGTTTCTTGAAGGTTTCATCTTTAACTTAGGGGTTTATTTGGGTGTTGGCATATCTTTTTTTTTTATTAGGGTCCTTGTTTTTAAAAGTCCGAAGCTTTCGGTAACAAGATTTATGGGCCACCATCATGGCTGGTTGGTAGCTACCATATCGAATAATTTGAAAGACCTTCTGTCTTTTTGTAGCTTGTTTGACTGAAAACATAGAAAAATAAATGTTAACAAAGCCATAAGAAGGTAGTTTATTGTATATTTAGGATTTTTCTTGAAAAACCGGAGGAAAAAATAATTGTCTTAAAACGAAACTCTGGTTTCTGGTATTTAGTATCTATTCTTTGTTGTCTAGTCACCATCATTCATAAGATACTGAATGAGAAAGAAATCGAAAAAATGACTCGAGGTATAAACCACTTAACAATAATAATAATAATAATAATAAAGATCTTTATTTCTTTATTATAGATGTGTAAATTATAACCCATAAAAGCAAATAGAAGAATTGCTTTAAAAATTCTCTTTTAAAAAGTTTTTAAAAATATTTAAAAAAAACCCTAGTTTACTCACGCAACAAATTGAATTTTTAGAATTATTTAATTTTACTTACAGTTGTACTAACCTTTTAATAAACTGGACCCAAAGTTTGTTTATTTATTACCAAATCTTCAATGTTTTATTTAATATTTGAAAAAAATCAAAGTCTATGAAGAATTTTTTTTTTTTTTTTTTAACCATATTAAAAATTTGACTACTACAACATTCAAGCACAATTTTTAAAATTATTTCATTAATAATACATATCTTTGTTTCCATATGACTTACAGGTGTTTTCACTTTTTACACTTGGCACAAGATCTGTTACCTCTACTCAAAAAATTGAATAAAAATAAAAAAAAACTATTTTTTTTCTTTTATTAGGTAAAACTTATATCTTGTGCCAAGTGTAAGATGAAAAACACCTGTAAGTCATATGAAAAAAAAGATAAATGTTTTATTAATGAAATAATGTTAAATTTTTAATTAATTTAATTAAATTGTGCTTGAATATAGTCAGATTTTATTGACTATGGTAAAAAAAAAAGAGATTTTCCTCAAAGACCTTTTTTTTTTTTTTTTTTTTTTTTAGTTCATTCTTAAAAGTAAAATATTTAACGTTTTGGTAATAGATAAACAAACTAAAACAAACTTTGGACCCAGTTTACTAAAAGGTTAGTATAACTGTAAAATTAAATTCAATTCGTTGCGTTAAAAATTGAATATTTCATTCATTGCCTAAAAAAACCTTTCGACTTAAATCCCTAGTTTATCCACAGGAATTTTTAAAAAAATAGTTAAGCAATGTCCAGATATGTTACTTTATTTGTGAAAATTTATTTATTTTTGATGAAACTAAAAAAAAAAATCTCACACACACTCAAACAACCCTTGTTTACCTACGTGCCAAATAACAAACTTTAATTTAGTTTTTAAATGATAATCTCTAGACATTTTTTTTTTCATTCCAGAGTCCAGACGTTTTAAATTTATTTTGAGGGTTTTTTTTTTTTTTTTTTTTTTAAAGAAAGCACGTTTTCTTGTTAGAATAGGGATCCAATATAGATTTTTTTTAAATTGAATTGTATATTTGTATTCATGAGATAATAGGGAACAAATAAGAAAACTTTATTTTATTATAAATTTAACATGTTTCACTTTTATTTAAGCTTCATCAGAAAATGAAACATTGAGTAGAAAAGAAAATTCAGAATCCATTCCAAAATAATGCCAATTCAGAATTTTTTTCCAGCGTTAAGCCTAGTTTAATTACGCAGAAAATAATAAACGACATTAAAAATGAAAATTATTGGATTGTAAACACATTTTTTTGTACACTAGGCATCTTCAGTATGATAATTTTATTTGTAGTAATTAAAAAAAAAAAAAATCCAACATAAAAAAAACCTTCCTTAAGTTAAAAAAAAATGTCCTTTTTGCGAAAATGGCGTTTTATTAATTTAAATAAAAGATTACGAAAACAAATGATTTTTGTACATGAAAAATAAAATATTTATTAGATCATTGAAGAAAAATTAATTTTCATGCATCAAGTGCTTTGTAAATAATTCAGTATTTATTTATTTTTTCAGTCTATTTATTTACCGCGGGTGTCTGTCCCCCCCCCCACATCCAAATAATTTAAAACAAAAAAAATAAATACAATATATCGTCTTTTTTTTCCTCTTTAACTTAATCAGTTACCCCATCTCCAATGTTTCAAATTATAATTATGAATCCTAAGGATCTTAAAGGAAAAATAATTCGATAGTTTTAAAATAAATTAACTTAAAAAACTGGTTGTTTTTGTTTTATAAAATTTTTTTAATATTAATTTTTTAATAATAATAATGAATGACTCCTGCTTAGTTTATTCAAACAAGTTTGATTGAAAAAACGAAAAAAAAAAACGACTAATTTATTTTATTATAATATGGTAGTATCGAGTATATACTTTTTTAATCTTCCACACTCCACACACGTTCATTATTAATAATATACTGCACTTAAACGTAAGTATTTAAATTTTAATTACTTACGTTTATTTTATTTAAATTTAAGTAACTTGCGTCAATCATGTAAAAGAAAATAAAAAAATAAATAAATATTGGACATTACTGCTTTGAAAATCGGCGTTAGAAATTCTGGATTTTTTTTGACTTGTCGTTGGTCATACGCAGGTACTTTTGCAGCCAAGCAGTTTTAATATCACAAAAGAAAATTTTAAAAAATGGTCGAAATAGAGGGAAAACTGTTGCGCTAAAAATCTAAGTTAGGAAAGTTTGACTTGAAAAGCGGCTTTTGTAAAATTGGCCTTTTACTCTCGTCGGTGGGGAATTCGCAGCACAAGGTGTTGCCATGAGTTAGGCTCGAACTCGTTTCGTTAGTGAATTGGATTGTCTGTGCAAACAATCTTGTTGGTTGAGGGTTGCTGTGCTACAGCAGGCGCCTCTGTAGTTGTATAGTTATTTAGCCGAAATTATGGGGCACCTAGTGAGGATCGTACTCACTTTTCAGTCATAACTGGTGTACCTTGACAAGCTTGCTAACCATTACACCACGCCGAGGTGCCCTCTGTGGTTGTATAAGTGATAATTTTCAGTTTCTCGAAAATTATATACATAGAATATATAATTTTCTTTTTTTTTTCTTTTTTTTTTGCTTATAGTCTGTCTCGCTGTGTAAATAGCATGTTAGTCTCATAGTGTAAGTTCTGAGTTCAATCCTTACTGAATACTTCTACTATACTAATTACAGTTCTATTTCTCTTCAATCTTCATCTATTTCAGTTATATCCATCTCTATTTAATAAAAATTCCAGTCTCTTAGTCTTATCCCAAAAAGTGGACAAAATTCCAGTCTCTTAGTCTTATCCCAAAAAGTGGACAAAATTCCAGTCTCTTAGTCTTATCCCAAAAAGTGGACAAAATTCCAGTCTCTTAGTCTTATCCCAAAAAGTGGACAAAATTCCAGTCTCTTAGTCTTATCCCAAAAAGTGGACAAAATTCCAGTCTCTTAGTCTTATCCCAAAAAGTGGACAAAATTCCAGTCTCTTAGTCTTATCCCAAAAAGTGGACAAAATTCCAGTCTCTTAGTCTTATCCCAAAAAGTGGACAAAATTCCAGTCTCTTAGTCTTATCCCAAAAAGTGGACAAAATTCCAGTCTCTTAGTCTTATCCCAAAAAGTGGACAAAATTCCAGTCTCTTAGTCTTATCCCAAAAAGTGGACAAAATTCCAGTCTCTTAGTCTTATCCCAAAAAGTGGACAAAATTCCAGTCTTGCACTCAATTCGCTCCACATTTGGAGCGATTGCAAAGGTCAACCAAACTGGAGTGCAATGGAAGCGCCTTGTTCTCAGAGAATTAGTTGAGAATTTTAGTAAATATAAATTCTTTTTATTTTGGGGTGAATTCACAAAACAGAAAAATCCAAGTCGGTCATCCAGAATTATTTGGGGAGAGACAGTTTGTATCAATGTTTTGCTAAATTATAGATGATGCTGAAAAATTATGGCTATTGACTTTGTTTCTTTTTACAGCAATGTAATTATTATTTTATTATTATTATTATTATTATTATTATTGCTATTAATTAAAAATATTTTTGTTTTCTGATCAAGCAATAACGAAAGAGATTGAGGTCTTGGGCCCTTGTTAAATATCTGCAGCCTTCTTTTTCATGTTTGTGTGATATTTACTTAATTATTTATTCACACTAGCTAGATAATTTAATAATTTCCTTTTGAAATTAAATATAATAATATTCCAGTGTCTGATATAATCTGTTCAAGTGTTTGTGACTGGATTTCTACAAACCAATATAAATTATAAATGAGAACAAATTTTATTAACTCATTGGGAAATTCTGAGAAAACATTTAACAAGGAACAAGAAAGGATATTGTTTTGGATTCATGAGCATTGTTTTTTTTTTTTTTTAATTTTATTTTTATTTTAAAATGATTTCTGAATTCCAAACAAGGATTTATTTTACACCCCCCCCTTTTTGTTTTTAACTAGCCTCATATTGTAAGTTCTATTTTAGATTTGTAAAGTTAAAAACTGTAGCACACTGCATTATTAATATTACTTCCCTTTTCACTGTGTTCTTCTTCAAGGTCTCTCAATTGCAGTATCCTTATTATTAATTTCATTCAAACTTGTTTTCTGTTTGCCATAGCAGGATAAGGCAACACAACTGAAAATCAAACATACGGGATCTGTCACCTTTAGTGGCAGGATAAACATTTTGTACAACAAATGAAGTTACAGTGATAGAGGTCAACACAAAGTAAATTTCTGAAATGCAATTTCAACAATTTTTTTATTTTCATAAGTGAAAATAAATATTCAGCATTTGTGTCTAATGATACTTTTGTAAAATAAACTTGACTTAAACAGTGATTTGAAAAATAAAAAAAGTAATGGGATAACTTATTTCAATTCTTTTACCTCCTGCAAATAAAAATACTAGTAAAAAAAAAATCCAGTGCACTTGAGAAATCCCAGTTTTAAAAAAAACAAAAAAAAAAAACAAAAAAAAAATGCATTTCCAAGCAAGGACTGAACCTGTCTGCCACAAATGTATCTTCTTTACTTAAATTTCTGGAATGCACTGCATTCTGTAAATGTGTAACCACACCTCTGTATGTATGTGTGTGTGTGTGTGTGTAATGGGCACATGTCTGAGTGGTTAGAACATTCGCTTTCTGACCATGAGACCCAGGTTCGAATCTCACCACATTTTATTTGTCAGGAAAGAGACTTCCTGACATTATCAGTCTGGAGGGGGGGAACCATCCCAGCGTGCAGCACCTTTTAAAAAGTGCCTGAAAAACCATACCATGGGTTGACCCAAGCCTTGTGAGTGAAACTTGGTTGAAGGAACACTTCGATAACTTTGCTAGCACAGTCACAAGTCATCATGACCAAGGGTTTGTGTGTGCGGGCATTGTTCAGATTGTTGATCATGCTAGATAACATGTTCTCTCCCAGAAACTGTAACTAAGGTCTGCTCAGTATAGTTGCAGTATAAACCACAGGTTGGCTCTGGTGTTGAATAGACACATGTGCTTGAGTCAGCGTCTGCAATAGGGATTGGCTAGCTGCCCTAGTAGATGGGTATCCTTAAATATGAGTGGCCAGCTATTTTTATATATATATATATATATATATATATATATTTGTGTGTATTTAGGCAGCATTTTTTCATTCATACATGTTTCATTAAATAATATAGATAAGTGCTGTCTATATATTTTATTTAAGTTCTTTTCATATCGTCTGATAAGCTTAATAACATTATCATTAAACAATGAAAGAAAATCACAATATTGATACATATTTTTTAATCCAATCTAAGCTTTCGGCTTAAAATATATAGACAACACTTATCTATATTATTTAATGAAACATGTATGAATATATATATATATATATATATATATATATAGTTGCCTGAGGATTGCTCTAGCATGAAACAGACTGTCGCTGACTTCGATGTCCACTTTTATATTACACACGCTCTATCTCTGATATTGAGCACTTTATCCCATAAATATAGCACACTTTAAGACTATATTTCTTTATATATATATATATATATATATATATATATATATAATTGTTTAAAACTTGGTATATAGAAGAGCGAAGTGTATACAATAATGGGAGTAAAGCATTTGTAAATAAAACTCATGTGGACATAGAAATCAACACTGCATGGTGACTGTCATCTTCACACCTTCAGTGAGCAT
>OZ038517.1:10965871-10998371 GCA_964036315.1 Acanthosepion esculentum | reverse complement strand
ATATATATATATATATATATATATATATATATATATATATATATTTTATATATATTATATATATATATATATATATGAGAGAGACTTGATAAGACACCAGAAGTATTGAAACAAAATGGCTATTTTTGTAGTGATTTTATAGCATATTTATGTTATAATTTTCGAATAAATAATTTTAATATTATATATATATATATATATATATATAATCATCTCCAAGCAAGTTTGATTAAAAAGAACCGGCAAGGTTTAATTCAATTAAATATAATTATAATTAATATAATTAATGTGTGCATATGAAAAAGATAAATAAATTGCATTTTTGTGTGATCTCATTCCGAATAGCTGTTACCCATGACATCTTGCTAAACCATTTCAAACTTCCAGATTCACAAATGTAGATAAAGGAATTCTAATTACCACACAGACAAAACACTGGTTCTTGATAATGACTGCAATAGTCAAAAGTATTTGAACAAAAATAACAATTTATAAATTTCAGACAATTTATCCACAACTTCAAGCATAATACTTCAACACTTTATTCAAAGCTTGACAAGAATACAATAAAAATTAAACTGACATTGTCATTTTTTTAAAAAAATCAAACTTGTTTGGATGAATGCTTGCTGCCTAAATATAACTTATTTCTCTCTCTCTCATAAAAGGCTAAAAATAATGGAAGCCTTACTTATAAAATTAAACAAACCAACCCTTAATAATATTAACTTTGAACATGGACATAATATCTTGACCGTGTTTTGAAACAAAAAAATGAATCACTTTATAAAACACACACAAACTATTTCTAATTCTAACAGTTGAAATATAATCCTTGATAATGGCTAAATGTATAGCCGAAAGCGCTCGGAAAAGAACATTCGGACAATTTTTATATAATTTATCCTCTGAAAAGAAAAACTTTATTAGATCGCACGAGAAATTATATAAAAAACTAAATAAAAGCACCTTGTCAGTCGTTTTTAATGAAATGTGCTTGAAAGAAGGATTGCTGCCTAAATACACAAATATATATATATATATATATATATAATGTGTGTGCATCACCGAAAACAATTATAATTTATTTCTACAGGTAAGTTTTTAATACTTGTCTCATCAGACTGAAATTACAAATGGTATAAGTTTACAAAATGGTTTTCATGTTGCTCTGTATGCTATACATTGAGCTCTCTTTATGGCTCTATCTTTTTAATATTTTATATTAAAAAGACCTACTTGGATTATCCTTTCCACTTATGGATTTGATATAGGAGACTTCTTAAAAAAAATTTTTTTTTTTTTGACAGGTATTTTTGCTAAGTTGTGGGGACACATACATACATGAGTGCTGAACCTTTCTCAGCTTAACACATTTCCCAAAGTATCATCAGGGATAAGTTTTTTTTTTTTAGGATTAAGAACTTTTCAGCACTCCTTTTTATATAGATGTACATTGCAGTATCTATTTATATTTCTGAGATGAGGTATTATGTACACTATTTACATTATTCGGACTATCGTCCTCATCTTTGTCGCCATGTTTATCACAACATTTTGACCGTTGTATGCTCTGACCTTCTTCAGGTGGTTGGAATGTCGAACTGAACCCTTTATTTCACTCACTCGGGTAGACTGTTCTAGTTCCACGTGCCATATCTAATGGATGTTAGTTATCTCTTGTTAATTTCCCTCTCAAAGTTCTCCACCGCCTTAACCAGATATTGAACTCGCACTCTTTGGGTCCTGTCACTGGATCTAGCTAACGCCTTTATCCACTGTGCCATGTGTCCTTGAGGAGATAACTGACATCCATTAAGATATGGCATGTGGAACTAGAACAGTCTACCCCAGTGAGCGATATAAAGGGTTCCGTGGAGCATACAACGGCTGAAATGTTGTGATAAATATGGCAACAAAGATGAGGACGATAGTCTGAATAATGTAAATAATGTACATTGCACTTTATATATGTAAATTTTTCTGATAATGCAATTTCAGAAAAATTCGTTTTTTAAGTGCGGGCAGAATTTTTATTTTTTTAATGGACTGATTATTTCCAAGATTGTGGTATTAAATATTAAGCCAATAAATGTGAAATAATAAAAGGTTTTTTTTTGTTTCTTATGCTCTAACTGACCTCATTATCTTTACTGTTTGTCTATTAAATATTTTAATATTGTTAGAAAGCTATAACCAGACATAAAGGTGAACAAGTTGGATGATTGCATTTTGTAATAAAAAAGAATTGATCATAGAATATAATGTTAACACAGAATTAAGAAAGGAATTTCATTAATATGTCATTTGAATTGTTTAAAGTGCATGTTTATAAAAAGCAATAAACATGGGTTTTTTTTTTTTAGTTTGGTGCACTTGTCATTTTGATTCTATGATGTTTTGTTGGATAAGCTTTTCTTTCTTTGTGTATAACTTTGCGAGCATTCATCAACATTCCAACTTTTTGTTTGGGTAGTTGAACACCTTCTTTGCATATTTGATGCTCTTGTCAGAACAACATTTTTGTTGAGACATTCTTCAACCCTTATTCTATTTTAAATTGAACTCTTATGTGTGGGACCATTTGGAATGACTATTCTAATGTTGGAGGCACAATGTGGTAATGGATAGCTGAATTCGAATTCCAGTCAGATCCATTACATTCACTTACGTGCTAATACCCTTGGGGAAAGGTATGAATCCTCTCCTTCTCCCCCCCAGCTATGGGTAAATAGCAGGACAGACTGGGTTGGATCGCAACTGGTCTACCGCAGAAAGAAATTGCAACCTACTGCAGGGAAAAATTTGCCTTGTCAGTCGTCTATTGAAAGATACATGATTGCCTAAGCGTGTATCATGCATGGCACATAACTTAGTCAATATGCACAACAGAGTTCAGGGTCAGTCTACGCCAAGCAGCTGCACTCTGCGTATTTTAGCTCCATTACCATAGCAACAGTCCCAATTCTTTTTGATCGGACCTCAAATTTCCCAACATATCAATTCTGTGGTAAAGTGTAAAAAATAAGCACATTATTTCAACCACTTGTATAACTAAACATTTAGCATATTTTCTTCAATAGATATTTTTGTGAATGACTTTATTTTCTCCCATCATTATTTAACTTTTTCTTTAAATTTAGTAATATATTTTGCTCTTTAAACAAGGCTATGTAGTTTTTCTTTCTGGTATTATTTACAGTTACCTGATCGTGCTTTGTATCTTTTGGCTTTTATATCATCCAATCACAGATCCATCTTTATTTATTTTGGCATAATTCCCCTTACGTCCCGTATATCTTGAAAGAGCAGCACTATTTTTATATTCACATCTCTACTGACTTTCTGTGTATAGAAAAATAATGCTGTTTAAATGGTCTATTCATTGAAACAATATAACTTTTGTCTTGAAGGTCCTCAAATTAATAGTTGCCTTGTAAACCACATTGCTTATCAAACAGTTTCATTTGAGAGGGTGTAAATAGAACTTTGTACAAACACACACATTACATTCTATGTTGGATTCTTACTTCTGAATTCTGTTTTTTTTTTTTTTTTTTTTTTTTTTTCATCAATCTGCCAAAATTTGGGTGTACTATAATTTAATGTTGATATTTTTTAAATTTTTTTAAATGCTCTATAAGGCAGATTGCTTAGAGAAATGCCTTTTCCGTAACTTGAACAGTCTTATGCCAATCTTTGTTTTAACTGCCAAATTAAATGTTGGCATAAACCAAATATCACATTTCTTTTTCTGGTGTTTTTTCATTTTCTTCTGTTCCTTTTCCCTAAAGTTTAAATTACAATTGTACCACTTCAATGCTGTCTCTTAATTCCCCCTTTAATTCTTTGAATATATTTTTATTTGATGAACCTGTATTCTCTGCCTTTCAGTATTTCTTTATTATACTTTTTAGAAAAGTTCCACTCTCTTTTTCTACAAAAAATGCCACTTTGTGAAGTAGACTCCTGCATGGGTGTTCTCTTGAACAATATGATTTTGACTTCTAAATTCACTGTTCAATAATTATCTTCATAATCTTCACTTCCTATTGCTTCCACTTTCATTCATATCGCACACCCTCCTTTATCATTACCATTTTAACGTTGGCATTTTATCCTTAGTTGCACTTAAGCTGTGTATCGGGTGAATTTTTAATATAAAAATATTTAAAAAATAATATGCCAGAAGACAATAAATTCTGTGCTTTCTAACATCATCAAGAAAAATTCAGAGTACAGATATTGTTCAATGAGTCACCAGGTGAGAATTTATTTTTGTTCTTTTGATGCCAGAAATGGATTATGAGACCAAAAGACTAACAAATACAGTAAAGGATTACATTGATCATTTCTCTGATAAGAATATCAGGAAATAAAATAATCTTCTTCTTATTAGTTTCACTTTCACTCTCTTATTTTCAATTACTCCTGCCAGAAGCCAAATCTATTCATTTCTTTCTTCTTGGTTAATTTAATTAGCTATTTGCAGATATAACAGATAAAAATGATTCTTGTTATAAAACTCACTGAAGTCAATTTAATAGGTATAATTATTTTATGACAAGCTATGATTTATCATAACAGTTTTCATCTTGACTAGTTATTACCTGTTGTTTGTTTTTTCTGTTTCTGCTATTAAATCAGTACTTTTAATAAAATGATCTCTATTAATAAAAATAATGATTTTAATTCGACCAATCTATACAAACATTTTGGGATGAAAATAGAAAAAGTTGAGTATATTTTCCCTAAGGATCAGCTGCAAACATTCAGTCAAGTAACAGTTTGTAAGCATTTATGTGCTATTCACAATTTCAACAGCCGATAGGATGTGGTGACACGTCACTGGAAGTTGAGATGCAATTCCAAACAGTTTTTTAAATTAACTATTTTCATCATGCATTTTTTTTTTTTAATTTATTTATTAATTTTTAAATTTCCCTTATTTTCTTGCTCCAAGATTTTTATACATTTTAATCAGTATCACCCCATGTAAGGTAGTAAAGCCACTAAGACACAAGGGAGTTACAGGGTGTGGAACAATTAGGATAAGAAATATTAACAATGAGCGAGAAGAGGAAAGAGTAATCAGGAGGACAGTAGATAGCAATTGACATTGCATTTAAATTTTTGCAGATTAAAGTTGGCTTGAAAGCATGCAGCTGGAAGGGAGTTCCACAAGTAAGAAGTGTGAGGAAAAAAAAACTGTTAGCATAGGACTTAAGCTACATCTAGCCAGCACAACTGTAAATTGATGAGATCTCGATGTTAGTCTAGTACTGCGCTTAAATTAAGTTTAAGTACCATAGCAAAGAGCTCATCCGAACAATTACCATGAAAGTATTTATAGAAAAGAGGCATGGTTAGGGTGGTGGGAAAGTGACTGAAGCTGAGCTGTCAGCTCAGCACCAATAATATTGCTGATTCTCCTTCAGTTGTGAAACCAAATTAAATGTCCTCAGATAAGACAAAAGGAGGGAAAAAATCTGCCTCGTCAGTCATGTATCAAAAGATACATGATCACCCAAGCATATATCACGTATGGCACTTGATTGACTGACTGAATTTGTGTGTGCAGGGGCACCTCTATGTGGTGTAATGGTTAACAAGCTTATCTTGCTAGAACAATTACGACTGAGTAGTGAGTACAATCCTCACTGGGTTCTCATACTTTCGGCCTTGTGCCACGTCTAAGCTACACTTAGAAAATCACCATAATTTGTGTGTGCAGGGAGCATGATGGTTATCTGTAAAATGGAATTGGCAAGCAGTTCAAATCCTGGCCGAGTTTGTGTGTTTTTTTTGTTTGTTTTTTTTGTTTGTTTTTTTTTTGTGGTGGGGTTTATACACTAATGTTCTTATATAAGCTATGAATCCATCTATTCTCCACAATAGCTATGAGTAAATAGCAGGGTAGACTGGGCATGCTAGCCTTGGTTGGCAACCAGTCTAACTGGAGGACAACTCTGAATTCAAACTGTAAAGAAGGCAAGAGGAAATCACTCCACTATCTTTCCCAAGAATGCATGGCAATCTCCAGATAATAAAAGAAAGCAGAGTCTGAAGAGCCAAGGGTTTTCTATACCCCCCACCACTACCACCACCAAGAAAAGCATGGCATTTAAGTAAGAATCAAGATTTAATAGTTTATGATCACTATCTCACACACGTAGGCAAAGTGGACTAAGAGATATTGGCTCAGATTGAGGCGTCTGGGAGCTGAGTTCGAATTCCAGTCTAGTTCGTTGCATTCACTTATGTCCTAATATCTTTGAGAAAGGTATGAATCAATCTCTTCCCTCCAGCTATGGGTAAAATAGGACAGACCGGGCCCTGTAGCCTTAGTTGGCAACCAGTCTAGGAGAAGGAAAACTCTGAATTCAAGCCATACTCTCAATTGTAGGTTTGCCTCTCTAGCTTCTGGAAGATGGGATGGCGTAATCTCAACATCCCCAGTGTAAAAGGAACTGGCAAGCCATTGCACTATTCTGCCTTGAATGTCAACATGGACCACAATTGTGAGATAGAGGGCAGTGGTGACCAGTGGCACAAAATATGCTAACTGAATAAATGATGATTTCACATACACAAACACCTGGGTATGATGATAAACTACATCCGGCAGCAAGGAGATTGGAGGTTTTGAGGAGTATGGAACCATTCTTAATTGCTGTTATTTCCAGGTCTACCCTGACCTGGGGTGGAAGCACCTTTTAGTATTTCAGCTATGGGAAAATAGTGAACCCCCTAACGAAAAGAAAACACTATGAAAGTATAAAAATAGATTAAAAAAAAACAAAAGCAATAATACCTATTTGTTGTAAAAACATTACCAATAATAGATTGTAGTTGAAGGTACATAATTGCCTCCAAAATATTTAGATTTAGCATTAAATGACCCATAGAGATGTCGATATGCTGCTAAACAAAATAAACCAGCCACACACACATTTATGCTTTATTCTGAGGTCATCCAGAGGCTCGTGTATGACACAAGGACACTTGTATGTTAATCTCCTATCGATATACAGAGATTTTGAGTATACCTTGTATTATTCGAAATAAGCTACATGTATAGTCTTATGCTAAATTGAATATCAAAAGTTGTTGGATTTGGAGTTCTTCAATTAGGTTTCAAACCACACTTAGGTTTTTATACATGTCTTTTAATGAGTTTGTTTTATAAACTGTAAAATCAGATTTCAAACCAGAGTTTGATACCAAATCTAGGAACTCCAGCGACTGATATGCAGACTAATGCTCTCCAATTCAGGCAGTTGGTATTCTTTATAACGGGTCAGCAAACTACGGCACGTGTGCCACATGTAGCATGCCAAGCAATTTCAAATGACACATAGCTGCAAATGACATCACAAAGTCTGAACCAATAACTACTACAAAGCAAAGAAGATTTTTAGCTGTTTCAATTTTAATATATACTAAAGTATATTATGCTTCTCCCGTCGAACTCGACGTATGAGGGTCAGACAGATCAGCTCCCAGAAACCGAAAGCCCGACAGCCACACAGGACTTGATTATAGTGGTGAAGGCCTTGTGCAGGGTCATCCACACTTTTTGGAGGGACGAATACAGGGACCTGGTGCAACGGATGCCACAAGGTCCCCAAACGACCCTCCGCAGGTTTTGAATTCAGAGTTGTCCTTCTCCTAGACCAGTTGCCATCCAAGGCTATAGAACCAAGTCTGTCCTGCTATTTACCCATAGTTGGAGGGAGAAGAAGAGGATTCACACCTTTCCCAAGGGTATTAGCACGTAAGTGAATGTAATGGAATCGACTGGAATTGAACTCGGCTCTCCGAGGAGGCATGGTGGAGTAATGGATAACGGCTTGGACTAAAGTATATATACTATATATTACTATATAAAATATATTGTAGGACAGGTATATTGACATTGACTTGTATTGACACACTGAGTGATTTTAAAACCCTAAGTGGGCACATAGTTAACAAAAGGTTGCCGACCCCGGCTTTATAATATATACCCCTTGTCTTTGATACAGTGATCAAACATCGATGCATTGCATGCTTCCAGGAGGGGTTTCATCAAAGTGGAATCTTCAGAAAGACTCAAAAGAGCATTGCACCACAATGTCAGAGTCCCAGAAGAGTAATTTCTGTCAGAGGATAGCGTGTTTTGCAAGAGAAATGACAGCAACAGATGGCATGGCCCAGGCAGATAAGTAGAAACTGTTGAGATGTATACTGAACCAAATTGCCCAGACCATTTTCATTAGCAGGTTTGACAAAACTCCTGCTGCCTGTTGGAAGCTATCAAGTTGAAGGAGGGGAATAGTTAAGTAGAGAACAAAGTTCAAACCACTGCTAAGGCAGCTGATATTCAACTTAAAATCCTTAACTGGTTTTGAACATTAAATTACAGGAATTTCTAAAAACCAACACTAGAAAGATTTGGAATAAAGGACGTTACCTTTTTATGATAGCTTTGGTGGCATAAATTGTTACGGCAATGTGGTATGACAGACTCTTCAGGTATGAGATGCAAATGTATAATATATATTTTGGCAACATTTTTTTTAGTTGTATTCAACACACACACACACACACACACACACACACACACACACACACACACACACAATGAAATGGACAAAGTCCGACAATTATTTTATGTATCTACAAAAAGAATGTTAAACATAAAATTTATGTTTAACATTCTTTTTATAGATACAAGTATTTAAGTAAATGCTCTGTTTATAATAAACAGTATTAAATAACATTTACCAGCCTGAATGTCCAAGAAATTTTCATAGAAAATATTCGTCCTCCAACAGGATTCGAACCTGTATCCTATACGGAACCGTCATATAGCCTGACGTGCCTTTTAACCGATTTGGCCACAGAGGATCGTTCGGTTGGCAAGGTCGAATTTACTGCTTTTAAACTTCAATCTTCCATGAATCTTTCACGTACATTCATATCTGCTCATGGCATATCAAATATAAAAAAATGACGTCAAAAAGAATGTTAAACATAAAAATGTCTTAAAATAATTGTCGGACTTTGTCCATTTCATAATGTTTTTTTTTTTTGGTTCTGATAATATCTATAATAGTTTGAATGTGGTTGTAATTATTTTGTTGTTTTGATTATGCCTCTTGATTCCTTGGGGAACATAGGGCCACAACAGCACCTCTCCAACAGACATTGTTCTGGGCGATCATCTTCAGCCCGGCTGGCTGCCTTCACCTCTGCAAGTCTGCTTTGGTCAACTCACTTTTCACTGTCAAAGGTCTACCCGGTGACACTAGAAGCAGGCGTGCGGAGGGTGTGGCCGATCCATCCCCATTTCCATTTCTTGATGTCAATCTCGATTGGGGCTTGTCTGGTCCTGTCCCACAGTTGGTCGTTAGAGACGACTTCCGGCCGCCTGATATCGAGGGTGTTCCTGAGACATCGGTTGGTAAATGTCTGAAGTTTGTAGGTATTGGTCTTGATTACCCGCCAGGCTTCTGAGCTGTAAAGTAGGACTGACTTGATGTTGGTGTTGAAGCTTCGGATCTTGTTGTAAAGTGGGAGGGTTGTTAATCTCCAGATTGGCCACAGTGTTGAAAGTGTGTCGGCTTTTGTTGATTCGCCACTTGATTTAGATTTAATAAATTGTTTTAGATAGTCGATGTTACAGAGTTAGTAGGCAATATGTATCTGTTTTTATCTACTTTATTTGGCTAGCCTGATCAATAGTTATGAGCATTCTTAAATTTAAAAATTTTGAAAAACCAAAAAGGTTTTTGCTCTTGTATATAAATACTTGTTGCAAAATAAAACTCTTGCATTTGCTTGGTTAAAGTCTCTCAGAGGATGAAATGTGTTGACTAAGTTTTCCTTTATTGTCTTTAGTTATATATATATATATATGTGTGTGTGTGTGTCATCCACAGACTGTTTCACTCTATCACAGTTCATCAGTGTGGCTAGACATGCAATTGCTTCAAGGCAGGATTGAAACCCAACCGATTTGATGACAATTCATCCATTGCACCCTGTATATTAGTGTTAATATGTGCACACATAGTCTCATTTATCTAATTATTTATTGGAAATCAATTTAAAAATAGCGTCTTTATCTTTTATGGCTTATAATCAATGGCCATTTTTGTTATTCTTTTCGTCTTTAGATGTTCTTATTGCTTTTGCATTGATTAACTGCCTCCTAATGAAAATGCAAAACAGTTATTTGGATGCTTTCATTTCTGGAAGCAACTTCTTTTTGGAGGACATGCAGAAAAGCCAATGTTTGTTTGTAACTATGAAATTCAAAACAAATTCAAATTCAGGGATCAGTCACCTCAGTGGCAAGATAAACCTTTTGTACACGAATGAAATCACAGATTGATAAAGATTAAATGCAAATACAATACAAAAGAGGCAATGGTATTTCAGTGCTTGCTTCTACTTGTTGAAGCATTCACATGAGATCAGTCAAGTTGGTTCCATCAAACAAATTTACCACATCCTGAACGACATTTATTTGGTTGTGCAAATTTGTGGAAATTTGAATTCACAAGTGGTCCCTAGCCTTGTATACACACATACTTAAGGATAGTGCGATCCAAGCAGATTTGAATGCTTGGTGGAATATTTAAATAAACACAATATTCCACTTACCAATATAGCTATGTCACCTTTAATTGTTGACTGTTATAAAAGATTTTTTACCTTTCTAGAAGGAAATGTTCCCAACATGTTCATGCTAGATACCATGATAAAATGAACGTCTATTCATGCTATGGCAATAAAATAAAACCAGGAATAATTATTGGTTTTTATTTAACCCTTTGAAGACAGTCTCATTTGGAGTTTGAGTGCCAAGAAGACGGTCTGTTTCACATGCTTTCACTGGGGAAAAAAAAAAAATGATATAAAATTACAGAATACAGCAAACTATCAGAAACCATCACTGAAAGGCCCAGATGTGCAAGAAATGTGAGAAGCAATCTGATTGGCTGGTATAAAGACCAGCCAGCTAATCTTGAGGCTTGTATTATCGAGCCGATGGGTCAGCCCACTCGTCTTCTTCGTCATTAGACTTTTTGGCCAATACATCGGCCCTATCATCTCGTAAAGGTTAAGAATACTAAGAATTTGTCACCCTCCATCTTTACATGATGAAGAGAAATACATGGAAAATAGTTTTAAACTCTTACACTATCCTAATTATTTCATCATTAATGCTAAGAGAAAAGCTACTTCGTTATGTACTGTCCCCCCTTAGAATGTAGGCAATCAGGCTCTCCACAACTTCCTTCATAGCTCTTAATAAATTTTGTCTTCTTGTTATTACTCTTAAACCTTATTCCGCCATCCATTGACTCAAGCTCTCTAAGTAGGTTATGCATTATTTCCTTTTGTCCTTTTTGCCCTCTGTGTGTATCAGATTTTCCAAGCCCTCTTTCCTCATTATGTGCCCTAGAAATTTCAACTATCTCTTTCTGAGGTTAAGGATAAGTTTCCTTTTTGTTTCCATTTTCTCTAAAACTTCATCATTGCTCACATAGTCAGTCTATGGTATTTCCGGCATCCATCTGTAGAACCACATTTCTGTTGCTTTATGTCTCCTCTTAATTTCTGAGGAGATTGTCCAGCATTCACTGCCATATAGGAGGACAGCTTACCAGATTCATAAACCTAGGATTTAAATAATATCCAAATAATACTACCTAGCCATGTTGTCCACTCCATGACTGTTAACCAATGTCAGTTAACATCTTTTTTTGCAGCCACCGGGACTTCTAAACCTAATGTCTCAGCAACCATTTTTACCAGTGCTCATATTGCAATTTTTGCTGTTACTATTATTGCATGTTTTTTTACACCAACTATGGAACATTTTCTATAGTTTACTTACATTATTCAAACTTAATCTTCATATTCACAACGTTTCGGCCTTCTTCAGATGATTGGAATTTCGAACTGAACCTTTTATTTTTTATGTTCTAGTTCCATGCGCCATGCCTCTTCTGGATGTCTCGGTTATTTCTCTTTAACTCAACTCTCCAAGTTTTGGTTCATCTCTGCTGTAACCTGGTATTCAGCTAACAACTCTAGTCACTGGATTTTGATCAACGCCTTTATCCACTGGGCGATGTGTCCTTGAAGACATCTGTGGGATTTACAAACCTAATGTCTTCAGCAACCATTTTTACTAGTGCGCATATTGCAATTTTTATGTTACTATTATTGTATATTTTTTACCAGAACTTATATTGCAAATTTTTGTTGTTATTCATTGTTTTTCTCTAGCACTCCTTATTACAGGTTCCTATATTGTATTCATTTCTATGCTTGGTTGGCTTTTAGTGGCCTAGCATATGTGCTTATTCTTTAAGTTTTTGTGTTTTCCAGTGATGTTTTCTGTTTATTATTTCAACCTCATCCCACGGGGAGGGGGGGGGGGCGATCTCCCTTTTCCCTCCATATGTGGTCAGCTATTACTGGTTTTTCTATTTCCCCTCGTATTACTGCTTTATGATGTTTTTGCAGTCTTACCATACAATGGCTGAAACGTTGTCAATGTGGCAATGAAGATGAGGATAACTGACCAAATAATGTAAATAATGATAATACCTCATCTCGGAGATATAGTCAGATATTTTCTAGTTTGCCCCAATCTTGAATATCCTTGTACACTTAATGATTTTGAAACCTTAACACCTGAGGCAAGGCTCTGCATGCCGCACTGGATGGGTGTGGTGTAGAGACTCAACAAGACCTACCAAATCAATAATGACTACAGCTGAAAAGAATTTATTTAAGCTTAATATGAAATTTGTTACACAACTATTTACTAAAATAACAAATTTTTCAAGTGGATTCTTGCAGACTCTTGTATAAAACCAACCAAGATCTACATTTTTAATTCTGTGTAAACCAGACTTGTTTGCCTATTAATTCATTGTGATTTTCCTCTTATGGTAATTGATATTTAATATTAAATAACCCAACAAGAGTTGAAGTGTAATTAAATTAACTATAGCCACCTTGTGGTAAAAACATCTCAATAGAGAATTGCATAATACTCTACAGGTGGGTATCAGATCAATAAAATTAAAATACATCAACTCAATTCGTGACTGGGAATCTGCCTGAAAAAATAAGTGATGAAAGAGGAAACAATTTACTGCTATATAGTTCAGTAAGGTGGCTGACAAGAGGTGTTAGCTTGCAAAGGCTTATTAAATTTTGTAACTCTACTATTGAGTTTCTTACAAGCGTGGATTTCATTCAAATCTGATGATTTGAATAAAAGAAGAACCTTCTTTCGTAAACCTATATTCCGAATTTAGCAATGCATCAACTCATTTGCAGAGTAATCATCATCATCAGTCCCATGACTAGGGGTGGATTTGTAGAGTTGCTGTGCAACAGAGCATCAGACCAGACCCACTTCACATGCCTAGGCTGAAAGATAGAGAGATATTCACTCATGCATAGCAGGCCTTGGGCAAGTAGACCTCTACAGGTCAAACTACTGATGTTCTCTAATTTGATGGCTTTTCTTGGTAAAAGAGACATGGCCATTGATTCTATTGGGGAGAACTCTCCATTCTGGCCATTGACTTCAGTTTCGGAAATCCTCTGTCCATCGATGCCATATCCTCACCACACTGGCAGCATACGTGGTTATTGAGCTTGGACCATCTCATTCTGCTAGATGGTTGATGACCCATTGAAGAAGGCCCACTTGTCTTTTTGACTGGTTTAGTTTTTAATATTGCTGAGTACCCACCCTCTTCACCAGAAAGGCCTGGTGAAGGAACCAGTTTAGTCACTAATGACACCCCATTGTTTCAGGTAGTACTGGGTTATGTAGTACCAATATCACTTATAGAGCGCCCTGATATGATTGCAGAGTAAAAAAGTAATTATTCAAGCTTGGACAATCCTGCTTAGCTTCAAAGTCAAGAGGCCTTTTTAAAATTGCCATTGCTACAAAGAGATTTTCAATACTTTTGTTGGCCTTTTTAAAATTGCCATTGCTACAAAGAGATTTTCAATACTTTTGTTGGCCTTTTTAAAATTGCCATTGCTACAAAGAGATTTTCAATACTTTTGTTGGCCTTTTTAAAATTGCCATTGCTACAAAGAGATTTTCAATACTTTTGTTGGCCTTTTTAAAATTGCCATTGCTACAAAGAGATTTTCAATACTTTTGTTGGCCTTTTTAAAATTGCCATTGCTACAAAGAGATTTTCAATACTTTTGTTGGCCTTTTTAAAATTGCCATTGCTACAAAGAGATTTTCAATACTTTTGTTGGCCTTTTTAAAATTGCCATTGCTACAAAGAGATTTTCAATACTTTTGTTGGCCTTTTTAAAATTGCCATTGCTACAAAGAGATTTTCAATACTTTTGTTGGCCTTTTTAAAATTGCCATTGCTACAAAGAGATTTTCAATACTTTTGTTGGCCTTTTTAAAATTGCCATTGCTACAAAGAGATTTTCAATACTTTTGCAACAAATAGAAACTAGAAACCAAATTGTTCCTGATGATGACTTAGATATTCATACAAATCACCTTGAGAAATTAAATGAAATCTTTAAAGTGTGCCTTCAGGACTTTGGGGAAAATGCACATATCGGACATGATTATTACATGATTTATTTCAGAATTGGAAAATGTATCCAACCTGCAAGCTGAACTCCTTGATTGAACAGTCTGTGAATCTTGAAGCTAAATCACTGTCAGTAATCTCTGGAGTGATGCAAACATTGGGTAGAGGTGGGCCCCCTTTGTAGTTTCATTTCTAAGTTCCTATATAGATGAGACAGGTTTTAGTCATATAGATGCAATTCTAAAAAAAAAACATTAAAGGAAGAAACTGGGCCTAGAACAACATGGTGAAGTGAGTTTTAAACTCACTAACTTAAAACCAAATGTCAATTCTTTTCTCAAAGTGCAATAATTGAATTTCATAATGTTAATAACGATGATATTCCTGCTGGTCAATGACTATGAAACCCCATGAAATGTACATTGCATTAATTAATGGGTTTAAACATTGAATTGGGATTTGGTTTGATGCAATGTTCTCCTTTGTTGGATGGTAGCCATTTTTCTCAATTGCCAGGTGTCCTATAATTCCACCAACTGTGACTATCTGCAGTTTCAATCCACTGCTAGAATTGGCAGATGCCTTGGATACTCTTGCTGCACTTGCCTGAGAAAAATTCAACATAGTTGCAATCTTGGACATTTCTTCTTATCCTTTGTTTCTTTCTCGTTCATTTCTCTTTACTTTCGAACGTTTTCTTACTCCTCGAATGGTCTTCAGAATGTTTTGTCTTCCATCTTATGAAAATTGTTTGAACAAAGTAACTAATAATAACAAAACAAAAGTCATTGAAACAAAGCAAGTTCAGTCGACCAATGATGACAATTCCAGAACAACGTAGCTATAAACAATTTTTCCTATCCTCTGCCAGCCGCTATGATGGAGAAAGCATTACCTCGAACTGTTGTTGGAAATAGTACCTCAATTTTGTTTTGTTTTTTTTACCTAAACAGTGAAGTAGTGTTACATCCTGTGTCCTATGACTGTCGGTGTTTTCACTGCCTCTTCACAGTGGACTTGCACAATAGAGCCGGATGGACATTTTATGGTTTTTGAGCTCCCTGAATGATTTTTAGCTCAATTATAAAACTGTATTAATGTTATTTGTACTTAAGACAAATATTTCACAGTTCCAATTAAAGAAAAATGGGGTTCTAGAAACCCTGATCTGCAGTGAGGAGTCAAAATTCCTGAGAAGGGGTTAAATCTTGCATTTAACCTAGATTCTTTTTGGGGATACATTCACTGCCAGAAATGGATTCAGTTCCCCCAATAAACCTAGGAATAAAGGTCTCGATCAGTTTTTCGCACAGTCAAGTTATGGATTGCGTCTCAAATTGAGGAATGGGAGAGCTGAGTTTGAATTCCAGTCGAGTTCATTACATTCACTTAACATGCTAATACCCTTGGGAAAAGCTATAAATCCAGCTGTTCTCTCTCCAGCTATGGGTAAATTGTACAACAGATTGGGTTAGCTTTGGGTGGCAACTGGTCTGGGAGAAGGAAAACTCTGAATTCAAAACTGTATGTAACCTTGGCAAGGATCTTTCACATTGACTTGATGATCCTGATTATGGTTGACATTTTTTTTCTTCCTTTTGACACATTTTTGGCCCACATTTCAAATTTTGGCACACATGAGCACAAATAGAAATTCCATGTAACAGGAAATACATTTTATCTATAAAAACAAAATGTAGAAAATATAAATGCTGACTAATGACTACACCACCCACTCTTTACCTGTTATGTCACACATCATCCGGTTGAGTACATTTATGTATGTTGGGATGGGTGATACCCTAATACTGTCTGTAATTTTTGGCACTTCTATTTATATATATATTTTTTTTTTTTTTTTTTTTTTGTTTTTTTGTCTGTTTATTTATCTATCAACTTGTTGAGTTAAACTTCCGAGCTAAAGTAAAGCATTTTGTGTTTTCATGATTTTACACCAGTGGGGAAAAAAAGAAAAGAAAAGAATTTCAAAGCCCACCTATTTTTCTCATGCTAATTTTAGGTTAATTTTAAAAATTTATCAGACCTACTTGTGCGCCTAAGGGCCCACATTGAGAATCACTGGTCTAGATCATGATTTTTGGATAAATAAAAATAAAGCTATGTCAAAAACTGATGTTTGGTACTTGGCATATGGTGCCAAAAGGAGGTAATGATCAATTTAACGCATTACAGGAACAGAGTACATCTTCCTAAGAACAATTTTCTTACATTTTACAGTTTAATATTTGGGAACTGACACTAAAAAGAAGAAAAAAAAATTTGCCCTGGGCATTTTTTTTTTTTTGTTAGTGTTATTTGAAGTTGAGAGGGGAAATAAATGCAGGCAAAATATAGCCAAAAGATTGACTGAAATTTGTTGTAAAGAGTGTTAAATTAAATCTGTTTGTCACTTGTCAACAAGTTTTCAATGACTTTCTAAGCAGAAAAAGCACCTATCCAGAACTGATCATCTAAAAATAAATGATTAAACACATGTGGGTTTTATTAACTTCCAATGATCATGACTTGTCAACTACTTGAAATTGGGAAATGTACATAACTTGACAAATACTTGGAATGAGGACAAAGTGCGACCAGTTCTGAAATCCTGTCTGATTTCAGACTAGATATAACACACATGGCTTGGGAAATGTACATAACCTGACAAATACTTGGAATGAGGACAAAGTTAGTCTCAGAATTCCGGATCTGGTCTGCTTTCAGACTAGATATCACATAGGGTATGTTATAAAAATACCAATTGTCCACTTTCAGGACCACTGTCCTCTTTACCTATCATGTCACACATCTTCTGGTTGAATACATTTATATAATTTGGGGTGGATGATACCCAAATGCTGTCTGTAATTTTTGGCACTTCTGTTTATATTTGTTTGTTTTGTTTTTTTAATCTTTACTCTGTTTATTTATTAAATTCCATGTCTCCTCAGGAAATAGGAAATTATGATTTTTTTTTTTTTTTTTTTTTTTTTTTTTTTTTTTAATGGATTCCATTATTACCTGTGAATAATGATGACTTTTTGGGAATGATAGTGGAGTAGTTTCCTATTGCATTCTGCACAGTTTTAAAACTTAGAGCTTTCTACCTTTTGTACCAGTTGCCACCCAAGAGTAAACAAACCCGTCTACTCTGCTATTTAACCCATAGGTAGTAGTAGTAGTAGATGGATTCATGTTTTTTCAGCTTAGAGATATATGAGGTTGAAACACCAGTTCTTGTACAATCATTGAAGTTAAGCCTGGTCAGTACCTAGATGTCAACAAATTGGGAATACCAGGTGCATTTTTCAGTGACCATAACTCACCTGATAGGTCTACATTCTCATGGTACCTTTGGCTAACCTTAACAGTACAGGCAAGTTTCTTTAGTCTGTTCCCCTTAACCTAGAGCAGGCATGTCAAACTCAGTCCCACGAGGGCCAAAGGAGACAGTTTGTGTTCCCATGAGGGCCCCACTCCTACATTTTATTTAAGGTTGTTCAATAAAAATTATTGCATAACATTTCCTTTTAATTTAGAAGCATGCAATGGTTTGGTTATCAAGAATTCAAGTGCAAAGTACATGTAGTTAAACAAAAGAATATAACTAAAAAATTTAGCATGAGATATAAATCTGTTCTTTATTTCGATATAACAAAAATTTATAAGGCAACATACATGGCCGACATGTATTTGAATGAGCAGCAAATGAATTGCACATAAATCATAATAGTTCAAAATAAACATTTATTATTGATCATTCTAACTTTTCATGTTTTGTCCCCAGGCTTGACACCTCTTGTTCTTGACAATCTTTGGTATATCTGGCTGAAATTTCTGTGCAGTTCCGACTTTTATAAGAGATGATAAGTGATAATCAGTCAGCCTGGTTCCCTGTAAAGTTTTTGTTGATTTCATAAAGGAAAATAACTGCTGACACAAATAGGTGGAACCAAACATTGCTAAGATTCGTGTTGCAAACTTTCTAAGATTTGTAAACCTTTCTGGAAGGTATGATAAGAAATCAGGTATTCCTACCTCAAAATACTTTGCTCTAAGTAAAGAATCTGACTGCATTTCTAAAAGTTCCATTTGAATGTTTACCTCTGTCTTAGCAACATCAAAAGTAAACAGCATGGAGAATAGTGCAAACGGATCTTCAAAAGATGAAAAATCACGAAATCTTTTTTGAAACTCCGTTGACAACAATTCCAGGCGACTTTTATACTTAGCAAAGCTTCGTACAGACTTAGTATTAGTACTGTTTTTTAGCTCTTTGCATGTAGGAAAATGAACTAAATTTTCATTTAAGACTTGTGACTTCCATAACCTTAACTTTGTAACGAAGCATTTAATGCCATCATACAAGTTAGTGATGAGCTTGTTTTGACCTTGTAATTTCAAATTGAGATCGTTTAATTGTGCTGTGATGTCCACAGCAAAAGCTAGATCCTGGAGCCAACTTTCATCTTTTATTTCATCGGTAGTTCGACCTTTCATCTCCAAAAATATGATTATTTCTTGCCTTAATAAATAAAATCTTTTCAATACTTTGTGACATGACGACCAACGCACATCTGTGTAAAATGGAACATCAGTAAAGTGATTACCCATATCCTCCAACAACTGGTTGAATTGACGGTGATTGAGAGAACGGTCTCTGATATAGTTAACTGTGCTTGTGACCAAATAAAGCACATGATCCAATTTTAAAATTTTTGAGCACAGATTTTGTTGATGAATAATACAGTGAAAATGTGTAACTGACAAATCTGGATGTAAGTTCTTTATTTTTGCTTGTAACTTGGCAACAACACCATTATGCCATCCAATCATATTTGCTGCACCGTTGGTAGACAAGCATACAAGTCTGCTGAAATTGAAATTATACTCATCAAAAATGTGTTCGATTTTCTCAAAGATGTCCTTGTTGTAGTGTCATGCATAGGGGTCAGATCAACCAGTTCTTCATAAAAGTTTAATTTATTGTCACAGGCCCTCATGAAAATCGCAAGCTGTGCTATCCCAGAAATATCAATAGTCTCATCAATTGCAATAGAAAAATGTTCAAATTTGGATGATTCGCTTTTCATCCGTTGCTTCAAATCACTCGACACTTCATCGATCCCTTCAGCAACAGTGTTCCTGGTTAGTGAAATATCTTTAAACAAGTGTGCTTTTTCTGTACATACAATTTCGGCCGTTTTTACAAGGCATTGTTTTACAAAATCCCCTTCAGTGTAGGATTTCGTATTCGCCGCTATCATTCGGCTGAGTTCATAACTTGCAGTAACAGAAGCAACATTCTCTTTCTGAATCTTCGTAAAAAGCGTCTGTTGCCGTGTCAAGTTAACTTTCAATTCCTGGAGCTTTGAAACACGCATTGGGCCTTCATATTTATCGTAAGGTAGATGGTTTGTTTCATGTCTTTTCAAGTTGTACGCTTTCAACGTACAAATGTGATTACTGCATATTAAACAATGTATCTTTCCATTCACTTCTGTGCAAAAATACTGTAATTCCCATTTCTCTTGAAACATTCGCCCTTCTTCGTTCACTTTTCTTTTTTACTTAGTCGGAGATGCATTAGCCATTTTAAAGACGATGTGGAATCTGAAAAATTAAGAAATAAAAAAAAAAAAGAAATAAAAAAATATTTATAATATCAATAAAAGTGGAGTAAAAACAAAGAACCTGACTCTTGCACACTATTACTTGATTCATATTTTTAGTTTAAAGTCAATTTAATAAAACGTAAACAATAAGGCCTTTTATTTGAAAATGACATAATAATAAAAATTAATGATATATTGTGTGTCCAGCGAGTGCTCCCAATACTTCACCACCGGCTCACCTTTAATGAGTCTGTGCGCTTACCTGTTTTGACCTTTGCTGCGTCTCAGTTCCCCTCATCTTGTCCTTGACATTTGTATCTCTCGCGCCATCCGATTCTCTCCTTTTGCAATGTGCGTATATGTAATGAGTGATTGACAAAAATATACACAGTGACATGTTGCCGCTTCAATTGCTTATAAGGTCGGAGATGCAAAAGTAGATGAACTACTAAAAAAAGTAATTAAAAATAGTGGAAATTTCTAAATTATTTTTGTTTAAAATTGTCTGTGTGGGCTGCAAATCTACTTGAAATGGGCCGCATGCATCCCGCGGTCCGTGTGTTTGACGTGCCTGACTTAGAGGATCCTCAGTACTGCAATATTTGACTATGGTAGGCCTACTAGTATTGTTCAGAAGCTGGGATCACATTATACACAAGCTTCATGAAAAAGTTGGGTTTTCACAAAAAACTTGGTGGGGTGGTCACACTGTACATGAAGTAGGCTTATACATGAGTATATACAGTACTTTATATGTTTTTCAGAATATTATCTTCATCACTGTTGTTTTGAGCACAACATTTTTAGTTGATCTATTCTTTAGCCTGTCTCTGGTTTTTGTTGCTTGTGGTCTTTGGAAAGCACTCAATAGATTTTCATCTCTTCTGTTATAATAGCACAATGAAAAAAAGAATCACAGGGCTGTTATTATTGATTCCAAATACAGTAACCAAAATTAGTTTATCACTGCTTAGCAAGCAAGCCTAATTCTCAAAAGTGTGCAATGCTTCTCAGATGTGCACCTTGGTGTAGAATAAGCTAGTTTTCTTAACCATTACTATTGAGTAGTTTGATCCTCACTGGGTGCCCTATACTTGTGGTCACATGCAAAACTAAGCTAAGTTTTGTAAATGTCAGAATCTATCAAATTTTATTCTTCAGACAACTTGAAATTCTGACAAAAGTGTTGTTACTGTTATACAGTGCCTGGTAAAAATACCCCCACATCATAAGACATTGTCTGTCTTCATCTAGCTAATGTCTTACCATTATATGGGAGGTATTTCTGCCACACCCTGTATACTGTTTCTTTTGGATGAGGTGTTACCATTATTTACATTGTTTGGACTGTTGTATTCACAATATTTTGTACACTCCAGCCCTCTTCAGGTGATTTGACTTTTGAACTGAACCTTTTATTTTATCCACTGGAGTAGATAGTTCTAGTTCCATGTGCCATGCCTCTTCCAGATATCCCAGTTTCAATTATTTCCCTTAGTAATTCAACTTTTCTAGTTTTTTGTTCATCTCTGCTGTGGCCAGGTATTGAACTCACAACTCTTTGGGTCAAGTCACTGGATTAGTACAACCAACATTTTTATCCACTGGGCCATGTGTACTACTGTTACCATTACATGCTGTGTTTTTTTTTTTTTTTTTTTGTTTTTCTTTGTTTTTTGTTTTTCTTTACATCAAGTTTCTTCTTATTTGTCTATCTTATATATATTAGATAAAAGGTTCGGTTTTTAAATTTCTCTGAAGGTTACCCAGACTGGCAAGCACTTGATGAAGACTGGATAGCACTATGGTTGATGGTTGAAATGTTGTGCTAACTACAACAAGGATGCAGAAAATAGTCTGCATGTTAATAATGTAATAATTTTCTCATCTTTTATTGTGTTTCTCGCAATGTTTCCCTTAAAAGGAACATTGGACAAAAGAAATTGAGACTAGTAATATGGAACGTATAGTTCTGCTTAACATTGACAAAAAGAGAAAAATGTTAAATGTAAGTAAATTTGTTTTATTTTTTGGTCTTTTTCTAGCAATCAAAAAGCAACAGACAAGGAATTTTTTTTGGGTTCCTAAAGAATCAAATTATAACTCTTGCTTTATTTTGAAAGATAAAATTTTACACTGACGATAATTAAGTGTGAAAAGCAAAAACAAAAGTTCGGGTTTTTTTTTTTAAGTTAAATTCTTACAAATGAAAGCTTAAAATCCTCAAAGAAAAAAAAAGCACCTTGAGACAAAGAATAGTTCATTGGAAAAACAGTTAAGTATTTTCAGAGAAGAAACGACTGAATGAACATATCAATGAAATCAATCAGCCACTCTTAAAGATAAAGTACAACTGACATCCTAGCTAGTTCTTTATCATATAACAAAAGTGAAACTGCCATTTACCTGTGTTAAACAAAAACTTGGTCTTCCATCTACTGTGGATATATAGAAGATACCCTCACTAAAAATGGAATGATCTTAAGCTTAGAAATTTACATGCTATGCTACATATTCACTCTGCAATTCAACGCATTAGTATTTTTTTTTCTCTCTTTTGAATCAATTGAAAAAGAAACTTATGTCTGTTCATTGAAATGCTGCTCTATCACCTGCAAATATTTAAAAAAAAATAAATAAATAAAAATAAAAAAATTTATTTAGACAGATCTGGGGGAAGATCAAATCTTTCAAGGGATGAGTATGTTAATTAAGAGATCATCTACATCCAGGGACTTTTCAATACTTGGGTTGATGGTTTTTATAATACTGCTGACTTTGAGAATGAATAAGGTAATGGACAAGATACTACCTTGAGATGCTCTCCTGCCACCTGTTTGTTTGGGTCTGATGTTGTATTTTATACTCTGAAGATTCGGTGTGCTGAGAAAGATTTTGGTGAATGTGGCCATTCTTCCTCTAATTCCTATCTTTGGATGTCTGTTAAGATTCCATATTTCCATGTGGTATCGTAGGCTTTTTCATGATCAAAAAAGATCAGTAATACATGGTGACCTTGAGCAAGCCCATAACAGATGAAAGTTTCAAGCCATACTAGTTGATCATTGGTACTTTGGTTTTTCCAGAACCTACTCTGATATCTAAATAAGAGATTGTTTCTCCAGATACTACATCAGTTGAACATTTACCATTTTCTCTATTGTCTTGTATAAGCACTTTGTTAGTACGATGGATCAGTAGTTTGTTGAGTTAGTATGGTCTTTGCCAGGTTTAGGAATTGGGATGACAGGAGACTCAAACCATGATTTTGGGAATTTGTCATTGCATCATATATTGTTAAAGATCTTGGGCACCTTGGGTGGTGTAATGGTTAGCAAGCTTGTGTCGCTAGAACAGTTATGACTGAGTAGTGAGTTCAATCCTCACTGGGTGCTCCCCTACTCCCGGCCTTGTGCCACATCTAAGCTACGCTTGGAAAATCACTATATTAAAGATCTGTAGGAGTACTGAAAGAGATGTTTCTGCTAGATTTAAAAGAAAAAAATTGATGGTGGATTTCATTTGGGCCATTTGCAGTGTTTTTACTTTTTTGTTGGAGGTTTTTTTTTTTTTTTGTTTTAGCTCTGTGATAGTAAATGGAATTTTGTATTCTTCTTTGTTGTTTTAGGTGAATATAAGTTTTTCTTTTTCCATAATGTTTTTGTATTTTTTAAAATTAGGGAGTTAATGATCCGTTGAGGACTTCCTTTGGAATTCTGTTGATATCAGATTAGCTATTTCTTTTCTCTCTGTGCATTTTTCTTTGTTTGGTTAAGTGGACTGTTGTTGGTTGTTGGTGGCATTTTTCTGATTATTTTCCTTATTTCCCATGTTTTATTTATTGGTTAGTTTGGAGATGTAATTTCTCTTTCGGTGTTTTTTATTCTATAGCGTGCTTTTCCATTTGCTGGTACTGTTGCAGATTGGTTATGTAGGGATACCTTGAGCATTTTTTCCCTAGTTTTGACTTCTTTGCATTTTCCTGTGAACCAGGGTTTTGATTTGGTATGTAATTTTAATGGATGATTTGGATATTGTTTGTTTTACTATGTTTTGTCAAAGAGATTATTGGATCTGGTTCATTGAGTATTTCATTGTTAGTTTTGAGATGAGTAGAGTTCATTGAATTTTGCCCAACAAGCCATAAAAATGGTGCTTGAAATGATCAAAAACTCGCAGAAAAGTCATAATATTATCGGATTCCCTATCCAGTCTAATAGCAATTAAGGGAAAAAATCCAAACCATGCTTACATACATGAAATATTAGAAACCTGTCACTATTTGTTAAAAACCCACAAAATTGGTCTGGCTTCCAAGCCATTTAGGCATTAAGGGAAATCAAAAAGCTGATGCACTTGCAAAGGCAGCAACCAAAATGACAATAACGTTAGACTCCCATATACCGATTAACAAAAATAAGATCACATATCATGTTAAAAAAAACCATGGCAAACAATTTGGGATATGTTTTCAAACAACAAACTCTACAAACATCAGTTGACAGACTGGAGAATAGAGAACCATTACTCAAGACAGGACAGTGCTAAGCCGAATCCAAATTAGGTATATACATCTTGCACACAAATACTTACCTTGGTGCATCTCTTGTGATCAGTAGCTAACTGTTAAGCATATCCTAATCGACTGCAAAGAATACAAGAAAACATGCAACAAATACTATGATGTACAAAACCATACCATGCTTTTCAAAAATGTGTCTGTTTCTCAAATAATAGGCTACCTAAAAGAAATAGGCTGCTCCCAGCGCTTATAGAAGAAAGCACAATACATTTTTTTATCTATAAACTATATATCTAAAAAAAAAAAAACCCTGTTTACCCAGAAAGTATAAAACTGCATACAGAACATCTGTAGTTGGAGCCATAAAATTGTGTACAAAATATGTAGATTTTGGCATATAGTGGTCCATAGTTTGTCATGGCGATGAATAAAATCAACCAACCATTTTGACATGCCGGTAAAATAACCAATCAACAAGAGTTATGACCCTTGTTTTGCAACTATATAAAGTGGCCATATTGAATGAAGAAATGGCTCTCATTTTAGTGTTAGTCAGTGAACAAGGACTACCAGGAAAAGAAACAAAATACTTGTGAACCTTTTCATAGTTATGATCTACTGAGCCCTGCACACTTCCATCTTTTCACCTTATCTCTGAAAACCATAGCTGTAAGATTTTTTTTTTCTGATTTTGAGAATTTGAGTTATAACTGTGTTTTCTGCAACCATGATAATTCATTCTAAAACATTATCCCTAAATAGCTGAAAATACTGCAACATTAACTTGAAGGTGTCCACCTGCTATTGTTTCTTGCATCAACTCAGCTAACAGGTTCTACATATCTAACAGCTCATAAATTATAAACATTCCCTGGATATCTCTATTTCAGCAATACTTTTGTTGGAGATTTGTAGATCATCCAAAATTTGTTCATGAACATTATCAACGACTTCGTTTGTTGATGAACATTGTTGTCGCCCTCCTAGACCAGCATTTTTCAAACTTTTTTTTACTGCAACCCACAGCAAGAACCACATTTTGCATTGCAACCCATTATACCTATGTGTAATAAATCAGACAAACTCTGTTCACTTGCATTATTTACGTTATTTGTACTGTTATCCTCATCTTCATTGCCATATTGGCAACATTTCGGCCCTTGTATGCTCCAACCTTCTTCAGGTAATTGGAATTTCAAACCAAACCCTCTATTTTATCCATTAGGGTAGATTGTTCTAATTCTACATGCTATGCCTCTTCTGTATGTCTCAGTTATTTCCTTTTAATCCAACTCTTCAAGTTTTGGTTCACCACTGCTGTGGCCCGGTATTGAACTCACAACTTTTTGGGTCTAGTCACTGGGTCTAACCATCATCTTTATCCACTGGGCCATGTGCCCTCAAGGACATCTGGAAGAGGCATAGCCCTTGGAACTAGAACAATCTATCCCAGTGGACAAAATAAAGGGTTTGATTTGAAATTCCAATCACTTGAAGTAGGCCAGAGTATACAATGGATGGCCAAAACGTGAATATGGCAATGAAAATGAGGATAACAGTCCGAATAATGTAAATGATGCAAGTAATCGTGATACCTCATCTCAGAGATATAGACAAACTCTGTTCACTTGGTTCATTGGTTTAGCATCGACAATTTCTATGTATATTTCTCATGATCTGCACATATTGGAATTGCGTGTACCTATTTGTGTTATCTATTTGGATGAATATAAAATTATTACTTTTAGAAAGACAAATTTAAAAGAAATTTCGTCTTATTCGATGTTTCAAAAAGAAGTCAACATTTGCTTGTTACGGTTATGACCTTTAACAACGTTCATGGAAGTTGCATTTTCAGATGTATCTGTTACTGCCGATTGTCCTCTTCTTTTTCCAAATGATATAATGATCCATCATGAGGCTTGTTTCTGGAATCTTCAACTAGCACAAGTTACAAGTACTACAGGTACAAGTTAAAAAAGAAAAAAACCCCAAAAACCTAGCCCATTCTTAAATTTCACTGGAACAATAGCCAACTCCCCCCAAATTCCAAGACTTCATGGTTAATGACTTGGAAAGAGAAAACATCAAGAAACGTTCAAGTTCTGGCAGCGTTCGTTATGTTTCTTTTCATAAAAATACCATTGGAAAGGTATGAATTCATCTCCAAAGCTATGGGTTAAGTAGTAGGCTGATTGGGCTCTCTTGCTGTGAGGTGGCAATCAGTCTAGAAAGAAAATTGAATTCAAAACCTGCCTTAAGAGTGATGAACTCTGTAAGGCTTTCTTGTTTTTTTTTTTTATTCAATTCATCCCAAGCAAGGCGATAATGCCACTAAGACACAAGGTGCTACTGGAAGTGGAAGAGAAGGAAAAGACTTTACAATAAACCAGAGACCCAATAATAATATAAATTTCAGATTTTAAGCAGAGATGTTAGAAGTATAGAGTTGAAGTAGAATTTACAAGGATCCGGAAACCCAATTCCAAACAGGAAACAAGAGATAAACCTTTACTTCAGTTCAAAAGACTGGGGAGGAGTGTGAACCTGTCTACTCCTATTGTGTAAAAAATAAGTAAATAGTGAAAATTTCATAGTATAGGTGGGGACGTTAGAATTAGAGAGATGACATAGAATTCATGAAGAACTAGAAACCTAATCCTAATGCAAGGGATAAACCTCTATGCGGCTTCAAAAGTCCAGGGAGGAGTGTGAACCTATACACACATTGTCGTAAACTGTTGTATATCCTTTACAACTACAATGAAAAAATAATGCTTAGATTTTGGGAAGTACAATGGGCTGAGAACTTTTCAGCATACATGAGAGCAAGTAAAGTTGATGAAAAATCAAATCCAAACTTGTCTCTGTCAGTGATGCAACATGGTCTCAGTAAATTGCAGAACGCTTAGAATTTCCTCTGATGTTAGTATATTTTTTTTATTATTTATCATTTCACCCCAAGCAAGGCAACAATGCCACTAGGATGCAGGTGGTTACAGGGAGTGAAAGAGAATGAGAAGGCTTTAGTAAAGAAAGGATAGTTAAGAAACAGGGTTCAGAAAATGGTGATTGACGTTGTATTTAAATTTTTGAAGATTGTAGGTGTCGGGAAGCAAGAAATCAGAAAGGGATTTCACCGGTGAGATGTGCGAGAAAAGAAACTATAAGAATAGAACTGATGATTGTATCTAACTAGTTCAACAGTAAAATGGTAAGACTTAGTTGCCAATCTAGTAGCACTCTTAAATTCATGTACTAGATTGGCAACTAGGTCATACCAGTTTAATGTTGAACTACATGGATACAACCACCACTTCTCACCTGTGGAACTCCCTTCTGATTTCTTCCTTCCCTGATAACTACAATCTGCAAAAATGTAAATGCAGCCTCAATTGCCATCTTCTGTCCTCTTGAACACTGTTCCATTTTTATCCTTTTCTCACATCTCCCCGCTAAAGTTCTCTTCTCTTTCACTTTCTGTAACTTGTTGTGTTCTAGTGACATTATCACTTTGCTTGGTGGTGAAACAATTTAAAAAAAAAAATGTCAAGGTACAAGGGGAAAAGAGCTCATCTAAACAATCGCCATGAAGATATTTGTAGAAAAGACAGAGGGAAGCCATATCATATCGGTGAGAAAATGATTGAAGTTGAGATGCCAGGTTAGGATCAATCACATCACAAACCCTTCTTTAAATTTATGTACCTTTCTATGGTGATTTACTAAGGCTGAAAGTATGAGGCACACGGTGAGGATCAAACTCGCTACATCATTGTAAGTGATCTAGCGCAGTGGTTCCCAAATAGCATGGTTCATAGGTGCAGCAGAATGACTGAAAGACAATCAAAGATTTAGAAACAGTTTTTAAAAATTCATATACCAAAAATAAATATGATTTCAAAATTTAAAATACTATTATGGATTACCTGTAATTGCACGCATGAGTCCCAGTATAAATAGTTATAAATAATTACCGACTGATTTTATCATTGTGATATTTTTGCATTATATTAAGAATATAGTAACCAGGGTCCGCAAATTGGTGGAGAAAGTTATCAGTGATAATGTTCTGACTTGGAACTTACAGTTATCTCCTGCTCTGATTTTTATTTTTAAATGTGCTTTTTATCACATAAAATTTGGTGAGGCACAAGCAAATTTTCATTCTGAAAATGTGACCCAGAGAAATAATCCATTAAACATGTAAAACTATTTACCATGTCTTAACACTGTGATTCCCAAACAGTGTTGTGGAAGAGGATAGCAGGCGAGGCAGAATGATTGAAAGACAAAGACTTAGAAACAAATTCAAAAAATTCATATGCCAAAAATAAATATTATTTCAAAATTTAAAATGTTATTCTGAATTACTTGTAACTGCCTGCATGAGTTTCAGTATAAATAGTTATAAATAATTATTGACAGATTGTATCATTGTGATACTTTTGCATTATATCAAGTATTAAGAATATAGTAACTAGGGTCTGCAAATTAGAGGAGAGAGTTATCAATGATAATGTTCTGACTTCAAATGCATGGTTATCTCCCTTTAACCCGGTCTGTGTTTTTTATTTTTAAATGTGCTTTTTATCACATAAAATTTGGTGAGGCACAAGCAAATTTTCATTTTGAAAATGCAGACCCAGAGAATTAATCCATTTAAACATTTAAACTATTTACCATGTCGTAGTAGTTCCCAAACAATGTGGTGGAAGAGGATAGCAGGTGAGGCAGAATGATTGAAAGGCAACCAAAGATATAGAAACAGATTCATATGCCAAAAATGAATATGATTTCAAAATTTAAAATCTTATTACGGATTACTTGTAATTTCATGCATGTGTAACAATACAATTTCTGACACATCTTTAGAAGATAAATAGATAATCTCCTTCTTTTAAATCCACTGAGTTTTGTAGGAATTTTGTCTCCAGTGCATCAACTTAAGTGTCAGTGTTTTCAGGGAATTCTGTCTCCAGCCTGCCTTTGAATTAGTAAATATAATAAATAGATTTGAGATAATCATACAAGTAATCCTTTGAAGAAATGGATTGGGGGTTGGGACCCCAGCCATTATCCACATATATATATATATATATATATATATATATATATATATATATATATATATATAGTTGAAACAAAACCTGATAAAAATAAAACAGTTGAAACCTAACCTGAACAAAATAAACTATGAAATCTCCGCAAATATCCATAAATGCCTATAATTAGTAACAGAAGCCATTGGTTCATACCAACGGCTTTCCATACTCAATTCTCATCGGATTCACTCTCGCGTGGTCATGTGTGACGTCATGAGCTGTTGTGCGATTTTCGCTTTCAGCGTCTTATATGCACGTGTTTATCGTTGCTTGGAAATCATCCATGTAAACAAAAACAGACTATCATCAATTTCTTGTTCGTGTATTACTTAATATATTGTGTAATTGTCATCTTTGATAATGGCTTATGTAAGCCGAAAGCTTAGATTGGATTAAAAATATGTATCAATATTGTGATTTTCTTTCATTGTTTAATGATAATGTTATTAAGCTTATCAGACAATATGAAAAGAACTTACATAAAATAAATAGACAACACTTGTCTATATTATTTAATGAAACATGTATATATATATATAAGTGAAGGGGTCCAGCAAGGGACTGAAGTGACAGCCAGTGAATGTAAGTGTCCTTTTCGGTGACCGGAAGTTCGTAAGAACGCAGTTCACTTCTCGAGGCTGATGGAAGGATCTCACGGTTAAGTGAGAAATCATATTGTTGTTAACTCCCAACTAGTGTCTTTAAAAACGATTGACGTTATTATTTTTTGCTGAATCAAATAACGGCCAAGAAGACAAACTTGTGAACATAGCAAATTTAGTGTATATGCAGATATAATCAACCTTGGATATCACCACAGGTTATGCAGTAAACGACTAGCAGAGAACTTTGTCACAAATGTCATCCCACACGAGTCCCAGTATAAATAGTTATAAATAATTATTGACCGATTTTATCATTGTGATATTTTTGCATTACATCAATTAAGAATATTGTAACTAGCGTCCGCAAATTGGAGGAGAGAGTTATCAATGATAATATTCTGATTTTGATTCTGCAGTTATCACCCTTTAATCTTCTCTTGGGACCTTCTTTGCTGTAGGGTTGCTTGCACCTTTTCACTGGGACTTCACTTCCCCTGAGCTAGTGTCTTCATTCATGTACTTTTTATCACACAGAATTTTGTGAGGCGTGACCAAATTTTCATTCCAGAGAAAAATAAGTTTGGGAATTACTTATCTAGCAAGACAAACTTGCTAACCATTACACCTCGGTAGATTGCAAGATTGTTTTTTAAACTTGAACTCTATTTTGATGCATAAAGTTTGAAGGACACCGGTTAAGTTGATCTTAGATTTTGAATGAAGAAGTAGATGTCTGACTCAGTCTAATACTTTGTTTTGAAGCTTGCAAATTGCTATCAAACTTTGAACCTTGAAAACTGAACAACCGGTGCACTAACTTGTACATAGCCAACTTGGATCTTTTTTCATCATATCTATTTTGGCTACACTGACAGCTGTATATTCAAAACACACCTTAATTGATATGATAAGGTTTTATTTTTTTCCTCACAGCTGACGTATTTAATCACACATTTGAAATTCCAGTCAATAATTATTTTGTAAATCAACTTTATACTGACCTTCCTTTTTATTTTCTTCTTTTTAAAATCAGTTTTAAAAGAAAAATGTAAAATGATGTCATAAGAATTTTTGGGATGGGGAGTTGTTTATATTATTTACAGTTGGACTAATATCCTCATATTTGTTGTTACTATCATTACCTTTCAGCTATTTTAAAGCCTTCTTCAATCTGGGTAAGTTTCAGGGAATTTAAAACTGAACCCTTTATTTACACCCTTGTGCAAATTAATTGAAACAACTGCCTTAGTTTCCTTTCTTTCACCATTCAGTCAGTTTTAGACTGCTGGAGGGACAGGATGTTATCAATTTCTATTTTATCCTCCGATTAGGTCATTTGCAGTAGTGTACAGTGATATGAATCTATTTTCAGGGTGTATGATGAAATTTGTTTGGCCTTGAAAAATATTGTCATCCTTGATTACATCAGATTTTTATCATGTTCAGACACTATTGTCTCGACTGTCGATTAGTTGTCCTACAGTCATTGTCTGTGATGGACGTTACTCCAAGGAAGCATATGAAAATTGTAACACTGCACAAGCACACTGGTGAGCCTTACCAGTGAACAAATCAAAGTACTAGAGACTGGCTCGGAAATTCTCCTTATTTAAATCCAATCGAGAATCTGTGGTCAATCTGCAAGGAACGACTTCTTGGAATGGACATATGAAGTACTAACATGTGTACTAGGTTATGTTTCATTGGCAAAAAAAAAAGTAAATAATAATGGAATTATTTGTTTTGTTTCAATTAATTTGTACAAGAATGTATTTCTCAAAAATACCAAATGAATTTAAATGAATACAAATGACTACACTCAAAACTCCATTGGTGTTTCCGCTCGTTGAAAACAGGCGAACAGCCATAGACAGCGGAAATCTTGTTCGTAATAACAAGAGTTAATTATATATGAGAGAGGGAGATAGATATGAATAGAACGGGTTAGTTTGTTAGATAGATGGATATGAATAGAACGGGTTAGTTTGTTAGATAGATGGATATGAATAGAACGGGTTAGTTTGTTAGATAGATGGATATGAATAGAACGGGT
>OZ038517.1:10915871-10960871 GCA_964036315.1 Acanthosepion esculentum | reverse complement strand
ACTATTTAGGTCACTATTTGGTGGTTACTTTTAAAGCAAGTATTATCAAGCAAGTACTATTAGTGCAAGTGTTATTCGAAGGCATGTGACACCAGTATCGTTCAACGGCATTACTATAGTTGTATCGGCAATTACAAAGTCTCTACTACAACAAACATTAGGAAAAGGACAATGAGTATTCATTGACATTACAAAAGTGGCAACAAGTGTTCGTTGACATCACAAAATTTTTGTACTACCTTTACTCCTACAAAATGGAAAAATGTAAGGATGTAGGTTTGTTTTGTTTTGCATATCAACCTCAATGGGTTATTTAATGCTAACAAGATTTTTATTGCTGGTAATACATTTTTTTTCAAAAATGTATTGCTGGTAATGTAATATGTAATAGTTTTGTGTGTGTTTAGGGAGACTGTAAAGTTTGGGTGTTCTGGGGGTGATATTCTATGGGTCTTTACCATTTGTTTACATTTTTAATTAGTTTCCTTCTTAAACTTTTGTGTTTCGGTAGTTATTTTTTGTTCATTTATTTATTTATTTATTTATTTATTTTTGGTGGGTCTAAGTGAATTTGGTTGAAAAGCAAAAAAAATATTCTAAAATTCTCAGCACCCCTCTGCTGTGCACATATGTAGTCCTACCAACATAATAAATTTAGTCCGATGAAGTCCTGAAAGACAAATCGTGTTACAAGTAAACTTCTTCTACTCTGTCATAAGTTTCTCTTTACACACACACACACACACACACACACACACACACACACACAGTGCTGTTCGATAAAAGTGACTCACCTGATTTTTTTTACTAAATGTTCTCTTCTCTGATGAAACGAAAGTTGAGCTAAATTCAAAGGATAAGCGATCTAAAATCCGAAGAAGCAGCTTTGAAATCTCTTTGAATTCAGCAGTAAGTACTTTCAAGCATCCGTTCAGTATAATGTTCTGGGGATGCTTTTCTTTTCATGGAACTGGTTTCTTAAAACCTATTGAAAAGACCCGCAGGAGCGAGCAGTACAAGAGAATTTTAGAGTCTTGTCTGCTCCCTTCTGCTGAAAGGGTGCAAATTGACCCGAACAAGCTCATTTTTATGCAGGATAATGCTCCCTGTCACAAATCAAAATTGACGAAGGAATACTTTGATGAGAAGCAGGTGAGTGTTATGACATGACCGCCCCAATCTCCTGACTTCAACCCCATAGAAAACTTATGGAGCATTATAAAGTACAGGCTCTCGAGAAAGCAGTTGAGCAACAAAGAGGATTTGATTATGAATTTCCTAACCGAATGGAATTCAATGTTTGGAGATGAGATTTGCCAGAACCTAATCAAGTCAATGACAAAAAGTGTTGAAAAGGTTATTCAAAATAAAGGAGGACCCATAGACTATTAAATATTTCGAATTATATTACCTATTATTCTTTATTTAAAGCTGTTCGGTTATGTTTCTATTGATTACTAGTTGCAGGAAATAAGTGAGTCACTTTTTTTGCACAGAGTTTTTCCCTAAATCTCATTTATATCCAAAATTATAATTATCAATAGAATACCTTAGGGTGAGTAAACTTTTTTACTAGGTGGTCGGGATGGGATCTTTATATTAGATGAAAAATTAGTTTGATCCCAAAAACAATAGGCAAAAAAAAAAAAAAAAATCAGCTAAGTCACTTTTATCGAACAGCACTGTATATGTAATATTAGTAGTCTGTGTGTGTGTATGTATGTATGTATGTATGTATATATATATATATATATATATATATGTTTGGTGTGTGACTTAAGTTTTGTTAGTTACCCAACTTGTCGGGCGCAAGATATAACTTACTGTTTATTTGAAAAAAAAAAAAAATTTATTTCATTTACCTAATCCAATACATTTATTTTCTTACATATATATATATATAGGAAAATAAATGTATTGGATTAGGTAAATGAAATAAATTTTTTATATATATATATATATATATAAGATCATTTGAAACATCCAGTTTCTCAAAGAATACCAGGAAGCAGGTAAAGGAATTCTAACTACCACACAGAGACACCACATTGATTCTTGATAATGACTGTGAAAGTCAAAAGTACTTGAACAAAGATGATAAATATGAACTTCTAACAGTCTATCCTCAACTTCAATCACAATACTCTGTGCACCTTGTCTGAAAATATGAAAAAAAAAAAAAAAAAAAAAAAAAAAAGGTCACACCTGTCAGTTCTTTTTAATGAAACTTGTTTGGGTAAATACTTGATACTAAATATACCTTATTCTCACACACACGCACACAGAGGAAAATTAATGACAAAATAGGAAAAAACGTTTCATGTGATGTTTTTCATCCCTTAGAACTTCCTTCAACTAATTTCTTAACATTGTTCTGGTATATGAAAATTCATATCTTGTTTTGATTTTGTGCGCTTCCAAATTTTTGTTAACTTGGATATGTGGATGAAGTTCAACAATAGAAGCCATTTTTTTTATTTATTTCATTTCATTATTTTCTCTTTTTTTTTTTTTTTTTTTCAAAGTTCAATTTTGGATTTGTCTGCTCTAATCGAAAATGATTCCGTCTGAAATATTTTGTCTGTTGGAAGTGAACAAGAAAAAAAAAAAAAAAATGGTTAAGAGTCACATTATTTTGCTAAAACCTGAAAAGAATTTTCTGTTTTTATTCTTTTTTTTTTTCTTTTACCAAAAAAGCTCTGCAAAAATGATTTATACTGGATTTATTTTTCCACCCTGTCATTTCATGTGGGAGGGTTTTCTAGTGGGTAACCATGACCCAGTGTTCAGTGAAAGTCGGTTATTTGTGATTTGTCGTGGAAAATAGGTTTTTAAATGTTTTCCCATGAGTAAATAGGCACACATCTGTATGAGTATGCATATTTAGCAGTATCTGCTTCCATATGTGTGTGCTAGTACATTCTTTATCTGTTTGCATATATGTATATAAGCTATCAATTCGCGAGCATAATGATGAAGACAAGCATTTGTTTGACATAAAATGTTCACTTTTCAGCATAATTTGCTTCCTTTGTCAATGCACTTAACTCAGTGATTTTTCCATCATTCGACTGAAAGTGAGAATGTGACAATTTCTATTTCAAAATATGCAAATCACCGTCAGGTTATATATTCAGTTTTATGTGTTCATGAATATTTGACACGTCAATGTAAATATGTGTGTATGTAATAATTTGTCATATATAGTGGCACTCGTGTGGAAAAACCTTGGGTATGGCTTGTAGTAGAATAAACCAGTACCCAAGGAAAAATGAAGGAGAAAAAAAAAAGAAGAAAGAACTAAGAACATGAAATTGAAGTGAAAACAATCATATATATATATATATATATATATATATATATATATATATCATCCACAGACTGTTTCACTGTATCACAGCTCATCAGTGTGGCTAGACATCCGGTTGGCTCTGGCTACAATCGAAAACTGACTTAATTCGCGTCAGTTGGAAATTTTACCCGGAAGCTGTTGGCGGACGGCAGAGAAGGAGGTGAATTTAAGCGTATTTATATTTAGATAAACACACAGTGACTGAGAGAACTCGATTCGATTTACCAAAGAGTCTTGCATATATATATATATATAGCTACAGTCTTGCATATATATATATATATATATATATATAGCTACAGTCTTGCATATATATATATATAGCTACAGTCTTGCATATATATATATATATATATATATAGCTACAGTCTTGCATATATATATATATATATATAGCTACAGTCTTGCATATATATATATATATATATATAGCTACAGTCTTGCATATATATATATATATATATATAGCTACAGTCTTGCATATATATATATATATAGCTACAGTCTTGCATATATATATATATATATATATATATATATATATATATATAGCTACAGTCTTGCATATATATATATATATATATATATATAGCTACAGTCTTGCATATATATATATATATATAGCTACAGTCTTGCATATATATATATATATATATATATATATATAGCTACAGTCTTGCATATATATATATATATATATATATATAGCTACAGTCTTGCATATATATATATATATATATATATATATATAGCTACAGTCTTGCATATATATATATATATATATATATATAGCTACAGTCTTGCATATATATATATATATATATATATAGCTACAGTCTTGCATATATATATATATATAGCTACAGTCTTGCATATATATATATATATAGCTACAGTCTTATATATATATAGCTACAGTCTTATATATATATAGCTACAGTCTTGCATATATATATATAGCGCTACAGTCTTGCATATATATATATATATATAGCTACAGTCTTGCATATATATATATATAGCTACAGTCTTGCATATATATATATATAGCTACAGTCTTGCATATATATATATATAGCTACAGTCTTGCATATATATATATATAGCTACAGTCTTGCATATATATATATATAGCTACAGTCTTGCATATATATATATATAGCTACAGTCTTGCATATATATATATATAGCTACAGTCTTGCATATATATATATATAGCTACAGTCTTGCATATATATATATATAGCTACAGTCTTGCATATATATATATATAGCTACAGTCTTGCATATATATATATATAGCTACAGTCTTGCATATATATATATATAGCTACAGTCTTGCATATATATATATATAGCTACAGTCTTGCATATATATATATATAGCTACAGTCTTGCATATATATATATATAGCTACAGTCTTGCATATATATATATATATATATATATAGCTACAGTCTTGCATATATATATATATATATATAGCTACAGTCTTGCATATATATATATATATATATAGCTACAGTCTTGCATATATATATATATATATATATAGCTACAGTCTTGCATATATATATATATATATATAGCTACAGTCTTGCATATATATATATATATATAGCTACAGTCTTGCATATATATATATATATATATAGCTACAGTCTTGCATATATATATATATAGCTACAGTCTTGCATATATATATATATATAGCTACAGTCTTGCATATATATATATATATATATAGCTACAGTCTTGCATATATATATATATATATATATATATATAGCTACAGTCTTGCATATATATATATATATATATATATATATAGCTACAGTCTTGCATATATATATATATATATATATATATAGCTACAGTCTTGCATATATATATATATATATATATATATAGCTACAGTCTTGCATATATATATATATATATATATAGCTACAGTCTTGCATATATATATATATATATATATAGCTACAGTCTTGCATATATATATATATATATATAGCTACAGTCTTGCATATATATATATATATATATATATATATAGCTACAGTCTTGCATATATATATATATATAGCTACAGTCTTGCATATATATATATATATAGCTACAGTCTTGCATATATATATATATATAGCTACAGTCTTGCATATATATATATATAGCTACAGTCTTGCATATATATATATATAGCTACAGTCTTGCATATATATATATATATAGCTACAGTCTTGCATATATATATATATATAGCTACAGTCTTGCATATATATATATATATAGCTACAGTCTTGCATATATATATATATATATATATATAGCTACAGTCTTGCATATATATATATATATATATATAGCTACAGTCTTGCATATATATATATATAGCTACAGTCTTGCATATATATATATATAGCTACAGTCTTGCATATATATATATATAGCTACAGTCTTGCATATATATATATATAGCTACAGTCTTGCATATATATATATATATAGCTACAGTCTTGCATATATATATATATATAGCTACAGTCTTGCATATATATATATATATAGCTACAGTCTTGCATATATATATATATAGCTACAGTCTTGCATATATATATATATAGCTACAGTCTTGCATATATATATATATAGCTACAGTCTTGCATATATATATATATAGCTACAGTCTTGCATATATATATATATAGCTACAGTCTTGCATATATATATATATAGCTACAGTCTTGCATATATATATATATAGCTACAGTCTTGCATATATATATATATAGCTACAGTCTTGCATATATATATATATAGCTACAGTCTTGCATATATATATATATAGCTACAGTCTTGCATATATATATATATAGCTACAGTCTTGCATATATATATATATAGCTACAGTCTTGCATATATATATATATAGCTACAGTCTTGCATATATATATATATAGCTACAGTCTTGCATATATATATATATAGCTACAGTCTTGCATATATATATATATAGCTACAGTCTTGCATATATATATATATAGCTACAGTCTTGCATATATATATATATAGCTACAGTCTTGCATATATATATATATAGCTACAGTCTTGCATATATATATATATATATATAGCTACAGTCTTGCATATATATATATATATATATATAGCTACAGTCTTGCATATATATATATATATATAGCTACAGTCTTGCATATATATATATATATATAGCTACAGTCTTGCATATATATATATATAGCTACAGTCTTGCATATATATATATATATAGCTACAGTCTTGCATATATATATATATATATAGCTACAGTCTTGCATATATATATATATATATAGCTACAGTCTTGCATATATATATATAGCTACAGTCTTGCATATATATATATATAGCTACAGTCTTGCATATATATATATATATATAGCTACAGTCTTGCATATATATATATATATAGCTACAGTCTTGCATATATATATATATATATAGCTACAGTCTTGCATATATATATATATATATAGCTACAGTCTTGCATATATATATATATAGCTACAGTCTTGCATATATATATATATATATAGCTACAGTCTTGCATATATATATATATATATAGCTACAGTCTTGCATATATATATATATATAGCTAAAGTCTTGCATATATACATGTATATATATATAGCTAAAGTCTTGCACATATACATGTATATATATATATAGCTAAAGTCTTGCACATATACATGTATATATATATATATAGCTAAAGTCTTGCACATATACATGTATATATATATATATAGCTAAAGTCTTGCACATATACATGTGTATATATATATATATAGCTAAAGTCTTGCACATATACATGTATATATATATATATATATAGCTAAAGTCTTGCACATATACATGTATATATATATAGCTAAAGTCTTGCACATATACATGTATATATATATAGCTAAAGTCTTGCACATATACATGTATATATATATAGCTAAAGTCTTGCACATATACATGTATATATATATAGCTAAAGTCTTGCACATATACATGTATATATATATATAGCTAAAGTCTTGCACATATACATGTATATATATATAGCTAAAGTCTTGCACATATACATGTATATATATATAGCTAAAGTCTTGCACATATACATGTATATATATATATATATATAGCTAAAGTCTTGCACATATACATGTATATATATATATATAGCTAAAGTCTTGCACATATACATGTATATATATAGCTAAAGTCTTGCATATATACATGTGTGTATATATATATATAGCTAAAGTCTTGCATATATACATGTGTGTATATATATATAGCTAAAGTCTTGCATATATACATGTGTGTATATATATATAGCTAAAGTCTTGCATATATACATGTGTGTATATATATATAGCTAAAGTCTTGCATATATACATGTGTGTATATATATATAGCTAAAGTCTTGCATATATACATGTGTGTATATATATATAGCTAAAGTCTTGCATATATACATGTGTGTATATATATATAGCTAAAGTCTTGCATATATACATGTGTGTATATATATATAGCTAAAGTCTTGCATATATACATGTGTGTATATATATATAGCTAAAGTCTTGCATATATACATGTGTGTATATATATATAGCTAAAGTCTTGCATATATACATGTGTGTATATATATATAGCTAAAGTCTTGCATATATACATGTGTGTATATATATATAGCTAAAGTCTTGCATATATACATGTGTGTATATATATATAGCTAAAGTCTTGCATATATACATGTGTGTATATATATATAGCTAAAGTCTTGCATATATACATGTGTGTATATATATATAGCTAAAGTCTTGCATATATACATGTGTGTATATATATATAGCTAAAGTCTTGCATATATACATGTGTGTATATATATATAGCTAAAGTCTTGCATATATACATGTGTGTATATATATATAGCTAAAGTCTTGCATATATACATGTGTGTATATATATATAGCTAAAGTCTTGCATATATACATGTGTGTATATATATATAGCTAAAGTCTTGCATATATACATGTGTGTATATATATATAGCTAAAGTCTTGCATATATACATGTGTGTATATATATATAGCTAAAGTCTTGCATATATACATGTGTGTATATATATATAGCTAAAGTCTTGCATATATACATGTGTGTATATATATATAGCTAAAGTCTTGCATATATACATGTGTGTATATATATATAGCTAAAGTCTTGCATATATACATGTGTGTATATATATATAGCTAAAGTCTTGCATATATACATGTGTGTATATATATATAGCTAAAGTCTTGCATATATACATGTGTGTATATATATATAGCTAAAGTCTTGCATATATACATGTGTGTATATATATATAGCTAAAGTCTTGCATATATACATGTGTGTATATATATATAGCTAAAGTCTTGCATATATACATGTGTGTATATATATATAGCTAAAGTCTTGCATATATACATGTGTGTATATATATATAGCTAAAGTCTTGCATATATACATGTGTGTATATATATATAGCTAAAGTCTTGCATATATACATGTGTGTATATATATATAGCTAAAGTCTTGCATATATACATGTGTGTATATATATATAGCTAAAGTCTTGCATATATACATGTGTGTATATATATATAGCTAAAGTCTTGCATATATACATGTGTGTATATATATATAGCTAAAGTCTTGCATATATACATGTGTGTATATATATATAGCTAAAGTCTTGCATATATACATGTGTGTATATATATATAGCTAAAGTCTTGCATATATACATGTGTGTATATATATATAGCTAAAGTCTTGCATATATACATGTGTGTATATATATATAGCTAAAGTCTTGCATATATACATGTGTGTATATATATATAGCTAAAGTCTTGCATATATACATGTGTGTATATATATATAGCTAAAGTCTTGCATATATACATGTGTGTATATATATATAGCTAAAGTCTTGCATATATACATGTGTGTATATATATATAGCTAAAGTCTTGCATATATACATGTGTGTATATATATATAGCTAAAGTCTTGCATATATACATGTGTGTATATATATATAGCTAAAGTCTTGCATATATACATGTGTGTATATATATATAGCTAAAGTCTTGCATATATACATGTGTGTATATATATATAGCTAAAGTCTTGCATATATACATGTGTGTATATATATATAGCTAAAGTCTTGCATATATACATGTGTGTATATATATATAGCTAAAGTCTTGCATATATACATGTGTGTATATATATATAGCTAAAGTCTTGCATATATACATGTGTGTATATATATATAGCTAAAGTCTTGCATATATACATGTGTGTATATATATATAGCTAAAGTCTTGCATATATACATGTGTGTATATATATATAGCTAAAGTCTTGCATATATACATGTGTGTATATATATATAGCTAAAGTCTTGCATATATACATGTGTGTATATATATATAGCTAAAGTCTTGCATATATACATGTGTGTATATATATATAGCTAAAGTCTTGCATATATACATGTGTGTATATATATATAGCTAAAGTCTTGCATATATACATGTGTGTATATATATATAGCTAAAGTCTTGCATATATACATGTGTGTATATATATATAGCTAAAGTCTTGCATATATACATGTATGTATATATATATATATAGCTAAAGTCTTGCATATATACATGTATGTATATATATATATATAGCTAAAGTCTTGCATATATACATGTATGTATATATATATATATAGCTAAAGTCTTGCATATATACATGTATGTATATATATATATATATATATAGCTAAAGTCTTGCATATATACATGTATGTATATATATATATATATATAGCTAAAGTCTTGCATATATACATGTATATATATATAGCTAAAGATTTGCTAAAAACTGAGCATACATGAGAAAAATATATGCCAAAATTAATAAACAGTTTTTCTCTATATCTCTGAGTTATGATTATTTGAACTGTTATCCCCATCTTTATTGTTGTAGTGTACACTGGCTGAAACATTGTGAATATGGCAATGAAGATGAGTATAACAGTCCGAATAATGTAAAAACAGTTTTATCACCAAAATCTTTTTTAACCCCTTCCCTGCCTATTATTTTTTGGGGAAAAAGGTTTCGTTTTCAGACAAATTTTTCATTTGTTTTTAATATATTAACTAAGAAACTGAGGCACCTTGAAGTCCACAACACTTCTACCGGATGTATGAATTGTCAATTGGAATTGTTTTAAGCTCAGGAGAACATTAAAAGAATCAAGTTGAATGTATAAACACGTCTGTAGCTGGTTTTTTAATATTGTTTTGGACGTGTTTGTCTGTCTGTCTGAAAAATACACTTTTGGTAAAAATGTATATACATGTTTACAGGGAAGGGGGTTAATATTAATAGGAAAGCCCCAAAAATGTTTTTGATTTTTAAATTATATTTTTTTAATCCTTTTTTGGACCTTCAAAATTTTAATTAAATTTTTTTTGTTCTTTTCTTGTATCAGCAAAAGACCAAGAATTAGTGTAGGAAATTTTAGTATCTTTTGCAGTGATAAAACACATTGCAAAAATCAAAATAGTGTCAGATTTTAATGAAACTTTCAGGATTTATTCACAAATGAATTATTTTAGAAACATTTCACTTTTAGAAAATCTTGGAAAGACAGGACCTCCTAATTACTGAAAATCTGCTCTAAAATAAAAAAATGCAATAAAACTAGAACATTTAAATAGAAAAGCTTTTGTTTTCATGAATAAAATGTATTATGGAAACTTGTTTTAGGGAGAAAAAATTTTAATGACTTGATACAAGAATTGTTTTCATTGTTTTAAAATTTTAATGAGTATGATTTAGAAAGTTTTAAATTTGATAAAATTCTTTAATTTGTAGCAGTTAGGTAATATTGTTATTAAGTAAAAACTATATTTTCTAATCATAAATGGAAAAGCTTACTGTAATTCATCCCCCACACAGTATTTTTTGTGTGTATTTTTTAGTTCTCTGTGACTAAAATGTGCTGGAGCCCCATCATGAGTGAACCACGTGTATCTTCATATTAACATGGGTACATTCTTTAGCAGGTCTGTGTGTTCTAAATAAAGTCCCTGTCAGCAGCTGTGCAATCTTGCATACATTACCATTCACATGGCCGTATATAAAAATCATATCTGCCTGCTCACAATATGAATATCCTGCCATTGTTAAAAGGAACACTTCTCAGTTAACTCATTACTATACACATTAAACCTTGAAGACAGACTAGCTACAAATGTACATGAATGACAAATGTAACCTAGTCTATATGGCAACACAGCACCCTCTAATGTAAACTTTCTTTAAAATTAATGACTTGAAAAGGAAGGATTTTATGTTTATATGGACTTATGTCCTTGTTTTGGTATGAGAAACCAGTGTCCACGGTTTCTAAAAGTATTTTTGATACTCTGTGTGTTTGTGTGTGCATGCATATAATATACATATATAAAGATATTTTTAAAGGTACAAAATTTTATCATAGCAATAAAAGTATTAAGCTTAATATTACTAGACATATTAAAAAACACGCGAAGCAACCGGTTTCGCTCCCGCTCATCAGGCTTACGAGGGGAGATTTAAATTTAAAAGACAGAAAATGTACAATAAAAGGAAATGTGGAGGGGGATTAAAAAAAAAAAATGAGCAAAAGGAGCTAGAGGCAAATGACAGCGAGCCCCAACAAACACTCACGTTGTTTACACAAGGAAGGCTTGCGGGACCCGATGTAAAGTGCCTCCAGCACCTTCAGTAAGATATGGTATTATGATTACTTACATCACTTGGACTATTACACTCCTCTTCATTGCCATATTGGACAAAATAAAGGGTTCAGTTTGAGATTGCAATCACTTAATGACGGCCAGAGTGTACAATGGCAAAAACGTTGTGAATAGGGCATTGAATATACAGGTATTTGTTTTTATAAATATTTTGAATATACATGTATGCATTACGCTAAAATTCACCTTCATCCCGTACCGTACGCTGACGGCTTAGTGGGAGAAGTTCAGACTGACGCAAATTCAGTCGGGTTTCGATCCTAGCTAGAGGCAACCGGACGTCTAGCCACACTGATGAGCTGTGAAACAGCGAAACAGTCTGTCTGTGGATGACAAAAATATATGTATGTACGTGTGTGTGTGTGCATGTTGAATGTACGTACGAGTTAGATATATGTATTATGGGCCAGATCCAGACTCGCAATCCTGAAATTTTGGATTTCCAAATTTTCATTACTGCAATTGTTTTCAACGATATATATAATGTGATATTTTACAACAAATTTATTTTCTGCATTAACAATTTTAATAACTTGGAAATAAATTTGGAAATAATCAAAATTAATTGTGAATTCCAGTGAAAGTCCTCCATGAAATAAAAATAATTGTTTGTACAGAAAGTAAGGACTTACGTACATCAAATTGTTTCTAAATTAAGTGGCAGCAGAAGAATTATCATTTTTACTTTTTAAAAAGTAAGCTTAAATATTAATGTCGTACTTAAATGCAGCAGTCAATTTTGAGCCCTTCTGTAGTTTATTGTTGCCTATCACATTTACTCCTCCCTACCTATTGTGATGAAGGCCCAATCAAGCGCCCTTCACAGGAGCTAGTTTATTTATATATATATATATATATATATATATATATATATATGAAAATATTACTATTATATATCAATTTTATCCCAACTTTGAAGTTTCTTGGTAAAATTTAGTCTTCAGGGGGTTCTAGTTTTAAACGGTATTTTTAATTTTTTTCAATTTGTTGAACATCTTCAATGCCCTTTTTTTACTTCATTTTGTACATGTGTATATTCATGAATTTAACGTTCTTTTACACACACATACACACGTTCATCTTTCATTTTTCTTAGCTGTAGATTTTTCATCCAGTTGTAAATTTTTTTTCTTTTGAAATTTTATTTTTATGATTTACATAGATGTTTTGTTATATTATTAATTAAATTGTAATAATTTTTAATTTGTATTATTAATTAAATTATAATATTTTATGTTGTACTTGTATTAATATTTTAATTAATTGGTTTATCATGTTATATTATTATTAAAGTAACAAAGTAAATATTTGTTAATATGTTGGCATCAACTCACTATTTCATTCTTTTTATTTAAGAATTTAATTTATTAAAAGTTAATATTGATGATTTTTCTTCTCAACACTCTACAGTTCACACACACACACACACACACACATATATATATATATATATATATATATATATATATATATATATATATATATATATATATATATGTATATAATGATGTGTGTGTTTTGAACAATAAAAAAAATTAAAATCTTCAGACGCACTGGGTTGTATATTAATGTTCTTTTGTTTTATTATTTCAATTAGATTCCTCGACTAGTTTCGGCCAGCATGGCCATCATCAGGAGAAAAAATAATTTCTTGTTAGTAGCAGCAAACTACAGAAATGAATGACTTGATGGAAAAAAATGAACTTTATCTGTAGTTTTCGTTTGTTTTATTTATTTATTATGAATTTTGGTCAGTCCTTGTGTTGGTCAAACAGTCTCTAAGTTGTTATTTAAGACAATGGCTGGATTGATTCATGCTGCTCTGAATTTCCTTTTATCATTTTGACAGTTTTATTGGTTCCTGGAAAGGGAACATGTCTCTGTTAAGTGTGTGTTATTTGGTTCTTAGGGAGGGAGGGAGTGTGTGTATATATATATATATATATATATATATATATATATATATGCTTAATAGTACAAAGAAATGATAATATTTCCGATTATGTAAAATATCCTTAAAAGACTCTTATACTTGGATATCAGAAGTGTGTGGTTTTGTTTTGCATTTCAAACAGGGAAACAAAAAAGACTTTATATTTGTTTTTTTTCCTAATACTCATGGTATTTTGACAATGACAATCCCATTCAGTTGAAAGTCACATTTTGTTCAAGGAAGTTAATACTAAAAATAGGCTATCACTGTCTGGGAAATATCCAACCATTAACAAAACATTAATTAACTACCCAGAGAGCTAAATTTCTATACCTTCTTGACTCTAATGTTTCCCAATCGTAACTCTAGGGCTGTCTCTCTTGCTGATGACCATATGTTCTGTCTTTTAACAGTTAGTCCTTTCATCGTGCTTTCCCTTCCTACACTGTCTAGCAGTTTTTACGGTTTGCCTTCTGAGCCTGCCACCAACACAATATCAGCTTCATATCTTAGGTTGTTAAATAAGCAATGTAGAGGTTATGCTCATGACCCTCAGCATTAGTCCTAAACAAAAGAAACTGGGAGGGGGCTAGTTACCCCCCCTCACACTTACACACTTTCCTTCATCCTCCAATAGGTTGTTCTAAAAGTCGCATTACCATGTAAATTTTATATTTATTTACCAAGTGGAATGCTATTTCTGGGTGTGACAATATATTATTGAGACATTTTATTGGTCAAATTATGGAAGATGATGTCATGCAAATTTTTTCCTGTTGCTATTTCACAGGTGTATATTTTCCACCAATTGTCATGTGACTTTTGGAACCCCCTGTAGTTACTTCATAAAAATCCCGAAAAACACATTTTAAATATTTGAAATGCCTTCTATGAACTTAAATTTTAGTTTTATTTGAAAGCTAATCTGAATTAAAAGAAAAATGAATTACCACATATAATAAAGTTTGTAGGCTTTTACAAAGCTTAATTTATTGTACAGGGTGTTTCAAAACTTGCATTACCACTGATAACCTTGTAAATTTTATATTTATTTACCAAATGGAATCATGTGACAAGATATTAAGAAATTTTGTTGGTCAAATTATGGAAGATGATGTCATGCAAATTTTCTCAGATTGCTATTTCATTTGGTTTCTGCCAATTGTCATGTGACTTTTGGAACACCTGGTACAATAAATTAAGTTGTAATAAAGAATTTGTAATATTTATTCACCTTTTTGGCTGTGTAAATATTTGGTGGTGAACTAAAGATTGATATGCAATCTTATGATAAATAAGATTTATTTGGGGCATTATTAAAAAAAATTTAGTTATAAAAGTAAAATAAAATATAGATTATTTAATTAATCTCATCACTGTGATAAAATCTGTTAATTCTAAATCCATCACACTAGAGTTCATTAAGTTGAGTGTTTAAGATATTGATGAAACCTCCCTTGAAGAATAAACTCTTAAATATTGGTTTGCAAGATCAGAATACTACAAAGCTTTGGTTGACAGCAGGTTGGCAGGCCACAAGAAATATCTTGATTGAATCAATCGGGGGGAAAATGATTTCTTTTTCTTTCTGGAACTGAAGAAACGGTAGTTTTTGTATCAACTTGAAATTGATCAAATCATTCTGCTAAATGGAATGTTTGGATTTAGTGCAAGCTAAGTAGGTAAAAATAGAAAGAAAAAAACAAACAAAATAAACAAAATGGAAGGTTAAATGGATCAGGCCAATAATATTGTAAGGAAATTGGTCTGGATTAAGACAGATGTCCATACTTTCCTTTCTATCTCCTTAGTAGTATTAACAAAATAACCAATGTTGATCAGACTAACATAGGATCTTGGTAGGAATAGTAATTTAATGCCCTTTTATTTTAAATGAACAAGGAAGCCCAATATGTGACTTCTTTTTTTTCTTTTCATTTTTTCTTTTATTTTCATTCCTTTCTTTCTTTTCCTTCCATTCTTTCCTTCTATCCTTTCCTTTCCTTCTCTTTTTTCCTTTCGTTTTCTCCTTTTTTCCCTTTCGTTTTCTCCTTTTTTTTTCCTTTCGTTTTCTCCTTTTTTTTTTCCTTTCGTTTTCTCCTTTTTTTTTTCCTTTCGTTTTCTCCTTTTTTTTTCCTTTCGTTTTCTCCTCTTTTTTTTTCCTTTCGTTTTCTCCTCTTTTTTTTTCCTTTCGTTTTCTCCTTTTTTTTTTTCCTTTCGTTTTCTCCTTTTTTTTCCTTTCGTTTTCTCCTTTTTTTTTTCCTTTCGTTTTCTCCTTTTTTTTTTTCCTTTCGTTTTCTCCTTTTTTTTTTTCCTTTCGTTTTCTCCTTTTTTTTTTTCCTTTCGTTTTCTCCTTTTTTTTTTTCCTTTCGTTTTCTCCTTTTTTTTTTTCCTTTCGTTTTCTCTTTTTTTTCCTTTCGTTTTCTCCTTTTTTTTTCCTTTCGTTTTCTCCTTTTTTTTTTCCTTTCGTTTTCTCCTTTTTTTTTTCCTTTCGTTTTCTCCTTTTTTTTTTCCTTTCGTTTTCTCCTTTTTTTTTTCCTTTCGTTTTCTCCTTTTTTTTTTTCCTTTCGTTTTCTCCTTTTTTTTTTCCTTTCGTTTTCTCCTTTTTTTTTTCCTTTCGTTTTCTCCTTTTTTTTTTTCATTTCGTTTTCTCCTTTTTTTTTTCATTTCGTTTTCTCCTTTTTTTTTCATTTCGTTTTCTCCTTTTTTTTTTCATTTCGTTTTCTCCTTTTTTTTTTCCTTTCGTTTTCTCCTTTTTTTTTTCCTTTCGTTTTCTCCTTTTTTTTCCTTTCGTTTTCTCCTTTTTTTTTTCCTTTCGTTTTCTCCTTTTTTTTTTCCTTTCGTTTTCTCCTTTTTTTTTCCTTTCGTTTTCTCCTTTTTTTTTTTCCTTTCGTTTTCTCCTTTTTTTTTTCCTTTCGTTTTCTCCTTTTTTTTTTTCCTTTCGTTTTCTCCTTTTTTTTTTTCCTTTCGTTTTCTCCTTTTTTTTTTCCTTTCGTTTTCTCCTTTTTTTTTTTCCTTTCGTTTTCTCCTTTTTTTTTTTCCTTTCGTTTTCTCCTTTTTTTTTTTCCTTTCGTTTTCTCCTTTTTTTTTTTCCTTTCGTTTTCTCCTTTTTTTTTTTCCTTTCGTTTTCTCCTTTTTTTTTTCCTTTCGTTTTCTCCTTTTTTTTTTTCCTTTCGTTTTCTCCTTTTTTTTTTCCTTTCGTTTTCTCCTTTTTTTTTTTTCCTTTCGTTTTCTCCTTTTTTTTTTTCCTTTCGTTTTCTCCTTTTTTTTTTTCCTTTCGTTTTCTCCTTTTTTTTTTTCCTTTCGTTTTCTCCTTTTTTTTTTTCCTTTCGTTTTCTCCTTTTTTTTTTTCCTTTCGTTTTCTCCTTTTTTTTTTTCCTTTCGTTTTCTCCTTTTTTTTTTTCCTTTCGTTTTCTCCTTTTTTTTTTCCTTTCGTTTTCTCCTTTTTTTTTTCCTTTCGTTTTCTCCTTTTTTTTTTTCTCCTTTTTTTTTTTCCTTTCGTTTTCTCCTTTTTTTTTTTCCTTTCGTTTTCTCCTTTTTTTTTTTCCTTTCGTTTTCTCCTTTTTTTTCAAAAGACTATAAAACAATATAGACATAGTATTTAATTACATATCCAGTGCATTAACAAAACTTCTGAATTTCAGTAGGGATGAACACAGCTAAATATTGGCTTAAAGAAAAGTCTCATTAGGTAGATCTCTCTCCTCTCAATGTATGAGAGAAATGTATTGATAATGGTAGTAATATTAGCCACTTCCCTACAAAGAAACATTAGTCATTTCTTTAGGTGGAAACATTTGGCGTTCATTGACCAAGTATCCAGTGCCACTTTTGGTTGAAATTTTTAAAATCTTTCTCTTAAAACAATTTTTTTTTAGGAAAACTGTTTTCTCCAGTCAGTTAGCTGTTATTGCTTTTCCAATATTAATGGAATTTTATTTGAATGTGTGTGGAATGTTAACATCTTGATTATGTTATTATTTTCTCTTCAAGTTACATGTCCTATCCATTTTAGTTGTTGCCGCTGTTGGTAGTTCTCTGGTGATCTAGTTTCTGTTATTTGGTACAGTTCCTTGTTTGCGGATTCTTCTGCACCAGTCCACCCATAGTAATGGAGCTGCAAATGAGAATTGAAGTTGTTACTCTAGTGAAGTGGTATATGAGAAGAGCTTGTTAACCATTGCTTTGTGACAGGTTTGCATAGGTTACTGACTATAGGTCTGTGAGATGTGAATACTAAACCTGCCATAGTAGAAAGCCATTGTGAGTTATACACTTCAAATCTTTTGCTATGCTAAGTAAATACCTGTATACATAGTTATTTCTTAAATTTAGTTTAGTCTGGCACAAGGCTACAGTAGTGGTGAATTCTGATGATTGAATTCATTCTACAAGTGAATTGATCTCATAACCATTATACCAATGTTTATGCATATACAAGGGGGTGAGGCATTCTAACTATTTACATTGTTTGGACTATTGTCTCCATCTTTATTGCCATAGTCATGATATTTCAGCCGTTGTACACTCTGGCCTTCTTCAGGTAATATACATTGGAATTTCAAACTGAACTGTTTATTTTGTTAACCAGGGGAGATTGTTCTAGTTCCATGCGCCATGAAACTGTGGCATCCAGAAAAGGTATGGCATGTGGAACTAGAACAATCTACCTCTGTGGACTAAATAATGGGTTTTGTTTGAAATTCCAGCATATATCACCTGAAGAAGGCTGGAAGGCGCAATGACCAAAACATTGTGAATATGGCAATAAAGATGAGGACAATAGTCCGAACAATGTAAATAGTTACAAGGGGGTGCTGAAAAGTTCTTGACCTGACCTGCTTTTCAAAATCTGACCAATATCAAAATTTTATTGTATTCTTTTGTGGTCAGAATATTAATTTTTCACTACCCTTTTGTATGCATGTTAGACATTACAGGCAATATTCTATGGGCAACGTCCCTTCAGGACGTGGGTGATCATGACTCTTCACAACTTTCTATTCTATGTAGCTTTAACATTTGTTTTTTTTTTCCCCATCCCTCCCATTGTTCTGCCATCCATTCCCATTGTTGGATAGGTAGCCCACTACCTCCCCAATCCCCTTTGTCTTTAATATATCCTGTGAATGCCAAATTTTCCAAGCCCATTTTCCTCATTATTTATCCCAAAATTTCAATTATCTCTTTCCAATTCTAAATGTGTCTTCTCATTTTCCATTTTTCCTTAAACCTTCCTTTTGCTGGTTACATGCTTCATCCATAGTATTCTCAGCTTCCTTCTGTAGAACTAGATTTATTTTGCTTCAAGTCATATCAGTATTAGAGTAGAGGCTGCCTTTGCTTACATCTGGTACTCTCATAATAGGAGCCAATAAAGCTTGGTGGTACTGCAAAGTTGATGTCTTCAGTTTGTTGAAATGAGGACATGACTTCAAAACCATAACTGAACACAGGATCGTCATCTGATGAATGCTTTTTGGGACTCCTTGTCTTTCTTCGAAAGCTTGTTTTCTTTCTTGTGCTCGTACTTCTCCTCCTCATTATTCACCCTGTTCCCCTCCACCCCTGCCACCTACCTTATTCTCCACCATTTTTTCCCTGTCCCGCCGTTCTCCAGCGCTCGTCTCGCACTCGCCCCTCTCCAGCGCTCGTCTCGCACTCGCCCCTCTCCAGCGCTCGTCTCGCACTCGCCCCTCTCCAGCGCTCGTCTCGCCCCTCTCCAGCGCTCGTCTCGCCCCTCTCCAGCGCTCGTCTCGCACCTCTCCAGCGCTCGTCTCGCACCTCTCCAGCGCTCGTCTCGCACCTCTCCAGCGCTCGTCTCGCACCTCTCCAGCGCTCGTCTCGCACCTCTCCAGCGCTCGTCTCGCACCTCTCCAGCGCTCGTCTCGCACTCGCCCCTCTCCAGCGCTCGTCTCGCACTCGCCCCTCTCCAGCGCTCGTCTCGCACTCGCCCCTCTCCAGCGCTCGTCTCGCACTCGCCCCTCTCCAGCGCTCGTCTCGCACTCGCCCCTCTCCAGCGCTCGTCTCGCACTCGCCCCTCTCCAGCGCTCGTCTCGCACTCGCCCCATGCCCCTGACTTCATTCTCCACCCCCCTTTCCCTGTCGTTGTTTGATTTTTGTTTTGCTTATTATAATATAGGAATTTATGTCTCTTCCTTTTCTTCAATTTTTATTCCTGCAAACGTTTTGCACAGGACCATACTTACCAAGATGCTACAGTTTTAGAAGTATGTGAATATATACAGGGCTTGACTGCTGGCCTACCTTCCCAGATTAAAGGGTTCCAACCTACCTACTCTATACCAATAGCTACAGGAGAAATGAACTCATGCCTTTCCAAGTGCAGCTAAACTGTCATAACCAGATTTTGAACTCTATCTGCCAATTCCATTCTCCATTCTGTAAATAGTTACATCACTTGAACTTCCATAAGTGTGCATATATTGTGTGTGTGTGTGTGTAAAGCAGTCTGAACATAAACCAGGTTTATAAGTTGCTCAGTGAGAATCAACATCACTAATCAACTTAGCATCACATGATAGCAGATGCTTTCTTGTATCAACAATTAAATAAATATGCTTATTCATTAGACTATCATATCCACTTGATGATATCTATATAAAAAAAGCAAAAACCAAATGAACTACTAAACTTACATCTATCACATGATGTGTCTATTGTCTGGATACTTTGATTTTTAATAATAAAATTATCAATAAATGGCCACCATTTTTATCAAATGAGCCATGACTAATCTCCAGTTTCTCTCACAAGAGAAAACACTACCAATAATGATTACTAATACTACCATTCTCTTATCACAGTACCAATGTACCATTGGTGTTGTAACTGCAACTGGCTGTTCAATTAACAGCTATCCTTGTTTCTTGGCTACCAAGCCAGAAATGTTTGTTAGGGCTTGTTGTGTGTGTGTGTGTGTGTGTGTCCGTCCGTCCGTCCGTCGTTTGCTTCTGCTGTTACTCCTTTTCTCTCAATTTGTGGCTAGGTTGCTTAGCAACTCTGCCAGCTTACCTCCCACACTCACTGCCTATCAAAGCTATAGCTTTGGGAAATACCAGTTCTAAGCATTTTGGTGTCAACATTTTTCTCGAATTGTTTGATGGTTTATCTGTGTCTACTTCAAATATATATCTGCAAAGATATTATCTAAAAGATTTCTTTCATCCATTCAATTTTAAAATCGAAAGGGTGAAACTATTTCTGAAAAGAATGCTTGCACCAATTTAGTATTTACAAGGAAAGAGAATTGTTTAATATTTCAATGTTTATTCACATCCTCTACAGAATTATTTATATAGACATTTCGGCTATCACTCTGCCTAGTATAAATGAGGCCAACCCACTCTCTACCAAGTCTGGTGTAAATGCCTGCCCCACTTCTACTTTGACTGGTATAAATGCCCCTTTTTTGTCCTGCCTGATTTAAACACTTACATAATGTTTGATTTAACAGCACCCCGTCCCCGTTTATACCCTGTCGGATTTAACCCCCACCTTCCATTTATAGATTATCAGATTTAAATAAATTTTTGCCCTCTCGTGTTTAAATCCTCCCTCCGTTCATGTCATGTTGATTTTAAATGCACCCCCCCACTTTTTGTCCTGTTTGATTTAAATCCAACCCACAGCTTACAATTGTCCACATTGATGGTATTTCCTCAGGGGCCAGTTTTGAATACTCCCATCTTTGGAGTGAGATTTCTGACTCTATGACTATTGATCATTCATTAGCAGTTCTTTCTCCATATATTGATAATCCTCTCAGTTACAGCAGCATTGTATCAAATAAAAAATCCTGCAAAAAAGAACAGTCTGGTTTGCTTAACATACCAAATATTTTTAGAATTGAAACATAATTGTAGACTTGCCAATCATCATCTGTTCTGGATTCCTGTTAACTAAATTATGTGAGTAACTGAAATACATATGAAAGAGTTGTCTATTACAGGAGCCACCCATACTACAGATAAAAGCATATAAAAACAAAATGGAAAATATACAAATTAAATAGTAAATATTGATACCAGAATAAACCAAGTAGAATATACAAAGTCTCCTTAACCAAAAAAAAAAAAACAAGTGCTCAATATCTACAGAATAAAGAAACCCGGAATTGGTAACCAAACCAAGAATTGTAATAACAACAACAACCTGGAATTCATCTCGAGGCGCTGACCTATAATATTTTAAATTGATGGGGATTTGATGTAGGAATATTTTTTTAATGATTAGCTAAAATGTGCTTCCTCAATATTGTGATCTGTTAATGTTTTGCCATTGATCTATCAGGTTCGATAACCTGATTAAACCAACTAAGAGGTGAAGGGAAGTTGCAACAAAAACAAACCTTAGATTTGGTGGTAGGGCACTTTGAACCCTTAGATTTGGCGGTAGGGCACTTTGAACCCTTAGATTTGGCGGTAGTGCACTTTGAACCCTTAGATTTGGCGGTAGGGCACTTTGAACCCTTAGATTTGGCGGTAGGGCACTTTGAACCCTTAGATTTGGCGGTAGGGCACTTTGAACCCTTAGATTTGGCGGTAGGGCACTTTGAACCCTTAGATTTGGCGGTAGGGCACTTTGAACCCTTAGATTTGGCGGTAGGGCACTTTGAACCCTTAGATTTGGCGGTAGGGCACTTTGAACCCTTAGATTTGGCGGTAGGGCACTTTGAACCCTTAGATTTGGCGGTAGGGCACTTTGAACCCTTAGATTTGGCGGTAGGGCACTTTGAACCCTTAGATTTGGCGGTAGGGCACTTTGAACCCTTAGATTTGGCGGTAGGGCACTTTGAACCCTTAGATTTGGCGGTAGGGCACTTTGAACCCTTAGATTTGGCGGTAGGGCACTTTGAACCCTTAGATTTGGCGGTAGGGCACTTTGAACCCTTAGATTTGGCGGTAGGGCACTTTGAACCCTTAGATTTGGCGGTAGGGCACTTTGAACCCTTAGATTTGGCGGTAGGGCACTTTGAACCCTTAGATTTGGCGGTAGGGCACTTTGAACCCTTAGATTTGGCGGTAGGGCACTTTGAACCCTTAGATTTGGCGGTAGGGCACTTTGAACCCTTAGATTTGGCGGTAGGGCACTTTGAACCCTTAGATTTGGCGGTAGGGCACTTTGAACCCTTAGATTTGGCGGTAGGGCACTTTGAACCCTTAGATTTGGCGGTAGGGCACTTTGAACCCTTAGATTTGGCGGTAGGGCACTTTGAACCCTTAGATTTGGCGGTAGGGCACTTTGAACCCTTAGATTTGGCGGTAGGGCACTTTGAACCCTTAGATTTGGCGGTAGGGCACTTTGAACCCTTAGATTAATCCAAGAGACTCCAATATGGAGGAAATTCATTTTTACTATTCATTAAAAAAAAAATCCTACACCAAATCTCTATGAATCTAAAATACTGTTAGCAGAATAAATAAATAAATTAAACAGTCATCGGCAGTTGTCCATGGTTGTTTTTAAAGTGACGTTTCCCATACGGCTTGCTTACAGGCAGGATTGTTCATAACCATTTTCAGTGTCTCACCTGTCGAAGTGCAGTTGAAATGCACTGAAATGAAGTTACATCTTTGCAGTGAGTAAAATGGTTTCGTCTATATGATAAAATTATAATATATATATATATATATATATATATATATATATGAAAATTTCTCAAATTTAACTTTTAGAGAAGACAATATTTGTAAATAAATGACAATAAGAAAACAGTAATTGCTGACGCGTTTCGTCCAGTGCGGACTTTTTCAAAGCAAGAAACGAAATGAATTTAATCAAACAAAGAAAATTAATAAAAACAAAAAAACAAAAAATGCTAAGAACACTCTGTTTTTTGTTTTTATTAATTTTCTTTGTTTGATTAAATTCATTTCGTTTCTTGCTTTGAAAAAGTCCGCACTGGACGAAACGCGTCAGCAATTACTGTTTTCTTATTGTCATTTATTTACAAATATATATATACATATATATAAAAAGAAAGAACAGTAAGATATAAAATCCGGTGTTCTTATAGATATTTTTATTTTTACACAATAGTGCTCAATGTAAATTTACAGAGCATTAATGTTATAAATTAATTGATTTAAAATATGGTTTTTTTCGCTACACAGTGATAACCATGTTTCAAAAATGGAAGCTAAAACCTTTGGATTTAATTTTGTTATTAAATTAAAGACATTAGTTCCATTTCCTCGTCAAGCGAATTTTGATAACAAAATTAAATTCGAAGGTTTTAGCTTCCATTTTTGAAACATGGTTATCACTGTGTAGTGAAAAAAACATTTTAAATCAATTAATTTATAATATATATATGTATGTATGTATATATATATATATATATATATATGTGTGTGTGTGTGTATATGTATCTGAATGTGTGTATATTATATATTGGAGGGTATAAAATACACTATTTTAACAGTAGATTATTAATATTTAAATTTAGAACTGTTTTAGACTGTTTTCATTCCATACCTGAAGGTTGCTGCGAACATGAAATTCAGTTGTAACAAATGATGAGGGGGGATGTGTGTGTGTGTGTATAGTAAAGGTAATGAATCTGTTGGTATATAATCCAAGTGGATCCTAGTAAAAGAAAATATTAAAATTGATCCACAAAAAGTGCTCAATGTATTTATTATATAGAGCAAATAAATAGTTATGTGCCATGCATGATACATGCTTAGGTGATCATGTATCTTTTGATACATGACTGACAAAGCAGATTTTTTCCCACAGTAGGTTGCAATTTCTTTCTGCGGTAGACCAGTTGCCAACCAAGGCTATAGAACCTTGTCTGTCTTACCCATAGCTGGGGGGGAAGAAGAAGAAGAGGATTCATACCTCTTTACTTGTAAGTAAATGTAATGGATTCACCTGTAATTCAAAATCTGCTCTCCGATTCCTCAATCCGAGCCGCTATACATTACTCTACTGGTATATATAATCCAAGTGGATACTACTACTATATATATATATATATATATATATATATATATATATATATATATATATATATATATATATAATATGCACACCCAAGTGTGGGATTGGTATATATGGAGTAAATTTCAATAACCAACAATTATTATTCTTTAAAGAGTGCTCAATACAGAGTAGAGCAGATATAATCATTTATTTAAATATTATAACATAAATATGTTATAAAATCACTACAAAAATAGCCATTTCGTTTCGACACATCCAGTGTCTTATCAAGTGATGTTGAATGTGTTGAAACGAAATGGCTATTTTTGTAGTGATTTTATAACATATTTATGTTAAAATATTTAAATAAATGATATATATATATATATATATATATATATATATATATATATATATTAGTGTGTGTGTGTAAAAAAGATGTATGACAAAGTAGAAAGTTTTCCTGTGAAGCATTTCATCCTTTAGGACTTCCTTGAACTGAATTTGTTTATGTTGATGCAACTCCACAAGAACAAGAGATGCTAGGAATTCTAAATTATTTAAACAAAACTTTTTTTTTCTTTTTGTGTGTTTCGGGCATAAAATGTAGCAGATTTCATCTTGTGCCTGGAAAAGACAGGCCTGGTTGACCTATTTAAATTTTGAGCCCCCTACTCATTCTAACGGTGGAGTAATGGATGGTGGCTAGGATTGAGGAATCGGAGAGCCGATTTTGAATCCATTGCATCCACTTACGTTCTAATACCCTTGGGTAAGGTATGAATCCTCTTCTCCTCCCCAGCTACGGGTAAATAGCAGAGCAGACTGGGTTCTATAGCCTTGAATGGCAACTGGTCTACCGCAGAAAGAAATGACAACCTATTGCGGGGTGGGGGATTGATTTTCCTCGTCAGTCATGTATCGAAAGATACATGATCGCCTATGCATGTATCATGCATGGCACGTAACTGACTGACTCATTCTAATTCACTGTTATTCCAGACCTACCTGCTGTTTATTTTCCTCTTTTCCCTGCCTTTTTTTTCCTCGTCTATTCTTCTATTCTAAACTTAGGAGTACGTACCTGTTGGATTAATAAAAATCGATCCTAATAAATTCTCTTTGTCTATGCTTGAATACGAAACTGCGTGCAGATATGAAAAAAAATCTGAGAGATCATTAATAAGAGAAATTTCACCTGAGAGCATGAAATTTGGCTTCACCTGACCATCTGTCTCTTCATGGCCAAAGCAGTATAGGCACATCAGGCTAAATGATGACCCTTGCTACACTGAGGGGCGCAACTTTGATTCCTGCAAATTTTTCTTTTAATAAGGTTTCTTAAAATTTCTGGCAGGTAGGTGAAAATAAATATTCCATTTCATATATAAGGAGAGTATCTACTAATAACATTTTTATTTTATTTTTTTTTATTTTTTTAATCGTATCACCCCAAGCAAGGCCGGAGGCCACTATCACGCAAGGGGTTATAGAAGGGTTGGAGGAAGAGCAGATAGGAGTGGCAAGGGAGGGTATGTGGGTCGATCAAGGCAAGGGGGCCACAAAAGATCCAGAGCGAGAGCAGATAGGAATGAGAAATGAAAGGATGTGGAGAAGTGAAGTGTATAGATCAAGGCAACTGGAGATGTCAATTGACGCTACACTTAAACCGTTGGCGATTGTATTTGTCAGGGAAACAGTAATAGGGAAGGGAGTTCCATAGGCGAGATGTGCGAGACATGAAGCTATTGGAGTAGAAGAGATGTCTACATCTAACAGTTAAAAGTGATGTATTGAGGTCAACACCGAGTGGCAACGGTCCGTTTCATGCAATCTTCAGTCCATGTGTCTGAAGATTGCCTTCAATAGACTCGCCATTCAGTGTTGACCTCAGTGTCCACTTTTGTATTTACATTCTCTCAGATATTGAGCACTTTTACCCATAAATATAGCATACTTTAAAACTACACTTTTATCTTTTTCACACACACACACACACACACACACACACAAAAAAAAACACACACGTATGTCAAAGAAAAGGAAGACAAGCGGGAAAACTTTATACCAGCACATTGAATTTCTGAGGCCCTCCCAATTTTTTTTTATATTATCTTTATAGATATATTTTATTTATATCTGGATTTTTGCATATATATATATATATATATATATATATGTGTGTAATTAGGCAGCAAATTCGTTTTTAGGTTTATCAGATTAAATAAAACTATAAAAAACAGCATAAGAAACATTGATCATTAAGGTAAAAAGAAAACTAGAGAGAATCTAGTACATTATATTCTGGTGTTCATATACAAACAGTGTCCTGGGTATGACAATAAACTACATCTGCGTCCTGGGTCTAACGATAAACTACATCCGACAGCAAGGCCTGTGATCAGGAGGTTTTGAGGAGTGTGGAACCACCTCTTTATTGCTGGTGTTCCCAGGTCCACCCTTATCCAGGGTGGTAGCACCTGTTAAGGTCCCAGCAATGGGCAAATAGTTAACCCCCAAACTGGCATCAAAACACTATGAAAGTGTAAAAATAGGTTTTAATACCAAAAATATTTTATAAAAAAAATTATTACCAGTAATACATTTTTGCAAAAACAATTATTACCAGCAATACATTTTTGAAAGAAAAAAAAAAAACATTACTCACGATACATCTTTTGAAAAAAAATAGTACCAGCGAAGGAAAATTATTACCAGATATAGAGTTTTAGATAAAAATATTTGCAGCAATAAAAATCTTGTTGGCATTAAATGACCCATTGAGGTTGATATGCCATTAAACAAACCAATCATATATGAACAGATTTTTTTTACGTATTTGTCTACCTTTGTAAGTATGTAATTTATCTCTAAGAAACGTGTCAGTTACCTTTCTCCTAACTTTCTCAAATTCTCTCGTGCTTGTGTCCTTATTGTACATACAAATATAAAAAAGAATCTATGACATCATGAATTACTTCCTTCTTAGGAATTCAACTTAAATAAAAAAAAAAAATCATGTCCCTTCAGGAAATAGGTGACGATGGCTCGTCACAATTTCCCCCTCTTTAAAATCTGTAAATTGTGGATCACCATGTCTGTTCCTGGGGAAAGATGGTATCATTTCCTTGTCTTTCTCCATAGTTTTAAGACCGTTCTTTCTCTTAGACTAGTTACCCTAGGAAGGCTAGATATTTTGACCCTCTGGAGAAAAGACTGATTCACGCTACGCCCCCCCCCCCTGGAAATCAGCATTAAGTGAATAGAACAACCGTGACCAGAATTTGAACTCTGCTCACTGATACCTTTTATTGTATTGATAACCATTACGCCACCCTCTTAGGATGTCAACCTAATAAGCTAATTTAATTTTTTTTTTTTTTACTTTTTTGTTGGTTGGGGATTACTACTGTCTTCATAGGTCTGATTAAGTGCAATTAAAAAGAATATTTTGGTTGTTGAGTTGAGTATTTGGCTTAGAGAATGAGAGGTTTTAACAACTGGTAAGATTTCTTGTTCAGTCAAATTGTATAACTGGTAAAACCCATCTTGTTTTTATGAGCATTCATGCCAACTGGCACGGCTTGCTTCTGCTCACTATGCTTGGTTGTTGAACGAGTGTCAAACAGGTTTATATATTTATCACTGGTGTTGGGAAGTACAATATCTGATATTTGATATAAATTGCAAAACTTTTTGGAATTATTTGTCTGTGTTTAAGTTCCATAAACCTATATAAACCTATCCTGTCATAAACTAACAGATGACCAGAAGGAATTGCCTAAATCTGACCTCCTTACAAAGACTGGACTCAAAATCTTACATCAGTTATTATCCCAAATGAGAAATGACAAATTAAAACTCCTTCCAAACCTCTTCTCGAGGTAGAAGGTCTAAAAGATTGTACTCCTTGCAAAAGGTGTAATAATTAGAAGAAAAAAAATAAATATGAACACAGGAGAAACTAACCACATCACCATGTCAGTCATTTTCAACAAAACTTATATATATATATATATATATATATATATATATATAATTTTTTTAACATGAATTTTGGTCAGGCCTTGTATTGGTCAGTCTCTGCGGGATCAGTTTGAGATCATAGACAAAGAACATCATTGAAAAATTCGTAAACTTAAGGAATCAGCACATATGCCAGGCCACAAAATATCCTGAGCCGACCAAGCATAGAAATGAATACAATATGGGAACCAATAATAAGGAGTGCCAGAGAAAAGCGATAATAACAACAAAAATTGCAATATGAGCTCTGATAAAAACATGCAATGATAACAGCAAAAAAAAAATTGCAATATGAGCACTGGTAAAAATGATGCTGAAGACATTAAGTTTATAATATCCAGAAATTCATACACAGATGTCCTCAAGGACACATGGCACAGTGGATAAAGGCTTTAATTAGATCCAGTGACAGGACCCAAAGAGTGTGAGTTCAATATCCAGTTAAGGTGGTGGAGAACTTTCAGAGGGAAATTAACAGGATAACTGATAACTGACATCCATTAGTCATGGCACACGGGAGTAGGGCAGCCTACTCCAATAAGCGAAATAAAGTGTTCAGTTCGACATTCCAACCACCTGAAGAAGGCCGGAGCGTACAACGGACGAAACGTTGTGATAAATATGCCGACAAAGATGAGGACAATAGTTCGATATTAAAATAACCTGATCCTAAGTGCGAAATTCCTGATAATAATTGTGACAATACTATTATTATTGAACAATTTAGTTCATGCCACTTTTCTCCAGTACAAGAACGCACATTTTTCAAATTTAAAAAATTCAACCTCAGCGTTGTGTGTGCAGCGCTCCAAAATTATTCTTACATTTAACAATATCTCATTACTAAAAAAGCACTCTTTCGGACCACAATATCTTTCGATGTCGCATTACTATTCGGAGTTTAACAAAAACACACTAATATGTCTACCTGAGGATGGTCGTTCGAAACGACTGAAAGCCGGCTCGTACAAAAAAATAAGACCAGATAAACCCGGAATTTATGAACAAGGATCACACCATTCATTAACAGATTCGAAGTTGGTTGTAATTTATTATTAAATATTGTTTGTGAGAGTGATTCTCGCCATATAACTAGCTTCAGTATTTGTTTTTCGTTTGAATGATTTACGTTACATAAATTGAACACTACAAAACCGAGATATAGATATATATATATATATATATATATATATATATATATATATATATATATATATATATATATATACACACACACACACACTCAATTCTCCTGTCGATTTTGACTTATTAGAGTCGAGCAGATCAGTTCCTAGGAAACTGAGAGCCTGACACCTGCACATGAGATTTGATTATAGTGGTGCAGGTTTTATGCAGAACAATCCACACTTCTTGAAGGGCTGAATACAGAGACCTGGTGTAATATGTGCCACAAGGTCCCCAAATGACCCTCCGCAGATTTTGAATTCAGAACTGTCCTTCTCCTAGACTACTTGCCATCCAAGGCTATAGAACCCAGTCTGTCCTGCTATTTACCCATAGCTGGTGGGGGGGGGAAGAGGATTCATACCTTTCCCAAAGATATTAGCATGTAAGTGAATGTAATGGATTTGACTGGAATTCGAACTTGGCTCTCTGATTCCTCAATCCAAGCCGCCATGCCTCCTCATATATATATATATATATATATATATATATATATTTCTTAGGCAGTGTTACATTAGAACATGCACATATCCACAGGTTTTCCTTTTTTGATGTTGAAACAAAAAATGTATAATTTTGTTGTAGATATGTGCATATTCTAATGTAACACTGAATAAGAAATAAATAAATATTTACTATTTACGGCTCTACTTTTTGTATTGAGCACTGTTTTTAAATTAATGTTTTGAATGCTGTGATCTTACTGTTCGTTCTTCTACACTTTGATATCTATCTATCTATCTATCTATATATATATATATATATATATATATAAAAGGTGATTCTGAAGAGTTCTCTGTTATTCCCACTTCCCAAAATCTGAAATGTCGGGAGGTGGGAGGCTTTTTGGTCAGATTTTTTCAGCACCCACTTGTGATGGTGTGACAGTAATTATTGGCATGGAAAATAGAACAGGTAAACTAAGTTCAAATTTACATTCACCCCTCCCCCCCCAAAAAAACACATAAAAATTTTTCAGAAAGGAGTGGCTGATTACCCATAGACTATAGACTATCAGTATTTGTATCTTTCCTAACACATAAGAGTGTCATATGTAACTGTAGGGATTTTGTTTGACCTCAAATACAGTTCGTCAAACTAATGACCTTTAGTGTGTATACAGTGAGACATATACTTATGCATTTTTACCACACTTTAATTTTTTGAGTGGCTCACTTATTGTTTTCAATTGTAAGGAATTGAATGACTGTCCCAATCTTCAAACCAAGATTTTCATCTAAACATTACATTAAAACATGAAACTGACAGTCTCTGTACAATGTTGATTCCTATCTCAACACTGTCTATATCTATAAATGCTTTATCTCTGATGCTGACCTAATAAATATAGCAAATTTTAAAGTTTTTCGATTGAAGAGAATTGTGTAATTAAAATTAATATATTGGTTGTTTACAATATTATTATCTTTTACACACCCGATGAATGACACAAGTTACAATAATTGATAAAATTGATAAGGTTTTAATATTCGTTTGAACTATTAACCCTCCCCCCCCTTGCTTAACCCAGAAACATTTTTCAGTTTACGTTTAAGCACTCATTTAAAAAGTATCACTGGTATTATAGGCCCTAGCAAAAACCCTTAAGAGAAAACTGATCACTTGTGAGATGAAATTCCTGAAGAAAGCAGTGAACAAGACCAGGTGAGACGAGATCAGGAAGGAGGCATAAGAGATATGGTAGGAGCAATCATACAACACATCGAACGTCCGAGGATCAAATGGTTTGGACACCTTACTCGTATGCCTATCAACCAACCAGCCCTACGAGCATATACCCTCAGGTACTCTGGATGGAGAACGAGAGGTAAGACCCTCTCAGAGCCCATGAGATCTCGCTTCTCCAGTCCACTCGCCTTGCCGCTGACAAATAGCTGTCTTCTTGCGACACTTAACAGGACAAGCAGAAGGAAAACTAAACTAATACCGGTATTATAATGATACACTTTTAAACATTCCCAAGTTGAGAACACTTAATCATTGGTATTATGAATAAATCCTAAAGACAATTTTTTTTTTTTTTTTTTTTTTTTTTAATTAAATGTTCACCTTATACAAGCACCAAGAGCCACTCAAGGTAGAAGATTACTGTTCATGTTTGTTGTATGGATTTATGAGAACATGTAGGATAGATAACCATAAACCTCATTCTTTGAGATATTAAGATTGTAGTGAATGGGGAAGTGTCCTTTCTAGAGTTTGTTCCACAAAGTAGTGGTTTGCAGGAAGAACCGCTCTTGAGTGAAACTTCTTCCTTACTAATGGAATATGATGGGGATGAGGCTGATTCGACCCTGTTTATATGGCATGGTGGATCTTAGCTGGAAAGTTTGAACTGGCAGAAGTGCAATTCAGTTGATAAGTCGGAGAATAAACAAATTGGTATTATGCATTGAATATACCAAAGATGACGACATCCAATTTTCAAACAAGTTTATCATATACATTTTATAATCTTTTTATATTGGGTATTTTTAGTAAAATGTTTCAGCTATATTCTCCAGCCTTTGACATTGGTAGCTTGCATCTATGGTCTTATGATAATGGTCTCGGATCATTTCAAATTTCTTTCACTATTTTTCTTCATTCCGAAAGAAGAATTTCGCGTTTTCAAAAGTCACATTGTTTTTAACAATCTGTTATAGACTTACCACATTCCTTTAGCAACATAAACTTTTATAACCATTGTCAATATTGACTAAGCTTATTCTTTCACAGAGCTACATGTTGTGCCTATCCTCTAAATAGGAAAAGCTTGCTTACCTTGAAAATAAGTATCCAAAATATTGGCTTAAGCATAAGTTCAATAGAAAGTACACATCTACATTGCTCACAAAACAGGCCTTTTTATGACCTTTATATATGTCAGCATGCCTTAAATCTGGAATTAGATTAAAAACTGAGAATCTTCTTCAAAATACTTGATTGGTAAAGTATGTCCATTATATAGGAGTCAATGTGCCATGAAACTACATTCTGAATCAGAACCTTAGAGATTGGATTAAATAGTATAATAATCTGCTTCAAATCCTTTTTGGAACTATATGACCATTATATAAGAGTCAATGTGCCATGAAACCACATTAAAAAATAGGAAATCGGAGGTGAGATTTCTTTTATGTGCCGCGTCCCTTCAGGACATGCGTGCTCATGTTTCCTGTCTTTGTACTCTTAGCAATGTTTTTTTTTTTTTTTTGCTATATTTCCTAGTCTCTGTTCTGTCAATCATTTACACAAGCTTGTTGGGGAGGTTATGTGCTGCTTTTTTTCTGTTCCTCCTACCTTCAATCTGTCCTGTGAGTGCCAAATTTTCTAAGCTCTATTTCCTCACTATATGCACTAGAAATTTCAACTTTCTCTTTATGATGTTAAATATAAGTGTCCTTTTCATTTCGATTTTCTGACCTTTGTCATTGTTTACATGGACAGTCAATCGTATTCTCAGCATCCTTCTGTAGAACCACGTTTCTGTTGCTTCAAGTCTCTTCTTCATCTGTGAGGAGATTGTACAGCATTCACTACCATTTTCTCACAGATGAAGAAAAGGTGAGATTATAAACTATAAAAGTTTTTTTTTTTTAAGTCTCAATATTGAAATTTAAATTTGGTTAATTTCTCACAAGCTCAGTATTGTAGATTTTACAAGTACAAGGCAAACAACAATTATAGAAAAAAAAATGAAGCTAGTTACTTTTATAATTGAGTTACTGCACTGAAGTATTTTGTCCAAGTTTTATTGGAACTTGGATTTTAATCCTGTGAGAAATGTTTTCTTGGTTTGACAACACTCCTTTTGGTCTCCTTTACATGAAGCACATGATTAGGGTGATTGTAATCAATTGTGGGGGCTAAATGGCACTGTTCTTCCTTTCTAAATGTTTGAATACGAAAGATTTGATCAGTCATGTTTTTGTTTTTTTTGTTTTTTGTTTTTTTTTTGCATTCTTGTGCTAAAACTGGTTTTCATTGAGTGGATTGTATGTTGGGAGTATCGTTTCACTTAAATTTTACTGCAGAATATATGATCAAAATCAAAATGGCGGTGCCAATAAGAACTCAACATCAGCCCCTTTATCGACATTTATTTCCAGCAATTTCCCAAAAACGGGTCAGCACAGCCAGGCAACAATGCTATAATAATGCAGCAGTGGAAATGATAAGTAAAAATAAAAGATGTTTTTTTTATTACTAACTTCACTGAACAGCATATTTGTAGTTTTGTTTGACTGTTCTGCCATTTTTCAATCAAATTCCATCCTCCTATAACCTTTCTTGGCTCTAGGTGGGTTGGTGGGTGGTTGTGTAATGGATACTGGTTTGGAATTAGAAGTCAGAGAGCCAGGTTCATGTTTGTTACATTCACTTATGTGCAAATACCCTTGCAAAAGTATGAATTCATATCTTCTCCCCACAGCTATAGGTTAAATAGTAGGCCTTGTATCTGGAAAATAGTTATCTCCAAACAAATTAATACAATATTAACTTGCAAAAAAAAAGTATTCTTACATTGAAAAATGTTTTAACTTTAAATAACCTAAAAAGAGTTGATAAGCTGTAAAAACAAATCTCAGCTGTAGCGGCTTTTTGCAGTTTTCCAGTCTTTTTTATTAAGTGAATTCTGCAAAAAAAAAAGAAAAAAAAAAAGAATGGTTACTACAAAGGTAGAGTATTTGATGACTGAAAACTTCCTAGCAAAGATTTAACAGTTTTTGCTTAGTCACCCCCCCCAATGTATATGAATATGTGCATGTGTTTACGCATCTTCTATAGGTAAAATATGCACAAAAAGATTTGTGTAGTTAATGGAGAGCCTATTGTGTGCAATTGCTATTGCCCCATTTGAATGTGTGAGAGAACTGACAATCTGTGCAAATTATGTTGAAGGGTATTTTATTCCATCAGATACATATGCAGCTGTGAAAACTGCAATTAAGACAAAAGGGTTTGCGTAAACACATTGGGGGGGGAATGCACATGGGGGCAAAGCCAAAACATTTATAAAGAAACAAATGTTACAAAGATACACTGAGAACAGATTTCATAGAAAGAACTGAAGTTTTACAAAGCACTTTTTTCTTTCTTTCTTTTTTCTTTCTTTTTTCTTTCTTTTTTCTTTCTTTTTTCTTTCTACAGAACATGTAAAATCAGCAGGAAAATATTTGTCTTTAAAAAGCTACAAAGGCTAACATTTAACTTTTGATTATTTTTTGGTTCATGAAAAATAATGAATTATACATTAAAAATGATTTTTAGGCTATTTGAACTTATTTATTTAAATGCATGAAATATATGTATCATTCACGAGAAATATTTGGTTTAAACAGCTTGCGACAAGTTTAGCCTGACAATTAGCTTGAAGAAGACCGTAGTAACGTGCCAAATTGGAGGTAGTTGATGTAATTGTTATTGCCCCATTTGAAAGTGTGAGAGAACTGACAAACTGCCAAGTTATGTTTAAAGATATTTTATTCCATCAGATATATATGCAGCTGTGAAAACTGCAATTAAGACAAAAGGTTTTGTGTCAGCACAGTGGGGGGGGATGCACATGGGGAACAAAGGCAAAACATTTATAAAGAAACAACAAACTTTACAAAGATATAGCGACAACAGGTTAAACAGAAACAAAGAACTTCTGATGAAGTTGTACGAAGCACGTCTGTTTAATATGTAAAATCAGCAGGAAACATTTATCCCTATAAGTTACAAAAACTAATATTTAACTTTAATTTTTTTTTTTCTATTTATGAAAGTAACAAATTGTATAGTCAAAATGATTTTAGGTTATTCAAAACTTATTTATTTTAAATATGTAAATTCTGTGTATGACTTATGAGAAATACTTGGTTTAAAATCAAGTGTACAATTTAAGAAACGTTCATAGCATTTACCTTGTTGGCACCTTGTGGTCTCGGCAATTAGACTTACTGCACCAGTATAGAATGCACCGAGCATAATGAAAAACGGGCCTGACTGCTCCAAGGTCTCTGTTTCAAAAGGCCCAAAGAAAATTTCCTGCAAGTCTCTTGCATAGGGACCAAATTCCTGGGCACCAGAATCAGAGGACCTACTATGTTTTTGGTCATTTTATCACTAGCCTTTTAGTGTGCTTCAAGCACCTTTCTTTAGATTATCTATTGTTTCTATCATGACTATATAGTATTTCTCTTTTCTTTCTAGAAATTATAAAACTATGGCAACTATTTTGTTTGGTTAAAATATCCTGAGAGTAAGCAGGTCTCTGGTGGTCTCAGGCATGGGGTGGGGTTGGTGAAAAACGAACCTGCTGATTTTACTAACAAGTGGCAGCCACATTGTGATCTATCAAAATTGGTGTGTGAAGTTTTAGGTTAGAGGTTTCTTAGTGAACAATGATCTACAGTTGGGTAGAACAGTTAACCTTTTGAATCCTGACCTGCTTACGAGTACAGATCTTCCACCCTGAACCCTTACTGTTCATGTATACTGGTTGCCCAGGTATCTGAACTTTTATACAGCAGCAAGTATACTGGCCGCTCAAGTTCAAAGGGTTAAGATTAATAGTAAACGAAGGTATTACTTGAGATTGATCACCAAACAGCAAGGGGAGATAAGCAGTAGTCAAAATAGGAACAAAAACAGGATAACAGAAATATACATTTACAGTTGGTATCTGTAGAGACAGTTAATGTAGAATTGTTTGATCTCTTAGAAAAGTAGATTTCAGTGTTTTTTTGTTTTTTTTTTTAATATCTTTTGCCATTCCTATGACCACTCCATGTGTCTGGAGTGGTAGTAGGAATGACTTACTGTTTGCTGAAATTGACCTAGTTTGGGCTACCTGTTGTTGAGAAAGAGGATTTTCTATTTGGTCTATTGGCTGTTTATATTTTCTGGTGAGGGGAGATATGGAGGTACTGAGAATTATGGAATATAGAGTATTTACATTGATCAATAAATTAGATGTTATATTATGTGATTACATTTAAATTTATCAGCTGTTTAAAAAGAGGATTAGGTGTGATGTATCTCCACCATATTTGTTACTTTGTGACTTCACATTAAATTAGAAAAAATTCAACTGGAATGATTTTTGATTTGTGATTCACAATTTGTTTTTCAAGGATTTTTTTTAGATCAAAAATGTGAAACTTGGCCAAGTTAATCAAAATGCGAAATTTAAATGTGACTTCTGAAACTGCTTCATGAAACAAATACTGCTGCCATATTTTGTCTGGTGGTGCAACTATATATCTCAAGATTCTTGACAAAATTCAAAGAAGGATCTGCAATGTAATCAATCCTGATCTGGCATCTTCAGTCACTTTCTCACTGTCATGACGTGGCTTCACTCTGTCTTTTCTATAATGGTGATTGTTCTGATGAGTTTTCCACCTTAGTGCCTCAACTGCATGAATTTAAGCATGCTCGTAGATTGGCAACTTGGTTTCACCGTTGAACTAGCTAGATGAAACCATATGTTCTATTCTAATAGTTTCTTTTCTCACACCTGTGGAAATCTTGATTTCTTACTTCCATGCCAACTACAATTTTTAATAAATTTAAATGCTATGTCAATTGCCATCTTTTGTTTTCTTGAATCCTGTTCCTTTTCCTCACTAGAGTCTTCTCCTTCTCTTTTACTTTCTGTAATCCTCTGTGTCCTAGTGGCATTATCACCTTGCTTGGGGTGAAATGATTTCCTTTTCTCTCCTAGGTAAGTACGTATGTCCTATCTTCCCCCAATAATGTCACAGAACATGGTCTTTTTTTAAAATCCAGAATGGTTGACATCTTTGTAAAATCTGTTTTCCAGCTAAAGTTACACAAGTTATCTACCTTCATTGGTCACATCTATTAACAATTCTTACCGCTTCCTTTTTTTTTTTTCTTTCATGGTTTCTCTTTTATGGTAAAAAAGAACATTGACATGTTGCCAAGAATTTCAAAGATGGTCAAGAAATGGTCAGTCAAGAAATGCTTAGTCAAGAAATGCTTAGTCAAGAAATGCTTAGTCAAGAAATGGTCAGTCAAGAAATGGTCAGTCAAGAAATGGTCAGTCAAGAAATGGTCAGTCAAGAAATGGTCAGTCAAGAAATGGTCAGTCAAGAAATGGTCAGTCAAGAAATGCTTAGTCAAGAAATGGTCAGTCAAGAAATGCTTAGTCAAGAAATGGTCAGTCAAGAAATGGTCAGTCAAGAAATGGTCAGTCAAGAAATGGTCAGTCAAGAAATGCTTAGTCAAGAAATGGTCAGTCAAGAAATGGTCAGTCAAGAAATGGTCAGTCAAGAAATGGTCAGTCAAGAAATGGTCAGTCAAGAAATGGTCAGTCAAGAAATGGTCAGTCAAGAAATGGTCAGTCAAGAAATGCTTAGTCAAGAAATGGTCAGTCAAGAAATGGTCAGTCAAGAAATGGTCAGTCAAGAAATGCTTAGTCAAGAAATGGTCAGTCAAGAAATGGTCAGTCAAGAAATGGTCAGTCAAGAAATGGTCAGTCAAGAAATGGTCAGTCAAGAAATGGTCAGTCAAGAAATGCTTAGTCAAGAAATGGTCAGTCAAGAAATGCTTAGTCAAGAAATGGTCAGTCAAGAAATGCTTAGTCAAGAAATGGTCAGTCAAGAAATGCTTAATTTTGTATATCTTGTTAGGAACCACGATATTCTTGCTAGCCTCCCTTTATTCACGATTTCTATTCAAATTACTATTTCTACACATATAACATTTTGTACCAAATTTGAATGTGTTGCATCATACAGGCAGGAACTATCTTTTCTGTAGTGTCCTGTAATTGTAATAATTTTCTCTAAAAATCACATGTTTCTGCCACATGAGCCGTCAATGTTTCCACTGCTACAGTATTTTTGACAATTCTATTAATGCATTTAGATTACTAAACAATGGGTATGTATTTGTTGCCACTACCGACTATAAAGATAATATAGGCTCCTTGTGATTTCCTCTCTCTTAACAAAAGAGGCATAGCTATATACAATTATTTGCAAACAATGAATATTCCCCAATTAGTATAAAAGCTATTTGAAAATTTTCCTTCTTTGCTGTTTTGTCAGCATGTTTAAGTACGTTGTGCTTCAGCATCAAGGCCAACTCATTGACATAACTCGAATCTAGTTTGTTTGGCTCAGTATTTTAACTGAATAATCAACTGCCTAATTCATCTCTTTCTTGTTTCTGATACTTTGTCTTTGGAGATTGTGTGTGTATATGGTGTTCAGTTCCATGAAAGTATGTATAAATTAGATCATACTAGAATTTTTTGCAACATGTTGAAATCCTCACGGTATTTAGTATTATTGAAGTGATCACTAAAATTCTTTGCCAAGATTTACAAACACTACAATTTAATAATTTCTTTAATTTTATCAGGTTTCATGGTAAACAGTACTTAAGAAAATTTCTTTTTTTTTTTCTTCATTTTTCCTTTTTAACAGTGAAAAATAAAATCTTAGGATTTCTTACTCTTGAACATGCAACATACAACTGTCCATGCATAAATATTTCTTTCTGGAGCCAAATTCTAACTTTTTGAAACATTTGGCTTTGTGATTTGTTTATAGTTATCGCAAACGCAGGGTGAACTGGATTCTTGTATATAAAAACCTTAAAAGGTATGCAAAAAACAATATTGAATTTTATTCAATAAGTATTCGTTATTTTAATCATTGTTTTTAAAATAGTGGGAGTATTTTATATGTTAAATAATAAAACTTAATTTTTCCAAAAAGAATTAATGTAAATTTATTGTACTAAGGTACCCATCTTAAAACCAACTGTACTTTGTACCCACTTGTTTGCACTTCTCTCCAAAATTTGATTTTCATCAGTCAATGTATGGCTATTTTAGAGGGTGTGATGGATGGGCAGACAGACTAACAGAAGTAACAACATTTTATATATAGATGCTTGATTTTACTCTGAAACTTTTAGTAATGCGTTTGCTTGCACTTGTCATGTTTTAAATTCATTCTAAATAAATGTACTTTTCTTGAGTATAATATAATCTATGTCTAAAATGCATTCCCTTTTAAATGTAAAATAGTGGACACCTTCCTTTCCCACCTTTCTAGCACAAGGGAATTCTTGCATTAATTTATTTTTGGGGTCACCAAAGTGTGAACTTTGTTAAATATTTTGTTACTCTTAATCAAGTTTATTATAGAAAACTTCATGTCAACAGAAAATGAGCTAACTTTTCTGCAGACCTGAAATGGAAAGATTATAGGGAATCAATTGCTAGGTCTGCTGCTAGGAAAGTTGGTTCACTGTGTCTGCTAGATAATTTTTCTCACCAGAATTTATCTTAGGCATTTATAAGTCTACCATTCTCCCATGCATTGAATATTGCTGTCACATCTTGTCTGATGCTATATATTTAGAAACTCTTGATAAAAAAATACAAAGAAGAATCTGCAATGTTATTGTCATCTCGGCTTCAGTCACTTTCCCCTGTCCATAACGTAACTTCTTTGTGCCTTTTCTATAAATATTTTCATGGTAATTGTTTTGATGAGATTTCCTCTTTGAGGCCTAGACTTTACAAATTTAAGCACAGTACTAGCTTGGTAGCTAGGTCACATTTTACAATTGAAATGGTTAGATGTAACCATGAGTTCTATGCTAACAGTTTCTTCTCTTGCACCTCTTCATTGTGGAACTCTCTTCTGGCCTCTTGCTTTTCAGTCAACTTTGATCTTCAAAAATGTAGATGCAATGTCAAATGTTGTCTTCTGTCTTAATTCCTCCTCTTGTTCTATCTCCTTAATGTTTCTCTTTTTCTCATTCTTTCACGCTCAGTAACCCTTTGCATCTGAGTATGTAAGAACAAAACTGAACATTAAAAAAAATGGTAATTAGAAAATCTGAAAGCGATATGAAACATAACATTGTATTGAATGAAGATGAAAATGAGTCCTTGCTGCAATAGCTTCATCACTCTAATGATGAAAATCACTGATGCCATAAAATCTGGCCTTCATTAGGAGCCAGGAGATGAATTCTTGTAATAATAACAGCAAAGGTGTTGAGTGTTTCCACGTGAGTATGGTAATAACGAACAAACACAGTCGTAGGGAAAAATACTGGTATATTCAGAGAGGTATTTACATCAGAGAGATTAGTAGTAGAACGAACGTAGGTTAGTAGTAACAATAAGTAATAGTAATAAAGTCCAACGGTATCTTCCGGTCGAGAAACGGAAGTGTAACTGATCACTACAGAAGTCTCACTCTGCACTGCACTACACTGCTACACTACTCACAGTCTCTAGAACTACTGTTCTATTTATAATAATAGGATCAGTCTATTGTGGTTGTGAAGGTGGGTGCACCCCAACAAAAGGTGAAGTGAATATTCTGAGTATAAAAAAAATCTCCTCTACTCTAGGAAGGTTTCAATATCTCTTCAACCTCTAGCATAATGAGAAGCCACGTATACTTTCTTAATATGTATATAATATAGAAAAAACAACTGAAAGTTGCAAATTAAAAAAAATTGTATGTTTTTTTTGTGAAAGTACTTATATATATATATATATATATATATATATATATATATATATATATTTGATATTTCAGATCGACCCCGATCTTTCATCAGAAATGACTGTTTTCAGAAGCTTGTTTGCATTAAGTAGCGTCTGTCGCGAGATGCGGACGTCACGTGATATGGAACTGTGTTTGAATATTTCTAACGTAAATCTAACTAATAATATTTTAAATATCATATATATATATATATATATATATATATATATATATATATATATATATATATATTTCAGGTCGGCCCCGATCTTTCTTCAGAAATGGCCGTTTTCAGAAGTTTACATTAAGTAGCGTCCGTCGCGAGACGCGGATGTCACGTGATATGGAATGCAACTGTCTTTGAATATTTCTAACGTAAATCTAACTGTAGTAATATTTTAGATGTTGTTTAAACTTTTTTTTAACTATATCTAACAAAAATGAACATTTTAATCAACCAGGACACTCATTAGAAAACTGTAAATGTGTATTGATAGATTCTGATTTCAGTTCCACATACACACGCAGAAAAAAAGAAAAATACTGGATTTTAAAATTAAATACATATAAACTAGGGTTAAATAAAGACTTGGGTATTTTAAATCTTTATAAATATTTCAATAGTTAAACAAAAAAATTTTGTTAGATATAGTTAAAAAAATTTTTAAACAACATCTAAAATATTATTACAGTTAGATTTACGTTAGAAATATTAAAACACCGTTGCATTTCATATCATGTGACATCTGCGTCTCACGATGGACACTACTTAATGTAAACAAACTTCTGAAAACAGTCATTTCTGATTAAAGATCGGGGTCGATCTGAAATATCAAATATATATATATATATATATATATATATATATATATATATAAGTACTTTCACAAAAAAAAACATACAATTTTTTTTTAATTTGCAACTTTCAGTTGTTTTTTCTATATTATGACAGAGCTTATAGCTTAATCATGCCAGATATAAATGGAATAAAAATACTATTTTTAACTTGTTTATACACTTCTACTTTTAAAACTTAAATCTAATTTCTTTCCAAGGATGTATAAATGAGGGGAAAAAAAGTTTTAAAAAACTTTAAATGCTATAATAATTTAACACGGGAAAGTTCAATTATGCCAAAGAAAATTATTACTAAAATAAAATTAAATACAAGTTTTGATGGAAGCTAAATTTTAGGTTTTTTAATACAAACTTTTGTATGAAAAATCTTTTTTTCAAGGAACGTCAAATAAATTTTTATTTTTTTTTAAGTAAATAAAACAAAAATTTTTTTTGAAAGCTATATTTTAAGAAATACATGAATCTTGTTGAAACAAATTTAAGTTTCATAAAAAAGAACATTTTCTTTTTTAACTCACGGTTATTAAAGATTTATTTTTGTTTATGTAGCATGCTACGTAAACAAAAATAAATGTTTTCAATACCCGAGACTAAAAAATGAATTTATCAATTAAAACTATTATAAAACCGAGTAGTGGCGCCTGGCTCAACGCAGTGCTCTCTTCATCTACTGGTACCCTTTTAGATGATGAGTGCACTCGGGTCGGAGTCGCGATCCGCCTTGGACTCAAATTATGTGAGCGTCACAGATGCAGATGTGGAGTCTCCATCGATGAGTTTGGTTTGCATCCTCTCTCCGGTCGTCGTAGTGCTGGCCGCTTTCCACGGCATGCAGCAATTAACGACATCATCAAAAGAGGTTTGGATGCAGCTGGGTTCCCTTCCCAAATCGAACCCGTAGACCTCGACCGTGGTGATGGAAAGCGGCCAGATGGCATTACCATCTTCCCTTTTAAAATGGGTAAGTCGTTGATTTGGGATGCGACCTGTGCGGATACATTTTCGGCCGGTAATTTGATCAGGTCCGTGGTTGAGCCGGGGTTCGTCGCACGAGACGCAGAGATAAAAAAAAATAGCTAAATATTCTTCTCTTGCTGATAGATTTTTTTTTTACTCCTGTGGCAGTGGAGACTTCAGGGGTTATTGGCCCTCGTTCGATGGCGTTCCTTCGGAGGATTGGCGCGATTGCGTCTCGATTAAGGAACGAGCCTCGCGAAACGGAGTGGCTCTTGCAGCGTGTCTCACTGGCGACGGTTCGAGGTAATGCTTTCTCCATCATAGCGGCTGGCAGAGGATAGAAAAAAAGTTTCGTTTATAGTTACGTTGTTCTGGAATTGTCATCATTGGTCGACTGAATTTGCTTTGTTTCAATGAATTTTGTTTTGTTATTATTAATTACTTTATAACCATTATTATTAAAAAAAAATTTTTTTTAAATATAGGGTAGCGAATTTTTGCAAAAAAAAAAACCAAAAAAAAACTATTATAATTTAACTACGTCACCACAAGGAGAATTTGTGAAACAAATGTCAATTTTTCATGTGAAGAAATCAAATTCCATACATTCATTTTTTATTTTTTTATTAATTAAAAGATAATAAAAATTGTCTTAAAAGAGAGCCCTGCAGAACAACAATGTGAATTCACTTTGTGATTATATTACATAATTTTGATTATAATTATTAAATTAATAATTTATAATATTAAATGGGTGAATTAACAATGTTTAAAAAGAAAAGAAAAATTTATTTTGAATTGAAACAGACTTTAGCAAACTTTACTTGAATTTTGAGAACTAAGTAGAAATTTGCACATTTAATTTTTTTTTTTTATTTATTTATTTTTTTTGCACAAGTAAACTAAATTTACATCATACTTAGGTGTTATTATGATCTATAGATTTTAGTTTTACCAATAGTTTAAAATCAATAAATATTTCTATCTTTTTATCATTAGTACCAGGAATGAAAAATTAATTTTTAAACAAAAAAAAAAAATGTATCTTTTTGGGAATTGGAAATTAGGTTAAAAATTCTTTGATTCCGATATCCCAAAAAGTTCCAATATTTCTGATTCTCGATTCCGATTACTTGTTCTGTCTCTAATGAGAATCTGAAATATTGGATTTTTTATTTATTTTCTGGTTGCACTAGCTTGGACATTCATGAGTCTTTCTCACCAACCATCACAGTCGGGCATCAAGGTTGGAAGGTCATTCGGGTGGCATT
>OZ038517.1:10903371-10910871 GCA_964036315.1 Acanthosepion esculentum | reverse complement strand
TAATAAAGTACATTTATTTATTAATTAATAAAGTACATTTATTTATTAATTAATAAAGTACATTTATTTATTAATTAATAAAGTACATTTATTTATTAATTAATAAAGTACATTTATTTATTAATTAATAAAGTACATTTATTTATTAATTAATAAAGTACATTTATTTATTAATTAATAAAGTACATTTATTTATTAATTAATAAAGTACATTTATTAATCGACCTTTAAGTAGAAAAATGAATACAGAAGCTGAGGGAATAAAGTTAGATATCCTTTTTCATTTAAAAAATTGGGTAAAAGTTTAAGCAGTTTAACAATTTTTAGAAGGCTACAAACTGATGCCATAAACAGTTTGGAAAATCCTGCGAATTCTAAATTAAAAATTCGCAGGTGAAAATGGGCATTAACTTAATTCCAATTGTAAAAAAAAAAAAAAAAAAATTTGGTCTGTTTAATGAAGTAAACATTGAGTGCTCTTTGTGAGTCGGTTTTAACATTTAAAATTCTATATTGTGTTAATAGGACTTGCTTGGATTATACCAACTGATTACTACCTGTGTGTGTGTGTGTATATATATATATATATATATATATATATATATATATATATGAACAATGAAAAAATGTTAAATGAAAATTTAAAACACACTGGGTTGTATATTAATATTTTTTGTTTTAAATTAGGCTCCTTGACTAGTGGCCATCAACAAGAGAAAAAAAAAATTTTATTTTATATGTGCAGTACTTAGTGGAAAGTGCTGAAGATCAATGATAGATCTAACATATTCCATGCAACTGTGTGTGTGTATATATATATATATATGAAGAAATATAGTTTTAAGGTGTGCTATATTTATGGTAGAAAGTGCTCAGTATTAGAGATAGAGCGTATATAAATATATAAAAGTGAACACTGAAGTCAATATTCAGGTAATACTGTTTCATGCTAAATGCAATCATCAGGCTTGATGATTGCATTTAGCATGAAACAGTCTGTCGCCGCTGAGTGTTAACTTCAATATTCATTTATATATATTTTCCAGACAAACCTCTCAAACTTAGTTTCTGTTTCTCAAAACAATGTTTTATCGAAATTAGATATTAAAGAAAAACATCAATAACAAACATGCTTCGCATCTAATTTATAGCAGACAATTACTCTCTCATTTTAAAGGTCAGCGTATGAATTGAACTTTTCATAATCCTATTATTTTTCTAATATTAATTTTTCTATTGTATTTTCAGAGTCATTTATATTCACCACACCTTTTAACTAAATAAAAAAAACAAAAAAAACTCAACTAGTTATGTTTTATGTCTACAGTGTGTACTAAGTTCACTAAGTAGTGAATATTTTTCATGTCTCAAGCTGAGTTTTTAGACCTTTTTATCCTATGCAGATTTTGAACTGACAAAATCATTACTAATGTATCTACAGATGGATCAATAAGTCCATAGCCTGTAAATTATGAAAGTGCAATTATAAGTTATGAATCTCTCTTCCCTCTGGCTATGGTTTAAATAGTATGACTTGTACCAAGAAAACATGACATATCTGTCCTTCTTTATGGCAACGAATGGTGGACGATTGCCTCGAAGATGAAGAAGAGACTCAAGGTGACAGATGTGGTTCTACAGAAGGATGCTAAGGATATCATGGACTGAGCGTGTGAGCAACGATGATCTTAGAGAGGTTGCAAACAAGGAGGAGGTTTATACTTAATATCAGGAGGAGGCAGCTGAAGCTTCTGGGGCACATATTGAGGAAGGAGGGTGTTGAGAATCTGATACTCACAGGTTCAATAGAGGGAAAGAGAGACAAGGGAAAACAATGTGTATGGACTTTGGGGGGGGGGGTTGAGCTGTGAACCTATTGATGTACCTATGTAGGGTAAGCCACCATATACCAAATTGCTGCAATTGTAGTCTCGGTTATTTAAAATATTTTAGCAGAGGCACAAAAAAAAACAAAAGAAAAATGTCCATATTAAAAGACAATTCATACCCCCCCCCCCAAAAAAAAGGGTGGAATTTTTCTCTCCAGAATCAATCTTACATATTTAGAAGATTATTATTCACCCATGCTTAGAATATTGGAGCCACATATTGTCGGGTGCTCCACAGAAGAATCAGCAATATTATTGGTCCTGACCTGGTGTTCTGAAAAGACAGAGGATACCGGGAGGAGTCAGGTACTTACTGGAGCAGTATCAGGAACCGACCATTTTTCCAATATCTTTAGTAATGGATCATATGCATGAATTCCTCTTGAGATCCGAGTTGAGTTTGGGTTCCAATAGGCACTCAACGTACCGGGCCTCCCTTAAGAGAAAGGGAAAATGCTAAAAACAAAGCTTCAAGTGTTTTGTGCATTACAAAGTGAACATAAGTTGGGAATATGCGTTTGCAATATCGGGTTTTGTTATGATGGCCTTACATACTTAATGCTAATAGGCATGTGGCCAAGTGGTTAGAATGCTCGCATTCTGACCATGAGACCCAGGTTCGAGTCTCACCATAGTCGATTTGTTGAGAAGGAGACATCTTGATGTTATCGGACTGGAGGGGTTGATCCCAGCATGCAGCACCTTTGGAAAGTGCCTGAAAACCACACCACGAGTTAACCCAAGCCTTGTGAGTGAAATTGGATGGACGTAACCATTGGGTGTCGTCAATAGCTTTGCTAGCACAAAGTCACAAGTCATCATGGCCAAGGGCTTGAGCATGCTGGCCTTGTTCAAATTGTTGATCACACTAGATAACCCGCTCTTTCCCAGAAACTGTAATGCTCAGCATAATTGCAGTATAAACCACAGGTGGGCTCTGTGGGTGTTGAATAAACGCAAATGCTCCTGAGCAAGCGTCTGCAATCGGGATTGGTTAGCCGCCCTAGTAGACATTTATCCTCAAATAAAAGTGGCCAGCTATACATACTTAATGTTAAGTGTCAATTTACGAATAAAATAAAGTTGAAATAAATTATTTATTGTTAATTTAACATTATTCAGCCATGAAAACTTTTTTTAAAGATGAATTGTATAAACATGAAAGAATACTTAATTGATGCCTAATTATAGTAATTATATGATAATTAATAAAGAGTTTGTCCAGGTTCCAGCAATTATTAATTTCAGAAAAATGCAACTGTACTTTAATTTATAAATGTTCATTATAGCAATACTGTATTTAATGCCACCATATCAGTCAGTCAGTTAAGTGCGGCATGTGATACATGCCTGGGTGAACATGTCTCTTTCGATTCATGACTGACTAGGCAGAAGATTTTTCCCCACAGTAGGTTGCCATTTCTATGGTAGACTGGTTGCCAACCAAGGCTATAGGACCCAATCTGTCCTGCTATTTAACCCATAGCTGGGAGGAGAAGAGTCAAATGCCATATGGGATACCCGCTTTAACGATCATGTCTCTTTTGATTCATGATAGACTAGGCTTAGAGGCATGTGTGTGCATCGACCGTGATTTAATGAAATGGACATCACACCTATGCAAATGTATCAACACCTGCCGCTTACATAGTAAGCGGCTACATTGCTTGCTAGGGGATGGTAGTCAGTCTGTAGATGATGTGCATGGTGTATAGCAGAAAGAGAAAGTGGTACAGGTGACATAAGCTGAATACCTACCCTAGACTAAACACAGGGGGTTGGGGTCACTATCTGGTGCCTGAGTGTCTCCAAAAAATGGGAAAATGCCGGGGGGTCGGGGGGCTTGAGTAATTTTTTTTTTTTTTTTTTTTTTTTTTTCATCAAAAGTATTGCTGTTAAACCCACTTTAAAATGACCTTGTGTCACACTTTGAAGCTGAAACATATATATAATATAAGTGTATCATGGAAGTTTAACTATAGGTTAGAAGATTAGAAGAAACTTGAAAAATATTGGTCGAATGAAAAACTGTTTTTCCCATTAGCCTTAAAATATTCTTTTGTCTTTTCTCTTTTGGTAATAATGTCAACCCTATTTGGGAATAGATCATTTTTTTTTCTTTTTACTTTATTCTTTATTTTCATGCTTCAAATTTGTACAGGGTGTGTGTGTGTGGTAAGGGGGGGGGGGTTAAATGATGCAAAAATTTATAGTTTTAATTGTAAGAAAATAACCATGTCATGAGAAAAATTATGTAAAAAACAGATTTCAGATAATTTTTAATTTAATATTTTGTTGTCAAATTGTTGCTATTTTCATAAAATTAAATTCCAAATTAAAACTTCCGATATTCAAATTATTGCAATGTGTTTTACAATCTTTAAAAAAATGTACCGGTATAACATGTGGATAGATAGATTGTATTATGTAAGTCAGTAAATAAACTTTAATTAAGATGTCTATTAACAAACGAACACTGATAGTATTTTCAAGATATATTTATGATTTATATATCATGTGAGTTTTAGCTTATCTATCCTTACTAAACAATATTGATAAGTTGTTTTTTAGAGGGGTCCACTCTTATTATACATACAAAGTACAATATAAATTGTTACTTATAAATAAATCCAAACGATGTAAGTTGTAGAAACATATATTGATTAATCCAATATCCCATATACTTGAGTAAATCATTTTAATAATTGTAAACATGTCCTCAAATAAAGCTGTGTCTTTATTTGCTGACACTCAGGCAATATATAGTGTCCTGGGTAAAACTATAAACTACATCTGTGTCCTGGGTAAAGACAATAAACTACATCTGTGTCCTGGGTAAAGACAATAAACTACATCTGTGTCCTGGGTAAAGACAATAAACTACATCTGTGTCCTGGGAAAGACAATAAACTACATCTGACAGCAAGGCCTCTGATCAGGAAGTTTTGAGGAGCATGGAACCACCTCTTAATTGCTTGTGTTCCCAGGTCCACCCTGACTTGGGGTGGTAGCACCTGTTAGGGTCCCAGCTATAGGCAAATAATTAACCCCTAAACTGGGGTTAAAACACTACGAAAGTGTAAAAATAGGTTTTAATACCAATAATACATTTGGTTTCCGTAATTATTAGTGGCTTCTATCTCTCTTCTCTTCACTCAACTGAGTCTCTATAGAATGAGACGTATAACTCCATCCATGATTTCTGCTATCATCTCTAAACTTGATCCCCAACAAAGCATGTGAACTTTATGGTATCCCTGCAATAGTCCTTAAGAAATGTGCTCCTGAACTGGCTCCTGTTCTCTCTAAACTCTACATTAAAATGCCTTCTTGCTGTTTCTTGCTTTCCTGCTTGTTCGAAATCCACTTCTATAGTTTCAGTCTTTAAGAACTCTGACAAATCCAATTTAATCTTTCTTATCAAATCACAAAATGAAAGTTGTCTTGAAAGGCTACTCTTCTGGATCTTTTTGTATTAATGCAGGTGTCCAGCGGGGCTCTATCCTTGGACCTACATTATTTCTAATTTTCATCAACAACCTTCCTGGCATCATCAGTTCTCAGCTCTGTATCTATGCTGATGACACAATTATTTTCTCCTGTCATAATAGTAAGTCTAATCTTTTCGATAAGGTCAAATTGGTAGTTGATTTCAATTGTTAAATGGGGCAAGGAGTGGCTTGTTAATTTTAATGCCTCCAAAATGAAACTGCTGTCTTTTAATTAGAGAATTTCTTTTGCCTTCTATCAGTATGGCTGATGCTAACCTCCAGGAGAGTGACTCCTTGTATCTTCTCAGACTGTTTTTTGCTGACATGAAGTGGAAAAATTATATTGAATCAATTGCTTAGTCTGCTGCTAGGAAAGTTGGATCATTGTGTCATGCTAGATATTTTAAACATAAGTCTACCATTCATTTTTGCATTGAATATTGCTGCCACATCTGGTCTGGTGCTTCTGCTATGTATTTAGATTTTCTTGATAAAATATGAAGAATCTGCAATGTTATTACTCCTGACCTGGCATCTCAGCTTCAGTCACTTTGCCACTGCCATAATATTGATTTCCTGTGCCTTTTCTATAAATATTTTCATTGTAATTGTTCTGATGAGCTTTCCTCTTTGTTACCAAGACTTTATGAATTTAAGTGCAGTACTAGATTGGCAGTTAGGTCTCATTATTTTACAGTTGAAATGGCTAGATGCAACTGTAAGTTCTATGCTAAGAGTTTCTTCTCTTGCACTTCTCACTTATGGAACACTCTTCCAGCTTCTTACAAATTTAAATGCAATTTCAATTATTATCTTTACTAGATGAGCCACAGTAGTCTGTACCAGTAAAGTTGATATTTATAGTAGCAAGGTTTCACCAATTCTTAAGAAACAGGAGCATAATCTATTGGCCCATTTTGTAGATTCAATCTGTGTCATCTTTAAACAGATGCCCAGCCATGACACCTTGATGTGGTCAAACAAAACCAATTAACAGGTTGGAAAAACTTGTTACCTGCTCAGATTTGCAAATATCTGTGTTCAGCTATATAGATGAATCAATATACCTACACAGCTATCTACCTGCCTACTTATTTATTTCCCAGTTAGCTAATGTAGAAGAGTGGGTGAGAGAAAGAGAAATCTCTCTGACCAACTGTGACCTTTCTTTTATGACCCTCTGTACTCAACCCTTCTGTCCATCCACCCACCCACCTGCTCAGTGTTGTTTTCTGTTCAGCACACCACCAAAACACAACCTGAAACTGTAAACATTGTCCACCAGGTTTCCTACAAGAATCTATTGACAAATGAATTTACCTTCACTATCTAGTCATCAATAGAACGTACCTGTTATAATTTAAAGAACAAAATCCTGACATGGCATCTTGGCTTCAGTCACTTTCCCACTGCCATAAAGTAGCTTCCCTCTGCCTTTTCTATACATACTTTCATGGTAATCGTTCTGATAAACTTTCCTTTTTTGTACCTGGACTTTATGAATTTAAGTCCAGTACTAGATTGGCAGTTAGGTCTCATTATTTTACAGTTGAAATGGCTAGATCTAATCTTAGGCTCTATGCTAACAGTTTCATCTCTTGCACTTCTCACTTATGGAACTCTCTTCTGGCTTACTTTCCAATAAACTTTGATCTTCAAAAATTTAAATGTCAACCGCTATCGTCTGTCTTAATTCCCACACTTTTATTGTTCTCTGTCCTTAATAGGATTTTTCCTTTTTCTCATATTTTCTCATACTCAGTAATCCCATACGTCTTAGTAGCTTTATTGCTTTGCTTGGTGAAATGATAAAAAAAAATGCTTAAAAGCTGGTGTTCTGTGAGTGGAATTCTCTCTTCCATTACCCTGAGAAGCTAGGGTGGATTTATTATACAAGATATATTATTCAGTAATGTTTTCTTGTCCTCCAACACTACAAATATTTCTTATATTAGCCTAGATGCAATTAAACTGACAATGTGAACTTTATCCTGGGCATTACTAGGTACTTTAATTGTTTAAATGACATGCTCCCAAGATTATATATATATATATATATATATATATATATATATATATATATATATATATATGCATTATGAAAAATAAGAGATGAAAAC
>OZ038517.1:10845871-10895871 GCA_964036315.1 Acanthosepion esculentum | reverse complement strand
CTACAAACTATATATCTAAAGAAAACATGTTTGCCCTGAAAGTATAAAATTGTAATTAAAGTCATAAAATTGTGTTCAAAATATTTAGATTTTGGCATTTTCTTTTTTATATTCCTATCGTTTTTTTCTTTTTCTCTCCCTTTGTCATCACCTTTTTTCTTTCCTTTTTTGTAACCTTTTTTCTTTTTCGTCTCCTGTTTCCTTTCCTTTTTTCGTCTCCTGTTTCCTTTCCTTTTTTCGTCTCCTGTTTCCTTTCCTTTTTTCGTCTCCTGTTTCCTTTCCTTTTTTCGTCTCCTGTTTCCTTTCCTTTTTTCGTCTCCTGTTTCCTTTCCTTTTTTCGTCTCCTGTTTCCTTTCCTTTTTTCGTCTCCTGTTTCCTTTCCTTTTTTCGTCTCCTGTTTCCTTTCCTTTTTTCGTCTCCTGTTTCCTTTCCTTTTTTCGTCTCCTGTTTCCTTTCCTTTTTTCGTCTCCTGTTTCCTTTCCTTTTTTCGTCTCCTGTTTCCTTTCCTTTTTTCGTCTCCTGTTTCCTTTCCTTTTTTCGTCTCCTGTTTCCTTTCCTTTTTTCGTCTCCTGTTTCCTTTCCTTTTTTCGTCTCCTGTTTCCTTTCCTTTTTTCGTCTCCTGTTTCCTTTCCTTTTTTCGTCTCCTGTTTCCTTTCCTTTTTTCGTCTCCTGTTTCCTTTCCTTTTTTCGTCTCCTGTTTCCTTTCCTTTTTTCGTCTCCTGTTTCCTTTCCTTTTTTCGTCTCCTGTTTCCTTTCCTTTTTTCGTCTCCTGTTTCCTTTCCTTTTTTCGTCTCCTGTTTCCTTTCCTTTTTTCGTCTCCTGTTTCCTTTCCTTTCCTTTTTTCGTCTCCTGTTTCCTTTCCTTTCCTTTTTTCGTCTCCTGTTTCCTTTCCTTTCCTTTTTTCTTTATGATATGGAGTTCCATCCTTCAAGTAAATGGAGCTGTTTTTACCCAATTAATTGTCGGTGAAGATTGGAAAGAATCCTTCTCTTAAGAGACTGGCATGTTCCTGAGAGTCACTAAATACCTTTTTGAACATGCCATTCTCAATTTTTTTTTTTTTAATCTGTATGGTATGGAAATATTGAAAGAAATTCTTCTTGCAGAATGCATATATACTTTTCTGAATTGATAATTTCCATGCAATTTAGTTGCTTTGAATGTCAGTGCTTCAAATTGCTCCCTATATCGTAATTGTAAATCCAGCATAAAGATTGTTCAAACAAAATCTTTAACTAGATGAGCTCTAAATCACTGACTGTTCATAAATTGAGCCAGGAAGAACTTAAGGGAAATGCTGATGGTGTGTTGAAATCTGTATTCCTGATTTCATGCATACATTACTCTCCTTATTCAAAATAGGACAATTTCTGTGCTGCTGGAGTATGAGGCACTGTGAAGTGAGTTCATAGTTCTTTTGCTTGTTAACGAATATATTTTTATTAAATGTTACATCTAAAGCAAAGAGTGACATCTATTTACTATTATTACTTTCATGTATAATATATATATATATATATATATATATATATATATATATATATATATTGTCATCCACAGACAGACTGTTTCACTGTATCACAGCTCATCAGTGTGGTTAAACGTCTGTTTGCCTCTAGCTAGGATTGAAACCCAACTGAATTAGTGTCAATCGAGGATTCTACCACTAAGCCGTTGACGCACGGCAGGGATGAAGGAGAATTTAAGCGTATTTATTTTTAGATAAACACACAGTGACAGAGAGAACTCGATTCGATTTACCGAAGAGTCTTGCATTATGAGCCGTAGTAGTCACTGTTTACAAACCTACACTTCCTCCCCAGAGAGCTCAACCGAAATAAATTTTTCAGGAGCCTATATTGTCATCCACAGACAGACTGTTTCTCTGTATCACAGCTCATCAGTGTGGTTAGACATCTGTTTGCCTCTAGCTAGGATTGAAACCCAACTGAATTAGTGTCAGTCGGGAATTCTACCACTAAGCCGTTGACGCACAGCAGGGATGAAGGAGAATTTAAGCGTATTTATTTTTAGATAAACACACAGTGACAGATTGGAGTGGATCAATAAGTCTGTAACCAGACATATTGTTAGGTGAATTTTAATCTAAAATTTAAATTCATGAGATTAATATTCACTTTGGATTAAGTGCACTGACAAGAATATTAAAAAAAAAAAAAAATCATTAAACTTATTCATTGACCGTGTCTTCAGAGATCTAACTGTACTCACCATGCTTGGTCAGTTGTGAGTTGGTGAGGCTATTTAACCCATAGTTGGAGTTTTTGTATTCTTCTCCTAGACTGGTTGCCAAACAAGTCTATAGGATCCAGTCTGTCCTGCTATTTACCCATAGCTGTGGTGAGAAGAGATGAATTCATACCTTTCCCCATGGGTATTTGTGAAATAGATTCTCCTGTCCCTCAATCCGAGCTGCTATCCATCACTTCACCTGTGTCACTTCACCTGTGTTACTTCACACACAAACGTTCTTTAGCCTAACTTCACAAAATCTGAACAAATGACTAAACATCAAAATTTTTTGTTTTGTGGGGCGGTAGTAGGCTTCTTTACTCAGTTAAGGACTTTTCAAGCACCCCCCCGTATGTTTATATAAAAACAGTGTGGAAATACACTGGATGGCGAGTCTGTTTTATACTTAAATGCAATCGTCAAGCTTGATAAAAACAGGATAAAAATACTTGTTTTTAACTTTTTTTATTTCACTTCTACTTATAAAAATTAAAACTTGCATCTCGTTTGGCTCTGAGGAGGAATAAAAGAGAAAAAAAAATGTTTAAAATATTTTAAATGCCATAATAATTTATCTCAGGAAAGTTCAAATATGCCAAAGAAAAATATTAGTAAAATAAAATTAAATATAATTTTTGATGCAAATTAAATTTTAGGTCTTTTAATATAAACTTTAGTGTGAAAAAGCTTTTTTTTCTTTTTTTCCCCCCCAGGAAACTTTAAACAAAAGTTTATTTTTTTTAAGTAAATAAAATGAAAATCCATTTTGAAAGCTATAAAATTTTAAGCAATACATGAATTTCATTGAAACAAATTTAAGTTTAATAAAAATGTTTACTTTTTTAAGTCTTGGTTATTGAAAAGAAAATTTAAATAGTATGCTATGTAAACAAAAATAAATCTTTTCAGCAACTGAGACTAAGAAATTATTTTATGGATTAAAACTATTATAAAAACAAATTATGCAAAAATATTTTCAGTAAGGCTTACGCTGAAAAGTGTATGAGAAATTGTTGTATTTTAACTGCCTCACCACAAGAACAATTTGTGACACAGGGTCAATTTTTTATTTGAAGAAATCAAATGTCACATTGGTGGGAATTTCATACATTCAAATGAACGTATGGAATTCCCGCCAAAGGAAATGTAAATGTCTACCGCCACCCTTAAATGATCCTTTGGATTAAGTGCTGATCAAAATTCCTTATGAGATTTTATTTTCAATTTCTACTTAAGAATAATTGAAAATTTGACTTTTAAAATAAAATTTTATATAATAATATTAATAAGATTCTAAATTTTTTTCTAGGTTTTTAAATGCAGACAACGCATTTTTTTTTTCTTTTTTATAAATTAAAAAATAATAAAAACTGTCTTAATTCATTTTGTGTTTATAATACATAATCTTGATTAAATTGATAATTTATAATATTAAATGGGTGAATTAACAATGTTTAAAAAGAAAATAAAAATTTTAGTTTGAACTGAAACAGACTTTAAACTAGCAAACTTTATGGAAAGTTTTAGAATTGAATAGAAACTTTTTTTTTTTTTTTTTTTTTTTTTTTTATTACACAAGTAAAATAAATATGCATCATAATTAAGTATTATTATGATCTATAGATTTTAGTTTTACCGATAGTTTAAAATCAATAAATATTTATATTTTTTTATCATTAGCACCAGGAATAAAAAATTAAGTTTAAAAAAAAAAAAAAAAAAAAATAATCCAAAGAAATGTTTTGGGAATCAGAAATTAGGTTAAAAGTTGTCCGATTCCAATGCCGATTTCGATATCCTGAAAAAAAGTTCTGATATTTCCAATTCTCATTAATCATCCCATCACTAATTTGTACGCAATACATACATTATATCCGTAAAAACAACTGATTATTTCTGTATTTCTATAATCTATGTAGTATCTGTGCATTCTGCCTTTCTATAATCAATGTAGTATCTGTGCATTCTACCTTCCTATAATCAATGTAGTATCTGTGCATTCTGCCTTCCTATAATCAATGTAGTATCTGTGCATTCTGCCTTCCTATAATCAATGTAGTATCTGTGCATTCTGCCTTCCTATAATCAATGTAGTATCTGTGCATTCTGCCTTCCTATAATCAATGTAGTATCTGTGCATTCTGCCATTCTATAATCAATGTAGTATCTGTGCATTCTGCCATTCTATAATCAGTGTAGTATCTGTGCATTCTGCCATTCTATAATCAATGTAGTATCTGTGCATTCTGCCATTCTATAATCAATGTAGTATCTGTGCATTCTGCCATTCTATAATCAATGTAGTACCTGTGCATTCTGCCTAAGATCAAAATGTCACTCCCTGAACCTTTTCCGATTTGAATTTTCTGATGAATCTTAATTCTTAAGTTAATGATCGAATAAGCTCATGGCAAGTTCTACGGTAATAAAATATCCGTAGAAATTCCTCTGATTCATTGTTAAATATCCGAGTTTAGCAACTTAAACTAAATATTGCAATAATAATCATAAATATGAATGCTGGTTATTATTTTAAGAAGTAAGAGGGTACAAATGAAAAAAATTTGGAAATGACAACTTTTCACTGAAACAAACATTGAAACCTTTTTCTTTCATTTTCTCATGGAAACTAAGTAGCATGTCTTTTCCATCTTTCCACATGATCAAAATGGAATAGTCCATTATTTATGCGCTATTGGCAGTGCATAATGGTTGTGCTAACTAAAGGGGTACAAGCTGAATTATAATAAGATATCAAAAGGGAGTACAAGTTGAATTATAATAAGATATCAAAAGGGGGTACAAGTTGAATTATAATAAGATATCAAAAGGGGGTACAAGCTGAATTATAATAAGATATCAAAAGGGTGTACAAGTTGAATTATAATAAGATATCAAAAGGGTGTACAAGTTGAATTATAATAAGATATCAAAAGGGTGTACAAGCTGAATTATAATAAGATATCAAAAGGGGGTACAAGCTGAATTATAATAAGATATCAAAAGGGGGTACAAGCTGAATTATAATAAGATATCAAAAGGGGGTACAAGCTGAATTATAATAAGATATCAAAAGGGGGTACAAGCTGAATTATAATAAGATATCAAAAGGGGGTACAAGCTGAATTATAATAAGATATCAAAAGGGGGTACAAGCTGAATTATAATAAGATATCATTGCATGCCTATCAAAAAAAAAATTACTTTATGACTCTTGTTTTTAATTTCAGATTCAGGAATATCAATTATGTACAGGGGAATCTGAGATTGTCTTGACGAACAGTAGCTGGCATTGCCATCGGCTGTGTGAACACCTTGACCACGCATTTCTCCATGGGTAAGTGTTCCTCCTTAACGTACAATCAAGTTCTTTGACTACCTTAAACTATTAACACGTTTTCCTGCTATCTCATCCTTATCTAAATAATGTGACTTTTGACCCTAATTACCTGTTCTAAAATTGGTCTCTTAATCTCAGGATGATGCATACACTTTTTTGTTTGTGAGAGAAAAACTTTTCATTGCATCTAGATATAGAAGCGTCCAGGATTGTCACTTTTATATTTAGGTAGAAATGCCAATTCAGACAAACGTGACCCATTATTTTTGACAGGTACTATGCTAGTATGCAATAATGCAATTATTAATCTCACAATTCCAGAATATAGATAATTAGTGTAGATAATATAGAAAAACATTTTATTTCTTTAAAGATAAAATATAATTCCCAGCTCTTGTTTGATTTCACTGTCTTGCAGCTCACCTGGTGCCTGTGTGGAAAAAAAGAAAAAAGAAAAATCCCTTATATTTTCCAGTGTGTCAATCACTTATGGATACTCAACTTAATAGATCCATTTTATTTCTTTATATCTTTGTGAATGATAATCGTATTATTAACTGTTTCCCTATAGGAAAATATTCAGCATTCACTGACTGAGAAAGCTGGTGCTACTTTCTGTTGAAATTTATAAAGATTTTTATTAGAACAATTTTTCAATGAAAATAAGTTCCTAAAGGTAAGTTATTTTTGTGCTTTCCAGTATTGATGGAGGTTTCCTTCCTAACCTTTTGTTTGAAGTAGTGCGTTACATCAACATCTTGGTTATGTCATTTAGTTTTTCTTCAAGTTATGTGCTAACCATTTTAGTTGTTAATGCTATTTGATCCTAAAATTGATGTAATTTCTCTCTGTTTGTAATTTTCTAGCACCAGTCCACAAGGTCTCGATGAGGCCGACATGTTTCATTAGCTCAAAACAATTTTTAGTCATTGATTTGAGAAAGATGTTTTTGAAGGAGTTTGACACCGTGCACAGCACCCGTACGAAGGAGTTTGACGTCGTGCACAGCACCCGTACGAAGGAGTTTGACGTCGTGCACAGCATCAGTATGAAAATCTCAATCTGACAAGACTATTTTACTTTTCTAAACTTATACACAAATACAAAAACTGAATTAGTGAGATAATCAGTACATTATTTACATTATTCGGACTATTGTCCTCATCTTTCTTGCCATATTTATCACAACGTTTCGGCCGTTGTACACTCCGGCCTTCTTCAGGTGGTTGGAATGTCAAACCGAACCCTTTATTTCACTCACTGGGGTAGACTGTTCTAATTCCACATGCCATGTTTAATGGATGTCAGTTATCAGTTATTAATTCCACTCTCCAAGTTCTCCACTGCCTTAAGGACACATGGCACAGTGGATAAAGGCGTTGGTTAGATCCAGTGACAGGACCCAAAGAGTGTGAGTTCAATACTTGATTAAGGCAGTGGAGAACTTGGAGAGGGGAATTAACTAACATCCATTAAACATGGCACGCAGAACTAGAACAGTCTACCCCAGTGAGCGAAATAAAGGGTTCAGTTCGGCATTCCAACCACTTGAAGAAGGCCGGAGCATACAATGGCCGAAACGTTGTAATAAGTATGGTGACAAAGATAAGGACAATAGTCCAAATAATGTAAATGTACATAATACCTCATCTCAGAAATATAGACAGATACTGAGATAATCAGTATCTTTCTCTTCTAAAGAGATTAGTGCTGCATAATCTTCTTCCCTACCTACTTTGTCATTCACTGTGTTGATACTAATCTTAGCTGTGTAGGGTACCAACTGAGTTCATTATACTAACAATCGTCTGTGAGATAATTTTTACTAATCATTGCTCCACAGCAAAATTCCTTAATTATTTAAAACAAAATTAATCTTAGTTTAGCACAAGCCCACACGCAAGAAGTGCCCATTGAAGCCTATAATCACTCTAGTATTAGAATAGCTTGCTAATCCTCATTCTGCAGTAAAGTATTAAGTTTGTCACAGAGCTAAATTGGAGTCAGGGCAATTAACACTTCCATTACAATATTATTGCCTGGCTGTGCTGGAATTATCATTTATTGGGAATAAAGATGCTGCCAGCTATTTTTAGAAGTGCTTCCATTTTGGTTTTGATTCGAAACTTTGTTACAGACTAAAACTAAATGACACTTCCAACACATTAAATAATAAAAATACGTCACAAAACCAGTCATATTGTAGGCTACTGTATGTCTATGCTAGTTTGAAAATAGTACAGATCCCTGGTTAGTTTATAACACAAATGTTAGGAACTGATGTTTCAGGGTGACTTGGAAAAATATATATATATGTATGTATGTATGTATGTGCGCGTGCATGCGTGCGTGCAGCAGATGTTGTTTAAGGCAACGGACATTTTGTGTCAATTAATTTTATTGATCAGTGTTTCCAAATTATGAATACTCCTCCTCAAATAAGGAGGAAATTCCGTCAGAAATTGTCCAAAGTTCATTTTGGAAAAAATGTAGTCCAAGCTTTCGACTGTAAGTCATCAGGGTAGGTAGACAAACTGGTGAATGTAGACAAGGCGTTATTTATTTATATATATATATATATATATATATATATATATATAAAAATAGCTGGCTACTCAGATTTGAGGATACCCGTCTACTAGGGCAGCTAGCCAATCCCTATTGCAGATTCTTGCTCAGATGCATTTGTGTTTATTCAACACCCACAGGGCCCACCTGTGGTTCATACTGCAACTATGCTGAGCAGACCTTACAGTTTCTGGGAGTGAGCATATTATCAACAATTTGAACAAGGCCATCATGCTCAAGCCCTCGGCCACAATGACTTGTGGCTTTGTGCTAGCACAACTATCGACAACCTCCAAGAGTTCAATCTACCCAGTTTCACTCACAAGGCTTGGGTCAACCTGTGGTATGGTTTTCAGCCACTTTCCAAAGGTGCCGCACGCTGGGATCAACCTTGATCCAGTCCAATAACAGCAGGAAGTCGCCTTTCTGACAAATCAACCATGGTGAGATTTGAACGCAGGTCTCATTGTCAGAAAGCGAACATTCTAACCACTCAGCCATACACCCAAATATATATACATGCACACACTCACACTCTTGAGTGCTGTCATTGTAAGTTTTGTAAATATAAGTATATCCATAATAACACAGCATTTATAAGTATAGGAAGATTGTGTTGCACCAACCTTTCAAGTGAATAAGGCCTGCCTACCTAGTAAATTGGCATTTGAAATTTTGGCTTTTACTTGGACTGAAATACTAACTCCCAGCAAGATAATACAAAGCTATTTGAATCACCAAGTAGATATTTACTAAGAAGAATAAACACTTAGCGCAAGACTGCAGTAATGGGGCACTCATGAAGGACCGAATGCTCTCTATATTCATAATGGTCAGTAAAACAACTTTGCTAGCCATTGCTCTATGGTGTATGTTTACTCACCTTAGTGTGTCACAAACTTGGAACACTCTGTAAGGATCAAACTCACTATACTTGTAAATTGTTATGCGATACTAATGTTTGCAAATCAGTGCTGCACAGCAAGATAGCAAGGTATTTAAGCTTAGTTTAGTCTGGCACAAGGCCGAAATTGTAGAGCACTTGGTAAGGATCAAACTAACTGCAGTAGAGATGGTCTATGAAATTGGATTACTTTCTCGTGGTAAAGTACTTAATGTTATGTTGTATATTAATTCTGTAGACTTGTGAAATATAAGGCCACAGCCTCACTACACTTGGTGTTTCTACTACAGTTTCTGTTGCAAGTAGGTTTTTTTACAGTGGAGTTGCTAATCCCCAGACTCAACTGGCTTTGAATTCAGAATTGTCCTTCTCTTAGACTGGTTGCTAACCAAGGCTAGATATCTCAGTCTTCTCTGCTATTAACCCCCAAACTGGGTATTTATGAAAAAGGAGACACAATGGTTACAGCTGGAATTTAAAATTGACAAGCCAATTGCATTTCCCCTGCAAAATTAGGATTTTTTGGTAACTCTATGTTACTGTCATAAATCGATGAACTTTTGTTCAAAAGTAATGAAAGAGGCATTTATTTGTTTTAACTCTTGAAAAAGGTCACTCCCAAACTGAAAATTCAATTTTACCATAAATAAACTTTTGAAATTTTTTTTTTTATCCCTATTGCATAAATAGGGGTGAAAATCAAAATATTTCAGAAGCTTTATTTTTAAATCTTCTAATGATGTAATTAGTACTCATGTATTTTTAACACAAAAGTTTATAGCGATAGCATAACATACAAACTTACAAATAAACAAAAACAAGTCCTTGAAGGTTCCATAAAATCATAGTGTTATTTATGATTTTAGAAATTGGGGGGGGGGGGCAGGGGGTGACATTTAAAAAAAAAAAAAACTGAATTAAACCCTTCTTCATTATTTTTGAACAAAAGTTCATCAAATTATGATATAGGAAGCCAATTATTTTGCCAAAAAACTCATAACCCTAGTGTGCACATTAAAAGTATTAAGCAGATCTGTGTAAAATCTGTAATACCCAGAGGATCCATATCTTTGCAAATTTCTACAATTCATTTTTCATTTTTTTTTTTTTTTTTTTTTTTTTTGTCTAAGCTTGTATTTGTGTTTGTCTTTCCAGGTTAAGGCACATCACTCATGGATACTGGAAACTTGTCACGGAGTTTACACGGAAGGAGGCAGTGAAAGAAATAAGCCGGTTAAAGAGGATTACCACGGATCTGGGAAGGGGTCAGTTGGCATTAATCTGGCATTTTCATTTTATTCCTTCCTTTCATCCTGTCTGGTTTTCTTTCTGCTATTTGGATCTTTTGGACCATTAATATTTACACATTATAAGATTAATATTTACACATTATAAGATTATTATTTACACATTATAAGATTAATATTTACACATTATTTCTCTGCATGTTGCATTTGTATTTTCTATCGACTCTGGCTTCAACATCTGGCTTGTCTTGGTCTCTGTTATTTATATCAATGGAGACAATTTCAAAAGGAAGAGAAATTGATTTCTGATTAGATTAAATGACATAGCCAGTCTAAGATTAAAGAAATGCATCAGTGTTAACAGGAATAATTTACTGGAGATTATTGACATAACTTAAAATGAAAAATAAATAAATAAAATCTGTTTATATATTTCCAACCAATTAAGTTTTTTGAAAAATGTTTTCAAAAGACGGTAATAAATTTGTACACTTGACTACCAAATTTACAAACGAGGCAATCTTGCAAATAGATACATAAGAAAATAACTGCATACACAAGGCAATATAATATCCGTAAATAGATTATACACAACACAATTTCACATATGCATACATGAGGCAATGCCATGCATACATGAGGCAACATCATGCATACATGAGACAGTTACAATACTTTTAGGTATGGCATGTCTCTGTGTCTGTTAAAAATATCAAAGGAAACCATTTCTGAAGGGAGAAACCAATTTCTAATTAGATAAGCTGAAATAGCCAAACAGTCCAGTATTAAAGAATGCATCATTGTTAACAGGAATCAAAATTATCCCAGAATTTACTGGTAATTATTAATGTAACTTGAAATTTAAAAAAAATCTGTTTATAGATGTTTAATTTTTTGAAAAATGTTCACAAAAGACAGTAATAAATTTGTACACAAATGTATAAACAAGACAATGTATCAAATATACACAAGACAGTAACTACATACAAAAGGCAATATAATGTGAAAAAGGCAATGCAAATAGAATATACACAAGGCAATCTCACATATGTATACTTGAAGCAACAGAATGCATACATGAGACAGTGTAATAAATTCACAATACTCCAAATCATGGCATAAACAAATTTAAGTTATAAGCTTAAAACCATGTGGATGAGAGGTAGGTCTCATGTTAAAAATGTCTTTTGCAATTAATTTCCAGATATTCACAAAGCTATGAAACCTAATAAACTACTTGAAAAAATTAAGGATCTTGTAGAAAGAAGTAGGGCGTGATAGTCATAGAGTTCAGCTCCTACAAAACAGGTTTATGCTACTAAAGTTTATAAAGATCTGTGGTTGGTTGATTTTGTTTAGTGGCATATCAACCTCTATGGATTATTTAATGCCAAAATCTAAATATTTTGAACACAATTGTTTGCCTTCAGCTACAGAAGTATTGATCATTTTGCTATATGATGTATTGTTGGTAATTCTACTATAAAATGTATTGCTGGTATTTTTACTATTAAAATGTATTTTTATACTTTTATAGTGTTTTCTTTGGGAGTTCACTATTTGCCCATAGCTGCGACCATCCCAGGTTAGGGTCGGACCAAAGAAGAACAGCAATTAAGAGGTGGTTCCAGACTCCTCAAAACCTCCAATCTCCCAATCAGTGGCATTACTGCCGGATGTAGTTTATTGTCATACCCAGGACTGAAGATCTTTGGCTTTAAGAGCAAAAAACAGTCTATTTTCAGTATGTGGAACTTACATTGAGAGTATGATGAAAGGTCTTTACTCTAACCAAGAACAGATTTTTAAAAAGTTGTGATATTTGATCAGAAGAATCCAATACTACCTAACACATGATCAGGTTATTTGAATTAGACCAGTTTTACATAAAGTCTGGACGCATAGGCAAAACTACATAATTTCAAGAAATTAAATTTTCAAACAACATTTTATTGAATTGGAATATTAACAAATAACATCTTCAGTATGATTTCCATCATTTGTGATGCAAAGGTTGATGCACTTTGCTTTGCAAGATGCACGTGAACTCGATGCAATAAATCCACATTGCTGTCAATTTTAGCATATTCATTCTTTATGCATTCAATCAAGTGTGTTGCATCTGTGATTTTCATTGAGTACACCTTCTCAGTTAGAATACCCCAGAAAAAGAAATGAATTCTTTCTTCTTTCGACAAAACTATCTGTGGCAGTTAAAAAAAATAAATAGTTGGATATGTAGTCGAGGACATGTGCCTAAACTTTAGCGACACCATATATATATATATATATATATATATATATAAAATACATAAATGGTTAATGGTAATTATTATTATTATTATTTTTTATTATTATTCTTAAATTCACTTCTGTCTTAATGTCACATCTTTTAGATTTCCACTTCAAGATTTTTGACAGTTGTTTTTTTAAAGATCTTCAAACATACATTACAGTCAGAAGTAACATCCTTGTCAAATACGAAGGGACATTTTGTCTTTGCGGTCTTTAATCACGATGTCTGGGCGGAATGAAATTTTCAGCATGATTTTATTGAACTGGAATTTTAACATCTTCAGTTGGAATATTAACAAATAACATCTTCAATATGATTTCCATCATTTGTGATGCAAATGTTGATGCACTTTGCAAGATGCACGTGAACTCGATGCAATAAATCCACATTGCTGTCAATTTTAGCATATTCATTCTTTATGCATTCAATCAAGTGTGTGGCATCTGTGATTTTTACACCTTCTCAGTTAGCATGTCACAGAAAAGGAAGTCAATTCTTTTGTTTTTGCCAAAACCATGTTTAATCTGTGTAGTTAAAAAATATAGTTAATTAAATTCTCTATGTGTCCAGACTTTAGGGACACCATATATATATATATATATATATATATATATATATATAAAATACATAAATGGTTAATGGTAATTATTATTATTATTATTTTTTATTATTATTCTTAAATTCACTTCTGTCTTAATGTCACATCTTTTAGATTTCCACTTCAAGATGCTTGTATTTTGACAGTTGTTTTTTTAAAGATCTTCAAACATACATTACAGTCAGAAGTAACATCCTTGTCAAATACGAAGGGACATTTTGTCTTTGCGGTCTTTAATCACAATGTCTGGGCGGAATGAAATTTTCAGCATGATTTTATTGAACTGGAATTTTAACATTTTCAGTTGGAATATTAACAAATAGCATCTTCAATATGATTTCCATCATTCGTGATGCAAAGGTTGATGCACTTTGCAAGATTCACATGAGCTTGATGCAATAAATCCACATTGCTGTCAATTTTAGCATATTCATTCTTTATGCATTCAATCAAGTGTGTGGCATCTGTGATTTTCATTGAGTACACCTTCTCAGTTAGAATACCCCAGAAAAAGAAGTTAATAAAAGCATGTTTAATCTGTGGAAGTAAAACAAATATGAGATTTTCTGTGTCCAGACACCCTGTATATTAATTTAATCAGTGAGAAAATATTTTCAAAATATTTCAAGTCTTACAGCCACATCATGTTAAAACACCAGTTTCCAAAGTTAAGTAATGTCGAGCCTGGTCAGTACCTAGATGGGTGACCGCTAGGAAATACTAAGTGCTCAAAACTTGGATGTGTGGGTGGTGTAATGAATAATGGCTCATAATTGTTAATCAGAGAGCAGAGTTCCAATTGTTGTTGGGTTTATTATATTCACATGCACAACTACTCTTGGAAAAAGTATGAAGCCATCTCTTATCCCCCAGCTAGAGGTTAAATAGTAAGACTTGTATCACTAAACCCTGATATAAAATTCTTACAATCTAATTGTCTGGCTTTAAATAACCTACAAAGAATTGATAAGCTGTAAAAAAACAGATCAATCATTCAAAATATTTCGACTCAAAAAAAAAAAGATTTTTATTTATTTATTTTTTTACTTTAATTTTATTTTCTTAATTTTTTTTGTTTGAATCATTTCACCCCAATAAAGGCAATAAAACCACTTAAGATGCAAGGGATTAGTGAGTGTGAGAGAATAAGAGAAAAAGATAAAGGAGAGAGAACAATAAAAGAACAGGAATTAAGAAGACAGAAAAAACAATTGACATTTCATTTAAGTTAACTGGAAAGCAGAAGCTGGAAGAGTTCCATAAGTGAGAAGTGCAAGAGAAGAAACTCTTGACATAGAACTTACAGTTGCATCTAGCCATTTCAACTGTAAAATGATGAGACCTATCTTCCAATCTCGTACTGCACTTGAATTAATCAGAACAATTACCATGAAAATATATATAGAAAAGGCACAGAGAATCTGCATTATGGCAATGGAAAAGTGAAGCCAAGATGCTACATCCGAATCAATAACATTACAGATTCTCCTTTGTATTTTTACCAAGAATCTCTGAATATACAGCAGGAGCACCAGATCAGATTTGGCAGCAATATTCAAAGCATGGGCAAATGGTAGACTTATAAATATGTAAGGTAGACTATTTACATTATTTGGACTATTCTACTCATCTTTGTCGCCATGTTTATCACAACATTTTGGCTGTTGTATGCTCTGGCCTTCTTCAAGAAGGCCGAAGCATACAACAGCTGAAACATGATAAATATGGCAACAAAGACGAGGACAATAGTCCAAATAATGTAAATAGTGTACATAACACCTCATCTCAGAAATATCGACAGATACTGAAATGCTAAAACATTGTGACAAAGATGAGGACAGTAGTCTGATTAATGTAAATAGTGTCCATAATACCTCATCTCAGAAATCTAGACAGATGTCAGATAGATTCTGGCGAGAAAAATTCTCTAGCACGACGCAGTGAACTAAATTTCTTAGCAGATTGAGCAATAAAGAAAAAGTCGTGATATAACCAAGACATTCACCAGATTTTTATGTCTGTATTTCTGGGATAAGGAGGAGTCATTATTTATATTTGAACTGTTGTACTCGTTTTCTTATCATGTTTCAGCCATTGTGCTCTCCAGGCTTCCTCTGTTGCATATCAATCAGGGTAACCTACAAGGAATTGTAAACTGATTGTTCTCGTTCTACTGCCGATGTCTAGGGATATCTTGTCTAGTTCTTATTTATAGTTATGCTCAGTTATTGCTCACCCATTTCCACTGAGCCCAAGTACACACTGCTTGAGCCAGGGATTGAACTCACAACCACTGTATCACCAAATTCATGAACCGATGCTTTAATCCACTAAGCTATTGTCCCATAGGTCTGTAGCTTAGACAGATCAATTTGTTCTTGGTATGATTGTAAATTACATCCAGCAGCAAGGCCTCTGATCAGGAGGGTTTGAGAAGTGTGGAAGTTGTTGTCGGATCCATTGTGACCTTGGGTGGTATCACCTGTTAGGGTACAAGCTATGGGTAAATAGTTAACTCCCAAACTGGGGTCAAAACATTATGATAGTATAAAGATACAACTTTGTAGTAAGAATACCATCAATGGATTTTCATAGAAAAAAATTACCAGCGATACATTATTGGAAAAGGAAGAGAAAAATTACCAGCAATACAATTTTTTGAAAAAAAAACCCAAAACCCTAAAGATCCCAAGAAAATTAAATTTTGACTAATAACAACCCATAATGAGTTGATATGCCATTAAACAAACATAGGGAGTTTTTGTCATTAAACAAACTAAATCAAATCAAACCAAACCCAGATCAATATACACTTGAGGATGGTTGGAGGGCACAATGGCCGATACATTGTGATAACAACAAAGATGAGGACAATAGTCAGACTATAGTGTAAATACAGTCATCATATGTTAGTACTTTTGTTGGAGTAGCATGTTCAGAACAGTTTGTCGAGTCATTGTTTATAAGTGTTTGTTTCATGTTAAAACAATGTAAGTTATGGATGGGATTAATTAATCTCTACTAATGAGGTGTTTTTTTTTTTCTTCTAATGACTGATAGCTTATAGCTGTCGGGATGTTGACAATTATAATTTTGATGTCAGGATTTTTTATTATGATTATTACACTGATGGAGAAAGTGTTGCTATTAATCAACTAAAACAGGTGTCGATAAACAATAGACCACAGGCTAAATCTGATTCACTGTCATAAATCATCCAACCAGTAGAACATATGCGACATAGCGTTATACTTATTCACTATTATTATATATTACTTTTTCATTAGTATTGTCAGATATAAAATGTTTTTGTTTCTGTATCATTGTGCAACGCCTCTCAATATTATTTACATTATTCGGACTATTGTCCTCATCTTTGTTGCCATATTTATTACAAAGTTTTGGCCCTTCAGTATCTGTCTATATTTCTGAGATGAGGTATTATGTACACTATTTACATTATTCGGACTATTGTCCTCATCTTTGTCGCCATATTTATTACAACGTTTCGGCCCTTTAGTATCTGTCTCTATTTCTGAGATGAGGTATTATGTACACTATTTACATTATTCGGACTATTGTCCTCATCTTTGTTGCCATATTTATTACAATGTTTCGGCCCTTCAGTATCTGTCTGTATCACTGAGATGAGGTATTATGTACACTATTTACATTATTCAGACTATTGTCCTCATCTTTGTCGCCATATTTATTACAACGTTTCGGCCCTTCAGTATCTGTCTATATTTCTGAGATGAGGTATTATGTACACTATTTACATTATTCGGACTATTGTCCTCATCTTTGTCGCCATATTTATTACAACATTTCGGCCTTTCAGTATCTGTCTATATTTCTGAGATGAGGTATTATGTACACAATTTACATTATTCGGACTATTGTCCTCATCTTTGTTGCCATATTTATTACAACACTGTGCCATGTGTCCTCAAGGACACATGGCACAGTGGATAAAGGTGTTGGTTAGATCCAATGACAGGACCCAAAGAGTGTGAGTTCAATACCTGGTTAATGCAGTGGAGAACTTTCAGAGGGAAATTAACAGGAGATAACAGATAACTGACATCCATTAAACATGGCACGTGGAACTAGAACAGTCTACCCCAGTGAGCGAAATAAAGGGTTCAGTTCGACATTCCAACCACCTGAAGAAGGCCGGAGCGTACAATGGCCGAAACGTTGTAATAAGTATGGCGACAAAGATGAGGGCAATAGTCCGAATAATGTAAATAATGTACATAATACCTCATCTCAGAAATCTCTTATCAAATCTACCATCGGAATGTTCTAAATAGTGATGACTCATGATTCATAATTGAATATTAGTTTGTTTTTATTATTATATATTCTGGCAATTATGTTACCAGTTGTACTTTGTTTTCACAGAGGGGAATGATAAAAAGAGATTTTAGTCTTGGCCATTTTGTAGAATAAAACAAATTGACAAAAAGTTAGGTTGGCACCTTGTCCTTGTAAGTCGGTTCTGGTTTACCCTTGACTGTCCATCAGGTAGTTCTGATGCTGCCTGTTCATGTAGTTAGCGATGTGTTATGAGGTTGAGATGGGCAGAAAGTTGGAAGGTGGGAACAGCAAAATCACCAGTTGACTTCCTTGGCTAGAAAAAGGTTTTTTTTTTTCTTCTAATATGTCATTCAAATGAGCCAATTGCTCACTAGAGTTTGACTTGATTGGGCACTTGGTGTAATGGCCAACAAGCTGAACATATAGATCATTAGTAGTATGTTCAGTCTTCACTGAGTGCTCCATATTTGTGACCTTGTACCAGAACAAACTATACTTAATAAGTTTGTCTAGTTTCCAGCAATTTATAATAAATAATTCCTTAAGTCTTAACAGAATATATTTCTTCATTTGGAGCGGGGGTGGGGGATATGCAGTCAATCCAATTTTTCATTGTTAGTGACTTTCATCTGTCAGGCAAATAATGAAAATATTTAAATGCTAACAAAATACATCTGGCAGCAAGGTCACTGATCAGAATATTGGCGGTTTTCAGGAGTATGAAACCACCTCTTACCTGCTAATATTCTCAGGTCCATCCTGACCTAGGGTGGTAGCACCTGTTATGATCCCAGCTATGGGCAAATAGTGAACCCCCCCCCCCCAACCAACCAACCAACAAAAATCAAAACATTATGAAAGTATAAAAATACATTTTTATAGTAAAAATACCAACAAGACATTTTCATAAAAAAAATTGCCAGCAATACATTTTATAGTACAATTGAAGACATGGCATGCATTGTCAAAAAAAAAAGAAATTGTCATGATTAATCTTATTTCTTCTAAGAAGAAACAAGTTTTTTCTTCTCTTTTGATTTTGTAAGATTATTTGGTTCACGAAAAAAAACTGCAGCTAAGTAATTATAATTTAATCATGAAATGTCATTCTCTTGAATTATAAAGTTTGAATTTTCATATTTAGATTTCTGCATTAAATAACCCATATAGATGTTGATATGCTGCTAAACGAAAACAACCAAACCTTAAATACTGGCCACTGTTTTTTTTTTTATCACTTCAGATAGAACTCATTTTTTTGTTTCTGAATATAGTGAAGAAAACGGCAACTTACCTCGTCAAACCAAGCGACAGCATGTCACGTGTATCCTATGACAGAAAATGTGGCAAAAAAGAAAATTACTTACCAAGAAAAAGTGCACGTATTCCGCATGACATGCTGAAGACGGAATATTTAAATTAAAAACAAGTCAGTCGCAGGAGTTGCTATAAAAGTATTTTGATATGCAAACATTGAGTGTTCTCTCCCAGTTGTTGACAAATGAAAAAAAAAATGCTTGGTCAATAAAAGCAAAAGAAAAAATAAAATTCAAAAATTTTGGCTACTGCGTTGGTCGGAGAGTGAGTTATTTTTCTGACTGGTTACGTGATTTGTGAGATAGTACCTGCAAATTGAGTTTTCATCATTTTCTTTCTGCCCCCGATGTTCGAGTCTGAACTTAGTGATTTATTCTCTGTGTTGTGGGAGTAATCTGTGATGAATATTTCCTTTGCAATCCCAGATCACTTACACTGAAACATTTTTTGTAAGGCTTGTAAACCACATCAAACAATGAAATAAAATAAACAAACTTTGAAAAGATACTTGTAAGATTTTCATCACATTATACAAAAATAATGCTGTGAACTTTTGCATTAATTTTGTATAATGATCTTGTATAATGATATGTAGCAAGTAACATATTCTTTTTTAGCTAGAATATAAATTCTCTGCAATTAGACAATCAGAGCATAGATGAATTTAAATTTCATCAGTTATTTTTTTTTCCAACCAATCAGTAAACAGCTAATCTGTGAAAAGTTCATAGGCTAACTAAGATGCTCTCATAGAACATAACCAAATGAAGTTTGTTTTTCAATGAAGTCCTTGCTGTCTACACACTTCTTCACATCAATGTTGCAGTGCTTTCATCCTGTAGATCAAAGATTCATCCCTACCAGATATGACATCATTAACACTGTGATAATAGTTTTTAAACCTTGGTGAACAGACGATAGATGAGGCCAAATCAGGAGAATAGGGAAGATGATCGACCGGTCCGAAGCCAGTCACATGGCCATTGAAAACGAGGAGTTGTATGCTGGTACATTGTCCTGATGAAAGAAGACCCCTTTCATCAGTTTTCCTGGGTATTTAGTCTTTCGTAACTGTTACAGCAAGATCTCGTGGTACTCTCCATTGATGGTGTAGCCGTTTTTTAAAATAGCCAATAAACATAATTCTTTTTTTCATCCTGAAAACTAAGGCCATCACATTCTGGCTCAAAGTGAAGAACCCAACACTCATCCTGGATTAGGAAACATCCGAGGAAACTAGCTGGATCTGCCTCAAACAACGTCAGCTTTTCCCATGATGTGATCAGCCTGGTGCGCTTTTGATCAGGTGTCAGAAGACGTGGCACCCACCAAGCAGAAACCTTCGTCATGTCAAGTTCATTGTGCAGAATATTCTCAACTCTCTCACGAAACAAAATAATCAATGTTATTAGCATATCACCTTTCATCCATCACCATGCGGTGATCAATGTTTTCCATGGTGGTGGCAATTGCAGGACGTCCGGACCTTGGGTCATCTTCAAGACTTACCCTTCCCCTCCTAAATTCAGCTGGCCATTTTTGCACTGTTGATAAAATTAGAGCATCATCCCCTAATGTAGCCATGTCAGCATGAATGTCCTTGGGGGTTAAATTCTTTTTCTGCAGGTACTTGATAACACCACAATGCCAAATTTTGTCCATTTCTAAGAGAAGTCACTACTTGTTACTTTTGAAGTCTTCTTTAAACAGTCAGATGTCAGTTTACCTGGAAAGAAACAATGCAGTTATTAATAAGAAGAGTTGAAAGTAATACTTGCAAGATTTCACAGTTCTAGCATCACTGCTTCATAGCCTATGAACTTTTCAAACCACCTTCTTACCTGAAAAGAAACAATGCAGTTATTAACCAACTTGAACAATTTCTACCAATTCACACGGCATGAATTGTCTCTGAAAAGAGGAATTAATATCTGTCTATATCTCTGAGATGAGGTATTACGATTTATAATATTTACATTATTCAGAGTGTTATCCTCATCTTCATTGCCATATTCACATTTCGCCCGTTGTATGTTCTGGCCTTCTTCAAGTGATTGGAATTTCAAACTGAACTCTTTATTTCATCTACCATGGTAGATTGTTCTAGTTCCATGTGCCTTGCCTCTTCTGGATGTCGCGGTTATTTCCCTTTAACTCAACTCGCCAAGTTTTGGGTTCACCACTGCTGTAGCCTGGTATCGAACCACCTCTTCTCCCCCCAGCTATAGGTTAATTAGTAAGATTTGCATCACTAAACCATTATCTCAAAAAAAAACTCTTACAATCTAAAAATATTTTCTGGCTTTAAATAACGTACAAAGGGTTGAGAAGCCATAAAAAATGAATCCATCTACCAATCCAATCAACTTTTTATTTTTAAAAATTTAAATGCAGTGTCACTTGTCACCTTATGTCCCTTTGAGTCGTGTTTTTTTATTGTCCTCTCTCCTTAATAATGTTTTCTTTTTCACGTATTCTTTCACACTTAGTATCCCCTTGCATTGCAGTGGCTTTATTGTCTTGCTTGGGGGTGAAATGTTTATAAATAAATTAAAAAAAAAAAAAAGAAAATGATACTTTTTAAGAACAATTTGTTATATATAGTGTTTTTTTTTTTTATTATTAACAGAAAATAGATGAGTACTCTTTGGCTGATTCAGATAAGTAATGCTCCCATACGAACCATTTTATGGCAGCCAACAATGAAAAGCATCTCTCTGGAGATTAGTTAAGAAAAAAAGGGTATAAGAATGAGATCTTCAAACAGGATAACATGAGATCATATATTTCTTTGGTGATCAGATAAAAAGTATCACATGTTGCCTGGCAAAATTTCACTCATTGAACATATTGACTTTCAGAGAATCATTTAGAGTCTGACCTGTATATTAGATGAGTGACTGTTTGGGAATACCAGGTGCTGTAAGCTTGGATGTGCAGTTTGTATAGTGGATAATGGCTACACTTACATGCAAATACCTTTTCTTAAAGGTATACTCCATCTCTTCTCCCCCAGCTATGGATTAATTAATAAAACTCATATCACTTAAGCACTAAAAAAAAATTCTTACTCTCTAAAGATATTTTCTGGCTTTAAATAGGATTGATCAACCTTTTAAAAGGGTTGATAAACCATAAAAAACAAAACAGTTAATTGAATCAGATTAACATTTATTGCAGTCTTTACAGGATTCTCTTCATGGGGAAAAATATTCCAATGGCCTAAAAGAATTTATGAAGTAAATGGAACAAGTCTTCGATGAGAAAGAGGAAATGTTTTGGAAGAACAGAATCATGAAATTGCCTGAAAGATACTCGGACAAAAGATTATTTACATTCAGACTATTATCCTCATCCTTATTGTTATCAGCCTTCATCAGATGTATAACCACAGGAAATTCTGAACTGAACCTTTTATTTAATCTCGTTCTTGTTCCTCTGTCCCTAATTCTTGTTTTTAGTACTGCTCAATTATTGCTTGTCTCATTTCCACTAAGTTCAATTACACACTCAGGGATTGAACTAACAATCACTGTCACCAAATTCACAAAGTAACATTTTAATCCATTAGACTATTGTCCCATAGAACATTTCTCTGTGGTAGACATGTAACCTTAAACCTAACCTAACTGCTGTTGCTATCTGTCATGCTTGACTGCTGCTGTTGAAGATTTGCTGTCATTTCTCTTTCTTTACTAATGGCTTCCATGTCATATTTTTTCTATGCTAGGTCTACGAAAGAGGTCCTCATAGTCTAGCACACCTGTTGATTCTTTAAAATCTCTAACTCTCCAGTTTTCTTCCTTGTCTTGTATATTCACTCAATTTCACAGGGTCTGATAACTACCCTTTTCCCTACATACATGATCAGCCATACTTGATTTCATTGCGTCAACTCCACCCTCACTACAGTTTTTTTGATGTTTCTCCAGTGTAGATTAAATAAAGGGTTCAGTTCAGAATTTCCTATAGGTTACCTGGATAGATATATACCTGACGAAGGCTGGAGGAGACAACAGCCAAAACGTTGGGATGACAACAAACATGTGGACAATGGTCCGGATATAAATAGTAGAAATAATTTAAATAGTATAAATAATCGCTCCTCATTCCACAAATTCAGACAAGACAAAATGTTATTTGATGTTTCTTGTACGATGTTGCTTAATATTGCCAATTAAGTATTTTGCTACTTATTTTCACTTAATAAACTGAGCAATTATTTACTTTATGTTTCATTGGACCAACACAAAATAATTAATCCCTTCTCTTTTCTGGAAGCATTTCCATGTGGCTATTTAAGTTTAAATTTAGGTTTGCATATGCTCTCTCTCCCTTCTTTCAGCCTCTCACTCTCTCTCCCTTCTTTCAGCCTCACTCTCTCTCTCTCCCTTCTTTCAGCCTCACTCTCTCTCTCTCTCCCTTCTTTCAGCCTCTCACTCTCTCTCTCTCTCTTCTTTCAGCCTCACTCTCTCTCTCTCCCTTCTTCCAGCCTCTCTCTCTCTCTCCCTTCTTCCAGCCTCTCTCTCTCTCTCCCTTCTTCCAGCCTCTCTCTCTCTCTCCCTTCTTCCAGCCTCTCTCTCTCTCTCCCTTCTTCCAGCCTCTCTCTCTCTCTCCCTTCTTCCAGCCTCTCTCTCTCTCTCCCTTCTTCCAGCCTCTCTCTCTCTCCCTTCTTCCAGCCTCTCTCTCTCTCTCCCTTCTTCCAGCCTCTCTCTCTCTCTCCCTTCTTCCAGCCTCTCTCTCTCTCTCCCTTCTTCCAGCCTCTCTCTCTCTCTCCCTTCTTCCAGCCTCTCTCTCTCTCTCCCTTCTTCCAGCCTCTCTCTCTCTCTCCCTTCTTCCAGCCTCTCTCTCTCTCTCCCTTCTTCCAGCCTCTCTCTCTCTCTCCCTTCTTCCAGCCTCTCTCTCTCTCTCTCTCTCCCTTCTTCCAGCCTCTCTCTCTCTCTCTCCCTTCTTCCAGCCTCTCTCTCTCTCTCTCCCTTCTTCCAGCCTCTCTCTCTCTCTCTCCCTTCTTCCAGCCTCTCTCTCTCTCTCTCCCTTCTTCCAGCCTCTCTCTCTCTCTCCCTTCTTCCAGCCTCTCTCTCTCTCTCCCTTCTTCCAGCCTCTCTCTCTCTCTCTCCCTTCTTCCAGCCTCTCTCTCTCTCCCTTCTTCCAGCCTCTCTCTCTCTCCCTTCTTCCAGCCTCTCTCTCTCTCCCTTCTTCCAGCCTCTCTCTCTCTCCCTTCTTCCAGCCTCTCTCTCTCTCCCTTCTTTCAGCCTCTCTCTCTCTCCCTTCTTCCAGCCTCTCTCTCTCTCTCTCCCTTCTTCCAGCCTCTCTCTCTCTCTCCCTTCTTCCAGCCTCTCTCTCTCCCTTCTTCCAGCCTCTCTCTCTCCCTTCTTCCAGCCTCTCTCTCTCCCTTCTTCCAGCCTCTCTCTCTCCCTTCTTCCAGCCTCTCTCTCTCCCTTCTTCCAGCCTCTCTCTCTCCCTTCTTCCAGCCTCTCTCTCTCTCTCTCTCTCCCTTCTTCCAGCCTCTCTCTCTCTCTCTCTGTCACATAATGACAATATTTTCTCTTACCACAGGTCGAGCATGGCTGTTTCTTGCTCTGAATGAGAACTTGCTGGAGAGTTATATGCGATGTTTCTTAGAAAATGCAAGTATTGTGAAAAAGTATTACGTCCGTGAGGCGTTAGTCTTAGACCATCAGGTAAGTTAAATGCTTTTCTAAAAAAAGACATTTCTATCTTATTTTAAATTTCTAAGAACTGATCCTTAAAGCAAAACAATCTTTATAGATTACAAGACATGTACTTGTTGCAAAGTTAGGAAAATATTTGATTGCCTTTTTTTTCAAGGGGCTCAAGAGAATCTATATAATCTGTAAGACTCAATTAAAATACAGGCTCTATTAAAAAAAACACAGCAAATTCATTATATTATAACAAACTGGATTGTTCACATTCCACACCTGGGAGATGTCTCATCAGGGCTAGGTTGTTCACATTCCACACCTGGGTGATGTCTCATCAGGGCTAGGTTGTTCACATTCTATGCCCGGAAGATGTCTCATCAGGGCTAGGTTGTTCACATTCTACACCCGGGAGATGCCTCATCAGGGCTAGGTTGTTCACATTCTATGCCCGGAAGATGCCTCATCAGGGCTAGGTTGTTCACATTCTATGCCCGGAAGATGTCTCATCAGGGCTAGGTTGTTCACATTCTATGCCCGGAAGATGTCTCATCAGGGCTAGGTTGTTCACATTCTATGCCCAGAAGATGTCTCATCAGGGCTAGGTTGTTCACATTCTACGCCCAGAAGATGTCTCATCAGGGCTAGGTTGTTCACATTCTACGCCCAGAAGATGTCCCATCAAGGCTAGGTTGTTCACATGGCACACCAGAGAAATGTATCCACAGCGCTAGGTGGTTTGCATTCTACACCCAGAAGATGTCTCATCAGGGCTATTTTGTTCACATTCCACACCCAAGGGGTGGTGTGTCTCTCATCAGGAAAAATTTCAGTCCTCTCTTTCTAATTCTAAGTATAAATGTCCTTTTTATCTCCATTTCTTTCTACACTCTTAGCCATCACAAGTTTAATTATGAGTAAACATGCAGATCATTTACCAATAACACTGACTTCTTTTCAACATGGTACATGCTTTTTGCTTTCACCCTGTGATCTGTTATTGTGAAAATATCAATGTCGATCATGTAACATTAACTCTGTATAAATCTATATTTCGATCTTTGGAATTACTAAACTAATTACATATTGTATTCATTTTTGTCAATCTTAGTTCTTTTCTCAAAATTTAATTTTTCTCCTATGTTCAATGTAAAAGATTTTATTTTCTGTAAACTAGATAATCTCAAGGTATTTTTTATCTACTTGTAAAATCCAAATTACCTAAATCAGCCTTCCAGGCCTTTCACATTAAACCCATAAGATTAACTCCATTCCAACCAGCTACTAATTGTAGATTTCACTTGCTTATAAAATCCACATGAGTAATACTCTCTTTCATGGGTTCTGAAATTTTCTTTGCCATCTCCCCAGCTATTGGTTAAATAGTAGGACTTCGTAAAAGATAATCATTGTTATTCTCACCAAAAACTGTTAATACAATATTTACTCACCAAAAAAAAGAATTATTCTTACAATCAAAAATGTTTCGACTTTAGATAACTCACAAAGGCTGATAAACCTTAAAAAAAAGTCAGTCTTGGCCCAGCACCTTAACCAAAATATGACTAAACCTCAAAATTGTTTTTTTTTTTTTTTTTCTCCAATCCCTTTCTGGTCAAGGTGAGTTTCATGTATGTATGTTATGCTAGCATGAAGTCACAAGTCATCGTGACTGAGGGTTTCGGCATACTGGCCTTGTTCAAACTGCTGATAATACCAGATTAAGTGCTCTCTCCTAGAAACTGTAACTAATGTCTGCTCAGCATAGTTGCAGTATAAACCACAGGTGGGCTCATTGGGTGTTGAAAAGACACAAATGTGCCTCAGCAGATATCAGCAACAAGGTTTGGCTAGGAGACAGACATAGTTGGAAATGAGTATCTGGCCATTATGTATGTATTTCTTATTGTTATGAGGATGTATTTCTATAAAAAGAAAGTCGCAATAAGGTTAAAATTTATACTAAGGGATTCTACTGAGTCCTACCTGTTAGTACAAAAAAGTTTTCTTTCATGAAGTAATTGTAAAATAGAGAAATTTGAAATAGAACGTTTGGAAGATTCTAGATCATTCCAGTATATTCGAGAAGAATCTAGATGATTTGAGAAACATCTAGAAATATGCAAATTAGGTGTTAGCCCCTATAAAATAGGTTTTTGGTAAAGGGTTGTCAGTTGGTGTAAAAGGAATTGCTGCCAGTATCAACTCTGGCTTTTGATTCGAGGATTATTATATCCAGCCGAAAGAATCTCTATAAAAAGTTGCCGACCAACAAAAACCCAAAAAGAGAATTACATGGAACAAATTTGGTAAATAGAATTTTGACTAATTTTCATTGACCAAACTAAAAATGAATCTTTATTTACACCCATTTGTGGATTTCCAGTAATAGCAACTAGATTACTTCGCTAGCCCTACCGTAGTAAAGACACTTGACTCTCCTCCCTTCTCCCTCGTAACATTTCGCCAGTAACTCAGTGTTTTCAGTTTTGTATAGCCAATTGTATATCTTGTATATATTTTATTTTGTGTTTTTTTTTTTTCAGTAAATTAAATATTGTTTGTGATTTCGCTCTGTGTTTTGGCAAATCATTCTTTGTTCCTTTGTTACAATTATCAACACGTAACACATATTACTATGAATATTAAATAGGTTGTGGCAGAAATACCTCCCACATAATTGTAAGACATTAGCTAGATAAAGACACCATTGCCACTAATGTCTCAGCATTGTGTGGGAGGGGTATTTGTGGTGCATATTGTATTGGAGGGAAATTCATTTTACTAACCTTGAGATCATAAGTCTTATTAAAGAAAATGTAGCTCTCAAGAGGAGACATGGTGGAATAATGGATAGCGGCTCAAATTGAGGAATTGGAGAGCCAAGTTCGAATTCCGGTCAAATCTGTTACATTCACTTATGTTCTAATACCCCTGGGAAAGGTATGAATCTTCTTCTCCTCCCCCTCCAGCTATGGGTAAATAGCAGTACAAACTGGGTTCTATAGCCTTGGATGGCAACTGATCTATCACAGAAAAAATGGCAACCTACTGCAGGAAAAAAATCTGCCTCGTCAGTCATGCATCAAAAGATACGTGATCGCCTAAGCGTGTATCACACATGGCACATTACTGTCTGAATCTTTATAACATCAGCAAAATGCATTACTCGCCAGCGGCGTGAAGTAGGTAAACCACTGCTAGTGGTGGACTACTTAGACAGCATATTACCCCCACTTACAATAGTGTCCAACGTATTTATGAGGATTGGGACAGACCCATTAGTGTTCACAGGTACGGTATATAACAATATTGGTTAAAAATATACATTTTTATTCTGCACCTGTTTTCAGTCTGCAACTGAATATTGCGTTGTGCATGAAACTCAGTTTTGCTACTGGTTGGCATTTAAGCTCGCTCCCACGGAGATCTTTTGATTGGGCCTTCATCATGGGTAAATAGCAGAACAGACCGTGTTCTATAGCCTTGGATGGCAACTGGTCTATCACAGAAAGAAATGGCAACCTACTGTTGGTTGGTTGGGGGATTAATCTACCTTGTCAGTCATGTATCAAAAGATACATGATTGTCTACATGATCATGCCAGGCACATAACTGACTGATCTCTCAAGAGGAATTGAACCTGTATTCTCTTTAATCTGGGGAAACCACCTTCAAGCTCAAACACACTTGGCAATTAAGCTATAGGAAGTCATAACGGTAAATCAAGGCTTATTTACCCTATTTAAGAAATCCACATTTTTGTTGGGACCTTCTGAAGTCTATATATCCTAACTTTATTTTCGTACCTGATACATGTATGTGAACTTAAGCATTAATAGATTTTTGGTTAAGAGCAACAGGCAAGGAATATTTTTTTTTCCTAACATTTTATTTTTTTGTTTCTATACAAGTAAAAGCAGAACAGAAGTTAATGTAAGAACTATGCAAATATTTTTGATTAAGTGCTTTCAGTTATTTAAGTATTAGTAATATAGTAATATATAGTAATACTATTACTATCACCAAAAACCTTAATGGTTCAAGACAAAAAGTGTGATTTTTAAATGTTGGTTGGTTGTTTGTGGTTTATTTATTTTTTTGATGTGGAGGAGATATTTTTTACATACATTGTTGAATTGAATTAACACATTAGAATGACAAGCTGTTACTACATGGATCAAATATTTTATATATTCATTGCTGCATTGGAGAGAGCTTTAAAACACATGCATCTGCTCAATGCCACAAGATGAGTGGTTAATTATTCCTACCACTTTAAATAAAACTATGGAACGGACATTTATGTGTCGGCAATGCAAAACTTACTACAAGATGCACATGTCTTGTATGATATTGTATATATTAAATGCATTAATTTAGCAAATGTCACAGGTAAGGAATTTTTTTTTTAATTTATCCCAAGAAAGGCAGTAGAGCCACTAAGACACAATGGGTTACTGGGAGTGAAAGAATTAGAAAACAGAAAACTTATTTAGGAGTAAGAACAATAGAAGAAAAGTAATCAAAAAGACAGTAGATGACAATTGACATTGCATTTAAATTTTTGAAAGATGGCTTGAAAGCAAGAAGCCAGAAGTGAGTTCCACAAATGAAAATTGAGTGAGAACAATAGAAGAGTAATCAGGAAGACAGTAGATAACGATTGACATTGCATTTAAATTTTTGAAGATCAAAGTTGACTGGAAAGCAGGAAGCCGGAAGAGAGTTCCACAAGTGAAAACAGAGTGAGAACAATAGAAGAGTATTCAGGATGACAGTAGATAACGATTGACATTGCATTCAAATTTTTGAAGATCAAAGTTGAGTGGAAAGCAAGAAGCCGGAAGAGAGTTCCACAAGTGAAAATTGAGTGAGAACAATAGAAGAGTAATCAGGAAGACAGTAGATAACGATTGACATTGCATTTCAATTTTTGAAGATCAAAGTTGAAAGGAAAGCAAGAAGCCGGAAGAGAGTTCCACAAGCGAAAATTGAGTGAGAACAATAGAAGAGTAATCAGGAAGACAGAAGATAACGATTGACATTGCATTTCAATTTTTGAAGATCAAAGTTGACTGGAAAGCAAGAAGCCGGAAGAGAGTTCCACAAGCGAAAATTGAGTGAGAACAATAGAAGAGTAATCAGGAAGACAGTAGATAACGATTGACATTGCATTCAAATTTTTGAAGATCAAAGTTGAAAGGAAAGCAAGAAGCCGGAAGAGAGTTCCACAAGCGAAAATTGAGTGAGAACAATAGAAGAGTAATCAGGAAGACAGAAGAAAACGATTGACATTACATTCAAATTTTTGAAGATCAAAGTTGACTGGAAAGCAAGAAGCCGGAAGAGAGTTCCACAAGCGAAAAGTGCGAGAAAAAAAAACTGTTCGGATAGAACTCATGGTTACATTTAGCCAATTCAACTATAAGTTGATGGGACCTTGCCACCAATCTAGTACTGCGCTTAAATTCCTAAAGCCTAGGTACCATAGTGCAGAGCTCATCCGAACAATTACCATGAAAGTATTTATAGAAAAGGCACAGGGAAGCAACTTTACAGAGGTTGGGAAGTGACTGAAGCCGAGATGCCAGGTCAGGACCTATATTACTGATTCTTTGGATTGTATGAAGAATCTCTAAATATATAGCAGGAGCACCGGTCAATATTTGAAGCATGGATGAATGGTATACTTACAAATATGCAAGACAGATTCTGGAGAGAAAAGCAGCATATTTATTTATTTTAGTCTACCATCCTGAATATTCAAAGAATCTTATTAAAGAAAAATATGTGCCTTCTGCACGGGCTGAGAGACGGAAATAAATATACTGTTTAATAAATAAATAGAGCGTCTACTCTGAGTATCCACGAAAAATAAAATTTAAGTAACAAAATCTGTTGGATTAATGAATAAAAATCCATCATTTCTTTAGAAATTACTTTTTCTGGATACAAAACTGAGCAAATATGAATGTCTCAAGAACCTGAGAAAGATTTGCTTTGTAAGGCCATATATATATATATATATATAATATATATATATATATATATATATAAAGCACTGGACAGCCATTTTGTCATATTTGGGACTCATCAGTAGTGTGCATCCACTAACAAGAATTGAACCTGGACCGTTATGATACAACACAAGCATCATACCACTGGACCAACTGAACCAAAAATTTCTATCAGTTGTATATCCTTGCTAGATCCAGCTTCTAATGCTCTGGAGGGAGCAGCTTGTGGAAAGAAGACGTGGCTCTTGGGGCACAATCTGTTGTGTTTCGTATACTTGGATGAGTCTCACCATGAAATTTAGTGAGTAGTGGCACTATATCGAGTCTAGTCAGTTTCTTCTTCATCTCCGAGGTCCAGTGGTATGATGCTTGCATTGTATTGTAACGGTTCGGGTTTGATTCTTGGTAGTGAATGCACACTGCTGATGAGTCCCAAATGGAACAAAACAACCATCCAGTGCTTTCTGCATTTTGTTGAGAATTCTTCTAGACTCAATGACTTATTATAAAAGATTATTCAAATCAAAAAAAATTTTTTATCACACACACACACACACACACACACACACACATTTTTTTGAAGGGTTGCTGAAAAGTTCTTAACTTAATCCATTTCCAAAAATTTGGTCAAAAATCAGATTTTGGTAGAGTGAGGCTTTCTTGATCAGGCAAAAATATTTTCAGCACCCCCTTGTAATATATGGATATTTGTCTGTCTCTCTTTACTTCTGATTATAATTTTTTTTAAGAAAGAAGAGACTTTAAGCAACAGTAATGTGGTTCTACAGAAGGATGCTGAGAATGCCATGAACCAAACATCTGAGCAAGGATGAAGTTTTAGAGAAAACGGAAGCATAAAGGACACTTATACATAACATCAAAAAGAGATAGTTGAAATTTCTAGGGCATATAACGAGGAAAGAAGGCTTAGAAAATTTGATACTCACAAGACAGATTTGAAGGCAAGAGGGACAGATGAAAACAAGGCAAACCTAGTGAGCTTGAGTAAATGGATGGCGGAGCAAGGTTTAGGAGAAAGACAGAAAATAGTGGAGAGTAGTGATTGCAATGTCTTGAATAAAGACTGTAAGACTTATATCACTAAACCAGGATCTCAAAAAAAAAAATCTTACAATCTAAAAATATTTTTTTGGCTTTAAATAACTTACAAAGGGTTGATAAAACATAGAAAATGAATCAATCAACAAAAGGACCTCTGGAAACTTTTGCACACACCCAGTAGCAACATTTTTTTTCCATCAGCACAAATGATGCCTTTTTAAGCCAAGATAAAAAGCCGGATTTCGAATGTATTAAACCCTCCCCATTTTGAAGGCTGGTGCAACATAATCTTCTTATCATTCTCTTCCCCTTGTTTGTGCCATACTAAGCTTAGTAAATGTTTTTAATATATAATTATAAATTTCTTTTCTTTTTTTTCCTCCCCAGCGAATGAATGTGCTCGTCACGCTGACATCTGGTTTAGATTTCGCTTCATTCCAGCTTGAATATGTAAGTAACAAAAGCAAAAAGACATTTCCATTGAATTTACTCACTTACTACTATGAATGCTATTTTGTAGTGGGTGGTTGTACATCTTTCAATAGACAACCCTGGGTTTTTTTTGTTTTGTTTTTTTGTTTAACAATAAAATTAATGTCTACTGGCCTAGACATTGAGAAACCACCACTTAAGAAAACATACCTCCCAACAGGATTTAAACTTACATTCTCTTTTTCGATCAAGGAAACCACTTTTAAGCTAGGCTTACAGCTATACCCTGTTGAAACACCTGTTCTCATACAATCACCAAAGTTAAGCAATGTTGACTCTGGTCAGTACTGAATTGGGTGACCACTTGGGAATATCAGATGCTGTAAGCTTGACCTCTTTTCTACCTCCCAACTATGGGTTAATTAGGAAGACTTGTATCGGTAAATCATTATCTCAAAATATTCTTCAATCTAAAAATATTTTCTGTCTTTTAAATAACCTGCACAAGGTTGATAGGCCGTGAAAACAAACAATAAAGGGTTCATTTCAATCACCTGAAGAAGGCCGGAGTGCACAACAGCTGAAACGTTGTGATAAATATGGCAACAAAGATACCAAAAACAAACAAATATATCACTTTTTTTTTAAGCTAAAAGTGCCTTACCATTTAGGCTACAGGAAGCTCTCATAACAAAACAAGGCCTATTGCTCTAGTTAATAAAATACCAATCTCTTGTTGGATCATTTCAAAAACTGTATCTGCTAATGTTATTTTCATACTTAAAACAAAGTAATTTTCAGTGATTAATGGATTTCTTTTAGTTTGGTATTATTTCTTCTTTCTGTAAAGGTTGTATTTAGTGGGCACATGTGTAGGCATCTCAATTTTTTCTTTTTTTTTACATTGAAATTAGTATCTACTTAATATCGACAGAGAGTTTTATTTTTTTAATTTCAATGTTTAAAAAGAACAGGCATAGCTATTCAAACACGTGTGCCGACTAAATGTAACATTTATAGTAATAAGAAATAATGTTTAGATTTAAAAATACTAAGTGCAAAATTAATGTTCCAAGAAAAGTATAAAAAGACATGTATTAATGATGGGTAAACTTGAACCTTCGTGCCCACAATAAGACTATATTTCTGAGATGAGGTATTATGTACATTATTTACATTATTCGGACTATTGTCCTCATCTTTGTCACCATATTTATTACGTTTCGGCCTTTCAGTATCTGTCTATATTTCTGAGATGAGGTATTATGTACATTATTTACATTATTTGGACTATTGTCCTCATCTTTGTCACCATATTTATTACAACATTTCGGCTGTTGTACGCTCTGGCCTTCTTCAGGTGGTTGTAATGTCGAACTGAACCCTTTATTTCGCTCACTTGGACAGACTGTTCTAGTTCCACGTGCCATGTTTAATGGATGTCAGTTATCAGTTATCTCCTGTTAATTTCCCTCTGAAAGTTCTCCACCACCTTAATCGGGTATTGAACTCACACTGGATTTAACTAACACCTTTATCCACAGTGCCATGTGTCCTCAAGGATACATGGCACAGTGGATAAAAGTGTTAGATAAAGAGTTCAATACCCGTTTTTTTTTTTTTAAAGCTGTGATTAGAATTGTAATAAAACCTAAACATATGATGAAAGTGAATTTATACATTTTTTTTTGTTTTTTTTTTCAAGAGAATTTATGACAAAAATATAAAACACTTTGAAAGTGTTTATTTACACTCTTATTTATTTGAATTGTTGGCAAAACACCGGCTAATTGCCGTTTGATTCAAACTTTATAAAATGGTAATTAATGATTTCCTTATGGTTGTTGCACAATTTTAATAATTTAGCAAATGCTTATAAATTCATGAATAAAAAAAATTTTCATAATAAGTTGGTAATTAATAAATATTGCATTGTATTAGTTTTAATACAATTGTATTAGATTTTTTAGAATGTTGTAAATAAAATTATTCTTGTATATAAACAATCTAATAAATAAATAGGGTTTAATATTTCAGTCGTCAATTCTCAAGAACAAAGAAAATGTATAAATTCACTTTCATATGTTTAGGTTTTATTAGAATTCAAATCACTTTTTAAAACAATAAACATTGCCAGCTGAGTTTGAATTCCAGTCAGAGCCATTACATTCATTTATGTACTAATACCCTTGGGAAAGGTATGAATCCTTTTCTTCTTCCTCCAGCTATGGGGAAATAGCAGGACAGACTAGGTTCTATAGCCTTGGATGGCAACTGGTCTGCCTCAGAAAGAAATGGCAGCCTACAACTGGAAAAAATCTGCCTTGACAGTCATGTATCAAGATACAGGATCGCCTAAAGCGTGTATCACGCATGGCATACAACTGAAGCATTGCCAAGGAGTGGAGGTAGTTAAAATAATAGCAGTGCCAAGGGAAAAAACCATCCTTTTGACACCTTTTGCAGGGGTTCAAGTTTGCCAAATTATTTATATTAAGTAATCAGCACCATGAGTAACCAACACTATATAATAATTACCAATGTGTATTTATATCTTTCGTGTCATCCTAAGTGAGTTAATGTTTATTATTTATTTCTCTTGGCTAATCAACAGCATTTATACATGGATATAAAATGATCAACACTAAAAATGATGTGCGTATATAGACTTATAATCTCTCATTCTCATACAGTGTGCATCAATAATTTACTAAATGCTTGCACAGCAAACACTTATTTTTCAACATAATCTTATCAACACACTTCCAAAAAACTGACCCACTGTCCCTACGTACTATCTAGCGAAACCACAGCCAAGGGAACGGGCTTGGAACGATCGACGGGGAAAGAAGACCCTGTTGAGCTTGACTCTAGTCCGACTCTCTCAGGAGACACGGGAGGTGTAGCATAGGCGGGAGACACGCCTTTGTCGGTGTCGGGAGCGCGTCGATTGGGGCCTGGCAGCGGCCATTGGTTGCCGTGGATGTCCGGTTTCGTTCGGCGGTGCAAACTTGAAGAAATTTTATACTTTTTGAAAAGGCTTCTAAGTTGAAACTGTTCAGCGGTTCCTTGTGAGTAAATGTACACACACACACACACACACACACACACACACACTGGGGATGTTCTGAAAATAACCCCTATTTATTTCCATGAAAGCTACAACCTACAGGAAGTGCAACAACAATGTTAGAGAAATGATTTAACACTATTTTTATGCATAGTCACCTCTGTTATCTATGCATTTCTTAGGTACTTTGTGAGTTGACAGCTGTGCAGGATCACACAGAATATGGCTTATCATATACATCATTGTTGCTCCAACTGAAAAGTATTACTCACTGCCTAACTGTGCTCACATCCACTGTTTTGTTTCCATAAACATTCAACAAACATCAATGAGTGCAAATTTATCTGTATGGAGGATTTGCTATGCACTTTCATGTCACACACCATTTTGCCAGACTGCCATAACAAGGCAAAAAATAATTATAGGTTATTTGCAAGGTGGTTTAAATGATTACAATAACACCAAAATAATAAAAAAAATAGAGGCATTGCATTTGGATTACCTGTGTGTGTGTGTGTGTGTGTGTGTGTGTGTGTGTGTGTGTGTGAGGTCACATACACAGATCTGTCCAGAATTTATTCAACTGATTTCAATATCTCGGAATCTGTTAATGTTTCCAAATTATTAAATTTAATAAAGGGATAGTTAACACCTTAAATATACCCCCCCCACACACACACACACATACAAATACTGGAGATTCTCCAAAAATAACTCCTATTTATTTCCGTGAAAGCTATAACATACAGGAAGCACAACAATGATGTTAAAGAAACACTTTCAGCCATAGAACATTATTTTTCACGCATAGTGCACTCTGTTAACTATGCATTTTGTAAGTACTTTTCACTTTGTGGGTTCACTGCTTTGTAAGATCACACAGAATATGGGTTAACTGTGCTCACATCCACTGTTTGGTTGCCATAAACATTCAACAAACATCAATCAATATCAATGTTTGTACGGAAGATTTTGATGATTCACTTATGCTTTGTATGCACTTTCATATCACACACCATTTTGCAAGACTATTATAACAAGGCAAAAATAATTATAGGTTATTTGCAAGGTGGTTTACTTGAGTACAATAAAACCAACATAATCAAAAAATGGAGGTATTACATTTGGATTACCTGCGAGTCATGTCACATACATACGCAGATTTGTCCAGAATTTGTTCAACCATTTTCAATATCTCAGAACCTTTAATGTTTCCAAATTATTAAATTTAATAAACAGAAAGTTAACATGCATTATTTACATTATTCAAACTATTATACGAATCTTCATTGACATATTCACAACGTTTCAGCCATTGTACGCTCTGGCCTTCTTCAGGTGATTGGAATTTTGAACCAAACTCTTTATTTCGTCCACTGGGCTAGAGTGTTCTAGTTCCATGTGCCATGCCTCTTTTGAGTACCTCAATTATTTCCCTTTAACTCGACTCTCCAAGTTTTGGTTCACCACTTCTGTGGCCTGGAATTGAACTCGCAACTCTTTGGGTCTAGTCACTGGATCTAACCAACATCTTTATCCACTGGGTCAGGTGTCCTTGGCCCAATGGATAAAGATATTCAGAAGAGGCATGACACGTGGAACTAGAACAGTCTACCCTGGTGGATGAAATAAAAGGTTTGGTTTTAAATTCCAATTACCCGAAGAAGGCCAGAGCGTACAACGGATGAAATGTTGTGAATATGGCAATGAAGACGAGGCTAACAGTCCGAATAATGTAAATGATGCAAGTAATCATAATACCTCATCTCAGAGATATAGACAGAAAAAGTTAAGAAATATATCTGTGTTTTGAGGAGTATTAGAATGTCTTTCTGTTGTCTTTAATAAAAATAATTGTCTCTTTGTATTGAGATGTTTTTCTTTTGTTTTTGTGACATATACTGACAAAATATTTTGTCAGCTGTTTCAGAACAACAATGGCTTTCCAAGTTTTCATTACCATCAAGAACTTATCATGGATCACTGTGAGTGTTAGAAGAATCAAGAAAAAAGATGTTTACCACCCATTCCAATATGGCTGATTTGGTGGGGGCACCACCAGCTGAAAGCCACATGTAGCTTTTTCAGTTTTATTTATTTTACTACTCTATCATTTATTCATAGAGACTAGTGAATATTTGTCCAAATAAATCTATTCGTTCTTCAGAAATTGCTTTGTTTACTGACCAGATCTGAAGCTTTTGAGAAAATAATCTGACTGAAGAGGATGTGCTTTCTTTAAAAAGAGAAAACAGAACCTTGCTTGCTGCAACATTCTTCATAGTTTTTCTACTTTGTCATAGATTTTCCTAAAATTATTTCGATATATAAATATTTATATCTCTTATTTTATTTCCTATTTACTCCGGTAAGTACCTGACTCCTTGTGCTACTCTCTGCCTTTACAAGAGCTAGATCAGGCCTAAAATGGAGTACTGCTGTCATATTGGGGCAGGAGCTGCACAGTCCTCACTTTCCAGTCTCAGTGGAGCCCAAAAGCATGTCCACGCCCTTATGGGTGACAAATTATTTTCCACCTCTCTCACAGATGAAACATTGCAAGCCTCTCGCTGCTCTATTGCTATTTCCGTGGAAAGTGCTCAGACAAACTACATTCCTTAGTTCCACCAGTTCTAACCTTCACAGAACCCACCATGATATACACATTGTAGCACATTAATTCTCTCCATATTCCATCAATGAGAAATAAGTCCTACTTGAACAGCTTCTTCCTGTGCTCTATGGAGCCAATTACCAAGACGATGTTTTCCCGATCACTAACCTGTAAAAGTCTTGAGTTCACCATTATCTTCCCTACATATCAGCATAAACTGTTTCCTACACTTTAACACTCTACCTTGAGTGGCCCTCGGGCCTTGTAGACAATGAACCTCACTGTAAGAAAAGAAAAAAGACAAAGTGTAAGACAAGTTTTCAGTTGCTGCATTCCATCCTTTAGAAGTCAGCAGACTAAAGTGCAGTTTACATTGATGTAATTACACATGCACATCTTAGAAGGAATGCTGAAATTTTAATCTTTACTTTGCCATAAATTTACTTTAATATTAGTTCCTCAAAAAACAAAATGCATTGGTATAGAAAAACTTTCCTCTTTTTATTTATATTGTTCTTGAAAGATATATTTAATTTATATCTAAATTTTTACATATATAAGAAAAAGTATGTATTTCGTGTGGCATGTGATTGTGTATAAACTTTCTGCTACTGTGTTTTGTAAACTGAGCCTTCACCCTGTTCATCTTAATTGGCAGGATCTTCCATATCTTGATCTGAATGCTTCACCACCGAAAAGCAGGTCTCAAAGTGATGATAAATTTGAAGAGGAAGATAAAGTCTCTTTGTGCAGCATGCAAAGCTTTGCTTCACGAAACAGTCTCTCAGCTGTGAGTATCTCCAATGTCAGCATTATCATTATTACGAGGCTGAGTCAAAATGTAATGCGACTTGATTTATTGTATCAGAAATAAGGAACACTGTCAAACATATCACACATCATGATATAGCTATACATCACAGGTTCACATCCCTACTTCTCAACATAGTCACCACCTCTTTTGATGGCAGAGTTCCTCCTCTGAATGAGGGTATGTATCCCATCTTCCTAAAACTCAGCTGGCTGCCGATATAGCCAATTTTCCTTACAGCAGTTTTCCCTTCTTCATCACCACCTGACTCCGCATCCTCAGACTTCCATCTCTTTGATCCAATGAAAGAGGTACTGAGGGGCAAATGTTATGATGGTGATGAAGAAGTGAAAACTGCTGTAAAGGAAAATTGGCTACATCTGTCGCCAACCGAGTTTTACAAAGCTCGGTTACATATGCCCTCATTCGGAGGAGGAACACTGACATTGAAAGAGGTGGTGACTATGTTGAGAAGAAGGGATTTGAACCTGTGATTCATAGCTATATCTTGATGTATCATATGCTTGGTTGTCTCTATATAATAAAGCAAATTGCATTACTTTTTGACTCACCCTCATATTATCTGAATTTCTGGAATGCTGTATTCCATGGATTGTGCAGACTTGTATTTTCAGCCCTTTTTTGTTTTAAATTTCAGCCCTTTTTGTTTCAATTTTTCTCAGATGTATTTGGCATTTAGCAGCTAATTATAAAGAGTCTTATTATTTTTAATAATGAGAATTTTTTACTATATGTTTTCTAAAATATTATTAATCATCAGTCCCATGGCTGACTGTGCAGCTGAGAGTCTAACAAGTTCCAACAACATATCTGGGTTGAGAACTGGAGAGGTATTCATTCATGTGTAGTGTTTTTAGGGTAAATCAATCTGACAGTCAATCCCTCTAAAAATCAAACTACAGCTGATGTCCTCCAACTTGGAGTCTTGCGTTGATAACAGGAATGTGGCCATTGATTCTATTGTGGGAGCCCTCTGACTTTTTATTAATTTCTTACCGTAATTTAAAAAGAAAAAAGAAGCTTTTTTTTTCTGCAAAATCTACAAGGTTTCCTACAAGATGGGCATAGAAAATGTTTGTTTATAATTTAAAAATCATGATGTATCAACTTCTTTGTCTTTGTCTAGATCAGTGTTTCTCAACTGGTGTTCCCTGGAACTCTAGGGTTCTGCAAGGGTTTGCTAAGGGTTCTATGTGAAACAGTGATAAATAGTCTAATGCATTTTTGAGTAATTTTTGTTTAATTTTATATTTGTAATTTTACTATACAAGTACAACATATTGGTGGAAAATCCTTTATCATAATAAAGGCTTTGACCTCTTATATTATTTAAAATTATAATAATCGTATAGCTATGTCTATATAGCATCAATGGGAAACTACCTTCACTGGTTAGTTAAAAGGACCTGTACGTAGTGGATTTGTGTATAATTGAATAACTTACTCACAGAACTCATGCACAGTGTCTGTATATTATGTTTAATACGTGAACTATGATAAAAATATAAGTTTTTATACTATTTATTTAATCATTTCACCTCAAGCAAAGCAACAATTCCACAAGACCACAAGGGGTTACAGGGACTGAAAGAGAATAAGATGAGAGGATTGAGGAAAGGACAAAAAAAAAATACCCAGGGCTCAAGAAGACATAAGATGGCAACTGACAGGACATTTAAATTTTTGCAGTTTGTAGTTATCAGGGAATCAAAAATTCAGGAGGGAGTTCCACAGGTGGGAAGTGTGAGAAAAGTAACTGTTAGAGTAGAAGTAATAGTTGCATCTAGCTATTTCAACAGTAAAACGGTGATACCTGGTTGCCTATATAGTCACATGCTTAAATACATGTAAGTGGGGCACCAGAGAAAAAACTTGTAAGAGCAATTGCCATGAAAATATTTGCAGAAAAGACAGTAGGAAGTCAATTTATGTCAGTGAGAAAGTAACCGAAATCGAGATCCCATATCCAGATTGATTATATTACAGACCCTTTGTTGGATTTTGTCAAGAATCTCAAGATGTACAACAGGAGTACCAGACTCGATATGGTAGCAGAATTCAGTGCCTAGACAAATGGTAGATTTTTAAATGTGCCAGATAAATTCTGATGAGAACAATTTTCTGGCATAATACAGTGAAGCAACTTTCCCTTCAGTAGCCATAGCAATTGATAGATATTAATAATGGTATATAATAAATTTTATGCAGGCGTTTCCCGAGATAATAGGTTTCTAAAAGAAATAGGAATTTTTAAATTTGATTTAAAAAAACAGTTTATGCATGGGTATACAAGGAGGACAGCTTTAAATGGATTCAAATTGACAGATTAAACAATCTATTTAAAATGAATTGTAGCTACCAAATTGAACCCCTTCAAACAATTGGAACAGAGAAAAGTGTATATATATATATATATATATATATATATATATATATATATATATATATATATACCATGTTGGTGTAAAATGACCCATCAGGATTGACACATCATTAAACAAAATCTAACCAAACCAAATCCTGACAAGTGACTCAGCATTAACTGGCACATTTCTTTTTCCCTTCTGTCTGACCACAGTTAGGTTTGTTTCATCTCAACAGTAGGGCTACCTGCACTTTACAACTTATTGGTAGCATGCACAGTAATCTGCAGTTATCCCTTCCCAAATACTCACTCTGATCTCAACAGGCTTCAGGCCACATTTGCAGACTCTCTGTCCAAGATTCAGCCATTCCACATTTAGTAATTGTGGCCAAGTCAGTGCAGTTAAATGTACCAAGAAAAACATACATATCAATCCAACTAAATATCTATCACTGATATTGTGCGCTTTCCAATAAATACCACACACATATAATATATAAATAATATATATAAAAAATTGCATATATTTCAACCTCAGCGTCGCGACTGCACGCTCCAAAATTATTCTTACATTTAACAATATCACATTGCTAAAAAAAAACACATCTTTCGGTCTGCACTATCTTTCGATGTCTCATTATTACCTGGAATTTAACAAAAACACACTCAAATGTCTACCTGATGATAGTCGTTCGAAACGATTGAAAGCCCGGCTAGTAGAAAAAATAAGACCTGATAAAACCGGAATTTATAAACAAGGATCATACCATTCATTGAGGGATTCGAAGTTGATTGTATTTTATTATTAAATATTGTTCGCGAGAGTGATTCTTGCCATATAATTAGCTTCATTATTTGTTTTTCGTATGAATGATTTACGTTATATATATACACACACACACACACACATTTTACATATATATATATATAAATGAATGATAGGATAAAGAACAAGTAGGAAACAGATCTTAATCTAACATGCTTCACTTTATTATTATTTGACGAAGCTTTAATGAAGTGAAACAGATTAAGATCTGTTTCTTCCTTGTTCTTTATCATATAATTTTGTTGGATTCCTATCCATAATATATATATATATATATATATATATATATAATTATGAATAAGGAATCCTTAATATGGATTTTTAAGGATTTCTTATTCATCATTATTATAATATTGCTCTGTTCTTACATTGAGTTCTCTTTGGATTAATCTCCTCCATGGAATTATCCCCACTAAACATAATTGGGAGATATATATATATATATGAGAGAGAGAGAGCGAGAGAGCGAGCCATGTTTTTTGTCTTAAGGTGGTCCCTGCCTGACAAAGGATTTGTCATAACGGATTAAGGCAAGCTTTTACAAAGCTGGATGCTCTTTCTGACGTCCAACTCGGACACTCACGGTAGTCCAAGTATACAGTTTATTTTTTCCAAGACACCATCTCTAGGAAGGTTGCTATTCAAGGCTTGACACTCCCATCCTAGCTTTTATATATATATATATATATATATATATATATATATATATATAAAGATTAAATATCAATTTTTGTTTTCCCTCGACTCTGAAGTTTCTTGGTAATGTCAATTCTTCAAGTGGTTCTGTTTTTTAAATGACATTTCCAATTTTTTCAATTTATTCCACATCACCCTCCATATATATATATATATATATATATATATAATTAAGTTACGAAAAATTTGGTAATCCGTATAGATAGTCCCAAGGGGGATGAAATCCTGAGAGCCCAATGTAAATTCAGAGCTAATAATTTAAAGAAAAACAGACCACTTTAAGGCTCCATGTAATAATTTATTTCACCATAGCCCTTTTAAAGGACGCTGGATCATCAGACTACACTTCCAAAAGGTGAAAAGAAAAATGAAATGAACATTTACACTTTTGACGGGTATTATTAAGTTTATGTAATTTAACAGAGAGGGCTGTGAGGAGTCGTGTGATAGACATGATCGAGTTTAGAGAGGATTTATTTTAATATTTCTATCTTAGTATTAGGGGAAGAGAGACCAGACATTGACCTATTTAATCGGTTAACTTAACGGAAGTGATATATTGAAAGGGAAGGGGGAGAAGAGAGAAAAAAAAAACTAAAAAGGAAAAAAAAAAAACCCAAATATGTAGATGAATATCATCGAAAATCGTGAAAAATGGGTACAGTTCAGAAAAAGATGCAACAATACAATGACAAAAGGAGAAAGCAATTCAAGAAGGCAGTAAAAAAAAAACAATGGTGCGACCACTTTTCAGAAAAAATATTACCAGAAATAAAAATCTTGTCAGCATTAAATAACCCAATGAGGTTGATATGCCGTAAAACAAACCAAACCTAAATTCTTGTGCCAAACACAAAACCTAGTTATTTGGAATATAAAGGAAAAAGAGAATACATGCCTCTCTTCTCTTTGAGGTCAAAATAGGTACAAATCATCAAATAAGACTTAACCACTGCATAAAATTCACCATTTTTCTTCTTAGTACTTGCTGTAATTATTTCACTATCAGGATATAAGGGGGTTCACTGGCAGTATTGCGCTAATTTTGCAGATAACTTGAGTTCACTTCCTCACTTATTACAGCAGTAGGCAGACACTTTCACTCTCACTGCCTATCTCTCCCTCTCTCTAGTTGACTGCTTGTCAACACCTTCACCCAGCTCCAATTCCAACTTCAACTGTTTGTTTTCGCACAAACACGTGCTTAAATAAATGCGGTGGTAGCAACAAAAAATCTGGGGTGTTTGTAAACTTAGAATACAACCTGATTACATACCTCTCCCCTTCACGATTAAATGAACAGTCTCTTCTTCTTAATTGATATTCCATAGTTCATATAAACACTACTGTTTTGACATTTTATATTAATAATTCTGGCGAAGTACAGATTCTCTGGGCACAAACTCTGCCACAGATTATTTTTCTCATCTATAAACAAAATTCTATATTACTATAATTATTAATATTTCAAGGGTGACCATTGCTCTCTGCCACACAAGGGGTTACTGGGTGTGAGAGAATATAAGAAAAAATTTTTAAGGAGCAAGAACAATAAAAGAGCAGGAATTAAGAAGACAGAAGTTAGTAATTGATGCTGCATTTAAATTTTTGAAGATCAAAGTTGACAGGAAAGCAAGAAGCTGGAAGAGAGTTCCACAATTGAGGAGTGAGAGGGAAGAAACTGTTGGTATAGAACTTACGGTTACATCTAACCAATTCAACTGTGAAATGATGAGACCCTGCTGCCAATCTAGTACTGCGCTTAAATTCATAAAGTCTAGGTACAATAGAAGAAAGCTCCTCAGAACAATTGGCATGAAAATAATCATAGAAAAGGGACAGGGAAGTCATGGTGTTGGGAAAGTGACTGATGCTGAGATACCAGGTCAGGATCAATAACATTGCAGATTTTTCTATGGACTTTTCAAGAATATCTAAATATATAGCAGAAGCACAAAAAAAAAATTGTGACAGAAACATTATTTATATATATTTTTTAATTTAAATTAAAAACATAGATGAAATATTTATTAAAATGTGCTTTTAAAAATTATGTAAATTAAATGTTGCAAACACCATTTGTTTGTAATATATATATATATATATATATATATATATATATACACACACACACACACACACGGGTTCACTTTTGGTCAGAGATGGAATAAACTGTTCTCCTCATTTTTGATGGGAGGAGGTGCTTGGTCCTGGGGATTCCAACCCTGCGGCAGCACCTTCTTCATTCTTCATTGCACTAAGAGAGGTGGGGTTACAGTTGTCATGAGGACTGGGCAATTTTTGCCCTTGGCTTATATACATGCACATGTGTAATGGGCTCCCCACATAAAAATGACCTTGTCACATCCTACCTTAGTGGGAAAGCTGGGTAAATATATATAAAAGTCTGATTGTAAATCCTTTATATGTTAATGATATGGGCTAGGTTGTTTTGTAAGGAGTGGCCATGCAGAGAAAATCTTAGCTTTATGCAAATTTCTAAAAGATGAGCTATTATGGGTTTAGCAGGGCACAAAGAGATATTCCGTAATGAAAGTGAATTCTTCTTTTCTTGTGTCATGCAATATAGGGCTAGATATACTGAATTTCCTTGATTATCTAGATACATTGGGACAGAGGTTGAAAAAGCATTAATGGCGTTGCTATGCAAGAAAGAATATTCCCAGTTTCATTTCCCTATTATAGGCATTAATATAGCAGTGACATAGTAACACCTTAATACACAGACGGAACAGAATAGCTGAACAAAGGAACGACAAACATGCATTGTTCTCAAAAAGTTTTTTTTATACTGATATATACATACTTATCACTAATTGGTTGCACAGAGAAACTATAACATATGAATACAACAAGTGTGAAAGGGGCAAAAAGAGAAAAGGTCTTACTTCTAACATTTCCCAATAGAAAAAGGGGCAGGTTGGTGGTGTCTTTTGTTTCTAGTGAGACCATGTGATTTTCTCTGTATGCCCTATTGCTGTGACTTTGCTGCAGCCTACGTAGCAGCTGGTGTCTTGTCTCTCCATGTGATAATTAACAACTGCCCTTTGACACTAAAAACAACAGCCATCACGTGATCCTTTTTACTTCACTCGACCAAAGGGAGATAATTTTCCTTTTGCATCCCTGTTCACATAATTCAAAGTTTTGGATAATTTAATACCTAAATTATAGAAAAGGATGAATAAAAAATTTATTTTCTGAAAGAAACATATTATCAAATAACATTTTCAAATGATTTGTGCAAAGTTTTTCGCAATTTATTTTTATGAAAGAATGCACCAACTTTTGTCTGTTTCCAGTTGGCTTCATGTTTTTTGGGCCCTTAACTCCCGTGGCTGGGTTAAGGGAGCCCCTAACTCCCGCGGCTGGGTTAAGGGAGCCCTAACTCCCGCGGCTGGGTTAAGGGAGCCCCTAACTCCCGCAGCTGAATTAAAGGAGATGTATTTGTAAATGTTAGGGTTAGGGTTGAAAGCACAACCAACTATTTGTCAAATATAATCATTGCTTCGCTGTTTGAAATTAAGCATTGGGTCTTTTCAAACTTCAATGTGGGCAATGTCATCCTCCACCTCAACATTTTCTGGCAGTGTTGTAAGTTCCACACTACCCTGTTCACTTGGGTGTTCATGCCAAGGGCCATCTGCATTACACCAGTAATTTATTTCTACTTCATTGACGTTGATAAATGGTTTTTAAATTCTCAAAATGTTTGTCTGAGTTTAAATATTAGAATAGGTTTACTTGGGATAACTGGAAAATGTTGGATGGTTTCAATGTTTCTGTTTGTTTTGTATTCGAATAATCAAAATTTGGAAGATTAAGGCATGGATACTCAAGAAAGTACTGTATAGGTATGGACAAAATCTAGTTCTTAAATATCTAAATAAAAAAAAATTGGCAATGTTTAACCTTTGTGTTTGCAAAAAACAGGGTGTCAAAATGGTCATTATTCCCTTTATATCATTATTACTGTATACACTTTTGACTCCCTCAGCGATGCTTGTTATTATAAATAAAAAAAATTTGGTAATGTTTAACCTTCATGCTCACAAAAAAAACTGTCAAATGGATGGTCATTCCCTTGACATCACTATTAATGTATACACTTTTGGCTCCCTCTCTGCAATTATAAAAATATGTGAACCAAGTACAATGTGATATTTATTATTTATCATTTTATGAAGAAATAAATTGGAGAAGAAATCTTTTTCTTCAAATATTTATAAAAAAATTATAAAATAATATAAGAGATGCTCCCAACCTATTTTACTGAATTTGTGTCGAGTAAATGAAAGAAACACCCAGAAAATTCAATTTTTCAAAATTTATAATTAGTTTTAATTTTTATAAATTCATGAATAAAAAAAATTTCTTTTCATATTTATTTCTTTATAAAATGGTAAATAATAAATATTTCATTAGAGTTGGTTATCATATTTTTATATCTGTCTATATTTCTGAGGTATTAAGTACACTATTTACATTATTCGGACTATTGTCCTCATCTTTGTCGCCATATTTATTACAACGTTTCAGCCGTTGTACACTTCAGCCTTCTTCAGGTGGTTGGAATATCGAACTGAAGACTTTATTTCGCTCACTGGGGTAGACTGTTCTAGTTCCACGTGACATGTTTAATGGATGTCAGTTATCTCCTGTTAATTTCCCTCTGAAAGTTCTCCACTGTCTTAGCCAGGTATTGAACTCACACTCTTTGGGTTTTGTCACTGGATCTAACTAACGCCTTTATCTACTGTGCCATGGAAACAAAGATGAGGACAATAGTCCGAATAATGTAAATAATGTACATATTTTTATAATCTTGCAAATATAAAATTATTCTTGTAAATAAACAGTCTCATAAATAAATAGTGTTTAACATCTTTGTTGTCAGTTCTCAAAAATAAAGAAAATGTATAAATTAACTTTGATATGTTTGGTGTAAAATGTATACACGAATAGCAGTGTCAAGGCAATAACTGTCTGTTTGACGCACCATCTTTTGGCGATAATTTGTGAATAAAGTTATCTGAAGTAGTCATAAATTAACCATACCCCCCAGTTTATACTATAAGACATTGTCATAGAATTAATGTGCCGTTTTGACCCCCCCCCCCCATTTAAAATATTATGGATATATTATTTAGTTGTTAATTTTCTCTCTTGTTTTTATAGGATAAATAATGAAAAAAAACAAAAGGTTTTATTTTGAAAAATTCAGTTAAAAGTCGAATATTGAAAAATTAATTTGTAAGTTTAAAAAAATTAAATATGCAAAAAATAATTTTCATCTTATTTTCAATGAACAAATAAATCTGCTTGTAATTCCCACAGAATATTCTGACTAAAACCAGAAACTCATTGTAGTTACTTCAGAAAGCTACTTGTCTAGTCATGAAAATTTGACTTTGCACTGGTTAAATATTAAGGGAATACATTTTGTGGGGAGTTCAATCATCTCATGGTACTCATGGAGAGTCAGAAATATTTTTTCCTGTTACTATATTAATATATAATAATTCTGGGGGAACAGTTTATTACTTAATAACAATAGAAAATCGATCCCCCATTTTAAGTCCAGTAGAATCTTATAATACTAAAATAATAATAATCTTTGTAATACTGGTTTCTGGTCATGTGCTTGTAATTCCCACAAATATTCTGACTAAAATCAGAAGCTCATAGTCATTCCTTGACAAATGTAATCAGATAGCTACTCAACTCATCATGAAAAGTTGACTTATCACTTGGTAAATATTAAATGTTGTGGGGGCATTCAAACATCCCAGGGTAATAATGGTGGGTGAAAAAGAAAATTTTTTTCCAACACATATGTCACTAACTCCATAACTTTTTCCATTTGGACCCTTGTCTGCTCAAAAACTTTGATCTGTTTCTGGAATATACTGTACTTCATTCCCTGTACTTTTATCTTAGCAAACACCATTTTTTTCTTATTATTTACAAGACCTTTATTGGGCGAGAGTGGCATTCCTTACAGGAATCTTTCCGTCTATATTTGCCGCTTTTTATTAAGTCTTTTTTTTTTTTTTCTCTTTTACTTCAATTATCTGCCATAAGTGAGTGTTAAAAAAAACCAATATCAAATAAGAAAGAATATAGTTGTTTTATAAATTGTGGACATCCATAGCAAAATTGTTCTGCTGTCATCTGTCAGATAAACTTTCAAAGGTAAGGGATTGGGGTTCAAATCTTATCAGGAGTTTTTTTGTTTTTTTGTTTTTTTTTTCCTGATCCATGCCGCTTATGTCAGAATGTAAAATAACGTGTGAATTGCAACAAAAATAACATGAAGGATAAACTAATTTAAAATTAAAAAGGAGATTAATTTTTAATAGTTAAGCAACGTTGAGCCTGGTCAGTATCTAAATGGGTGCCTCCTTTGGAATACCAGGTGCTGTAAGCTTGGATGTGCAGGTGGTGTAGTGGATGATGGCTCAACTGGAGATTTGGGCTCAGCGGATGAAGAAGTCTTGATATGATAAACATGCTACAGAAGGCGTCACTCAAAGTTATAGCAGAGTCAGTGGCAGTCTGTTGCAGTTTCATAACTGGATTTTCATTCCATATGTGTCACGGGAGGGTCATGAAATCAAGCGTGTGGGTCACTTCCTGACAAGTTGAGGTCCACCTTAAACAAATTCACACCATCAGCACTTTCTTCTACTCTGGCTTTCTTTCACCTCCGACGAACTCTTTCAAATCCAGATGAAGATAGGGAATGGACGATAGGGACAGGTTTTGGTGAAACTGGAAGCTTCTTCTTCTAAACCTGCACATTGGCGGCAAATTTAGTCATCAATGCTGTCGTTAAGGGAAGCGGTCAGCAAAGAAGATATTAAATTCTTGATAAAACCAATGGCAATTCACATGCGCAAATATCCCTGAGAAAGATATGAATCCACCTCTTCTCCCTCCTTCTCTGGGTTAATTAATAGAACTTGTGTCAGTAAATAATTATTATCTTCAGAAAATTCTTAGTCTAAAAATATTTTCTGGATTTAAATAACTGGCAAAAAAAAAATATAAAAAATCAAAACAAATTAATCAATATTTCATATTTGATCACTAATTAAAAAAAAAAAAGTAAAAAAGAAATTCTGATTGTTGATTCAACTGATAAAGCTTTTTCCTTTATCCCATGCGACCAGGCGTCTTCAATTATCAACAACCTTGGGGAAACCTTAAACTGAACCTTTCTATTTAAAAAGATGGATTAAAGAGTTTAGGACAAGGTTTAACTTTCATTGCCACAAAAGAAACAGTGTTTCAAAAGGACAGTTATCTCCCTTTGACACCCGCTATTACTGTATACACTTTTAACTCCCTCAGCAATGATTATTGTTTTAAAAAGCAATGATTAGAATTTGAATAAAATCAAACATGAAAATGAACTTATACATTTTCTTTATTTTTGAGAATTGACAACAAAGATGTTAAACACTTTATTTATTAGATTGAATAAAAAGTATGTTTTCATAGTTATTTATAAAATGGTAAACAATAAATATTGCATTGTAGTTGGGTTT
>OZ038517.1:10728371-10840871 GCA_964036315.1 Acanthosepion esculentum | reverse complement strand
CTTTAGTTCAACAAGCTCAGACTATCTCAACGAAGCCTCTTGTCATTCTATCACTATTTTCATGCCAGAATTTCAGAAGAGTGACATACCTTAGTTCTACAAGTTCAGACATTCCCAGCTAAACCTCTTGCTATTCTATCGCTATTTCCATGGCAAATGTTCAGACGAACTATGTCCCTTAGTTCAACCAAGTCAGATCTTCCCAGCTAAGCCTGTCGCTACTCTCTCACTATTTCCGTGGCAGATGCTCAAACAAGTGACATACCTTAGTTCTACCAATTCAGACCTTCCCAGATAGGACCTGCCTTACCAGATACACAGCAGACTCATCCACATTCCCTTCTTTTGTTCTTGATAAGGAAGGATTTCCAGACAGATTCTTCACCAGAACAGTTTATGGTAGAGATTCCCAAGAGGATGCTTCCCGATCACTACATTCTTAACCTCTTCAAGTCTAAACTGTTATCTATCCTATATATACTAATAATATGCGTTTCTTACTTCCTCCCATTACAATAACTCATTCAGTAAGTCTCTACCTTGGTAGGCTCACATTTTGAATGAGCAACATTGCAAAATAAGATAATAATTTTCTTTCTTTGTAAACACATTTTTCTTAAAATTGAACTATTTTCTCAAGTTTGCAGATAATTTACACATTTCTTCAGTTTATGAAGGTTGATTCCTAATTGTAGAGAAACTGAAGAAGAGTTGCACTGGCCCACTGTAAGGGAAGGTTTCCTCCCAATTTCACTTATCTAGCGCTAAGACCTTTTTATTTCAAAAAGGGTTTTTTTCTTTCTTTCTTTATGGACAACATTTTCAGCAAGATATTCATTTTCAATTATTTTTCTTTCGTCGTCATGCTAAGATCATTTGAATTTCCTACTCTGGACATAGAAGCGACCACAAGAAAAAAACATTGAATAATTTTTTAATATTTATATTAATAACTGGAAGGCTTCACACAGTAAGATATATTCACTACTTGAAATCTTTGAAACAAAAATTTTAAATGAACATTTCATTCATAAATTGGTTGTAAACATGAAAGAAAACATTTGTATTCATTCAGGTTGCTAAGCATTAGAATTTTAGCCGTTTTTAAATAAATGAAACATGGTGAAACAGAATAACATTTAACAGTTGTTGGCAGAAATAAAATACATGTATTTGTATGAAAGAATAACATAATGGTGAAAAAATTGAAATCAAAATGAAGTTTTTTTCCTTAAATAATTCTTACTGTAATGCAGCAGGATAGACTACATTTTTTTTTATTTGGAACAAGTATAAATAAATTCCTTCCATTTGCAACTCTTGAACAGGCAACATATAATTGACCATGAGAAAAGCGAGGTTGCATAAGATGAAGTCCTGTAACTTTCATTGATTGACCGAGTGATTTATTAATAGTAATTACCAAACTTACTCTAATTGAGAATTGCAGTCGTTTATTGGAAAAATAACCTGGTAATTTTTCCTAGGAAAAATTAGTTGTTTTTCTATAGGATTAATGTTCACAATTTATGGAATGTTGAAGGGGTTGTGGACGTTCAATATAATTGTTCAAAGAATATGACTGTAAAGACAGAAGAAATTAATTGGTCAGGTGTGGAGGAAGGCTTGTTATAGTTAAGGAAAGTTTTACAAGCAGATGCCAACTTGTTGAAAGCCAAGTAAAATGCAAATTTCAAACACTTTTCTGCACTATATAAGACAATATTTTTAATGTAAAATCAAAATAATCCTCAAATATAAGAACAGTAAAGAAGGACAGTTAATTAATGAAATATACTTTTTTTAAAATCAATATGCAAATTAGTTAAATCTGAAAAGTGGCATCGCCAAAAAGTACATAATATATAACACAGATATTGAGCTTTTAGTGTGTAAATTCCTCTCAAGGAGTTTCTAACACATTACTTATCTCTCAGTTGCGTCTCTGTCTTTAGGCAGAGTGTGCTCATGGGCTTCTCTGTCGAAGGACAAAGGGGCAACTGATTAAAATAATACTGAAGAGGTGCTCAGCCCTGGGGAACAGCTGCCTGAGGCTGCACCCTCCCATTGCACCAGAGGGAGGGATTGGTGCTTGCACTGAGGCCAGCGCAACCGACAGTTGCAGGGGCTGAGGGAAATTTTTGTTCCTGTCCCGGGTGTACACACTCGGGTCCTACATCTTGTCCTAGTGCGGAGACAGAGTAAATACCGTGTGTAAATTGCTATAAAGTAGAGTTGGGGCCTTTTAATCCCAGAATTTCTTGGATAACTGAACTCCAATTTCACATTTATTTATATAGATAATAATAAAAATGAATTCGGCAAACTTTTCACATGTTTAAATAATTTGGTATAGTTTAAGAAAATTTAATTAAACAAATTATTTTAGATAATTCCACATTTTTTTTCAGCTCAATTTGAGTGATTTTTTTTGTAATGTGGAATAGCAGATGACAACAGTGCCTATTATGAATGCTTCAGGTTTTCTAACTTAATTTTGACAAGGCAGATATAAATTCTTTCTATACCAACACAAACTTTTAAAAAAATGATCAGCAGAAACATTGCTTATATATGAAGAGTTTTAGAATTTGAATACAAAAGAAATATTTATTAAAATATACTTTATTTAATTGTCATACAGATTAAATATTACTGCTTATGTTGTAAATGCTATTTGTTAGTAATATTTTTATTTTTTTAATCAATCATTTCACCCCAGGCAAGACAGAAATGCCACTAGTACGCAGAGTGTTACAGAAAGTGAGAGAAAAGACTGGATATAGGATATAGGGATGATTGAGGAAAGGCCAAAAGATGAATGGGATTCAAGAAGATGACGATTGACATTGCATTTGAATTTGTGAAAATTGTAATTACCAGGGGAGCAAGTAAACAGAAGGGAGTTCCACAGGCGGGAAGTGCAAGTAAAGAAACTGTTGGAGTAGAAGTGGCAGTTGCATTTAACTGTTTCAACAGTAAAAGGGTGGGACCTAGATACCAATCTAGTAGCATGCTTAAATTCATGTAGTCAAGGCATCAGGGAAAAAAGATTGTCAGAGCAGTTGCTATGAAAACATTTGTAGAAAAGACGGAGAGAAGCCACACTGCATCGGTGAGAAAGTGACTGAGTTTAGATGCCAAGTCAAGAATGATTATGTAGCATAGGCTTCTTTGGATTTTGTCAAGGATCTTGAGATGCATAGCAAAAGCACCAGACCAGGTATGGCAGTAATATTCAATGCAGACAGACAAATGATAGATTTGTAAATGGGCAAGATTCATTCTGACAAGAAAAATTTCCTGACACAACACAATGACCCAACTTTCATTGCCGTAGATGCAGTTATTGATTTGATGTAGTTTCTCCACTTCAAGTCAGTTGAAACATGAGGCCAAGAAGATGCAGTGAGTTACTTTACAGGAGCACAGCGTCGGCCATGCTGATGGCTGGCAAAAAAGGTTTCTCTGTGGTGATTAAATGAAAGCAGGTTTGTTTTGGAGTTGTTGAAATTTACAAGCCATTTGTTGCCCCAGTTAACCATCGATTGGACGTCCTTTTATATGAAAGGCTGATGAAGATTCATTACATGTTAGAAATGTGGGGAAGCATATTATGTGCGATGGATAAATTGTCGTCTAAATTACGCAAAAATGAAAATAACACTGACATCTCGTTTTAACAGATATATTTACCAAAATTACACAAAAAAAAATCTTAGAATACTAAAGACTAAATTTATTCAATAACAGCACCATTGGCTTCAACCATGGCCTCCAGACGACTTCATAATCTCCTGCATCTCTTCAGGACAGTTTCCTTGTTTAAGTTGATGAATGCTGCCATAATCCTCGCCTTCAGTTCATCTTTGGTGTTTTTTAAGAAGTTTTGTTGATCTCTCACTCAACTGCACCCCCACACATAATAAAGGGGGTGGCAGTCTGGGGAGTTAGGTGGCCAGATGTAAGAGTTGATGTGGTCACAGAAATTGTCTGACAGCCATGACTAGGTTCTCTTGCTTGTGTGTCATCGGGCAGAATCCTGTTGCCAAGACATAGGGTCTCCCAGCAGCCGCCCTCTTGGCCTAGGGCGGGTAACACTAGCTTCTCAAGGCGCAAAACATGTAGGCCTCCGTGTTTAGTCTGAGTCCCTGTGGGAATATGAATGGAGACATAATGTCACCATCACTAGTAATCACTTCAAACACCTTCATGATCACCATTAGACTCATCTGACTCTTTCTGAATCCTCTGCACTGTCCTCAGATTGACATCCAAACACACTGAAATGTTCATATTGGAGCTTCCGACATGAATACCAAGCAGTACTGAATGCCATTTCCAAATTTCTGGCGGAGTGAATTGCATCATGGCGCTCTTTTTCTCACGGACAGTGCCCAACTGACCCTACTATACTGTGCAGTTGACAAAATCTAAAACAGACAAAGTGCATGCACAAAATTAAAAATATAAAATGGTGACAATTTACCCGTCGTACCATGTAGATTTAAATTTAACCTTACACAAATTTATAAAAGATGGGAAACTCCTTGATATTTATGCTTTTCTATTAGATGTGTGCAAAGTTCCTAGAAGCCACTTTAAAAAAAAAAATATCTAGAAAACCTTTTTTTCTTCTCTGATAAATGTTTTTGAAACTTTTGCATATACTTCATAAAAAACATTTTTTTACCAATCAAAATGTTATGTATGTTCCACTTGTTATTGTCTTTGTAGGTTAGTACCTAGTTTTAGGCCGTGCTTACACTGTCCAAGCTTCCTTCTTTGCCGTTTTTGTTACACTGACCATCTTTGTAATGCACCAAAACACCTTTAATCAAAATTCTTCGACAGGTAAAAAGTTAGAAAAAAAAAAAAATATTTAGGCAAACATCTGCAGCTTTTTTTCATTTTCAGTTTGCCATTTCTACTGCGGATCCATTGTCTTTCTAATCAGTTTTCTTTTTTTTATCTACTTGTATTCATTATTTTTCTTTCACTGATAATTTTAACTCGCAAGTTTCTGAGGCATTGCTCTGGAGAAAGAGGCTTTTGTAAATGCTTGCTTTCATAAATTTTGTTGCTTGCTTTTGGGATTTTGATCTATTAATTTCTGGTAGTTTGCCAGCCTATCTGGTACCACAAAGTTATTTACCAAAATAAATTTCCTCAAAGATAGAAAGTGAGATAGGTGCTAAATTTCCTTGACTTTTTACTAAATTATCACGTGGATTCGGACTTAATTCTTGTAAATGCTTTTCCGCTTCCATATAACTCAATTGATATCTTTTATCATTATCATAACTCTGCTTGTTCCTGAGTTAACACATACGTTATGCCCTACCATTACCTCAGATAAATAATGGACCATTCTATTTTGGATGCAAGGAAAAACATTTATTGTTTTCTCTCCTTAATAATGTTTTTCTTTTTCTCATATTCTTTCATACTAAATAACTCCTTATATCTTAGTGGCTTTATTCCCTTGTTTGTGGTGAAATGATTAAAAAATAAAGACATAAGAAAAATATATCAGAGACACTGGTTTTAGTAAGAAAATTTAAGTAGATATAATAAGAAGAAAGAAAGGGAAGATAGCGGAGGTGATAATGCTCTCATGTATTTAACTTTATGAAATGGAAAACCTTATTACTTTTTAATCTTTTTGTTTGTATCCCCTTACTTCTTTAGATAATTACCTGTATTCATACTCATGATTGTTATTGCAATATTTTGTTAAATTTGTTAAGCTCATGATTTAATAGGGGGATTTCCATGGGTATTTTATAGTCGTAGAACTCGCAAAGAGCTTATTCAATCATTAAATTAAGAATTAAGATTCGTTCAAAAAACCATGAAATTTTCACGGGTGTCTTTATAGTTGTGGAGCTCACAAGGAGCTTATTCAATCATTAATTTTGGAATTAGAATTCATTAGAAAATTCAAATAGAAAAACCATGAAATTTTCACAGGTGTTTTTATAGTTGTGGATCTCACAAACAAAAGATAGCTATTCTAGTTTATTTAAAGAATTTGCAATAAGTTTAGTTCAAGCTATATAAATGTCGCTAAAATATATCCTGAGTGTGGGCAATTTAGAGGGTGGCTCCCTCTGAGGTGGGTCTCATAATTTCATTAGCCTAAGGGCCTCAAAAGGTCAGAATATGCCTCTGCTTCTTCTGAGTTCTCTATTAGTGCAACACTGTACCAAACAATTTTAAGCTACTATTTTAGTACTTGCTGTTATGCAGTGGTTAGCACTTAACCTTGCAGACCTTAATGCATGTAATCCGCACTGGGTGCCTCACATTTGCCAGCCTTGTGTAAAATTCAAATTATGCTCACTGGGTGCTTCCCATTTGCTTACCTTGTGCAAACTTTCTATTAAGCTTTCAGGCTTTAGTGTATATGATCCTCACGGAGCAGCTTCCTATATACCTATCCTGCCTTACTTCCACCAGTCCTAACTTAAGACCCGCCATTGTAGTGACCCACCCTCATTTATTTCATATTCCACTGGTGAGATGTAAGTTCCACTCGAGCAGCTTGTTGCCATGAGCTGCTGCTTTGTGGAACCGACTCCCACGAGCATGCTTCTTCAATCACTACAATGTTAACCTGTTCAAGTGTAGAGTCAATTGTTATCTTCCCCACATATCCCCATAAACTGTGCCCCTTACTCTGTAACCCTCTACCTTGAGCGGCTCTTGGGCTTTGTACAGGGTGAATATCAGTGTTAAAAAAAATTAAATAAAAAAAGTATGCTATCACTATTTCCATGGCAAATATCAAATTAGCTCCATTTTTAGTGCTACCAATTCTGACTTTTACAGCTAAGACCCATTTTGCAATGTACACAGGGTTAAATCATCCTCATTCCCTCTATATTCCACTAGTAAGGAGGAAGTTTCACTCTGATGGCTTCTTCCCAAGAAATGCTATTCTGTGGAACAGACTCCCATGTGGATGCTTCCCTCAACACTGAAATCTTAATCTCTTCAAATCTAAGGTTTATTGTTATCCATTTGCTATATTCTCATTATCTTTACTTAGCTTTTCCTTAGTAACCCTCTACTTTGGGTGGCTCTTGAGCCTTGTATTGAGTGAGCATTAGTTTTGAAAATAAAAACTATGTAAGTTCCTCGTTTCATGGAATGATGGTTGGGAAGCTTTTCTTGTAGACAATTATTACTTTTATAAGTATGCTTCACTTTTATTACCTTGTGCCAGACTAAGATAAGCTTAATAAATAACTATTTGGATTAATAGAACAATGATTTTCGAGCATTTCATATTCTGTTGCTCCTGGAGTGAAACTGAACCACACATGCTGTCCCATTTTTATGCATTTGAGTCGTTTTAAGTAAATCCTGTGAATGTCTCCTGGGTATGATGATAAACTATATCTGGCAGCAGGTCCTGTGATCAGGAGATTGGAGGTTTCGAGGAGTGCGGAACCACCTCTTAATTGCTGTTGTCACCAGGTTCACCCTACCCTGTTCTGAGGCGGTAGCACCTGTTAGGGTCCCAATGATGGGCAAATAGTGAACCTCCCCAACAAAAACAAAATACTATGAATGTATAAAAATACATTTTATAGTAGAATTATTAACAATACATTTTATAGTAGAATTACCAAAATTACATTTTATAGTAGATTTACTAGCAATACATTTTATAATAGAATTACCAGTAATACATTTTATAGCAGAATTACCAACAATATATTTTATCTGTAATTGAAGGCCTGCAATTGCATTCGAAATATATTTAGTTGAAGCCATGAAATAGTATTCAAAATATTTAGATTTTGGCATTAAATGACCTATAGATGTTGATATGCCGCTAAACAAAATCAGCCAAACCAGACCTGTGAGTGTTTTATAATGGTTGAGAATCTATTCTTGAAGGCAAAAGAGTTCTCTTCCTTGACCCTTGCGTTATTGTGCTCAGGAAATCCGAACGACAATTCCATCTTTCCTATTTTGCTATTGCATTTCTTTGTCTTGTTTCTTTTTGCTTAGTTTTTCTTGATTATTAAAAGGAATGGGATTTTGGTACTGTTTGAGCTTCATTCCTACAAAAAATGGTTTGTCAAAAGAACAGTTATTCCCTTGACACCGCTATTACTGTATACACTTTTGATTTCCTCAGTAACATTTCATTCAGTCAATTAAATGCCATATGTGATACATGTTTGGGCGATCATGTCTCATTCGATTTATGACAGACTAGGCAAAACCTTTTCCCACAGTAGGTTGTCATTTCTTTCTACGGTTGACTTGTTGCCAACTAAGGCTATAAAACCTAGTCTGTCCTGCTATTCAACCCATTGCTGGAGGCAGAACAGATGGATTCATATCTTTCCCAAGGGTATTTGTGCATAAGTGAATGTAATGAACTTGACTGGGATTTGAACTTGGATCTCTGATTTCTCATTCTGAGCTGATATTCATTGCCCCACAATGCACTTCAACATTTATTTATTCATACATATTCATACTTTATACATTATAAAAATACGTGAATATAAACAAATAAATTTGATAAGAAATCGTTTTATTCAAAAATTTATAAAAAATTGCAACATTATCAAAAAGTATAAAGCAACTACAATGCAATATTTATTATTTACCATTTTATAAATGACTATGAAAACAAGCTTTTTATTCAATCTAATAAATAAAGAAATAAATAGTGTTTAACATCTTTGTTGTCAGTTCTCAACAATAAAGAAAACAACTCCGCTTTCCTATGTTTGGGTTTGATTAAAATTCTAATCATTGCTTTTTAAAACAATGAATATTGTCGAAGGAGTCAAAAGTGTATACTGTAATAGAGGTATCAAAGGATAAACCGTCCCTTTCACACACCTTCCTTTTTTTTTTACAGACACAAAGGTTAAACATTGCTGGAAATTTTTTCCTGCATGCTGGTATATTATGTCTGTCTGAATTTCTGGGATTGAAGATTCATCATTATTTCCATTACTAACATGCAGACTGTCCTTCAAATCTTTGTTGTTGCTATCACAACATTTTGGCCATTGTGCCCTCCGACCTTCATCCGGGCAACCTACAGGGAATTCTGAACTGCGTACTTGCACTCGGTGAAAACGGTGAACAATAAGTGAGCTGTACAAAAAATAAGAACTAAACAAGATATCCCTAGGTATGAGCAGTGGAACAAGTACAACCTACCCCTGTAGGTTACATAAAGAGTTCAGTTTGGACTTCCCTGTAGGTTACCCGAATTAACATACACCCGGAGAACAAAATGTCCGAAAAGTTGTGATAACAATAACAAAGATGAGGATAATAGTCCACATGTAAATGGTTTAAATAGGCATATAATGTGTTCTGTATCAGCAACTTTTAATTATAATAAATTGTTACTCTAAAAAATGCCAAACATACAAGAATGGCAGTTATTTTTGTTTTTTTTTACTTGTATTTCTTTCATTTTAAGTTGATTTTTATCACATCTACTCATTCTCCAGTTGTTAGTAAATAGCAGAGATCAGAAATACAGAATCGTCCTTCAGAACTCCCATTTTTTTGTCTTCAGGAAAACCATGACAGCTGCTCCATCACTTGAACTACAGTAACCAACATTTTCATAATAAAGTTAATCATAGGAACACTTGTTTTTTATTTTCCACAAAACTCACAGTGCAGTCATATTTGAAGTTTGCTTACATATGCTGGTGCTGTCGGTATTGTCTTGAATTTTGTTATTAGATGAAAAAGGTTGTTAATTATTAATTTTTGATTGGTCTTGCCTTTATTATAATTTTAGTCACTTTTCATCGTAACTACTTAAACTATCATTTAATAAAATATAGACTATTATTGCCACCAATAAATGCACAATGTGATCTTACCACCAATACATGTGCAATCTGATGTCGCTGCTAATATTGCACAGGTATGTGAATAATACAATTACCTCAAGTATGGTCGTATGAAACAATCAGTGAAAAATAAGTCTAGTTATATTTTGATCAGCAAATCATTATCTCAGTGATTCTACAAGTAGGCAGTAATCCCCATCAACACTTTGGAAGCACTCTGAATTCTCAGAGATGTAATAAATGTTCAAAGGCATTATGAGAAAGATTCTAATTTTAACAAGATTAAGATTTAGCCCTTTGAAACTTTTAAAGAAAAGTTTTGCCATTGTCAAATAAATATATATATATATATATATATATATATATATATATATATATATATATATATATATGGTGGCCTCTCCTATCAAATTTGACTTATGAGGGTCAATCAGCTCAGTTCCTAGGAACCAACAGCCTAGACATCAGAAAATATGATTTGATTATCGTAGTGAAGGCGTTGTACAGAACTAACCACACTTTTTGAAGGGCCGGATACAGAGACCTAGTGCACTACGTGCCACAAGGTCCCCAAACGACCCTCTGCAGGTTTTGAATTCAGAGTTGTCCTTCTCTTAGACCAGTTGCCATCCAATGAATCGGCTGTATTGGAGGTAGTTTCACACAATACTGCAAGTTGCTACAAAACCAAAATGTCAACCTAAAAACTTGAGTCATGTTCTTAAATAGTCCTGTTAGATCAAGACTTTCATATGGATATAATGTATTACACTAAACACTTTCGTAAAAATTTAATCTATCAGCTGTATAAATCTACTTTCTAAGATCAATGTTTAAAAAGTTGAAGATCCCTGTCGGTCTTAACGAGAACCATACTTCTTGTGGACGGTGGGTTCAGCAGCAATAACTAAAATGGATAGCACATGTAATTCAAAAAGAAAATAATGACATGATGTTGATGTTCCACACTACTTCAAACAAAAGGTTAGGAAGGAAACTCCCATCAATATTGGAAAGTTAGTGAACTTGAGAAAACCTATTTTCCTGAAATATTGTTTTAATAGAAAGGTTTTATAAATTTCAACTGGCAGTAACCGATGGCTGTTCAGTCAGTGAATGCCAAATGTTTCCTTCTAAGGAAATGACTCAAATTACTATAGGAAAACTATTATCATTGTATTTATATGATACATATAATACATCTATTCTATCTATTCATATGATACATATAATACATCTATTCTATCTATTCATATGATACATATAATACATCTATTCTATCTATTCATATGATACATATAATACATCTATTCTATCTATTCATATGATACATATAATACATCTATTCTATCTATTCATATGATACATATAATACATCTATCTATTCATATGATACATATAATACATCTATCTATTCATATGATACATATAATACATCTATTCTATCTTTATATGATACATATAATACATCTATCTATTCATATGATATAATACATCTATTCTATCAGTAATGTTTGTATTCATTCCTGACCACTGACAATTGTTTTATTCTTTATTCTCAGTGTATCCCTCAAGTAAAATTGTTAGCACTACGATTTATATCGCACACAGTAGCCCTATTCTATTAGTAATGCCTGTATTATTTGTGAATAACCAACACACACACACACACACACACACACACACACACACACACACACACAAAATATTCAAATCAATCATTGAGAATTGTTTCCATCCACTGAATTTCTGAAATGAAGGATTTTCATTATTCTGTACACTTTTTGGACAATAGTTTTTCTCTTGGTGATTATTAAGTGGACTTAAATCTTCATCCTGGGTATGACAATAGACTACATCCAGCAACAAGGCCTCTAATCAGGAGATTGGAGGTTCTGAGGAATGTAGAGCCACCTCTTAATTGTTTCCAGGTCCACCCTGACCTGGGGTGGTAGCACCTGTTAGGGTCTATGGGCAAATAGTTAACCCGCAAGCTGGGGTCAAAACACTATGAAAGTATAAAAATAGTGTTTTATAGTAAAAATTTACTGCAATACATTTTTTTTTTAAATATTACCAACAATACATTTTTGGAAAAATATCACCAGTAATTCAATTAATGCTACACAAACCCTCTTTGCAAAAATACGTCAATGAAACCTGATCTACAAACTGATTTCTTACAAAGAATACATATTCTATTCATATGAACCTATCCTAAAAATCTTGACGGCATTCAATAACCCATTGATATATTGATATGCTATAAAACAAAATAAACCAAACCAAAAATTTTCCTTTTTCCTTGAAAATTGTTTTAATAAAGATTTTATAAATTTCAACAAAAATTAGCACTGGCTGCTATGTCAATGAATGCCGACTGTTTCCTTATAAGGAAACAGCTAATATTACCATTACCATTAGAGATAAGAAGAACAGATACTACACTTTGATCCCAGAAAGTGTAGAAAAGTGTAACTTGAGTAGCACTGGCTGTTATGTCAATGAATGCTGAATGTTTCCTTATAAGGAAACAGCTAATATTATCATTGTTAAAGTCATTCTTTTGGACCAATATTTTTTTTTACTTGTTGCATTGAGAGCAGTTGTTTTTGTTAACCTAATTGGGGATTGATATTTTTCCACCCCCAATTTTTTGTTCTACACATCTATCCAATATCTTTTTTTTTATCTAATATATATGTTACATGTTGAATTTTTTTTTCAAACACAGTAAGTATGCAGCAAGACCAGTGTATGAAATTTATTGTTTTATAAGAAAACAGTATCATTTCACTGCTGTCTGATTTGTTTTATTTTAACCATTTCATTCCAAACAAGGCAATAAAGCCACTAACATGCATGAGGTTACAGAGTGTGAGAAAATATGAGAAGAAGAAAAACATTATTAAGGGAAGAAAACAATGAATAGGAATTAGGATGACAAAAGATAATGATTGACATCATTATCATTTAACCTATAATGGCAAAGGGTTGGAAATTTTCAAAGTAGAAACCAGAATTCTGTAGCAAACATTGCATGGCCATGCCAGCAAAATTAAGGATCAATGCTAATAAAAAATTTTGCTGAATCTAAACTTGAAACAAAAGCTCTAAATGCTAAGCAGAGAATGAAAATAAACCTTTTAGTATTTTCACTTTTCAAATTTATATAATAGACATTGTTGGTGAACATATATACGTTTTGACGTAATTCATAAATACAGAAAATTTTAGAACGATTCATGACACCTTATTTCTTGGGTTGTCTCACAGCCACATCATGTTGAAACAGGGGTACATTCACCAAAGTTAAGCAACATCAAGCCTGGTCAGTACTTAGATGGATGAGTGTTTATCAAATTCTGATTAGATATGGATCCACCTCTTTCCCCCTAGCTATGGGTTAATTAATATCACTAGGCTATTATTAGCTCAAAAAATAATTCTTACATGTGGTCTTGTTACTGCATGCTTTGCTGAAGGCCACTCTTTCTTTGGTTCATGTGTGTTGGCCTGTCTCCAGTGAGCCCACTTTACACCAATCCCACATACCCACATTACATTTTAATATCTGCAGGAATATTGGTGAAGAACTGTCGAAGATCAGGCTTGACTCCTCTCTGCCCTGGCTATGCTTGTGAAAGACTAATGTCACTAGTAAACTTAATTAACTTCAACAACACTCATTAATAAGTGTAAAAATAACAACTTTTATTTATGGTACTATGACTGATTAAGATCATGAATACCTAAACAAAAGGGATTTCAAGAAGTTTCCTCGTATAAGGAAATCTTCAGCTGGGAGGAAGAGGTTGACTGGTGATTGCACTTATAGCTAAACAGCCCAAAGTTGTTCAACTATTTTTAAATGAAGGCAACTGATCGAGGGAGTTCAAAAAGCGTCATAGCGAACAGGTCTTTAGCTGATTGAGGCACCAGGGTCATCCGGCAGGGAGAGTGTTGGTCTACTAGCAGCGAGATCAGTTCAGTCTTTTTTCTACTCTTTCAGTGACTGCTTTTATGGGGATGCAAACCTCAATTGCACTGCTCTGATTGGCCAGCCAATAATAATACTTGACCAATGGTCTTGTATCATACGCCTCAAAGGGAAGAAAGGAAAGCTCTCAAGAATCCAACATGATTGGTGGTCCAATCAAAACAATAACCCTGTGTCATAAGTATCAAAGGGGAGACAAGAAGCTCTATCCCAGCCCTTCTCTCACTTGTGGGCCAATCAAAATTGCAGCCTTGCAACACTCATATGCACCTTCAGTGGAACATTATCCATCTTCCAGAATCTCATCCTAAATTTGACTCGATTATCACTGATGTTATAGGATTACCATGTTTCATGTAATTCAGGTGAAGTCTGAACTGTCATGATATTGTCTTTGAACAACTTCGACACGTGTTTAGCACGGCCTGATCTTCTTGGCGTGTTTAACATACGTGGGGAGGATGGGGTTGTCTCTAGACTAGAGGGATTAGACATTGATGCTCGGGACGGCGATACAATACCAGAATCTCATCCTAAATTTGACTTGATTATCACTGGTGTCATCATCACTTCCATTTGAAAGTGTGCTGTATCTCTCATCAAAACAAACCTGATCTATAAAGATTTGCTTTGTGTCACTTATTTCAACAAATAATTCCTTTATCAAATGAAAACAACAATTTCACCTCTCACACTATACTCCATAAGTGACACAAACCAGAAAATTTATGGTATCACATTGTTTTAACATGAAAAATATTTTTCTTTCTTTAGAAATAAAAATTCGATCACCAGTCAACCTTTGAAAACCAGTCATGGTGTCATACAACCTAAAAATAGTTTCTGGATTTAAATAATCTGCAAAGGGTCAATAAGTCGTAGAAAACAAATTAATCAATCAATGAAATACTGATTAGCTCCACAGTCATGTCTTAGATTTATTTAAAGTCTCTTGAATATAAATGGAGAGAAACTGCTATGGACGCAAATTGAGGGATCAGTTTATATATTGATTGTAATATAGAATTGATCCTCCATTTTATATCCACATTATAATTTCTTGTTCGTTTATTAAATTCTGATTAGGTATGAATCCACCTCTTCTCCCCCTAGTTACTACTATGCCTCTTGCTTCCTTGAGGAACATAAGGCCGCAACAACTCCACTCCCGCGGATGCAGTTCCGATCGATCCTCTTTAGCTCGGCCTATGTCATACTGGCTGCCTTCACCGCTGTGTCAACACTTCTGTGCCAAGTCTGTTTTGGTTGACCCACTTTCTGCTTCCCTTGTGGATTCCAGTCAAGAACCTGCCCGGTGACACTAGAAGCTGGCTGGCAGAGTGTGTGGCCGATCCATCCCTATTTCCGTTTCTTGATGTCAGTCTCAATTGGGGCTTGTCTGGTCCTGTCCCACATTTGGTCGTTGGAGACGACTTCCAGCCACCTGATAATCAGGATGTTCCTGAGACATCGGTTGGTAAATGTCTGAAGTTTGTAGGTATTGGTCTTGGTTACCCGTCAGGTTTCTGAGCCATAAAGTAGGACCGACAACGTTGATGTTGAAGATCTGGGTCTTGTTGCAAAGTGAGGGGGCTGTTGATCTCCAGATTGGCCACAAAGTGTTGAATGCAGGTCGGGCTTTGTTGATCCAGCACTTGATGTTTTTATCTTTACTGATGACGCTTCCCAGGTAGACAAACTTATCGACTTTCTGGATGTCTTTTTGGTGTAGTTGCACTGGGTCTTGTTGTCTTCTCCCCCTAGCTATGGGTTAATTAGTAAGATATGTGTCACTAAACCATTATTATATTAAAAAAAAAAATCCTTACAACCTAAAAATATTTTCTGGATTTAAATAATCTGCAAATGGCTGATAAGCCATAGAAAACAAATCAATGAATCAATGAGATACTGATTAGTTAGTCATGTCTTAGATTTATTTACATTCTCTGGAATAGAAATGTATAGAAACTGATATGGACACAAATTGAGGGAACAGTTTATATACTGATTGTAATATAGAATTGATCCCTCACTTTATATCCACATTAAAATTTCTCAAATTCTGGTTAGGTATGAATCCACCTCTTCTCCCCTTAGCTGTGGGTTAATTAGTAAGATTTATGTCACTAAACCATTATTACCTCAAAATAATATTCTTACTATCTAAAAATATTTTCTGGCTTTAAATAACCTGCAAAGGGGTGATAAACTGTAGAAAATAAATTAATCGATCAAATCATTATGATATATCCTCTGTCAGTCTGGACCTACGTTGCTTTTTGCAAGATTAATCTTGGTCCTGACTGAAACCACCCCAAGAAAGAAATGGCTATGTATGCATGTATGTATTGATATCTTTTCTGGATTCACTTTGTCATTATAATTTATTTTCTTCACTTATTTCCTATTTTTATCTCAAAAATCTATGTTATTAATTAACACTAATTTTAATTTTTTTTTTTTTACCCTTGTTTTTTTTATAGATTTCCAGTTCCATGATTGAATCCACCATCACAGTAACAGACAGTGACTGTGCAAGCATCAACAGTGACAGCCCCAGCACCCAAAGCGATGTCCACTTGCTCCATATGCATCACGTGGGTTCCCTCGACTCTGGTTACTACTGTGGGAGTGGGGGTGTTGGACCACCTCACCGCTACAGCCGTGGTAGCCTGACCATGTCAGACAGCCTGTCTATGTCGAGCATCAGTTCCCACACAGATGATTGCCGATACCGGCGGATCGAAAATGCCCTCGGTCCAAATGTTGATGGTGAGAATAACCTTGAGGTTATCCACGTGAAATCCAAAGTTCTAAGGAGAAAAAAAGTTAAGTCAAATAACCGGCGGGACCAGAATGCCCAAACAAAAGGTAATAACTTCAAATCTGTTGCCAACACAATGACAGCCATTAGTAACACCATCACTGCTCCAAGGTCTACTACAACTACTACAGTCTGTAGGACTTTGACATCAAAGAAAGAGGACTTAGATGTAAATACAATTAGCAAGACTGATAATGATTTAAAGATTTGTGATAATATGGACAAACCAGATGGTTTGGGCCTCATCAATGAGAAAACAGAAAGCAAAGAGGACATGCTTAAACCAAGAACAGACCAGAATGAAGATAAACTGGATAACAAAACCTGTGAGAATGAAACTAATTCTGAATGTTTGCCACCGGTCATATCTGAGAAACAAACACTTCTTGATGGTGACAGTTTAACAACAGAAAGCCCATTGACTCCCCAGAAAGGTGATGGGTCAACGACTGATGTCGAGCCACAGAGTAGTACTGATGATGCCCTGGAGGAGTCTTACGGGGCACCAAATCCTGTCACCAACAATACTGTGCAAGAAGATGAAGAAAATTTGAAAGATTTGGACATGGATTCAAGTCATTATGCAGAAGTTGGTGAGGACACTTTGAATACTGGTTACAATGCTGACACCTCATCATTGTCTGGGGCTGAGGACAAAGCCAAAGATTCCACCCTGACCCCATGTGGGGCCACTGACTTTGAGGAGGATATTTATTCTCCACCAAATGGTAAAAGCAAAAAAGACAAATCTGCAGGACATCAACATTTATGTATGACAGATGATATCTACCCACCAAAGTTAGCCAAATCAGATTCAACAGAAAAACCATCTGAGAAGGCAGCAGATGTTCTAGAAGAAGGGGTCAACAATGGAGATGCAGGGGAAATTTTGTAAGTATGGTTCTGATCATCTGATTTCAAGGCCCTGTTTGTTTTTGATTGGTCAGTTTAAATTAATCACTTTTAAAACAAAAAAGCTTTTTAATGATTCTGATTGATCAATATTAATACATGTATATTTCTTTGTGATGATGATTGGTAGTTAAAAATTTTATCCAGGTTGCTGTATTGTAATGTTTTAACATTCTCATTGATCAATTTAAATATCGCATTTCCCAGTTCAAAGATATACATTTGATTTATTCAATTTTAGAAAGAAAATATATATATATACAAATAAAGAGAAAGAACAGTCAGATTAAAAGTCCACAAATCTTTAGCATTTATTTTTTTAAAAAAGTGCTCAATACATAGTAGAGCTTAATATTATTATTTAAAATATTTTATCATCGTGACACAGAAATTCTCATTTTGGAACTAAAATTTTGTTCCATTTTCCATCAATGTTGAATAACTTTAGAAAAAAAATGATCCACTTTTGTAAGCGAAGTTGTATTATATTGAGGAGTTTAAATGGGAGGGGTTAATGATATTTCAAACTTTTTTTATTTAGGGCATATTTCTATTTTGGACAGATCTAAATACAAATCTGAGATAAAAATTGGAAAAGTAGAGGTTGTGTGTAGGGGATCTAATTTATGGTTTTCAAACATTTCTATATCGTGTCATAGATATGTCATTTTCCCTTTCTTATTTTAGAACATTTATAAGATACACTTAAATTCAGGGAAATGTTTGTGTTGAGCCATGTGTTATTTTGGTATTTTTTATTTTTTTAATTTATTTTTTTAATCTATTTTTTTATACGTTATGGTCTTCTTAAAGGGGCTTTTTTTTATATGATATAATCATTTTTTATATTTTTTACACAATCATTTACAATGTTTTAAAATGTAATACTAATTATAATTTATGATACATTACGCATGGCAATGTTGGATTTAAAATTTTAAGGAATAAATTACATATTTTATTTACTATTATATGTAATTAAATAATAGGTATATAATTTTAAAGTATACATTTTTTAATATTCAAATTTTATTTTAGTGGGAAAATAAGGCAGTGTCTACAAAAAACAGTTATTTCTTTTTGTTGATTTAATAAATCTTTGTTTTTAAGAAACTTAATATATAACTTTTCTTGTAAGCATAGAGGACATGAGTCATTTAATGACCTACATGTTTTCATTTTTTATTAACAATTTCCATTTTACTATGGGTGATTTATTTGTTTCTTTTAAATGCCAAAAATATTTAGAGATAACAATATATATTTTTATATATGAAGAATAGTGTTAAGGAAATAGTATAACAGTAGAAGTGGTGTTTCTTAGGCAAGATGGCCTGATGGAGCCCAACCCTCTTCAGGTCGGTTTTGAATTCAGAGTTTTTCTTTCTCCTAGGTCAGTTGCCATCCAAGGTTATAGAACCCGGTCTGTCCTGCTATTTACCCACAGCTGGGGGGGAGAAGAAGAGGATGCATACCTTTCCCAAGGGTATTAGCATAGGTGAATGTGATGGATCCTACTGGAATTAGAACTTGGCTCTCTGATTTCTCAATCCAAGCCACTATCCATTACTCCACAGTGCATCCTTTTACATATATATATATATATATATAGTTTTAAGGTGTGGTATATTTATGGGATAAAGTGCTCAGTATCAGAGATAGAGCGTATCTAAATATAAAAGTGAACATTGAAGTCAACATTCAGAGGCGACAAGCTGTTTCATGCTAGACGCAATCATCAGGCGGCATGATAATTGCGTCTAGCATGAAACAGCCTGTTGCCTCTGAGTGTTGACTTCAATGTTCACTTTCATATATATATATATAAGGCAAGAAGAAAGCAAATTCAAAGGACAAAACATATAATATGGGATTTGGCCATTTACTTACCATCACACACACAACTATTACTAATAATAAAAATAATGATAATAATAAAGAAAATTATGCTGAAAATTTCTCGGCCCAACCCACTCACAAATCTGACTAAATGGCTAAACATCAGAATTTATTTTGTAACTATTTTTTTTCACATATATATACATAATGTATATAAATGCTAAACCAGCAGCTACTAAAATACTCAATTCTGACCAAGAGTTAAGCAGGAGCAGGTGCCATTAAAAAAAATTCTCTTTCTCCATAGTGCTCAAACAGCAAATGAGAGCTTAGTATATATATTATAGTGTAACCCGGATATAAGAGAGTTGTCGGGATCAGAGAAGAAGTCTTTTATATCCAGGTTTGGTCTACATTTGTTTAGGTAAGTATGGTTCTAATTTGGGACCAGATAAAAACCTCTCTTATATCCGGGTCTCTTATATCCGGGTTACACTGTATGTATATGTATATATATATATATATATATAGAGAGAGAGAGAGAGAGTTTGCGTCATATTGATGTTTGCCCTATTCTTTTCTTTCTTTTGTTATTTTTTATTGGAAACTTTGTCAATTCTGTTTGCTAGGCAGTCCAGCCAATTATGTTTAACTATGGCCAATTACTCTACAGCAGAGGTTCCCAACCTTTTTTACATGGCGGCACACTATTGAGGTCTTTAAATTTTCGCGGCACACCTATCACAAAAAAGAAATATTTTCCACTCATAAAGCCTTTTTGCAATAAAATAATAAAAAACAAAGAATATTATATAAGAAGAATTTTTATTCACATAAATCAAAATATCCTGTATTCAATATCGGGTATAAAATAATAATGATGAATGTCAGTGGGACAGTTGTGCATAAAGTTAGATTAAAAATGGTTAGGAAAAGGTAAAAAAAATGTTTGGGAGTTAGGAGCATTACGTAAAACCTCACATAGTACAGTTCTGTGTTACAACTTTTTGTCTTACAACCTGTGTATTTAGGAATCGTTTTGGTATCGAAATCGGGTCTGAATTATTCAGCTCCGATGCCGATTCCCGATACTTTGAAAAACTCCTGATATTCCGATTAATCGTCCCATGACTAATATAAACCATAATAACGCTTACCAATTCGTATGTGCGAGACGTTTAGATTCCAGAAATTCGGCCATTTTGAATTGAGCGGTGTCATCATGATTAAGAAATTGAATGTCGTTATTAAACAAAATTATATTAAATGGCTTCTAGGTATTATCTCTTCGCGGCACACCAGTAATCATTCCGCGGCACACTAATGTGCCGCGGCACAGTGGTTGGGAACCACTGCTCTACAGTTTTAAAAAGCAATGATTAGAAGAGAGTTCTACAAGTGAGACGAGCAGGAGAGGAAACTATTTGCATAGAACTTACTGTTACATCTAGCCATTTCAACTGTAAGATGATGAGACCTAGCCGCCAATCTAGTACAGATTTGCCTACTTTTGTTTTGTATATATTGTTTGCTGCATATTAATTTTTGCCCTGTCCCTTTCTTTTGTTGGTTTATTGGAAACTTTGTCAATTCTGTTTGTTGGACATTTCTGCCAATTACACTACATATGGAAGATTAAATAAAGGGTTCAGTTAAAAATTCCTTGAAGGTTACTTGGCTCATGAAACAGCTGATGAAGGCTGGAGGGTACAACAGCCGAAACATTGTGATAATAACAACAGAAATGAGAACAATAATCTAAATATAAATAATGTAAAAAATACATCTTTTCTAAGCGACCATTTCTTCTTTGTAATTAATAAAAAACAGCAGCTAAGATTTTAATGCCCAAAGTATTTGATAGTTTGGTTATCATAAAGTATTAAATACAAATATATTCATGGATAACTGTTAATCAATATTTTATTTATTAATTCCGATTGCCTCATAAAGTATTTCTACTTTTTTTTTATGAATCATTTCAATCCAAGTTAGGCAGTAAAGCCACCAAGATACAAGGGCTACTGAATGTGAAAGAATAAGAATAGAAACATGACTAAGAAACAAGAAGAATAAAAGAAGACTCAAGACAATAGATAATGAGTGACATTGCATTTAAATTTTTGAAGATCAAAGTTGACAGGAAAGCAAGAAGCCGGAAGAGAGTTCCACAAGCGAAAATTGAGTGAGAACAATAGAAGAGTAATCAGGAAGACAGTAGATAACGATTGACATTGCATTTAAATTTTTGAAGATAACAGTTGACAGGAAAGCAAGAAGCCGGAAGAGAGTTCCACAAGTGAAAATTGAGTGAGAACAATAGAAGAGTAATCAGGAAGACAGTAGATAACGATTGACATTTCATTTCAATTTTTGAAGATCAAACTTGACTGGAAAGCAAGAAGCCGGAAGAGAGTTCCACAAGCGAAAATTGAGTGAGAACAATAGAAGAGTAATCAGGAAGACAGTAGATAACGATTAACATTGCATTTAAATTTTTGAAGATCAAAGTTCAGAGGAAAGCAAGAAGCCGGAAGAGAGTTCCACAAGTGAAACTTGAGTGAGAACAATAGAAGAGTAATCAGGAAGACAGTAGACAACGATTGACATTTTATTTAAATTTTTGAAGATCAAAGTTGACAGGAAAGCAAGAAGCCGGAAGAGAGTTCCACAAGTGAAAATTGAGTGAGAACAATAGAAGAGTAATCAGGAAGACAGTAGATAACGATTGACATTGCATTTAAATTTTTGAAGATCAAAGTTGACAGGAAAGCAAGAAGCCGGAAGAGAGTTCCACAAGTGAAAATTGAACGCAAACAATAGAAGAGTAATCAGGAAGACAGTAGATAACGATTGACATTGCATTTCAATTTTTGAAGATCAAAGTTGACAGGAAAGCAAGAAGCCGGAAGAGAGTTCCTCAAGCAAAAATTGAGTAAGAACAATAGAAGAGTAATCAGGGAGACAGTAGATAATGATTGACATTGCATTTAAATTTTTGAAGATCAAAGTTGACAGGAAAGCAAGAAGCCGGAAGAGAGTTCCACAAGCGAAAATTGAGTGAGAACAATAGAAGAGTAATCAGGAAGACAGTAGATAACGATTAACATTGCATTTAAATTTTTGAAGATCAAAGTTCAGAGGAAAGCAAGAAGCCAGAAGAGAGTTCCACAAGTGAAACTTGAGTGAGAACAATAGAAGAGTAATCAGGAAGACAGTAGATAACGATTGACATTTTATTTAAATTTTTGAAGATCAAAGTTGACAGGAAAGCAAGAAGCCGGAAGAGAGTTCCACAAGCGAAAATTGGGTGAGAACAATAGAAGAGTAATCAGGAAGACAGTAGATAACGATTGACATTTTATTTAAATTTTTGAAGATCAAAGTTGACTGGAAGGCAAGAAGCCGGAAGAGAGTTCCACAAGCGAAAATTGAGTGAGAACAATAGAAGAGTAATCAGGAAGACAGTAGATAACGATTGACATTGCATTTAAATTTTTGAAGATCAAAGTTGAAAGGAAAGCAAGAAGCCGGAAGAGAGTTCCACAAGCGAAAATTGGGTGAGAACAATAGAAGAGTAATCAGGAAGACAGTAGATAACGATTGATATTTTATTTAAATTTTTGAAGATCAAAGTTAACTGGAAAGCAAGTTTCCGGAAGAGAGTTCCACAAGCGAAAATTGAGTGAGAACAATAGAAGAGTAATCAGGAAGACAGTAGATAACGATTGACATTTTATTTAAATTTTTGAAGATCAAAGTTGACAGGAAAGCAAGAAGCCGGAAGAGAGTTCCACAAGCGAAAATTGAGTGAGAACAATAGAAGAGTAATCAGGAAGACAGTAGATAACGATTGATATTTTATTTAAATTTTTGAAGATCAAAGTTGACAGGAAAGCAAGAAGCCGGAAGAGAGTTCCACAAGCGAAAATTGAGTGAGAACAATAGAAGAGTAATCAGGAAGACAGTAGATAACGATTGACATGGCATTTAAATTTTTGAAGATCAAAGTTGACAGGAAAGCAAGAAGCCGGAAGAGAGTTCCACAAGCGAAAATTGGGTGAGAACAATAGAAGAGTAATCAGGAAGACAGTAGATAACAATTGATATTTTATTTAAATTTTTGAAGATCAAAGTTAACTGGAAAGCAAGTTTCCGGAAGAGAGTTCCACAAGCGAAAATTGAGTGAGAACAATAGAAGAGTAATCAGGAAGACAGTAGATAACGATTGACATTTTATTTAAATTTTTGAAGATCAAAGTTGACAGGAAAGCAAGAAGCCGGAAGAGAGTTCCACAAGCGAAAATTGAGTGAGAACAATAGAAGAGTAATCAGGAAGACAGTAGATAACGATTGACATTTTATTTAAATTTTTGAAGATCAAAGTTGACTGGAAGGCAAGAAGCCGGAAGAGAGTTCCACAAGCGAAAATTGAGTGAGAACAATAGAAGAGTAATCAGGAAGACAGTAGATAACGATTGACATGGCATTTAAATTTTTGAAGATCAAAGTTGACAGGAAAGCAAGAAGCCGGAAGAGAGTTCCACAAGCGAAAATTGGGTGAGAACAATAGAAGAGTAATCAGGAAGACAGTAGATAACGATTGATATTTTATTTAAATTTTTGAAGATCAAAGTTAACTGGAAAGCAAGTTTCCGGAAGAGAGTTCCACAAGCGAAAATTGAGTGAGAACAATAGAAGAGTAATCAGGAAGACAGTAGATAACGATTGACATTTTATTTAAATTTTTGAAGATCAAAGTTGAGAGGAAAGCAAGAAGCCGGAAGAGAGTTCCACAAGTGAAACTTGAGTGAGAACAATAGAAGAGTAATCAGGAAGACAGTAGATAACGATTGACATTTTATTTAAATTTTTGAAGATCAAAGTTGACTGGAAAGCAAGAAGCCGGAAGAGAGTTACACAAGCGAAAATTGAGTGAGAACAATAGAAGAGTAATCAGGAAGACAGTAGATAACGATTGACATTGCATTTCAATTTTTGAAGATCAAAGTTGAAAGGAAAGCAAGAAGCCGGAAGAGAGTTCCACAAGCGAAAATTGAGTGAGAACAATAGAAGAGTAATCAGGAAGAGAGTAGATAACGATTGACATTGCATTTCAATTTTTGAAGATCAAAGTTGAGAGGAAAGCAAGAAGCCGGAAGAGAGTTCCACAAGCGAAAATTGAGTGAGAACAATAGAAGAGTAATCAGGAAGACAGTAGATAACGATTGATATTGCATTTCAATTTTTGAAGATCAAAGTTGAGAGGAAAGCAAGAAGCCGGAAGAGAGTTCCACAAGCGAAAATTGAGTGAGAACAATAGAAGAGTAATCAGGAAGACAGTAGATAACGATTGACATTGCATTTCAATTTTTGAAGATCAAAGTTGAAAGGAAAGCAAGAAGCCGGAAGAGAGTTCCACAAGCGAAAATTGAGTGAGAACAATAGAAGAGTAATCAGGAAGACAGTAGATAACGATTGACATTGCATTTCAATTTTTGAAGATCAAAGTTGACTGGAAAGCAAGAAGCCGGAAGAGAGTTCCACAAGCGAAAATTGAGTGAGAACAATAGAAGAGTAATCAGGAAGAGAGTAGATAACGATTAACATTGCATTTCAATTTTTGAAGATCAAAGTTGACTGGAAAGCAAGAAGCCGGAAGAGAGTTCCACAAGCGAAAATTGAGTGAGAACAATAGAAGAGTAATCAGGAAGACAGTAGATAACGATTGATATTGAATAAAAATTTTTGAAGATCAAAGTTGACTGGAAAGCAAAAAGCCGGAAGAGAGTTCCACAAGCGAAAATTGAGTGAGAACAATAGAAGAGTAATCAGGAAGACAGTAGATAACGATTGACATTGCATTTAAATTTTTGAAGATCAAAGTTGACTGGAAAGCAAGAAGCCGGAAGAGAGTTTCACAAGTGAAAATTGAGTGAGAACAATAGAAGAGTAATCAGGAAGAGAGTAGATAACGATTGACATTGCATTTCAATTTTTGAAGATCAGAGTTGACTGGAAAGCAAGAAGCCGGAAGAGAGTTCCACAAGCGAAAATTGAGTGAGAACAATAGAAGAGTAATCAGGAAGACAGTAGATAACGATTGACATTGCATCTCAATTTTTGAAGATCAAAGCTGACTGGAAAGCAAGAAGCCGGAAGAGAGTTCCACAAGTAAAAATTGAGTGAGAACAATAGAAGAGTAATCAGGAAGACAGTAGATAACGATTGACATTTCATTTCAATTTTTGAAGATCAAAGTTGACTGGAAAGCAAGAAGCCGGAAGAGAGTTCCACAAGTGAAAATTGAATGCAAACAATAGAAGAGTAATCAGGAAGACAGAAATTAATGATTGCATTTAAACTTTTGAGGATCAAAGTTGGTTGAAAAGTATGGCACCAGAAGAGAGAAGTTACATTTTGGAGGCATTAAAATTAACAGACCATTTCTTGCTCTAATTAACAGCAGATTTTTGTCTTAATATTTACTAAATTCAATCTCAAAAGTAGTTTTTGTTGATTTTGACAAAGAACGACAATCCATTTTAATATTTACTTTTGTGTGCATAAATGTGCATTTAAAAAATGCATCTGTTGATTTCTTCTTTCTTTTTTGTCTTTTTCAGGCTGGATAACCACATTCTCTTGTACTTGATGTTAGAAATCTTAGATGAAAATGAAAGATTTCTGAAGGTCGGTTTATTTTACTTCTCTCGCTTTTATTAATATTATTATTGATATTAACTCAGCTAGGTTTGACACAAAGACACTAATGTGGGCCACCCAGTGAAGATTAAACTCAATACAGAAACAAGTCTACACACCTGACTCCATGTAATTTTAATAATGTAATTTTAATGTAATACTCTTTTCTCTTTCTTCTTTTTTATTTTTTTTTTTTTTATTTCATTTTTTAATCTTTACTGAAGATGACTCAAGGTCGAATAGAAAGGGTTTGGAAGATTTTGTTCTCCGAAATTACTAAATAGAGTGAGCCTATCCCCTTTCCTTGAAAATCAACACATGAAACCCTATGTTTCATCATGGTTGGAACACCCAAGTAGGCATTTGTAGTAATTTTTAGATTCTCCCCCCCTCACCTCCCAATGATTTTCAGCTCATTTATGAAACTGTATTATTGATATTTGTCCCTGTTGCGGACCCGATAGCGGTGCAGATCTGGCCTACGAAAATAAGGCCTTGTGCCAGACGCTACACACTACTACCGAATCCACCGACAAAGTAAGAAAAGAGAAAATAATATGGACGTGCTCTTTCCACCGTACAAACGTACAGAGTGAAAAGAAGTAGACAGGCAAAACAACGAAAGGTTAAGAACAAACATAGATTTTATTAGAGTTTAACAAGTAAATTCGTCTTCAATGAAGACCGTCAGTAAATGTACTGGAAAATGTAGTTGAAGAAGAGGCCAAGTAGATTGTCTTCAGTAAGGTACTGGAAATACTGTAGTGAATGAATTTTAATTGTCTCGAGTGAAGACCATCAGTAAGATACTGGAAATATGGTAGTTGACAAGATAAGAATCCGCGCCAAAATTCAAATCCAAGATTGCTATTAGCGGGAACGAGTTCTTCGAGAAGAAAGGTTCAGAAAGTCAGTTGTAATGCATAGTAACATACGGCAAGGAAAAATACTCACTGCGAGAATTTATAATTGTGAGTGTATGTAATTCTTTTTAAAGTAACAGGTTCTGAGAGTATGAGTTTGAAGAATGTGAAAAATGCTCGTTCATCAGGTTGGAAGTTTTTTGAAAGTTCCTGGAATTGAGAGCTCGGTAGATGTTAGCCTCGGGACAAGAAATCTGTCATCGCAAGGTGACGACCGTGTCGTATGCGTTAAGATACCGAGACGAGCCATGAGGTCTAGGCAAGGCTTTTGCCGAATAAAATGTCTCTGTCAGTATATATGTGGTTACCGGCGAGAGACAATTGAGCCAGCCCAGCCGATGGTCAGACGACCACGGGGCGACTAACTTTGAAACGCCAAATTTGCCGTGACGTCAACGCAAAAGCGCGCGAAAAATATGAATTCTTCCTCATCTTCGGCTAAGACAACGGTTTACTACTATGACTGACCGAACGTGAGAGGAAGGGGTGAAAAGTCGCGCGTGCGTCAAAAATGAAGGTGGGGGTAGTGACATATCCCACACCCCTAATAGGAAGATTAAGACAAAACTTAGGTTTTTCTAATTAAAAAATAGGTGTATAAGTAAAGCCTGCTCTGCAGTAAAAAGCCAAAATTCCTGAAATGATGGAATTTTTGCATTTCACTCATTTATACTTTTGAGTGGGTAGGCTGGCGGAGTATTTCAATACCAAATATGGGTTCAGCACCTTCAAAAACATAGGAATAGAGGTCTAGATCATGATTTTCTGATGATAAATACAAGGAAATATGTTGAAAACTGATATTTGGTGCCTGGATTATGGTTGCAAAAGTGGGTAATGATTAATTTAATGTATGACAGAAATTAGTAAGTTTTCATTATATTTCCATGGAAAATGTTCTTATATTTTGCAGGATTCCTTTAACATTTGGGAACATAACTAAAAACAGGAGAAATAATTTTTTCTTGGATATTTTTTTATTAGCATTATTCAAAGTTGGAGAATCTGATACAAAAAGTGGGAAAAATATGGGAAAATTTGTGTTAATTTGAGCAAATTTTGTGATGTAAGGTTCCCAAATTCACTTGATATACAGGGTACAATGGGTAAATTGTTGCCATTTTATATTTTTAATTTTGCACATGTGCGTTGTCTGTTTTTGATTTTGTCAACTGCACAGTATAGTAGGGTCAGTTGGGCACCATCTGTGAAAAAAAGAGAGAGCACCATGACAAAATTCACTCCACCAAAAATTTGGAAAGAGTATGCTGTACTGCTTGGCATTCGCACCAGAAGCTTCAATACAAACATTTCAGAGTGTTTGAGTGTCAATCTGATGACAGTCCAGAGAATTCAAAAAGAGTTAAATGAATGTTGATTACAGCTCGGAAAACTCACTCTGATCATTCTGATAAAAAAAAGTACCCCAGAATTTGTTGGTGAGAGCCTCAAACTCAACAATTTAATTGATTTAGAGTCTGTCTATATTTCTGAGATGAGGTATTATGTACAGTATTTACATTAGTCGGACTATTGTCCTCATCTTTGTCGCCATATTTGTCACAACGTTTCGGCCGTTGTACGCTCCAGCCTTCTTCAGGTGGTTGGAATTTCGAACCGAACCCTTTATTTCGATCACTGGGGTAGACTGTTCTAGTTCCACGAGCCATGTTTGATGGATGTCAGTTATCAGTTATCTCCTGGTAATTTTCCCTCTGAAAGTTCTCCACTGCCTGAACCGGGTATTGAACTCACACTCTTTGGGTCTGTCACTGGATCTAACCAACGCCTTTATCCACTGTACCATGTGTCCTTGAGGACATCTGGGTATGAATTTCTGAGTATTATAAACCTAATTTTTCAGCAACCATTTTATACCAGTACTCATATTGCAATTTTTGCTGTTATCATTGCGAGGGGAAGTAGAAAAATCAGGCGTGGCTGACCACATATGGAGAGAGAAGGGAGATCACCGTCCCCTGTGGGATCAGGTTGAGATCATAGACAGGGAACACCATTGGAAAATTCATAAACTTAAGGAATCAGCACATATACTAGGCCACAAAAATCTCCTGAGTCGGCCAAGCATAGAAATAAATACAATATGGGAACCAGTAATAAGGAGTGCCAGAGAACAGCAATGATAACAAAAAAGTTGCAAAATGAGATCTGGTAAAAACATGCAATGATAACAGCAAAAATTGCAATATGAGTACTGGTAAAAAATGGTGCTGAAAAATTAGGTTTATAATACTCAGAAATTCATACCCAGATGTCCTCAAGGACACATGGTACAGTGGATAAAGGCGTTGGTTAGATCCAGTGACAGACCCAAAGAGTGTGTATTGCTATAGACGATAGTGAAAATTATTTTGGGCTTTTACTTCTTAAAATAAAATCTTATGGCAGATACAATGAATAGAAATACAAGTAAACCAGTAAATAATGAATCACCTACTTTTCTTCCTCTAATATTTTTGGCATTTGTACCAATTTCTGTAGTGAAGAATCTTTTCCCATGAAATGTTCTTCTGATATCTTAATACTTTATAAAACTAATTTAAATTTTCTATCTCAAGCTAGAACAAAGAATTCATTGGCAATCTTCCTCTTTGTTAAAGAGATTTCAGGATACGTGGTTTTGAGGTTTACATTCAGGAAAATCTTTCAGTGGCAAGGGAATCATCTCTTGACTTATAAGATTATTCTTTCATGTGCTTTTGACTTTCTTTATTGTACTCTGTTAGCTCTCTTTTTCCTTTATTGTTCACTTTCTTCTCAGAAATGTTACATATTAGACAGTATTGAAATGACTCTCTCTACGTACAAACATCTTGGTGTTTGGTGATCTTAATGCTCATCATGTCAAGTGGCTTAATCGTTCTAATGTTATTGAAGTTGCTGGGATTTCATTTTTTCCATTACTCAATCTCACTGTCAAATAATAGATTTCCTTAATTGTTTTTCTTGAATAATTCTGATCAACATGCTTCTTTATTTGATTTTTTCTTTACCTTCTCTCCTGGCTCTTGTCGAGCATCGCAACTCTATCCTCTTGGCAATTTGGATCACACCGTTGATATTTCTTTTTATTTCTTAGACGTGAACCCCATTTTCACGAGACGTACTGATTGGCATTTATTTTGTGATTTTCTTCATAACACCCCCCCTTGCAGTGAAATTTTTAAACTTCCTATTAAATAGTGTGCCACTGAGATGTCTTCTTGGATAAAAATTGATATCAGTTTCTTTGTACCATCTTGGAATTACCTAATGAAACCACAATATTCTCTTTGGTTCACAACTACCCGTTCAGCCGCTATAGCCCACATGAATCACTTTTTTCTGGCTGTACCAGTGTGATAGTTCTGATCACAACAGACACCTCTTTGTGTTCATACGCAATAATTGTAAATGTGTTCTCAAAAAGGCTAAGTCTTTGCTCACTGACAAAATGAAGCATTGGCGATCTAGGACTGCACTTAAATTCATAGTGTACATAGAGGAAAGTTCATCAGAACAATTACAATGAAAATATTTATAGGAGCAACAAAGAGGAAGCTACATTATGGCAGTGGGAAACGGTCTGGAGCCGAGATTCTAGGCCAGAATCAATAACATTGCATGTTCTGCTTTGGATTTTAGCAAGAATCTCCAAATATATAGCAAGAGAAACTTACCATTTATTTATATGGAAAAAATTTGTGGGGTGTTTCCTGGCCCCTAAATTTGTGTGCCTGCTTCAGTGTCAAAGGTTATGGTTCATTATCTGGTTGATGTGTAAATCTTGAAATGCAACAGTGTCTTTGACTGCTTCTTAATTTCTATCATACAAATTGTTTCTAAAAAGACTAAAACAAAAAAGTCAAAACCTTATTACAATCAGACTAATGCCCTCATATTTTGGCCAATGTATCCCCTGGCATTCTTCAGTTGTCTGTCAATCTAGGTAAGCTTCAGGATATTCTAAACTGAACACTTTATTTCTTCTGGGGGTGGGGACGGTAAATTGTTCTCATTCCGCTGCACATCTTGTTCTTATTTAATACAGCTCAGTTTTTGCTCCCCCTGTACAGACTTAGATTCCAGATGAGCAATAACTGAGCAGTACTAAATAGGAACAAGACAAGGTATCCGTAAACATGGGCAGTGGAACAATTTAGTCCCATAGATTGAATAAAGTGTTCAGTTTGAAATTCCCTGAAGGAATCAACAGATACCAGAAGAAGGCTGAAGAGTACAAGGGCCAAAATGTTGTGACGTTAACAACAAAGATGAGGACATTCTAAGTAAATTGATGCTATTTCAGCTTATGAAATGTTTCAGTGGAACGCTATAGTTTGGGATTGAGTGGGGTCTCTCTGTTTAAGATGTCACCTGAACAAATATGTCCTTTCTTTATTTGCTTGTCAAAAGAAAACAAAACCTTTTGTTGCTTTTTCCAAGCATGAACATTTTGATTGACTTCCAAGGCTGAAAGATTTTTTTATGCGTTGCCCCCCCTTTCCCCGATCCCCCCATTTATGTCAGCTTTTTTTCCTTTTTCTACCTACTTTTCTTATTCGTTTCAGATGTTTGTTACTCGTGAGGGTCAAAATGAGGGTCAATCTAGCCACATTTGTGTAGTGGTCACTGACCGCAGTATCTACCTGCTCAAGCAAAACAGTGTTGATCACCGTTTCATCAAAGAATCTGTCATTCCATTCCGGGAATTGGATTATATTTCTGTGAGTTCTCAAAATAAATGTTGTTTTTTTTGTTTTGTTTTTTTTTGGGGGGGGGGGGCTACTTTGAAAGTTTTTATGTTTGGAATCAAATGTTTTTGATTTCTTTAAATTTTTGCTGCCCTTTCCAACATGCATGTGAGAATATCAATACTTGATTGCGTATTCAATAATCTGACATCAAATTTATTTCCTCTCCAATCACCTTAAGCCTTGTTTAAACTTTAGCACTCTGCATTATTAATATTACTTTCCTTCCCACTGCATTCTTTTTCAAGGCCTCTCAATTGCAATAATCTTATTGTTAATTTCACTCAAAGGTGTTTTTTGTTGTCATAGCAGGATATGACAATACAACTATGCAATTCAAACAAATTCAAGAATCAGAGTCACCGTCAGGTAAACTTTTTGCACAGCAAATGAAGTCACATACAGAGTGATAACAGTTAATTTATTTACACTATTTATATTGTTTGGACTGTTGTCCTCATCTTCATTGACATATTCACAACGTTTTGGCTGATGTACACTCCGGCTTTGTTTAGGTGATTGGAATTTCGAACTGAACCCTTTATTTCATTTACCAGGGTAGATTGTTCTAGTATCACATGCCATACCTCTTCCAGATGTCTCAGCATCAGTTATCTCCCTTTAACTCAACTTTCCAAGTTTTTATTCACCTCTGCTGTAGCCAGGTATTGAACTCACAACACTTTGGGTCAAGTCACTGAGGACACATGGCCCAGTGGATAAAAGCGGTGATTGAATCCAGTGATTAAATAATTACAATATCTCATTTCATATACAGTGGAACCTCAGTTCACAAATTGAATTCATTCCTGAAGGCTGTTTGTAACCTGAAACTATTTTTCCAATAGAAATCAATGTAGAGAAAAAAGTCACAGTACCATAAAATTGGAAAAGAAAAGCACAGCACAACACACAAATTTATAGAACACGGTGGTAACCTCAGAAACTATTCCATTTGGGTTAACTCGGTTCGGCTATGTTGTTCAAGAACCAAAATTTTGTTTGATAACCAAAGCATTTTCATCTTGAATTTTCTGTTCAAAAACCGACTTGTTTGACATGAGATGTTTGCGAACCAAAGTTGACAGATATTAAAGATCAATTTCTTCTCTCAGCAGGGATTAACCTTTGCTTGTCTCTTCTCTCTGCAGAGGTCAGCTACTATGCACCTGTATTCATTTTTCTGTATTCAATTTTCTCTGTAAACAAAGACCAAATTTTGTCTCTCCAAATTGGCTTGTATATCAAGACCCTCTCCACAGTCTTGTTCTCTTTTAGCTTTTCATTAATAATCTACCAAGGAACATTCTCAGATCACTCATGAACATCTATGCAGATGATACTGCTGTTTATGGACTCACTTCCAAAAATCAGGATCTTCAGGGCCTTGCTGCTGATCTCTCTTCTGATCAAGCTCTAACAGCTCTATCAGGGGAAAAACTTGGCTTGTAACTTTGGATCCCTCTAAAAGCTAGTATCATCTCATCATTACCAATGAGACTCATGAGTTTTCTCCAGTCATGAAGAGTTTCCTTCACGGTGAGGCTCGATGTTTTGAACATCTATTGGGTCTTAAGTTTATTCCAGAATCAAGTGCAAATCTTATATACAACCCCCATTGCTAAAGATTCATTCTATCACACCAGACTTCTCTTGCCATCTTTACAAGAGCCAAATTAAACCAGTTTTTCTCAACTCGTATTGCTCACAGCTACATTACGTTGAAACATCAGTTCCCATACAATCAACAAAGTTAAGTCATATGAAGCTTGTTCAGTACCTAGATGAGTGACCACTTAAGAATACTAGGTGCTGTAAGCTTAAATGTGCAGCGAATGTAATGGATGAATGCTTGAAATTGTTAATTGGCGAGCTGAGTTCCAATTCCAGTTGGGTTCATTATATTAATTTTTGTGCAAATAACTTTGGGAAATGTATTAATCAACTTCTTCTCCCCCAGCTATGGGTTAATTAGTAAGACTTGTATCACTAAATCATTATCTAAAAAAAAAAATTTTAAAAAATTCAAAATATTTTCTAGCTTTCTTGCATTTAAATAACTTGAGAAGCTCTAGAAAATGAATCAATAACAATAAAAAATATCAACTGGTATTCCCCAGAACCCTAGGGTTCCCCAAGAGATTGCTAGCGGTTCCACAAGAAACTGTGATAAATAGGCTAATGCATTTTTAATTCATTTTATATTCATAATTTTAATATACACATATGGCATATTGTTGGAAAATTATCGTTATAATAAATTATAATAATTTTATAATAAATTATAATGAATTAATATAATAAATTATAATGATATTGGTTATTTATGTTTATTTTTTGTGTGTGTTTACAGATTTTTTTTGTGGATGAAATTATATGGTGTGAGGTCTTATAAACGAGCAATATGACTTTTTTTTTTTGCATTGCCAATAAATTTTAGAAAAAGAGGTCTTTTTTTTTTTTTCCTTAAACCAGTTATCCAAAAAAAATTATATTATGCTTACCACACGAACTACAATAAAAAATATAAGAGATAGATATTAATAATAATATATAATAATTTTTATGCAGTTGTTCCCTGACACATGGAGAATATTTCAAGAGTTCTCCAAGGGTAAAAAGGTTGAGAATTGCTGGGTTAGATCAAAAATGGTGTATTGCAGCCATATTTTGGTTGGAGTTGCTCAATGTTTACTATCCAGCCTGATAGAATTCAAAATTATTTCTTGTAGTGGTGGAGGGGGAGCATATTTTCTGCTCTGCAGACTCTTTACCACAGATACAAGCCTACTACTTTCCATGGCAAATGTTCAGATGAGCACTCCATTCTTTAGTTCCTTCAGTTCAAACCTTTACAGCAAGTCCATTGCCATGCCACTTTCACAGAGTTGAATCACCCTCATTACCTCCATGTTCCAAATGTAAGAAGAAAGTTCCACTCAAACAGATTTTTCCCCCAAGAACTCTCATGTTTTGGAACAGGCTCCCTTAAACACTTCAGTCTTGAGATCTTCAAGAAGTCAAAGGTCTGTCATCATCTTTCCCCCGTTTCCTCAGAATCTTACCACTTTCTTTTCCATTCATATCACATACCTCATTCAGCATTACCAATTTTTTCAAAATGTAACCCTTAACCTTGAGTGGCACTTAAACCTTCCGTTGGGTGAACAACAGTATTAAAAACAAGATTATTTCATTTTTTTTTATTTTTTTTTTTCTGTCCTAAAATTTTCAGTTTTGGCAGAGAATTATTTTGTGGCAATGTTTAACTTTTGTACCCACGCAAAAGACAGTGTGTCAAAAGGACGGTTATTCCTTTGACACCACTATTACTGTATGCTTTTTTGACTCCGCTGGCAATGTTTATTTACAAGATTATAAAAATATATGAACCAAATACAATGTGGTATTTGTTGTTTACCTTTTATAAAGATTTATTATTTACCATTTTATAAAGATTTATTATTTACCATTTTATAAAGAAACTAGCAGCATAACTCATCTTCAACTGGGTCTTTCATTACTGGGAATTTTTACCGTTCAGTTGGAGCAGTTTAAGTTTAAATTCACCCTATCCAAAAATCAATATTAGTAACAACACTTGGGTGCAACTGAGTCACATCCCCAAATGGGGGTGTTAACAATTTGAATTTGGGGGGGGGGGTATCCAGGAAAAGGGTCGTTTTTGCATTCTCAATCTTGTTTCAGCCTCATGCACAGCAGCAGTCAAAGAGGCGTTTCTCCTCAGCCGTTGAGCCCTTTGATCATCATTTTCAGCCTCGCGTGCAGAAACGTTCAGATATGCTCTTCTGGAAAGCCAATGGCTGCGTTGATCTTCGGACTCAGTGGCTCTGGTTGAAGCATTCCGAGAGGCGTTTTGAGACAGGCGAACTGAACATTCTAAAGACGATTCCTTATCTCTTATTCACATGGCAGACCTTGCGGCAGCAGTTTTGCAGCCTAGGCAAGTTCTTTTCTATGGTGGCATGTCTTAGGCAAGTATGAATTGTCAAATGAAATGCATGGGCAAATACCAGAAGAGAATGCTGTAAAGCTACAGGGATCACTAAGCTCGAATAACTTTAGGAAAGGTTGGAAAAATAAATGTTGCGTAATAATAAAGCAATATCAAACAAAAAAAATTCATTGAAATCAGATGAAAACTGTGTAAACACATAAACAACATCTGATTACATACACACATACATTTTGAGAATTATAGATATAAGATAAATTGGAAAAATCTTTATTCAAAAATTTTTTTTTAAATTACAAAATTATCAAAATATGTAAACCAACTACAATACAATATTTATTATTTACTATTTTATAAATAACTAGAAAATTTTTTATTCATATTTTTATAAAACTACCAATGAATCATAAAACAAGTATTTCATTATAGCTTGTTCACATATTTTATAATCTTAGTTTATAAAATGGTAAATAATAAGCGTTTCCTTATAGTTGGTTCACATATTTTAGAAATTTAGTAAATGTTTATAAATTTATGAATAAAAAATTGTTTATACATATTTTTTATAAATTGATAAATGATAAATATTGCATTACATTAGTTTCAATACAATTAATTTTTAGAATGTAAATATAAAATTATTCTTGTAAATAAGCAATCTAATAAGTAAATGTTTAATATCTTTATTAATTCTCAAGAATAAACAAAATGTATAACTGCACTTTCAGATGTTTGTGTTTTATCCAAATTCTAATCATCGTTTTTTAAAACTGAACTTTGTCGAGGGAGTCAAAAGTGTGTGCAATAATAGTGGTGTCAAGGGAATAACAGTATTTTTTATGCATAATTTTTTGGCATACATGAAGGTTAAACATTACCAATTTTATGTTTAATCAGGTATTGCATTGTCTCTGCCATGTTCACTGACAGGTTTTCTGTTCCACCATAATTAATGCCCAGTTTTGGTTTGATTCTTTGAATATTGGTAGATAATTATAAAGCTGACATCATTAACTCTTGAAAACCATCATTCAGTAGTGCAAATGTTTTTTTTTGTTCCTATGGGCTTCCATCAACTTTGTTTTTCTTGTTTATTATAGATTTGGTTATAATTGCCAAAAGTTGTCAGATAAAACTCTATCTTGTTTCTATATTTCTAGCTGTGTATTAATAGTCAGGTGATCAACATTGTGTGTGCCAACCGCAGGAGACAATTTTGGTTAACGACTGGAGATGAAGAGGTCACAAGGTCAGTGATGGTATTCTTTTTCCTTTAACCAACTTAGAAATATTTTTCTTTTACATATGCAAATTTGTTTGGTTTGCTTTGTTTTCTTTTACAGCTTACCAACCTCAATGAGTCATTTAATACCGACAAGATTTTTATTGCTGGTAATAATTTTTTTTCCTAAAAATGTATTGCTGGTAATAATTTTTTTTCCTAAAAATGTATTGCTGGTAATAATTTTTTTCCAAAAAATGTATTGCTGGTAATAATTTTTTTTCACAAAAATGTATTGCTGGTAATAATTTTTTTCCTAAAAATGTATTGCTGGTAATAATTTTTTTCCAAAAAATGTATTGCTGGTAATAATTTTTTTTCACAAAAATGTATTGCTGGTAATAATTTTTTTCCTAAAAATGTATTGCTGGTAATAATTTTTTTCCAAAAAATGTATTGCTGGTAATAATTTTTTTTCACAAAAATGTATTGCTGGTAATAATTTTTTTCCTAAAAATGTATTGCTGGTAATAATTTTTTTCCAAAAAATGTATTGCTGGTAATAATTTTTTTTCACAAAAATGTATTGCTGGTAATAATTTTTTTCCTAAAAATGTATTGCTGGTAATAATTTTTTTCCAAAAAATGTATTGCTGGTAATAATTTTTTTTCACAAAAATGTATTGCTGGTAATAATTTTTTTCCTAAAAATGTATTGCTGGTAATAATTTTTTTCCAAAAAATATATTGCTGGTAATAATTTTTCCAAAAAAGTATTGCTGGTATTAAAACCTATTTTAATACTTTCATAATGTTTTGACCCCTTTTGGAGAGTTAACTATTTGCTGACAGGTGCTACCACCCTGGGTAAGGGTGGACCTGGGAACATCAGCAATTAAGAGGTGGTTCCATGCTCCTCAAAACCTCCTAATCAAAGACCTTGCTGTCGGAGGTAGTTTATTATCTTACCCAGAATGCGGATATAGTTTATTGTCTTACTCAGGACAGTGCTAATTTGTATCTACAAATACCTGTGTATAGTCATCATCCTCAGTCCCTTGACTGCTTCAGTCGTTGTTGGGGGTGAGCAGAAAAAAAAGACTGATTTTTCTTACTCATGATCCTTTCAGTAGGCTTTGAGGTAGCTTAGTGACACCCATCTCCAAAGACCACAGATTATGGTGTGAGTTACTCTCTTAAATTCAGAGTTATCTTTCTCCTAGACCAGTTGCCACCCAAGGCTATAGGGCCCAGTCTATCTTGCTATTTAACCCACAACTAGAGGGAAAAGAGATGAATTCATACCTTTCCCGATGGTATTAGCATATAAGTGAATGTAATGAACTCAAGCGGGATTTGAACTTGGCTCTCCGATTTCTCAGTCCGAGCCACTATCCATGACTCCAGTGTATAGTCATGTATATATGTAAATAGTATATTTGACGGCATATAAAACTCCAACCACTACTTCCCCACCTAAAAAGTAGCTCGAAAAATATTTACCAGATTTGATATGCCAAATAGAGTTATTTGGAAGGTTAATGTTTATCCAGACACTGTCGATTGTCACTACTTACATATAGCCACATAACTCGATGATACTGTAATATTAAATGTAACACGACTTAAATTGACTGGTTCGGTCATAAGAAGTAGGGGAAAATTCCTTCCTGAAGCCATGATATTTGACAGAATCAAAAGATATGCTTATATCACTGATAATTGTTTTTACTCTCATGAATTAAGGAAAAGGGACATGATCAATAATATGCAGATACCAATGACCTAAGGACATTTTGAAACTTGACATTAGTAGATAAAAGTAAAGTACAGGTAACTCTTTAAGAAGTCAGGGATTAAATTGACAGTGTATTATGAACAGGTCCAAATGATAAAAATCAATATTTTTTGATTCTGACAAATGTTGTGGCTTCAGGAAAGTTTAATGAAAACTAATTAATAAAAAATGTCCCCTTTCACAAATTCTCCCTTACTTTCTTTACAAGCAAACCAGTCAATCTAATTGTTGCCTTAAAAATAAAATGGGAGTTTTAAATACCATCACATATAATGGGTGTGTGTGTGTTTTATATATATATATATATATATATATATATATATATATATATATATATATATATATATATATATATATTCAGGATTTATTATTTTACTAAATATATATATATATTCAGGATTTATTATTTTACTATATATATATATATATATATATATATATATATATATGTAAGCAAATGTGTGGATGTAGATCCGACGGTATGATGAAAATGTGGAAAAGACAAAGCAAAATCCGAATATGTGAGTTTACTGTTTTTATTTTGTTTTTGTTTTTGTTATTCTGTCGACGTCAGACGTTTCAGTCAAATAGACCTTCTTCGGGACATGGTTAATGGAGACATATTTATATTAGATTTAAGTTAGATGAAGAGACGATATATACAGGACTGGTCAGAAACAGCAAAACTGAAATTTATTATTTTACTATATATATATATATATATATTCAGGATTTATTATTTTACTATATATATATATATATATATATATATATATATATATATAGGTGTTCTAGTCAGCTGAAGATTGCAAGAAAGTGAAAGTTATCCTTTGTTGAGCATTGACATTGTGAAATGTCTTTTTGTTCTGTCTAGTTGTCTGTTGGTCACACCAACATTGTTGTTTATTTTAGTATACACACACACAAATATAAATATATATATATATATATATATATATATATATATATATACACACACACGCACACACATATATGTATATATCAAGGTAAAATGAGAACAAATGGAGTATAATTACACTGTATGTAACATTTAATTTAAAAAAGGGCTCAATACGGAGTAGAGCCAAATATAATTTACTTTAGCATATTAAAACGAAAATATGTTAGAAATTGCTACACGATTACAATCATGTTTTAACACCACATGTCTCCTCAGGTGATGTCAAACCACTGGCAAGTGAAGGATTAATTTTCATTAAATTGATCTTTCACTTGCCAGTGGTTTGACATCGCCCGAGGAGACACATTTGTGGTGTTGAAACATGATTGTAATTGTGTAGCAATTTTTTTACATGTTTTTGTTTTAATATCGTAAAATAAATAATATATATATTATTCACTTTTATATAAGGGCTTACAGCTATATCATGTTGAAACACCGATTCTTGTACAGTCACCAAAGTTAAGTAATATCAAGCCTGGTCAGTGCCGAGAGAAGTCATTGCTTGGGATGGTTGGATGGTGTTATGGATAACAGCATGCAATTTGAGAGTTCCAATTCCAGTCGGGTTCGTTATATTCTCTTATGTGCAAATACCATTTGGAAAGGTATTAATCCACCTCAGCCCCCCCCCCCCCCCCGGCCAACAATGAATTAACTATTTGAATTTGTATCAATAAATCATTATTATGTCCCTGCCAAAATTCTTACGCTCTAAAAATTGTTTCTGGCTTTAAATAACCTGCAAAGGGATGATGAGCTATAAAAAAAAACGATCAGTCTTTTTTAAATTCTTTGTCTCTCATCTTTAATCATATATATAATAATAATTTCTTGCCACTCGTATTCAAGGATTATTTACTTTAGGATATTAGGGTGGCTAGCCTATCCCTATTGCAGATGCTTGCTCAGGCACATTTGTGTTTGTTCAACACCCACAGAGCCAACCTATGGTCTATACTGCAACTATGCTGAGCAGACCTTAGTTACAGTCAGTTGTTAGTTAAAGCAGACCTTAGTTAAAGTCAGTTGTTATTAAATTTGCTTTTAATATTTGTAAAATAGTACACTCTCAATCTCACTCATATCGTCTTTGGCTTTAGGCATGGAAAAAGTCTTTAATCTGTTTGCTTGTATACTTTTCAGGTCAATCATCAGTTGCCTGTCCCATGCAATGGAAGCAAGTCCGTTTAACATCCCAAAGCTCAGTGTCCTAACAGATGCCACAGCTCAACAGATTGCCATGAAAAAATACTTGGCTCAAGAAACTAAGTCCAGTGTAAGTTGGTATTTTATATTTGGTATGAAAATAGCATTTTCAAAATAAGATCAAATGATTTATGATGGAACTTTTGAAATGAGGAATTTTCATTATTATATATACAATGGTGCGATGAGTAAACTGTTGTCATTTTATATTTTTCATTTTGCACATGTGTATTGTTTGTTTTTGATTTTGTTGACTGCACAGTATAGTAGGGTCAGTTGGGCACCACCTGTGAGAAAAAGAGCACCATAATGCAATTCACTCTGCCAGAAATTTGGAGATGACATGCTGTACTGCTTGGCATTCATGCTGGAAGCTCCAATATGAACATTTCAGAGAGTTTGGATGTCAATCTGAGGACAATACAAAGGATTCAGAAAGAGTTGGAGGAGTCTAATGGTGATTACAAAGGTACAGCAGCTTGGAAAACTCACTCTGATCATTCTGATAAGAACTCCCAAATTTGTTGGTGAGGGCTTCAGACTCAACATGGAGGTCTACATCAAGTACCTTGAGGAGGTAGTGCTGCCCTGGTTCAAGAGGGTGGCTGCTAGAAGACCCTATGTCTAGCAACAGGACACTCTGCACCATGCTACACAAGCAGGAAAACACAGTCATAGCTGTAAGACAATTGATGTGACCATATCACGGCTTACATCTGGTCACCTAATTCTCCAGACTGCAGCCCCCTTGATTATTACATGTGGGGCACAGTTTAGCAAGAGACCAACAAAACTCCTATTTTTAGTTGGCATGTTTCGTCCTCTGAGGGACTTTATCAAGGCAAATGTAGGATTTATGTTGTTGCATGTGTTTATATACAAGAGCAAGGATGTTGTTCATTTATCAAAGCTCTTAAATTTGAGAATGTTTATGAATATTCATCAGGTAGTTGAAAGATCAGTCAAAATATGTGAAGGACACAAAGTGCCAAAATTCAAAGTCTGGTAAAAGGCAAAGTAAGTGAGTAATATTCAAGACATTTTTTTTAATAAATGTTTGACTGATCTTTCAACCACCTGATGAATATGTCATCCTTGCTCTTGTATATAAACATGTGCAATAAAATAGCCTATATTTGGCATGATAAAGTCTCTCAGGGGATGAAACATGTTGGCTAAGAATAATTTTTTCACTTGTCTTTTTATTTATATATATATATATATATATATATATATATATATATATATATATATATATATATATAATTTAAAGAAAAACAGACCACTTTAAGGCTCCATTATAATAATTTATTTCACCAGACAATTTTATTTTTCTCTGGATCTTCAGACTTCACTTTCAAAGGGTGAAACAAAAAATGAATTTAAAATTTACACTTTTGACAGGCAGTATTAAGCTTATGTAAGTTGACATAGAGGGTGGTGAGGAATGGTGTGAGAGACATGGTCGAGTTTAGAGAGGGAAGGGAGAGTTTTAAAATTTAGTTTTATATTTCTTTTTATTATAATACTTAATATTGAGGAAGGGGGGGTAAGGATCAGACTTTGACCTATTTAATCGGTCAACTCAACGGAAATGATATGGGAAAAGGAAAAGGAGAAAAAAAGGGGGGAAATAATAAAGAGATAAGAGATGTACGTAGGGTTTTCGGAGGAAGAAGAGGGGTGGTATAGCTTTAGCAATTTAGATAAAAACAGATTTTAATGTTTGATAGTAATTTAAATGTTTAAAAACACACACACACACACACACACACACACACATATATATATATATATATATATATATATATATATATATATATAAAGTAAGCAGATGCAAAATTGTGTGTATGCTTTGTACCTTATGAAGATGCCTCTGAAATTAATATATTACATAAACTTTTCTATAACCTATATATTGTATTTGATAACATCTAAGACACACCTTCTTCTTAAAAAAAACTCCCTCCTGAGGCTTATATGTGAAAATAAAGTATAATGTTGGGCTGCCTCTGACTGACATTATATGTGTAACCCCTTACTGTGTCCGTGTGTACATGCATCCCCCCCTCCATGTCCGCATGTGTGTAAGCAATCGCTCTCCATGTACCCGTGTGCATACATCCCTTCTCTGCGTCTCCATGTACATGTATACACTCTCAGTGTCACTGCATACATGCATCCCTTCTCTCTGTCACTGTGTGCATGCAACCCTTCTCCATGTCCCCCTGTGCATGTATCTCTTCTCCATATCACTGTGTGCATACATCCCCTCCCTGTGTCTCCATGTGTAAGCAATCCTGTTCTTTGCCTCCATGGATGTGCAAGCCTTTTCCATATCACTTAGTTATTAAAGTATATGAAAGCTTTGACGTATTTGTTTAATAAATCTTACCAGTGATAAGACTGGTTAGACAGACGTCTTATATATGGTAATGGTGACGATGGAATATGAGGAAAGAAACCAAAAAGAAAATTAATTAAATTTAAAGAAAATTAAAAAAGGAATAAATTCTGAATGTTTTTTTTTTTCTTTCAGATTCATGAAGTAGAGATTCATTCTTATCATTTGATTCATTGGGAAGATGCCCAACCTGGCCTCGGGACAGGTGACTGGACCCATAAGGAAGGTTACCTCCTTTACAGAGCACATGATTCCTATTTTAGAAACTATGTCTGGAAACCAGGATACTTTATTTTAAAGTAAGCATTTCTTTGTATTATTGACTAATATCCTGATCATTTTTTTTTATTTGCTTAAGTTTTTTTGAGATACATGTTGGTTTAATGGATGGCAGCTTGGAATCCGCAACTGGAGAGCAGTGTTCAAATTCCAGTCTATTTTGTTAGATTCACTTACGCACAAACACCCTTGGGGAAAGGCATGAATCCACCGCTTCTCCCCACAAATAAAGATAAATAGCAGGACAGGCTGGGGTCTATGTATCTGAAAAACGCAGACTCACGACAGATAATCAATCTTCTTATTTGTTACTGTTAATGTTCAATCATTTGATGTCGAGCACTGAAACATATTAGTGTTGAGCAAAAAAAACATGTCTTTGTGTTGATCAGAACATTTGAAACATGTCGTCTTGGTGCTGAGCAGAACACTGAAACATGTTTTCTTGGTGCTGAGCAGAACACTGAAACATGTTTTCTTGGTGCTGAGCAGAACACTGAAACATGTTGTCTTGGTGCTGAGCAGAACACTGAAACATGTTGTCTTGGTGCTGAGCAGAACTCTGAAACATGTTTTCTTGGTGCTGAGCAGAACACTGAAACATGTTGTCTTGGTGCTGAGCAGAACACTGAAACATGTTGTCTTGGTGCTGAGCAGAACACTGAAACATGTTGTCTTGGTACTGAGCAGAACACTGAAACATGTTGTCTTGGTGCTGAGCAGAACACTGAAACATGTTGTCTTGGTGCTGAGCAGAACACTGAAACATGTTGTCTTGGTGCTGAGCAGAACACTGAAACATGTTGTCTTGGTGCTGAGCAGAACACTGAAACATGTTGTCTTGGTGCTGAGCAGAACACTGAAACATGTTGTCTTGGTGCTGAGCAGAACACTGAAACATGTTGTCTTGGTGCTGAGCAGAACACTGAAACATGTTGTCTTGGTGCTGAGCAGAACACTGAAACATGTTGTCTTGGTGCTGAGCAGAACACTGAAACATGTTGTCTTGGTACTGAGCAGAACACTGAAACATGTTTTCTTGGTGCTGAGCAGAACACTGAAATATGTCGTCTTGGTGCTGAGCAGAACACTGAAACATGTTTTCTTGGTGCTGAGCAGAACACTGAAACATGTCGTCTTGGTGCTGAGCAGAACACTGAAACATGTTGTCTTGGTGTTGAGTAGAGCACCGAAATATCCTGGTTGATTGTTTTTTTTTCTATTGGCAAAACAGACTTTGTTGTTGTTTTTATATATATATAATATATATATATATATATATTTGTGGGTATATGCATGAGTTTGATATAAAACCACATTTACTATCAGAATGTTGAAGATGGAATTAAAGACTATGAGACTCTACTTAGAAGCCCTTCTTTGGCACTACATAACCATTATATAGGAGTCAGTGTACCATAAATCTACATTCAGAATGAAAACGTTGGAGATGGGCTTAAAGACCATGAGAATTTACTTGAAAATCCTTGTTTGGCACTACATGACCATTATATAGGAGTCATTGTGCCATGAAACCACATTCAGAATGAAAACCATGGAGATGGGATTAAAGACGATGAGAATCTACTTGAAAATCCTTGTTTGGCACTACATGACCATTATATAGGAGTCAATGTGCCATAAAAGCACATTCAGAATAAGAACCTTGGAGATGGTATTAACGACTATGAGAATCTACTTAAAATGACTCTTTTCATTTCATGACTTATATATAGACATCATTGTGTCATATAAAACATTTTTAGGTATTTATAATGTCATCTGATGTAACTGAATTTTAATGAAGTGTTTTATGTTTGGCTTTTCAGAGATGGCTGTTTGTGCATGTATACAAATAAGACAGACAGTAAGCCAGCCGCATTTGTCAACCTGAGCAGCGAAGAGTGCACAGGCTGCAGAAGAGCAACAGACAGTGACAAAGAGCACACCATTGAAATTGTAATCACTCATGGTCACAATTGGTACATTGCTGCTGCAACGGCAATTGAAGCCAACGACTGGAGACAAAGTCTGTGTCAGGCTGTCTCCGAAGTTATGATGGTTTGTATATTTAATTTTGATGCGGACGGCTCATGAGTCTGATACATTAATAAATATTGATAACTTAAGGACATGAATTCCAATATGGGTTCACTTTTGACGAGTGTAAAATCATCTGTTTGTTCTGTCTCATCGCTAGATGTTGTTTCAGAGTTTTTGTCACTGGCATGCCATGGCTATTCCTGGGGATTTGTGTAACCAGATCAAGGATTCTACCCTACTTCTTATGTCATCTTATCCTTTATGACCTGTCACATGACAGAGAGGAAATGGGCACTACCAAATGACCTTTCTTGCCCTCTGAGGAAGAGAGAGTGTAGTCAGATCTAGAATTCTTTTCTATTACCTGCAACGTGTGCAAAAATGTTAGCTTTGTTGTCTGAGAAATGGGTAAGAGTACAATCATGTCAGTGATTATTCCCACTTATTAGTGCCATGTAACATGGATTTAAGTACAATACTAGATTAGCAATTAGGTCTCATAATTTTACTATTGAAATTGCTAAGTGTAACCTAAGTTCAGTGTCTAACAGTTTATCCTCTTGTAATTCTTACCTGTGGAATTCTCTTCAGCTTCTTGTTTTTCTGTCAATATGAAGAATTTTAATGCGATGTAAATCATTATCTTCTGTCTTCTTAATTCCTGTTCCTTTATTTTTCTTGCTCCTTAATAATGTTTTTCTTTTTCTCATATTCTTTTAAAGGAAGGAAAACTTTCATTGTAAACCTCCTCGCATTTTAGTGGCTTTATCACCTTACTCGGGGGTGAAATGATTTAAAAAAATATTATGATTTCAAAAATGAAATCCAAAACTTTCTGATTTTTAGAAAAACTCAGACTCCTTTATATGATAATAGATTTTATTACTGAAGTGTGCAGCTTTCAAATTTTATCACTTGAAGTGTGGCGCCTTTCAAAATTTAAAACTGAAGTGTGGCGCCTTTCAAAATTTAAAACTGAAGTGTGGCGCCTTTCAAAATTTATTACTGAAGTGTGGCGCCTTTCAAAATTTACTACTGAAGTGTATAGCTTTCAAATTTTATTAGTGAAGTGTGGCGCCATTCAAATTTTATTAGTGAAGTGTGGCGCCATTCAAATTTTATTACTGATGTGTGGCGCCATTCAAATTTTATTAGTGAAGTGTGGCGCCATTCAAATTTTATTACTGAAGTGTGGCGCCATTCAAATTTTATTACTGAAGTGTGGCGCTTTTCAAGTTTTATTACTGAAGTGTGGCGCTTTTCAAGTTTTATTACTGAAGTGTGGCGCTTTTCAAGTTTTATTACTGAAGTGTGGCGCCATTCAAATTTTATTACTGAAGTGTGGCGCTTTTCAAATTTTATTACTGAAGTGTACAGCTTTCAAATTTTATTACTGAAGTGTGGCGCCATTCAAATTTTATTACTGAAGTGTGGCGCTTTTCAAGTTTTATTACTGAAGTGTGGCACCTTTCAAATTTTATTACTGAAGTGTACAGCTTTCAAATTTTATTACTGAAGTGTGCACCTTTCAAAATGTCTTCTACAACAAATTATTTCTTGGATCTTACTTTTTTTTAAAAATATCCCTTTCATTTTCTTGATTTCGGCTGGCTATCAGGCCCCCCCTCTCTCTCTCAAAATCACAACCACTTTTGAAAATTTATCAAAATAATAATTTTTATCTGATTGTCATTTTCTTGATCACTTACATGTTCTCTAACTAATCATTTGTAAGTTAATTTTTTTCTTTTTAAAGTATTTATTCATACATAGTGCATCTTGGGACTGGTCTACTTTTCCCCCAGACACTCTATGCATGAATGAATACCTACCGAGATATTAGAAAGGAGATGGTCAGGTGCTCAGCTGGGCAGTAATTCTATGATCACACCTGGATAGATGATGGTTGATGATGTTTCATCAACTCATTTCTATTTTTATTCCGCCTGTTTTCATCGTCAAAATGTCTGTCTTTAAGATGACCATTGTCTTTTGCATTGAACCTATTATTTTTATTTTCTAGAATCAAGGTCAGATTTCAAGTAGCTGTCTTGCCTGCTGCGTCATCCTCAGCCAAACGAAAATCTTTATGTGTCATGAGGATTTACAAACAAATTTCTTCCGGACTCTAGGCAGTGCCAATGTCGAAGATGTCACTGCAGTGCTGACCACTGGAGTTTCTCAGGCTGCTTCATCCCCTTATTGTGTTATGGTCAGTTGAAAGCAATCTTTATCTATTCCTTCTGAAGTGGGTGTGCCAGTGTATGTGTGTCCATATGTATTAACATATATACATAAACATGTGTGTGCATCTCTTGCAAATGCCCAATTACAGTCACATCATGTTGTTCCTATACAATCACTGAAGTTAAGCAATGTCAAGTCTGGTCAGTACCTAGACGTTTGACTGCTTGGGAATACCAGGTGCTTTAAGCTTGGCTGGACAAGGTGGTGTAATGGATAATGACTTGGAATTGTTAATCAGAGAGCTGAGTTCCAATTCTCATTGGGTTCGTTATATTCACTTACATGCAAATAACCTTGGGAAACTTATAAATCCACTTTTCCCCCCAGCTATGGGTTAATTAGTAAGGCATATCACTAAACTCTTATTATCTCAAAAAAATTCTTGCAATCTAAAATATTTTTTAGCTTTAAATAACCCGCAAAGAGTTAATAAGCCGTAAACTATAGAAAAAGGAATCAATCAATCAAACCATCTGTCAAGCAGGACCCACGTTGCTTTGTGCAAGATTCATCTCAGTCCGGCCTCAAGTAAAAAAAAAACACAGCAATGTATGTATTAATATCTTGGATTCACTTTCTCATTATAATTTATTTTCTTCATTCATTGCCTAAAAATATTTGAAAAAAATCTAAAAATATTTTCTGGCTTTAAATAACCTGTAAAAGGGTTGATAAACCATCGAAAACAAATCAATCAAATGCTCAAAAATTAGCGACATCTTCCCATTAGCGGTGTCTTTTTCTGTCCCAATAATAGCATGGATTAGCCTACGAGGTCTGGAGTCAGTGTGTGGATTTGTCTATCCAGGACTGTCCAGAATTATTTTTATTGAATGCAACTGCAGGGAAGTCAGTGAGATTGGAACTCTCTTGTAATGTTAGTAAAATCTGATAAGAATTCAAGATAATATTTTTCATACATAGAATAATTATTAACTTGTGGACTTTGCCAAATGCAAGAAGTATGTGTTCTTTGGGGACTCTCTTCAAACATTCTATCTTCTTCCTGCAAAGATGTGAGGCTTCCTGCCTCTCCCCTTACAAAACAGGTGTTCATCCTATGATCTGGTTGTTAAAAACAAGAAACCACAAAAGACGAGACTGGAAAATCATTTTATTGACAACATGTTTCACCTTTGTGTAGTTAGCGAGATGCCTTCAGGTCAGAAGGAAAGAGAAATCTGTTTGTTTTTATTTATTTATATATGTATATATATAGTCAAACCTAATGAGCCAGATAAACCTACCAAGGTTTCACTTATCAGATCGTCTAAGTGAAACCATGGTAGGTTTGTCTGGCTCATTAGGTTTGACTAGGTTTGCTCTACGTTTGTATCGAGCTCTTTAGTTAGTTGTTTACTCGTTCCAGGGTTTTTTCTTTGGGCCTTGAACCTGTATCTGTGCGATTATTTTCGACAGACTTTCATGTTCCTGGCTCTTTCTTTTTTAAAACCTTTTTTTCCCTTTGAGTTTGATTTGGCTATTGTTAAATCATGAATTTGAAGTTTTTTCGACACGAGTATAGTTATATATATATATATATATATATATATATATATAATCATCCACATACAAACCTGTTTTGCTCTATCACAGCTCATCAGTGTGGATAGACATCTAATTGCATGAAGCTGGGATTGAAACTCAACCGATTTGGCATCAGTCTGAGATTCTACTCCTAAGCTATTGGCGCATGGCAGAGAAAGGAAAATTTTTAACGTATTATATACATGGTGTATACAAACGCCTGTAGCCAAGAGTACTCAATATATAATTGAAGAGTGATGCTCTTATATATATATATATATATAACCAAATGGGTAAATACATGTAGATGGGTGAGTGAGTGATCATATACAAATACTTTATATAATGTAAGAAAAAACAGTGCTCAATGTTAAATAACAGAGCTATTTAATATATATTAAGAAATATGCATAATACCTTGCATTTTATTGCACATGCTTTAATATGCATAATGAAAAAAAGCTTTTTTTGTTTTAAATATACATGCAAAATATATATATATATGTATGTATGTATGTGTATATGTCTTCCTCTTTGTTGCCTCTCCTCTTTATCTCTTTCAATCTGTCTTTGCAGGAATTTGAATCCCAAGAAGCCGGTGTAACAACAGATCATTGGATTCTTTACTTCAATGCAGTCAAAGAAAGAATCAAGTTTGTCGAAATGTTTTCCCATTGCTGGAAAAAATTGTTTCAGGTAACAGCTTGCTATTTTTGTCTTCTTATTTTTATTTTGTTTGTTTTTTTGTTTTTTTTTTCAAGATCCTCCCAAACCCTGCGTTCCTTACTTTGAATGTGTTCAAATTGAGGACAGTTCTCTTTTATTGCTAACTAGCTTAAAAGCTGCACTTTTAAACTAGAACCTATGTTTTGGCCTATTTTGTTTTGGGTCAGCTTAGAAAACAGCAGTAATAATTTTGAGGGAATGACTTTGAATTCCTCAATTCACTACATGGAACTTCAAAACCTCACTTTAACTCTGATTTGAGTGAAGTCCAATTCTGACCAAAAGACTGATTTGGGCTTAAACTTCGATTGGGGCCAAAATTCCAATTCAGGCTTGAAATTGAGTTCTTCAAATCGTAAATTCTGCAGATCTTCAAAAGCTCACATCTTGAAACCTCTCACTTTAACTCTGATTCCTTTGTTAAATAATAGTTTAGCTGACCATTATTTTTAGGGGAAGTGTATCCCAACTCCAATTTCTGCAGGTTGACATTCAGGGTCAGATGTGAGCTATAATAGGGAAGTCGATTTTGATTGGCTGAGCTAGTGTGGGAAAGATAGATAGGAGAAAGGTTTTAGGGTTGCTTCTTACCCATCAAGTGAGGTAGATGTGTTCTCTTTCATGTCCGAAACAACTCCCCAGTGAGGGGGGTGGGGGCGACCCCCACTGGATAGTTAGATAATGTACATGTCAACATGAGTAATAAAAATAGTTGAGTTAAAATTATTGTGTTTGAAATCTTTCATTGCTGAAACAAAACAATTGATGAGACCCCCCTCCACCCCACCAGGGTGCTATGCAAGACCATGACATTTTGAAGAATAAAATTGATTTCCTCAATTCACAAAGTTTTGGAGATATTTTAAACTGAATTTAAAGCAAAAAAAAATTAAATTTACAAAGTTTTTGTGTTATTTTAAGCTCAATATGAATTAAAAACTTTTAAAATCACTAATTTTTTTTCCAGTTATTTTAAAATTTGAATTTTTAACTATTTCCTCCTCACCCAGACACAAATCCCAGTGCTGAATGTTCAAGCACCAGAGAAAGAGCAGATTTTCAATCCTGGGATCATCCTGATTCCAAAAATGTATAACATGTCTATGTAAAACAAGTGTGGTCTAAGTCAGAGGTGTTTCAGACACCCAGACTGACAGACAGGATTTGCCGTTTATTTATAGATGGTATTTTTGTGCTTATTAATGTTATAAGCAAACAAAGTGAATGTCTCTTATGAAGAAGTAACACAAATATATTTGATATCTTTTAGTAAATAGACATTTCTATTTTCATTCCCTTTGTAAATGACTTTCAAGAGATTTTCCTTATTTCCCTACTGGAAATGGATCAGATAAGTTCAATAAGATTAAACTCAGGAAACTAACTAATTCTTCAGAATCACTTAATACCTTTTTGAGCCACACATTTTCGTGTCTTTTTTGCTTTATGGTATTGCGTTCCATCTCCCATATAAATGGTCCTGTTTTTATCTATAATAATTGTCTGTGAAAATCGGAAGACATACCTCCAGCAAAAAAAAACATATGTTTGTACCCAGGGTGTTTAGGTAGAAAGCCATCTTCACCTGGGGTATGTATATAGAAAGCTGGCTTCATCCGGTGTTTGTATGTCGAAAGCTGGCTTTGCCCGAGGTTTGTATGTCGAAAGCTGGCTTTGCCCGGGGTTTGTGTGTCGAAAGCTGGCTTTGCCCGGGGTTTGTGTGTCGAAAGTTGGCTTTGCCCGGGGTTTGTGTGTCGAAAGCTGGCTTTGCCCGGGGTTTGTGTGTCGAAAGCTGGCTTTGCCCGGGGTTTGTGTGTCGAAAGCTGGCTTTGCCCGGGTTTTGTGTGTCGAAAGCTGGCTTTGCCGGGGGTTTGTGTGTCGAAAGCTGGCTTTGCCCGGGTTTTGTGTGTCGAAAGCTGGCTTTGCCCGGGTTTTGTGTGTCGAAAGCTGGTTTTCCCTGGGGTTTGTGTGTCGAAAGCTGGCTTTGCCCGGGGTTTGTGTGTCGAAAGCTGGCTTTGCCCGGGGTTTGTGTGTCGAAAGCTGGCTTTGCCCGGGGTTTGTGTGTAGAAAGCTGGCTTTGACCGGGGTTTGTATGTAGAAAGCCGTCTTCATCCAGGGTTTGTATGTAGAAAGCTGGCTGCACCCAAGGTATGTATGTCGAAAGCTGGCTTTGCCCAAGGTACGTGTGTAGAGAGCCATCTTCACCTGGGGTATGTATGTAGAAAGCCATTTTCACCCGGGGTATGTATGTAGAAAGCCATCTTCGCCCGGGGGTATGTATGTAGAAAGCCATCTTCGCCCGGGGGTATGTATGTAGAAAGCCATCTTCGCCCGGGGGTATGTATGTAGAAAGCCATCTTCGCCCGGGGGTATGTATGTAGAAAGCCATCTTCGCCCGGGGGTATGTATGTAGAAAGCCATCTTCGCCCGGGGGTATGTATGTAGAAAGCCATCTTCGCCCGGGGGTATGTATGTAGAAAGCCATCTTCGCCCGGGGGTATGTATGTAGAAAGCCATCTTCGCTCGGGGGTATGTATGTAGAAAGCCATCTTCGCCCGGGGGTATGTATGTAGAAAGCCATCTTCGCCCGGGGGTATGTATGTAGAAAGCCATCTTCACCCGGTGGTATGTATGTCAAAAGATCGCTTCACCCGGGGTATGTATGTAGAAAGCCATCTTCACCCGGGGGTATGTATGTCAAAAGATCGCTTCACCCGGGGTATGTATGTAGAAAGCCATCTTCGCCCGGGGTATGTATGTAGAAAGCCATCTTCGCCCGGGGTATGTATGTAGAAAGCCATCTTCGCCCGGGGGTATGTATGTAGAAAGCCATCTTCGCCCGGGGTATGTATGTAGAAAGCCATCTTCACCCGGGGTACGTATGTAGAAAGCCATCTTCACCCGGGGTACGTATGTAGAAAGCCATCTTCACCCGGGGTACGTATGTAGAAAGCCATCTTCACCCGGGGGTATGTATGTAGAAAGTTAGTTTTACCCAGGGAACTCAATTTTCATTTGCTTTAATTTATCATTCATACATTTTTTTTTTCTTTCTATCTTTCTTCAGATCGATCTTCCTGTAACTGAGATGGAAGATGCCATGTTGGAACGCAAATGTAACCGTAGATTGGAGCAGTTGATGGAACCACTTCAGATCTACTCCTAGTAATCTCCCCTTTCCCCTCTACCCAACATTTCCATCTCTCACTTTCTCAGCCACTGCCCTTTCTTCCTCCTACCCTCTTTCCTTTTCTCCTCACATTCATGTGCTTCTCTATTTCTCTTGATTGGTCAGTGATTGGGGTCTGCACGTCTATTGGTGAAGCAAGAAATATCTTATGTGAGTAATGCTTGGGTTGTTGATACAACTACTGTTTGTACCTGTAATTTCTTCTACTTTCATATGATCTCGCCTTCATTGATTATCACTGCTACTACTACTGCTACACAGGTAGGGTGGGGATATGGCTCATCAGATAAAGATATTGACTCTTCCCCAAAAACATCTTGGTGTGCTAGGTTTTGAAATTTCTACTGAAAATAGAAACCTAGAACATGAACACCTTCCTCTTTTAAGGCCTGTAAGCAGCCCTGATTCCTTCCTTCCTTCCTTTTGCATCCCATGATTGCTTTACAAGATCCAACCCACCACCATTTCCTCCAACAAACCTTATAACAGAAGTGGAAAAACCTTTTATGCAGAGTTATTCTGGATATTTCCTTGTTTAAAACGTAGCCTCAGGTTAGTGAAAATTGTCAGCCACTGTTCCTTTGCTTCGAAAATAACATCTCTCTCTTTCTCTTTGTTCTTACTCTGTAAAGAATATTAATTTTAAATGATTTGCCTTTTATTTGTAATATATATATATATATATATATATATAGTTTTAAGGTGTGCTATATTTATGGGATAAAGTGCTCATTATCAGAGATAGAGCGCATGCAAATATAAACATGAACATTGAAATCAACACTCAGAGGCGACAGGCTGTTGCATGCTAGACAAAATCGTCAGGCAGCCTGATGATTGCATCTAGCATGAGACAGCCTCTGAGTGTTGATTTCAATGTTCACTATATATATATATATATACATATATATATATATATAGCTGTGTGGCCTAAAGCACACCGGATCAAACAGTGGCTTCTAGAATTGGGGATACAGGCTCAAACTATATCACAGATTACATTTTCTTTATTAAATCTCTGAAGCCAGTAGAGATAGTTCACACTGTTTAAAAAAATGGGGTGTCTACCCAAACATGAGTATCCACTGACATAAAGTATGGAGTAATAAATATATCCCTATATTCATAAATGTACATTATACCCATGCCAGGTATTATGCATATTTATTAATATATACTTAATAGCTCTGCTATTTTGCATTGAGCACTGTTTTATTTACATCAAAGGAGATATATATATATATGTATTTGTATGTGAACACTTGCACATTTATTTATATTTATTTGTTTATATTTATATATATATATATATATATATATATATATATATATATATATATATATGCAATTCCTGTATATATTATTTATATATATGCACACTACTTATTGGAAATTGCTCAATATCAGTGATAGTTAACATATTTATTTGTATTTATGTCAATGCAAATATATATACACAATATATATATATATATATATATATCAATGCAAATAGATGTGTGTGTGTATATATATATATATATATATATATCAATGCAAATAGATGTGTGTGTATATATATATATATATATATCAATGCAAATAGATGTGTGTGTGTATATATATATATATATATCAATGCAAATAGATGTGTGTGTGTGTATATATATATATATATCAATGCAAATAGATCTCTGTGTGTGTGTATATATATATATATATATATATATCCATGCAAATAGATGTCTGTGTGTGTGTGTGTATATATATGTATATATATATATATATCAATGCAAATAGATGTCTGTGTGTGTGTATATATGTGTATATATATATATATATAGATGCAAATAGATGTCTGTGTGTGTGTATATATGTGTGTGTATATATATATATATATATAAATGCAAATAGATGTGTGTGTGTATGTGTATATATATATGTATATATATATATCAATGCAAATAGATGTATATATATATATATATATATCAATGCAAATAGATGTATATATATATATATATATCAATGCAAATAGATGTGTATATTGATATATATATATACACACATCTATTTGTATTGATATATATATATATATATAATTCATTTCTGGCATGCAATATTCTGATGAAATAAATTATTTAACTGCTGATAACAAAATCAGGTTATTTATTTAAAAGTCTTTCTACAGAGAGCCCCAGATAAATTCCTTTGGGAGGTCACATAACACCCAAGCACCATAATTAGGATTGATGCCAAGCCTATCCAAAATGTTCTAATTATTGTAACCCCTGATAAAACACCTCAGATTGTTCACCTATCTTAAAGAAATTAGAGACTTGTAAAATATCAAATTAATCTTTTTTTTTTTTTAAATGTCACAAATTTACACCTTCCAAGAGAAATATTTTTTCTGAGACCACAGAGGTATTTTTATTCATTTTAATGAGAAAGAAAATGGCAAATAATTTAGTGGGTATTTCTCTATCGTCGATTTTCATTTTTTTATCGGGTCAAACCATTTGTGCTTGCAATAAGGCCAAAAACACAGTACAGCAAAATATGGGATATAAATATTTCTAGTGGCTATAAACAATATATTTAGTAGTGTTGTAACCTAGGGGAGGTTACTGAATATAATAATCACACAAAGGTTGGTAATGAACGATAATACTTAGGACAAGAACAACACCTATAAGATTCGCCAGCAGCATGTAGAAGTAGTAGTCAACTGCTAGAAGTGAGTCAAGTGAATTCCACAATGAATCTCCAAATGCAGACCAACATACAGTATTTATGACTGTATTTATGTGAATGGGAACATGCCCATTATCATCTTTAGGTATGCTACAATAAATAAGTACATGTGTTTGAGTTGACAGTGAAATTAATGTCTACCAACCTAGCCAATTAAATGTCTTCAGGAAATATGCTTGTTGAGAAGCACATTTCTTAAATAAGACTTTCAATCAACCTAAGTGTGTGTTTTTTGTATTACAGCCACCAATCTTTGCTGGTCTTGAATCTAGCCACCTCCAAGCAGATCTCCCATTCGTCTCTCCAGCTTACATACTGCATTTAGTGCTATTATGTATAAGCCTGGTCTTAGGCCGATAGACAGAAATTTCACTGTTTCAAATATAAATAAATTAGCCAAAGAAAAAGAAAATGATGTCTACTCATGCACGCATACTTAGTAGATATAATGTTTATATTTATAAAAAATAATACTTTTTATGGAAGAGCGCACATTGCTGGGGATCCAGAAATTATTTGGGATTGGGTCACAAATTCCGAAGAGGAGTCGCAGTGTATGGTCGGGGGAGGATGGAACAAAAATTGTAGCTAACGGAAGGTACACAAATCGATACCCGATCAGTATCAGCTGGGTCACCGTGGAGAGGGGGGTATGATGTTGAAAGACCAGAAACCCCTAATGAACCTCGGCTAGAAACATCACTGATGATGTGTACGAAAGAATTATAGCTGTCTATATTTCAAGTTCACATGGCACAGTTAGTTAGATCCAGTGACAGGACCCAAACAGTGTGAGTTCAATACCTGGTTAAGGCGGTGGAGAACTTGGAGAGGGAATTATGCAGGAGATAACTGATAACTGACATCCATTAGACATGGCATGCGGAACTAGAACAGTCTACCCCAGTGAGCGAAATAAAGGGTTCAGTTCGACATTCCGACCACCTGAAGAAGGCCGGAGTGTATAATGGCCGAAACGTTGTAATAAATATGGCGACAAACATGAGGACAATAGTCCGAATGATGTAAATAGTGTACATAATACCTCATCTCAGAAATATAGACAGATACTGAAGAAGGCCGAAACACTGTAATAAATATGTTTTTTTTTTTTGTTTTTTTCGTTTAATCTCCATGAAATCAGGAAATTGAAATGAATTGAAAACCATAAATTGCCAAGAAGAGTTGCAGTGTGTAGCTAACGGAAGGTACATAAATCGATACCCAATCAGTATCGGTTGGGTCACTGTGGAGAGGGGGGTATGATGTTGAAAGACCCAAAGCCCCTAATGAACCTCGGCTAGAAACATCACTGATGATGTGTACTAAAGCATCCAATAGATGTATTTTACGAAATTTAAAAATTCTATTTACTCAAATTTTTAAAATTATTTGCATAAAATATTAAGAAAAAAACAGTGTATAGATGTTATAAAATTATTTTTATTTTTATGTAATAAGAAGAAAAGATTCTACAGAAAAATACAAAAAATAATTTTTCTACAGGAAAATGAAATAAACAGCTTTAATTACTGAAAACATTTTCACTCCATTATCATGAATACAAGATAATTTGTAATTTATAAATTTAAAAATATTTAATGATTATGTGGCTTCGGAGATTACCCATCGCGCTTTCAGTCAGTACCAATTTCAGTAAAAACATAGACAAAGATTTATAACCATATATGATAGTATATAAGCTCCCTCCTGCCAGATTAGTTTTACAAGGAAAAGCTAATGTTGACCCAGATGCTGTAGGCTACCAGAACTTGTATGTGACCTAACTCCATAATAAGGTAATATGAAAAATTGAAGTCTCTGGTAGACCAATGTTTACTCAGATGCTGTAGGCTACCAGAACTTATATGTAACCTAACTCCCTAATAAGGTAATATTAAATAAATATGAAAGAGGGATTTTATATAACCTCAAATAGAGTATTTCAATGCAATCACATAATGAAAATTTATTATTATTATTAATTATTTGGTAGGCTTAACTTTGCTGAGATGCTATAGTACTCATGCCAAGTTTAACAACATTAAATGGATGATAATAGTATATAGAATCTGAACAATAGTGGAGAAATCAGATAGAGTGGAAAAGCTTTTTATTGATAACACATTTTGCATCCGTCTATATTTCTGAGATGAAGTATTATGTATAATATTTACATTATTCGGACTATTGTCCTCATCTTTGTCGCCATATTTATCACAACGTTTCAGCCCTTCAGTATCTGTCTATATTTCTGTGAAGAAGTATTATGTACACTATTTAGATTATTCGGACTATTGTCCTCATCTTTGTCGCCATATTTATCATGTTTTGGCCCTTCCGTATCTGTCTATATTTCTGAGATGAGGTATTATGTACACTATTTACATTATTCGGACTATTGTCCTCATCTTTGTTGCCATATTTATTACAACATTTAGGCTGTTGTACACTCCGGCCTTCATCAGGTGGTTGGAATGTCGAACTGAACCCTTTATTTTGCTCACTAGGGTAGAATGTTCTAGTTCCACGTGCCATGTTTAATGGATGTCAGTTATCTCCTGTTAATTCCCCTCTCCAAGTTCTCCAATGGTTGCTGAAGACACCGGTTAAGGCAGTGGAGAACTTGGAGAGGGGAATTAACAGGACACAACTGACATGGCACGGGGAACTAGAACAGTCTACCCCAGTGAGTGAAATAAAGGGTTCAGGTCGATATTCCAACCACCTGATGAAGGCCGGAGCGTACAATGGCCGAAACATTGTAATAAATATGGCGACAAAGATGAAGACAATAGTCCAAATAATGTAAATAGTGAACACATTTCGCTTTCATTAGTTGGGCAATCTACAGGTTAGAATGAAAGACAAGTCTGTGTGTGTGTTTGTGTATTATAGCTGCCAATGCCCGCTGGTCTTTAATCTAGCCCTTTCCAAGCAAATCTCCTATTTCTCTAGCTCACATACTGCATTTGGTGCTATTATGTATGAGCCTGGTCTTAGGTTTATCATTGGGAACTATGAGATCAGTGCACTCTCAATGAACTTTCTTCTTAATAAATCTTTTTCTCTCCTCATTAAATATTAAATGTAAATGAGGATGTGACTATTATATATATTATCGAATGCAGTCATTTTTTGCTGATCTCATGCAGATTCTGTATTCCTTATCTCTACTCTTGAGAAAAATGAGGTAGTTTGTAACTCCTCAAAAAAAAATCATGTGCAAGACTAAATGATTATATAAAAAAAATATTTGGTTTTTATGTTTTCAAATAATGGCTTTAAATTAAATTTTGTAATTTTATATAATTAAATTTTGTAATTTTATAAAATTGTAACACTGAAATTTGTCAAAAATTTTATCTATTTTTTTTTTTTTTTGCCAATTTGATTTTGATAATGATTAATAATGTTTAAAAACTGATGACTCCAGTAAAGAAGGAAACCTTCACAAAAATCATGCTAGTTGGGTCCTTTGGTCTTGAATATGTCAATAAATTAACCTTTGTTGCTGTTGACATGGTATTGCGACCTGAGGAATGAGATCAATAAAGTATCTCATATTGTTTTGTTATTGTTAGGCCAATCTTGAAAGAAAAGAGAGAAGGAGATCTCCCTCACTATTAGGGGTACATCAGTCCCTAAGGAGAACTGAGAACCTAGTCCAGAATAAGGCGCACTAATCAAACCCTGGCATTCTGTTTTTTTAGGGTTTTTTTTTTTTTTCTAATATTGAAGTTCACTCAATACAAGGCTCGATAGCCACTCAATGTAGAGGGTTACTGTTGAAATGGTTAAGATGAATGAGGTGTGTGTTATGAGTGAAATAGGTGGTAGGAAATGAAGATAAGGAAGATAGATAACAATTTGACTCTTGACTTAGAGAGGTTAAGATTGTAGTTTTCAGGGAAGAACCCAGGTGAGAGTTTGCCCTCCAAAATAGTGGTTCTCTGCCATACAATGTAGCAAGCCACAGCCTAGGACTCAAAGTTAAGTCAAAATAAAATATATGAAAAAGTTACCTCCCTTATACTGTGGAGAGAGAAAAAAAAAAGTGAATTTTGAATTTGAAATCTAGAATGTTGCATAACGAACAGTTGAGTTGTTTTGAATTTACAGGAATACATAAACACATTTGCAGACAATTTAACCCTTTGAAGATTGTCTCAGACGAGATTGAAAGTACTTGAGAAAATGAAAAATTATTTGAAAGAAAATTTTGGTATGTTTCTTAATCAGTTTTCTAAGACTATCAAGAAATGAATCCATGATCTTAAAAGGATCACAACCAAAATAAATCAACATATGTCTGAATTATTTAACCAAACCCGTTTGAATGAAAATATGCTGCCTAAATACACACACACATATATATATATATATATATATATATATATATATATACATACAGGGTGTCCATAAAGTTTGTGTGCACTTTAAAAACTTTATAACTTCATTTGTGATAGAAATAAACTGTAAAAAATGTTATAAAGTTTAATGTACCTCGTTTTAAGTATAGCTAAAATAACTAATGTGATTTCAGGCATTACTGTAAATCAGTTGGCAAATGTTTTCTGTGAACTGCAAAATCGTATTACCCTTTGTATTGCTAATGATGGAGGACATGTGGAAAATGAAATAAAATTTCAATAAAACCTTAAAAAATATAGATTTACTTCTTTCTAATCCTTTTTACAAATTATTTCTATCGCAAATACAAATAAAGTTATAAATTTTTTAAAGTGCACACAAACTTTATGGGCACACTGTATATATATATATATATATATATATTAATGCATGTTTCATTAAATAATATAGACAAATTTTGTCTATTTATTTTAAGTAAGTTCCTTTCGTATTGTCAATAAATAGACAAAACTTGTCTATATTATTTAATGAAACATGCATTAATGAAAAATTGCTGCTGAAATATACACAATATATATATATATATATATATATATATATATATATATATATTGTGTGTATATATATATATATATATATATATATATATATATATATATATATATATATTTGAGAAGCAAACAAGCAATCTTTTTGAAGACCTTTAATACTGTGGTGAGTTTGAACCTCACTGTGCCAAATAAAGCAAATTGTAAATAGCTTGATGCGTCCTCAAGGAGCAGCAGTGAATCTGTCAATGATAAAGGTCATAACTACTAAAGCAAGATTTATCCTCACTGGCTGCCACAAGCTAATGACCTTATGCCAAACTTAGCAAGACTCATCATCAACTGAAATCATTATTTTTATATACTTGAGTGTTTTTAGCTGTGTCTACTTTTCCTTTTTTAGTCCCTGTTCATGTAAGAATGTGTTTGTTTTTTCTTTAATTTTCTCCCAGTGCTGTTTATTTAGTTTGAGATAAAACCTTATGGGTGGGGTGGTAGCACCTGTTAGGGTCCCAGCTATGGGCAAATAGTGAACCCCCAAACAAGAACAAAACACTATAAAAGTATAAAAATACCAACAATATATTATTATATAAAAAATGTTACAAACATTACATATTTATAGTAAAATGACCAACAATACATTTTATCTGTAGTTGAAGGCATACAATTGTGTTCAAAATATTTAGATTTCGGTGTTAAATGGCCCATGAATGTGTTCATATGCCACTAAGCAAAATCAACTGACCAACAACACTCATGGTTGTCGTTTTATTTATTTGTCACAGAAGTTGAAAGATCAGGTTGATTACTAAATCACAAACATAACCATTCTCATGGTTACGGTCAATCGAAGATGAGACTAAAAGCACAACTCCCTCTTCACACACACACACACACACACACACACACACACACACACGCGAGATGAGGTACTGAAAAGTTCTCAGCTGGGCCCACTCTTGAAATCAATACTCTTATGTTTGGTCATTGTAATACATGTTATACCTATCTGACTATAGTTCAATTAGTATCCATTTAAAACCACTCACCTACCAAATTCCATCTGCAACATACTAGTAAAATATACACATATAAATAGCCTCATCCACATATAAAAAATGACTAAAAATAATGGAAACACTAATAATAAAAAAAGAAAAAGCCAACACGCATTAACATTAATTATGAACATGGCCACAACGTGCTGACCATGTTTGGAAAATAAAACATTCCTATAACTTCAGATGAATAAAAAACCTAAACATTCAGTTAAAAATAAAAAATAAAAATCATCCTTGATAATGGCTAAAAGTATAGCCGAAACTGCTCGGATATGCAGAAGTTTTGAACAGTTTTTACACACTTTATGTCCAGAAAAGAAAACATTTGTACGAACACGAAAAAAATTAAATAAAAAGCTTAACCGTAGTAAGTTTTCAACCTTTAATGAAACTTGTATAAAAGAGTGATTGCTGTTCAAATACACACACACACACATTCGCTTGACGAGGAAATAGAAATAATGTCTTTAATTTAATAACAAAATTAAATTCGAAGCTTTTAGCTTCCAATTTTTGAAACATGGTTATTACTGTGTAGCGAAAAAAAAACCTATTTTAAATCAGTTAATTTATAATATTAATGCTCTGTAAATTTACATTGAGCAGTATTGTGTAAAAATAAAAATATCTATAAGAACACCGGATTATATATCTTACTGTTCTTTCTTTTTATATATATATATATATATATATATATATTAGTGTATTGGGGCATTAGATCATTATTCAAACATATATTGTTAAATTTAACAGACAATGAATGTCTATCATGTTTGATCAGGAGGCGTTCTAAACTCTGTATATTTGCTTTAATTTTGGGAGAAAATAAAGACAAAAATTGTCCAACATCCAAATAAAAAAAAAATCCAAATGTTAGACAGTTTTTCTCTTTATTTTCTTCAGAAATGAAAGCAAGTATACAGAGTTTAGAACGGCTCCTGATCAAACATAATAGGCATTCATTGTCTGTTAAATTTAATAATATATGTTTGAATAATGATCTGATGCCCCAATACACTAATATATATATATATATATATATATAATATCACACATTGAGTTTTCAGTCAGCAACTGATGGTTGCATTGTGCATGAAACCCAGAGCTGTACTACCGATGAGTAAAAAAAACAAATGCATATTTACTTTTAATATAGACAGATATAGAAATATTTCAAATTTGCTATATTTATAGGGGAAGAGTGCTTAATATTGGAGAATATTAATTTAAATAATATTAATTTAAATAAAAACAGTCCCCTTTAAAGTTCCATATAATAAATTATTTCACCACAGCCCTTTTAAAGGACAGCGGATCATCAGATTTTATTTCCAAAGGTTGAAACGAAAAATGAAAATATATATATAGGGATGAGTTTAGCCTAAGATAGGAGCCGGCAAAAATTTGCCTCGGTGGACCCCTTAAAAATGAGGGCAACACGGCAATTTTTTTTATAATGTGCAAAATTTATGTTTTTTATTTGTAAAAAAATAAATATTAATATAAATTATTTAAAAAATTGATCAAAATAAACAAAAAAATTTTAAAATCAAATATTTTTATTGATAAATAATAACCTAGATTATGATGACTAGAATTATTAGCAATGATTCATTGCAGTGGAATATTTTTTTGAAAAAATTCAAACCTTACAAAATTATTAGCTTAAAATATGTTACGGAAAGAACGAGATTGTTGTATTACTGTATAAAAATATAAAGCTTTTTCAGCATAAAATCAAAAAAAAAACTATTGAAACGAAAAAAAATATGTACAACAGTAAATGGCAAAATGGTCTTTTACTTTCTGACATGAATATTAATTAGTAACTTCTTATAGATAAAAATATTTTCATGACTAATTTTTGGTGCCTAGCATTCAGAAAAACTTCCTCTACTTAATTAATTTTCTATTATTTTAGATTGGGGGTCCTGTTTACAATATAAATATAACGTCAAACTGATCCCTGACTTTTTTTACATGCATGAATTTTCTTTCCTTTTTGAGAGGTCTACTCTATTTAAGTATTGCTGTTTTAAAATTAGATGTATTATTACTATGTAGTGTGTATGTGTGTGTGTGTGTACATATGATGTTTATTTCATTATGGTAGACATTAATGTTACAAGATTGAAATAAACATGTAACATTTGTTGAAATTCCTTTCATCTATGTCTTTTCTTTGAAAATAACTCAGCATAGGGCTCTAGTCAATTTTTTTCTTGGAAAATTCCAATGACCACCTTATTAAAAAATACATGACATTTTTTTGTTCTTAATTTAAAAAAAAAAATTTTTTATGCTAAAGTCAAAAGTTGCTTTGAATACAGCTTGTTTAAGGGCACCTTGGCTTTAAAAAAGGGCACTGCGGCATTTCATTATGGTCTAAACTCATCCCTATATATATATATATATATATATATATATATATATATATAATTATATAGGCCACACTACAAATTGTTTAACACGCAGACTAACTCTACACCTTTCTGACAATAGCTCAATTAGATCTCCTTTAAATATTCATGGAGACCTACCAGACACTATTCGGAATATACTTGTCGACAACACTAATATAATATCTATCCCAGGTCAGATACCCTCTCTGCTTATACCTCCTTGAATGCTTTGGTCAGTGTTTCCTTTGTATCAATGTGCACCAAAGTGACTAGATTCTTGGTCCCACCACCTATCCATATAAACTAGCACTTATCATAACCCCCTATCTCGAGTGACCTTGTACAGTGTGAATCTTTATATATTAAAAAAAAAAAAGGTTATTGAGGCCAAAGTTATAAAATCCCTTCCACAAACAAATCTAAGCTATAAAAGACCGTCATAGGCAGATCCCATCGTGAGGATACGGGGACAACAGTCACCTGAAAATGTACCTCTTTGGTAAACTCGTCTCTGGTCAACATTCTGCCCATGTAAGAGACCCAGGGTTCCTCATCTTCTGTGTAAAATAAAGTCTTGCCAAGAAAGAAACATAACTTCTACCAGGTAGTTTCTTTTCCAAATCACGATGCAATTCAAAAATGGGGCATTGGCATCAAACAAGTTCCCCCTTGTTACCAGATTTTTTTCAGTGGGTAATAAAACCAAAAAATTTGTCTCTCTAACATCAACCTCACTGGTGATTCTGCATCCTTACTGGAGGCTCTGTGAATATGGCTTTGAGCCAAACATAGCTTAGACCAATAAATCTATAAAAGCAGAAATATGCGAGTGACAGAACTAATTTCAACTCTATCTAAAAACTGTAACCCTTAGTTCCAAGTTGAAATTAATTCTGCACCCCCCAAATATGCAATATTTGGGGAGAGGCTTTCAGGTTACAAAATGGGAAATAATCAATAGAAGAAAGATAGATGCTTGCAAATATTTGTGTGCGTTTTGTAAGACATTTAATCATCAGCTGAATTAATTTGCACCATGTCACAGGTTAACATCGCTCCTTTATGTGCCCAACAAAGAAGCCCCCAATCTAAAATATAGAAAAAAAACAACAAACAAATGAAACATTGATAAATTATCTATATAAATTTACAAAATGTTTTGATGACATGTAGTGATACAAACTTCAAACTCCTGAGGCTATCAAATCTTTTTTGGACTCTGTTCAATTTGGAAAGCTTACAAAATGGATGAAATCTAAATTGTTGGCAAATTTGGACTTTCGTGTCCGCAAAAAATGGGTTGTCAAAAGGACATTGTTTCCCTTGACACCACTATTATTTTAACTACCTTCACTCCTCAACAATGTTTATTGCTTTAAAAAGCAAGGATTAGAATTGTGATAAAACCTAAATATATGGAAATGAATTTATACATTTTCTTTGTTTTTGAGAATTGATAAGAAAAAGAAAAAAAAAGTACCAAAAGAATGGTTTTCACATTGACACTACCATTATTTTAACTACCTTCACTCCTCAACAATGTTTATTACTTTAAAAGACAATAATTAGAATTGGAATAAAACCTCAACATATGAAAGTGAATTTATACATTTTCTTTGTTTTTGAGAATTGATAAGAAAAAAGAAAAAAAAGTACCAAAAGAATGGTTTTCACATTGACACTAACATTATTTTAACTACCTTCACTCCTCAACAATGTTTATTGCTTTAAAAGACAATAATTAGAATTGGAATAAAACCTCAACATATGAAAGTGAATTTATACATTTTCTTTGTTTTTGAGAATTGACAAGAAAAATAAATAAACACTATTTATTTATTAGATTGTTTATTTACACTATTTATTTTATTATTTATTGCAATGGTTGGCAAAACTTTGGCTAATTGACAACTGTTTTCAATTTTATAAAATGATGAATAATAAGGATTTCCTTAGAGTTGGTTCACATGTTTTAATAATTTAATAAATGTTTATAAATTTATAAATAAAAAATTGTTTACATATTTATTTTTTATATATTGATAAATGATGAATATTGCATTGCATTAATTTTAATTGTATTAGTTTTTACATTGTTGTAAATATAAAATTATTTTTGGAAATAAACAATCTAATAAATAGTATTCAATATTTTTGTTGTAATTCTCAAGAACAAAAATAAAATAAATTCGCTTTCATCATATCTTTAGGTTTTATTCCAATTCTAATCATCACTTTTTAAAACGATTAAAATTCCTGAGGGTGTGAAATAATACCAGTGTCAAGGGGGCTGGGGAGACGTTCTTTTGACACACCTTATTTTTGTGGGCAGTAAGGTCCATGTTTGCCAAAGTGTTTTTAATTTTTCTACCTCCTCCCCACTCACTGATGCACACACACACACGTATCCCATGATCCTCATCTGTTTAAACTGAGATTTAATCAAAGAAGAATTCTTCATCTTCAAGTTTTTTTTTTACATTTCTTGCTTCACCTTGATACGTAGACTTTTTTTCAGACATTAACCAAAATTACTTCTCTCGTTGCCATTCAAAACATATATGGATTTTTAAAAAAAAAAAAAAACCTTAATTTGATCTTTGTAGATCTGCTTTGCCCTAATCCTAACCAAAATGTAGGCTGCTGCTGCCATCTTTTTTTTTTTCGGGGGTGGGGGGGTTATTTTATTTCTATCTTTCTTTTTTTTTTTTCTTTTTTTTTTTTTCTTTTTTTTTTTTTCTTTTTTTTTTTTAAATCTAGGCTTCCAATCCCACCAATTCTGATGGGTGGGAAGAAGATCTGGTCTGCTGCAATGATTGAGTGTGATAAATAGAAGGTGTGCATAATGTCATGTGCCCTTCATTGTAGATTTCTTCAGCCCTGTTCTTTAATGTCGATTGACAAGTCTTTTCTTTTCTCTATTCTTTTTCTTCTTCTTCTTCTTCTCTTTCTTATATCTATCTTACTGCCCTCTCTTCCTCTCTCTCTCTCTCTCTCTCTCTATCGCCCTGCTGTTGTTAAATTTTAAAACCAAAACAGAAGAAAAGAAAAAAAAAAATTAACAAATTTTGAGGTATTTTCCTTTTTTTAGATTCAATCAGACTATCGTCGTATATGGCCTCGCTTGATGTGAACTAAGAATTATGTAAATAAATTTGAAAAAAAAATAAAATAAAATTCTTAAAAATTTCACAGCTCTCTCTTTCTCGTGACCAAATCAATCTGTCGATCAGTCTTTCTTTCTTTAGGTGCTGTCCGGGATGCAAACTTGGATGATCATGTCTCTTTTCAATTCATAATTGATATTCATTTATAATACTGATGGACATAAAATGGGGGGTCGGTTTCCTATTGTCATTAAGTACTAAATTGATCCCCCTAGAATTACTAAATATGAATATCCCTCCTTAGGTGCCGTCCATGATGCAAAGTCCGACGATTATGTCTCTTTTTGTTTCATGATTGACTCGGGGGGAAAAAATTCACACAACAGGCTGCCATTACTTTCTGCAGTAGACTGGTTGCCAACCAAGGCTATAGAACCAAGTCTGTCCCGCTATGTAACAATTTTTATCTTGTATAAAACCCGTCCAAAATACTGAGAAACCTTGCATTTACAACTTAATTTCTATCTATAAAGCAGGATATTACAAGTGAGGTATTATTGACCATAGAAAACTTTTATTTTAAGTGAGATTGTGCTCCAGACATATTGTCTTGACCCCCGAAGAAATTACATGCAGTCATGGCGGAAGTTTGCCGAGGAGCATATATTTAGACCTTTGAGCCCTGACCACCACTTTACTGGTGGTAGAGAAAAATGACTTAATGCCCAGCCACCAGTTGAACAGTGGGTAAACACTTGTAAGTATTTTTATATCTACCATGAAACATTACATACCAATTATTTGCGGATTTTGACTCAGGAGCTGAGGAAGAAGGGTTAAAATTGATCAGGAATGCTGGACTCAAAGGGCTAAGCCAGATGACCATTTGCGTATGGGGCCAGCAACTCTACCCAGTAAAACATACTTGCTACTGAAACAACAAGAGTCACTTCCTAGCGCGATGAGGCTGTGGCCCTCTACTTGTCCACAAGGCGTCTACAAGTTCAAAAGAAAGGGGAGAGTACTCAGTCTGAGTCCTTGCACACTTATTCAGCATCCTTTCCATTTCGAGAGTCTGTATCGTGTTTCGGAATCATCCATGTCTTATGTTTTCCTTTAATGTTTTCTCGTACATATTTTGTAATCTTCATCTTTAATATTTCCTAAAGGCTTTGACTGGGAGAGAAAAAAAACATGAAACGATGAATAATAAAGCCAGGAATAATATTAAACATTTAATTCAAATGCACAAAGGGAAAACACTTAGTCAATTTTTTTTATTACCTAAATATAAACGCTTTTGCAAATTAATTGAAACAAAATGATTAATTCCGTTATTATTTACATTTTTTTTTGTATTTTTTCAATGAAACATGACCCAGGGCACATGTTAGCACTTCATATGTCCATTCCACAAAGTCGTTCCTTGCAGATTGACCACAGATTCTCGATTGGATTTAAATCAGGTGAGTTTCCTGGCCAGTCTTCATATATATACATATATATATATATATATATATATATATATGAAGACTGTCTAGATTTCAGCGAAAATTTAAATTTGAAACAATAGAAATGTCACATCTAACTCAATGCTGTCTCTCTACCCCCCTACACTGCCCCCACTTCGTTAATTTCCTTATTATTGCCCGTCATAAATGTGTAAATATATTTTCATTTTTCATTTCAACATTTGAAATAAATCTGATGATCCACTGTCCTTTGGAAGGGCTGTGGTGAAATAATTTATTATATGGAACCTTAAAGTAATCTGTTTTTATTTAAATTATTAGCTCTGATTTACATTGAGCTCTCTGGATTTTATCCTCCTTGGGTCTTCCCATACGGATTACCTAGTTTTTCGTAAACTATATATATATATATATATATATATATATATATATATCGGTAATTGAATGACTAGTAAATCACCTTTTATTCTCTGGTCGTTGGATCTGATAAGGCAATTTATTTATTGCCATCCTTATAACCAAAATTCAAACACATTTAGATAGACTATTGTGCAATTTCACTGAAACAAATAATTCCGTTATTATTTCCTTTTTTCTTATTTCTCCAATGAATCATGACCCAGTGCACATGTTAGTACTTCATATGTCCAGTCCACAAAGTCGTTCCTTGCAGATTGACCACAGATTCTCGATTGGATTTAAATCAGATGATTAATATTTTCTTCTCTTGATAGTTGCTAAATCGTAACAAGGAACAAAACAGTAGAGTAATTCTAAAAATACCATCAGTTTCTAATTTACTATGATCTTGTGCTTCTTGTCTGTTAATTTCTAAAGAAACATTTGTAGGGAAGCCATCACCATTCCAAGCCAGTCTATAGTACTTTGATTTGCCCACTGGTAAGGCTTGTCAGTGCGTTCCTGCAGCATTACAATTTTTGTACACTTCCTTGGAGTAATGTTCATCACACACAATGGCTGTAGGACAACTAATAGACAGTCAAGACAATAGTTTCTGGGCATGATAAAAATCTGATGTAATATTTTTCAAGGCCAAACAAATTTCATCATACATCCCAAAAATAGATTCATATTACTGCACACCATTGCAAATGACCTAATCTGAGGAAAAAATAGAAATCAATTACATCCTGTCACCCCAGTGGGTCTAAAACTGACCGTATGATGAAAGAAAGAAAATTAAAGTTTTTTCAATTAATTTGCACAAAGGTGTATGAGCCAGTTTAAAAAGTAACATCTCTAGGGTAACACCCCCACACATACACTTTGTTTTTTATATCCATGTTTTTATCTTTGTTTTATTTTACAGAAAAATTTAAGGTAAAAAATGTTTTTTTTTTTGCCTTAGGTTTTAAATATTTGTTGACAATGGTTTTAAATTTTATTAACTAAAAGAAATCCTAATCAAAAATTAATAATGGTTGACTTCATATAATAAAAAAATTTCATTATATTATTATTACTACTAATACTACTGTGTATACTCTTGTATCATGCGACTTTTGAAGACCTAATTTGGAAGCTAATTTTAAGGGGGTCACATCATACACGAGATATAAAATTAGCGTATGTACTGCTGACCCTGGCTACGCCACTGACCAAACTATATATCCATTTACTGCAGTCAAAAGTACAGCTATATTTAAAATAAACATGATTTTGATCAAATTGATGTTTTACTTAACTGTATCCAGTAATAATGCATGTAATATTCACATATTAGTATCGTATTATAAAATACAAACATAGTGAATATATATCTTTTCCATTGTTTATGTTTATAAGATGTTTAGCCGTTTCTCGTTCGGTTGTTTATGGCTGTATGCGTTTACGCAACACGTATAGCGTTACTAATACTTTTATCTTTCTCTTTTAATTTTTTAAATTGTTTAACTTGGAGATGGGATAAAGAGATAGATGAAAAGAGGTTAGTCTATCGTAATTTGGTCTCTCAAAAAAGGAATTTGAATGATACACAAATAATAAAAAGAAGGGATGGTAAAAAGTGGGGGATAATTTTTGTATTGTTATTTAGTATCAAAATCATCCCCCATTTCTTGGCTGCTGTATATGCTATCCATTTCTATAATCTCGGCAGGATTTAAATAACTTCAAAAAATATTCTTATAGGTTGGTTTGTTATATAAGCAGTATATACTTGTGTATCATGCAACTTTTGAAGCTAATTTTAAGGGGGTCACATCATACATGAGATATAAAATTAACTAGAAGATGGGATAAAAAGATAGAGGAAAAAGAGGTTGTAGTTTGGTCTCTCAAAAAAGGAACTCACGTGATACACGAGATACATGATAAAATCATTTTTTATAAGTGAAAATTGGGGGGGGTCACACGATATGCGAGATCACACGTTACATGAGTATATATGGTAAATAAAGTAATTATAAAAGCGACCAGTCAAAAATTAATAATGGTTGATAACACTTCATCTAATAAAAAGTTAAATACTGCTACTAATGACTTTTCATGGTCATAAATGCTTTTAGTGCATTTGGAGTGAATGGACGTCGCTTGTGAATGTAAAACAGTTGTTACTTGCCAGGAGAATCTCCATGTGTTGGTTCGGTTGTTTCAGTATCGTCACAGGCATGAAAATATAATGGAAATTCAACCGACTTTGCCCATATTTCTCACTGATTCTATACCTTTTTAATTTCAATCCGAGATGAGCCGACTTCAAGCTGAAAACAGGTGACATCGAATTAGATGAATTGAACTCAGGCTGAGAATGGGTGACAATGAATCAGATGAGTCAACTCCAGGCTGAGAACGAGGGATATCAAGTCAAACTCCAACTGAAAACGGGTGACAGCAGATCCAATGAGTCGATCTCAGACTGAGAATGGGTGACAATGAATCAAATGAGTTGAGAATGGATTACATCAGACGAGTCGACTCCGGGCTGAGAACGGATAACATCGGACGAGTCGACTCCGGGCTGAGAACGGATCACATCGGACGAGTCGACTCCGGGCTGAGAACGGATCATATCGGACGAGTCGACTCCGGGCTGAGAACGGATCACATCGGACGAGTCGACTCCGGGCTGAGAACGGATCACATCGGACGAGTCGACTCCGGGCCGAGAACGGATCACATCGGACGAGTCGACTCCGGGCCGAGAACGGATCACATCGGACGAGTCGACTCCGGGCCGAGAACGGATCACATCGGACGAGTCGACTCCGGGCCGAGAACGGATCACATCGGACGAGTCGACTCTGGGGATGAGAACGGATCACATCGGACAAGTCGACTCCGGGCTGAGAACGGATTACTTCAGACGAGTCGACTCCGGGCCGAGAACGGATCACATCGAACGAGTCGACGCCGGGCCGAGAACGGATCACATCGGACGAGTCGACGCCGGGCCGAGAACGGATCACATCGGACGAGTCGACGCCAGGCCGAGAACAGATCACATCGGACGAGTCGACGCCGGGCCGAGAACGGATCACATCGGACGAGTCGACGCCGGGCCGAGAACGGATCACATCGGACGAGTCGACGGGAGGCCGAGAACGGATCACATCGGACGAGTCGACGCCAGGCCGAGAACGGATCACATCGGACGAGTCGACTCCGGGCTGAGAATGGGTGACAATGAATCAAACTTGTTGACTCCAGGCTGGGAATGAGTGACATGGAATCAAACAAGTCAGAGAACAGATAACAGTCGACGTCCAATTGAGAATTAATCAACATCATATTGAAAGCAAATGGCGATGGCATTTTATGTTAAAATTGTATTAAAGAGGGTGTCTTTCCTTGTGTAATTGTTAGTGACCCAGTACCGCTGATGCTCCTTCCTTGTGACCTTGTGCCAAACCAAAGCTTAGTAAATGTTTGAAATCATTGCGAGTATGGTTAGTACAAATCGTCCATTCCAAATTATTTCACAAATCCTTCATATTTTATTTTTAACTTTTTCTGCCACAATTGGACAAAGAGATTATTATTCTGCTGGGGACAATTATTAAATTTTTGTCATTAAAGACCTAATACATTGAAGTTGGAAATATATCAACACCACCTTGAAGTAGAGCAACCGAAAGAAAAAGAAAATCACTTTGTATGGAGCTGTATAAGTATTAGACTGTGTGCATGGCACAATGGTTATTAGTGTGGAAAGTGAAACGGGCATGCCGAGTTCAATTTCTGGTTGATTTTGTTTCTCTCACTTTGTGCTAATGCCCTTGCAAAAGGGATGAATCCATCTTCCTCCAGCTATGAGTTAAATCGCAGGGTCAACAGCTCTGGTATATTGAGATGGCAACCAGTCTAGAAGGAAAATTCTTGATATATATGTGTATATATATTTGTGTATTTAGGCAGCAATCCTTCTTTCAAGCACAATTCAGACAATTTTTGTATAATTTATCCTCTGAAAAGAAAAACTTTATTAGATCGCACGAGAAATTATATAAAAAAACTAAATAAAAGCACCTTGTCAGTCGTTTTTAATGAAATGTGTATATATATATATATGTATATATATATATATATATATATATATAACCTTCAAAATAGGACATCTAACGTAGACCTGTTTAACAGGTGTAATATAGGAGGAATCGAGACTTTTCTCATATAGTCTCAGTTATGATGGACTGGTCATGTTTTGAGAATGTCTGATGACAGGATACCCAAGATCCTAATGTACAGCCAGTTAGATCAGGGCTAAAGGAATGTAGGACGCCCATGGCTAAGATACAAAGACAAGCTGAAGAGCAATTTGTCAGCTGTCAATATAACACACTCAAGCACTTAACCTTGGAGTGGGTAGAATGGAGATCAACGTGTTTTAGTGGACTCGGCAGTTTTCAATCTGCTTGGCTGAATCATCTTCAAGAAGTGAGAGCAAGATCTAAAAGGTCAGCCAATCTAACAGTGATCTCATCCCACACTCCTTACTCTTGCTCAATATGCAGCCTCCTTTGTAAATCACTAGCGGGTCTTAAGTGCCACTTAAGATTATTGCACAAAATTTCATAACTGAATCAATTAAGCTGTCAGATCCTCATACATCAAAACCAACGAGAGAGTCCATTATTATATATGTGTGTATGTGTATATATATATATATATATATATATATATTAGTTAATAAATCTGTTTGTATATAATCCAAGTGGATCCTAGTGATATAAAATATTAAAACTGATCCACAAAAAGAGCTCAATGTATTTATTATAACAGAGCATGTAAATTACACAACAAAATCCAAAATTACCTCATATGGCAAAGGTGGGGGGTATAGATGTATTAGATCTATATCTACCCTGTAGATTATAGATCCAATCAGTCTTATTCAATCCTGGTGTACAGACTGTGTTGGAATTATAAATTTAAAATTTAACTTTCACAGCAGTCGAAAAATTGATACAGAATTTATCTATTTCAATGTTTCAGTCGGGCGAAATGCCAGAGTCGGTGGTAAGGGGAGGGTGGAAGGTATTAGCCTTAAAGGGAAGAAGTTTTATAAAATTAAACCCGGATATTAACCTTATTACATTAAATTGGGGTTATATAAAGAATGAAGTGTTAATTTGAAACTAAATGAATTTTATATAAAAAAAAAATTTAATTATAAAAAAAAGTTAAGTTCCTACTTAAAAAATAATAAATTATACTTAAAAATGAGATATATTAAAAAGATTAACAATAAATCATACTTAGATAAACTATATCAAATTTAAGTAAGAATATAATTTTAAAAAATTTATATCAAAGAAAAAAATTTTAAGATAAAATAAATTATCCATTTTTAACTTTAAAGATAAATCATGCCCCCATATGAGGTAATTCGGGATTTTGCTGTTTATTTATTTATATATATATATATATATATATATATATATATATATATATATATATATATATTACATCCAATAGGAATTAACTACTATTAAAAAGTTAAAACAATTTTTTTACTTTAAATACGAAACTAACAATTTTCCCGGTCACTAAAATAAAATACGGTTTTTACTTTTAATTAAATGAAATCATTTAATAAATTATTACCATGGAAATGTAAAAGAAAAATTCTTAAAATATTAATTACTTCTGGATAATAGCCATTTCACCTACAAATTAAAAATAATTTGGCGAATTTTCAAATCACCTGCAAATTATTTTTAATTTGTAGGTGTAATGGCTATTACCCAGAAGTAATTGTAATTCCTATTGTAAGTAATGAATGCTCTGTTTGAATAAAACATTGAGCTGTCTATGTGAATCAGTTTTGATATTTTTATTAATAAGATTCACTTGGATTATTTACCAACTGATTATTACCTGTGTGTATATATATATATATATATATATATATATATATATATATATATATATATATATATATAATTAAGTAATTCATCAAGTTTTAAGAAGAAACCTTAACAGAACCTCTTCGTCACCGGGGCCCGTTGGAACAGTTGGTATGACGTTTGCTTAATAACGTAACTGTCCAGGTTTCAATTCCTGGTAGTGGATGCGCACTGCTGATGAGTCCCAAATAGAGGACGAAACGGCCGTCCAGTGCTTTCTGCATTCTGTTCAGGTTTCTTCTAAAAACTCGATGAATTACTTAATTATGATTATCTCAAATCCTAACAATTTCTTATATATATATATATATATATATATATATGAAAAAGAACAAATAGGAAATGTTCATTTATCAATCTAACATGTTTCACTTTTATTAAAGCTTCATCAAAGAATATGATAAGGAGAAAAAAAAAGAAATTCTCTGGTATTTTTACTTTTGTGTTTGATTTTCATTCATATATCTACATTTAATTTAAATTAATGCGAGTATAATTTGTGGCGTTTGAAATTCAGTCAGAGAAGATGCATCCACCTGAAGCTTCAAGAAATTAACGAACACCAAAACCTCCATGAAAAAAAAGGTAAATATTACTATATGTATGTAAGTTTATAAAACTTCTAATTTGTTTATATATATATATATATATAATTATTTATTTAAATATTATAACATAAATATGTTATAAAATCACTACAAAAATAGCCATTTTGTTTCAACACTTCTGGTGTCTTATCAAGTGATGATGTTGAATGTAGAATAAATGGTTTTAAAACTTTCAAATTAATTAACGATCCTTCGCTAGGGTTAAACGCTCTTACATAAGCTAGAATGACCAATCAAAATACAAGTATATGAGAATTCAAAATATTTGACAACGAAGCAAGGTTATCATAGATATTAAAAGATTTATAAAATTTGAAATTAAAATTAAAAGTAAAAAAATGACCTATTTAGAAATCTAAATCAAATCTCTATTAAGTTTAAAATTATAGAATTACTGAGGAGAAAATAAAAAATACATATGTTATTTAATTTATTTTTTCATTGAAATTACCTTAAAAAGGATGTTGATAGCTCCAGACAAAAATGTATACATTTTACAGTTTACTTCAACTGTGATGACCACCTCTCACGTAAAACAATCCAAACACACTCAGGTTATAATACATAAGTGCCCAGACATATTTAGATATATATACACACACAAAAAACGGTGACGTGACACGACCCTTGATAAAAAAAAACAAAAAAAAAAACAAACACACAAACACACAACCAAACGTGCATGCACTTTCCTTACACATAGACATCGATAAACACTGGCACATACATCCACATGCACATTGACCTAGACAATCAGATGCAATAGCCAAAACATATATTAATATGTTATTAAACAAATTCTCTGGGCAAATATATATAGATAAAATTAGTAAAAAAAAATTTAAACAAATAAATATATATAAATATATATATTTTTTTAACCATATAGTTTTCCACACACTACATGAAAAAGTAAATAACTACCTCCATATATAATCGTACATTCACACATATACACATACACATCTGCACATGTACCTACATATATACGCATACAGATACGTATATACACACATACGCATACATATAATCACGTATAAATATACCGACCCATACAGCAACGTAAATAAAGCAAGTAAAAATATATATACACAAAGATGCACATATATACAAATAAACACATACACATACATATTTACATATACATACATACACACGCATATATATATGCATATAAACTAAACATATACAGACATTTACAAATACACGTATATACATGAAAAATCAAACAAACGTAAATTAAAACTATATAAATATATATACGTATATACACACATACATACATACATATATATATATATATATATATAAACATATAGACACACACACAAAAAAGGGGAAAGGAATATGTATACAGAGACCTACATATATTCTAACAATATTAACTTATTGATGATAAAATACATTGAAAGTTTATAATATTTTTTAAAAGTAACAACAGTCTATAAGCAATTAAAAACTCCTTATCAACAAAAGTAGATTTTAGTTAGTATCTATGATACACTCCAAGACACTAAGGCATACATACAAATACACATACTACGACATACGAACATACATCCATATATACATAAATATATAATCATATATAAATACCCATATCAACACATCCAGATATATATATATATATATATATATATATGTGTGTGTATGTGTAAGTACACCCACATCCAAGCGCATACATATAAATATATATACATATTTAAACTAATACATTTACACATACATACATACACACACACACATATATATATATATGTATATAATTGTGTGTGTATACATTATCATCTGATACCCACATAGAGAAACTAGACATGTAAATATCGGCTCTCACTGTTGAACCTGTCGTAACCTACCCCACGTATACTCTGCTAAACCTGCACAGATTTGAGGAAAGCATAAAAAAGTTTTTTTTTTTTTAAATCAATAAAAATAAAATGTGGTAAGTAAGTATCAATGCAGACAAAATGTTACTTGCATTATTTACGTCGCTTGGACTGTTATCCTCATCTCCATTGCTGCACTCACACTTTGGCCATTTCTTCAGGTGATTGGAATTTCAAACCAAACCCTTTATTTCATCCACCAGGGTAGACCATTCTAGTTCCACATGTCATGCCTCTTCCGGATGTCTCAGTTATTTCCCTTTAACTCAAATCTCCAAGTTTTGGTTCACCACAGCTGTGCCCTGACATTGAACTCACAACTCTTTGGGTCTAGTCACTGGATCTAACCAACATCTTTATCCACTGTGTCATGTGTCCTTCAAGACAACTGTGTATGAATTTTGGGGATTTATAAACCCGGAATCTCTCATTTAACTTTCTTAAAATCTATGTATATGCATTGAAGGCCTTTTATAGTCCTTTGTCTGACCTTGATGAGTGGTGTATCTGCAAAACTTTCATTTGGATGATAAGTTCTTTGAACTTTTTCTGTTATATTTTTTTAATATTGCGCACTATCCTTAGAAAAATTTGCTTGGCTTTAAATGCATTAAATTTCAATAATTTACTGGTCAACGTGTTTTGTTAGGCATTAATTATCTTTATTATTAATAAAATTTTCTCGTATCTGTCTATATTTCTAAGATGAGGCATTTTAACATTGTACGGACAATTGTCCTTATTTTTCTTGTCATATTCATGATGTTCCGGCTGTTGTATGCGCTGGCTTTCTTCAGGTGATACACATTGGAGTTTTGAACCGAACCCCTTTTAGTCCACAGGAGTAGATTGTTCTCGTGCCACGCCTTTTCTGGATATCTCAGTAACCCAACTCCAATATAGATGGAAAAAGGGAAATCACCCCCCCCCCTATTAAAATAATAGACAGAGAATATCACTAGAAGGTACAAAAACTGAAGGAATCAGCACATATGCTAGGCCACAAAAATCTCTTGAGCCGACCAAGCATAGACATGAATACAATATGGGAACCAGTAATAAGGTGTGCTGGAAAAAAGCAATGAATAACAACAAAAATTGCAGTATAAGCTCTGGAAAAAAACATGCAATAATAATAACAGAAAAATCGTAATATGAGCACTGGTAAAAAATGATGCTGAGACATTAGGTTTATAAGTCCCAGAAATTCATACACGGATGACCTCAAGGTCACATGGCATAGTGGATAAAGATGTTGGTTAGATCCAGTGACTAGATCCAAAGAGTTGTGAGTTCAATCCCAAAACTTGGAGAGTTGGGTTAAAGGGAAATAACTGAGTTGTGGAACAAGAACAATGGACAAAGTAAAGAGTTTGTTTTGAAATTCCAATCACCTGAAGAAGGCCGGAGCGTACAACAACCAAAATGTTGTGAATATGACAATGAAGATAAGGATAAAAGTCCAAGTTATGCAAATAATGCAAGTAATCATAATACCTCGTCTCAGAGATATAATAATATAAATGTACAATAAATATGTGACTGATGGCTCTATAAAAAGAGGCGTCATTTATGTACAACTAATTTGTTAAAATAATGCACTGACCCTTGTCTGCATGGCAATAATTATAAGCAAAATGATGCACTAATTATAAGCAAAATGATGCACTAATTATAAGCAAAATGATGCACTAATTATGAGCAAAATGATCCACTAATTATAAGCAAAATGATCCACTAATTATAAGCAAAATGATGCACTAATTAAAAGCAAAATGATGCACTAATTAAAAGCAAAATGATGCACTAATTATGAGCAAAATGATCCACTAATTATAAGCAAAATGCACTAATTAAAAGCAAAATGATCCACTAATTAAAAGCAAAATGATGCACTAATTATAAGCAAAATGATGCACTAATTATAAGCAAAATGATGCACTAAAATTAATGCTGCATATACTCGTGAATCAGCTGCATAGTGCAGCACTAGAATTTTCTTGCAACTTGCTGACATGTTTTGAAATTCTCACAGTATTTAGCATTGCTGAATGTTATTGCTAACATTTCTTCTCAAGATTTACAAACTCTACATTCTGTTCAATTTAACAAACCAATCAATGAAATTTCTTTGACAAAAACCCTATTTCATGGTTTTTACACACCCTAGTAAACCCAACTGTAATTTGTACCCTCTTACCTGTTTGCACTTCTATACAAATTTTGGTTTCAATCAGTCAATAGATTGGTATTTTAGAGGGTATGACAGACTAACAGAACTCACAGAATTTTATATATAGATAGATGAATTTTAACCCTTCCAGAAAAAAAATTTAACAGTGTGTCTTGTAACCATTCACTGAGAGTGTATAATTTTGAACCACTTCAAAAAATTGCATTCAAACATGTTTCATTGAATAATAAAGACTTTTTTTTTTTTTTTTTTTTAAGTTTGTCACCCCAAGCAAGGCTGGAAGCCACTAGCACGCAAGGGGTTACAGAAGTTTTGGAGGAAGAGAAGATAGGAGTGGTAAAGGAGAGGATGTGGAGAAAGATAGTGGATCGATCAAGGCAAGGGGGTTACAGAAGATTTGGAGCGAGAGCAGATAGGAATGAAAGGTGAAAGGATGTGGAGAAGGGAAGTGGATAGATCAAGGCAACTGGAGATGTCGATTGACGTTACACTTAAATAGTTGGAGATTGTATTTGTCAGGGAAATATGAATAAGGAAGGGAGTTCCACAGGCGAGATGTGCGAGACATGAAGCTATTGGAGTAGAAGAGACGTCTACATCTAACAGTTTCAACGATGAACGGGTGGGAACGGGATGCCAGCCTCGTAGGACGCTTATTGTGTTTACTTATTTTTATTCTGATCCTTACAAGGAAAGAACTTCTATAACTACAACGGATAAATCTTAAAATTCTGAAATAACTATAACAGAGTATGTTTGTGTGTGTGTTTGTAAATTCCCTATCAAAATGGAATGCAGTTTTCTTCACAGTTACAATAAGTTTGTCTTTGTAATTTATCCCTGAAGATGATCTTAGAAAAGGGTCAAAAGTACTTGAGTTAGAAAAAACTACAACACCTTCCTTGATGAATTTCATCTTAACAAGAAACTGATTAAACAACTGGAAAAGACCATTATAAAAATAAGTAGACACAATATGTCTATATTATTCAATTAAACATGTTTGAATGGAGATTCGCTGCCTATATAATTAATGAGAAAAACCCTTTCTTGAAGTCGAAAAAAAAAAATCCATTTGAATAAACAAATAAATAAACAGATTAAACAGATAATAATGGAACACAACCTTCTCGATACTTAACGACCTGCAACAAAGCCATAAAATTGCCTTTTAAGCAGCTAGGCGTCCTACTATCAGTCTCGAAATAGACCCCCCAATGTAACTTGACATAAATTTTTCTAAAGAGACTGGTCTGTAGATAAAAATTAATTCTTAGCTCTTTGACTACCTAACCATAATGGCCGACACTAGCCGTTTCCATAGCAACTAATGTTCCAAGAGACCACACTTATAAACACGCACTAACCAAAAGATAGCTTATTCCCAAATTCTCGCTTGACAAGGAAGCGGGTCCAGGCACCTTAACTCTACATAACTTCAAAAATTATGTTAGGGGTCTCGGCTCTCGCTTTTGAAACATGAGAACTCTTATGTAGCGAAGGAATCATATTTTTAAAACAAAAAATATTATAATATAAGCTCTACTTCTGTATGGAGCACTGTCTTTTTGAAAATAAAAGCAAAAATACTAGGGAACACCAGATTATTTACCTAACGTGTTCTTTCCTATTTTTCTGCATACACATACATATATATATATATATTATTTTTTTAAATTACCTGTATATAGTGGTACCTAATTTTTTTGCATAAAAAACTAATCATCAAAAGTTGCATGAGTATAGGAAGTGTTTGGTGGAGGAGGGGGCGTATTCAACATTTGATAATTTGGCGGCAATACGCCCTTAAATGTTTTAGGCAATTTTGATCAACATTTCTTTTCATGGTTAGCCATAAGGAATTGTAAATGTAGGACTACCTCACACTTAAGTAAAATAATAATAATATTTATTAAGAATTTATTACAGGAAATATCAAGTTTTACAGAAATATTGTTGTCAATTATGTATTTAGTTACAGAACAAATAAATAAAAAGAATATAAATTTTGATGCTAGATTCGATTTGTTGTTAAGTATTTTTCATTTTCTCCTTTGTTATTGGTAGCATTTTAGAATACTTTGGCTGCAATGCTATGTTTCCTAAGTTGAACAAACTGGGGTTATTTGGTTTATGCTTTGTTACCTCTCTTTTCTGTTGTTGTTTTTAGATTGCTTTATTCCAGCCATTTTGATGGGCAATAGAGAAATTCTGAAATTTAGAATGATCTTATTCTATTTTAAAAATAAAGCCTATAAAAAGGAATATTTTAAATTAATATATGCCCAATTGACAAAAGGCCTTAATGATTTCACTATAATTATCAAACAATAATGTAATGATATTTCACAGACAAATCTACAGTTTATGTTATCCCATTGCATGGTTATGAACTATAAACCTAAATTGAGATTGAAATATTGTGTAATCGTCTCTAATTTTTTGTAATTTTTTTCAACGCCATCCTCCTCCAGCAAATGCCTCAAATATGGTTACTAAGTTCTCTGCACATTGGTGCAAAGAAAGAAAAAAAACCCATCCAAGTAATTTTCATTTTTCTAAACACCTTTTATTTCACAGCAATTGGCAGTGACTTGACCTTTTCTCAGTAAAAGTCAGAATAGACAAGAGAGATTCTCATGGACGAGGAAGATTTTACGAGGATCAAATGCATGTAAAGCCAGTGTCGAAGTGCCGGGTTGTGGAATTTGTCTTCTTTCAGCATTTGGCCAACCACTCATTCAGTTGTTCAATTTGCCAAATGACACTTTTCTTACCGGTTCCGCCATTGCAATTGTACTGCTCAACACTGTTGGTATAATCCCACACTTTCTGGACATCATCATCGAAATGATCGCTGCAAGAAGACAAGTAAAAATAATGGTAAATTTAACTTTGAGAATCAGGAATCTTTTGTTTAACTTTCTTAAAATCTATGTATATGCATTGAAGGCCTTTTATAGTCCTTTATCTGACCTTGATGAGTGGTGTATCTGCAAAACTTTCAGTTGGATGATAAGTTCTTTGAACTTTTTCTGCTATATTTTTTTAATATTGTGCACTTTCCTTACGAAAATTTGCTTGGCTTTAAATGCATAAAATTCCAATAATTTACTGGTCAACGTGTTTTGTTAGGCATTAAGTATCTTTATTATTAATAAAATTTTCTCGTATCTGTCTATATTTCTATGATGAGGCATTTTAACTGTTTGCATTGTTCTGACAATTGTCCTCATGTTTATTGTCATATTCATGATGTTTCGGCCGTTGTATGCCCTGGCCTTCTTCAGGTGATACACATTGGAATATTGAACCAAACCCTTTTAGTCCACACGAGTAGATTGTTCTAGTGCCATGCCTTTTCTGGATATCTCAGTAACCCAAGTCTCCAATATGGATTGAAAAAGGGAAATCACCCCCCCCCCCCGTGGGATGAGATTAAAATAATAGAAAATATCACTGGAAGGTACAAAAACTGAAAGAATCAGCACATATGCTAGGCCACAAACATCTCCTGAACCAACCAAGCATAGACATGAATAGAATATAGGAAGCAGTAATACAGAGTAATAGGTCAAAAACAATAAGTTGTAATATGAGTGCTAGTAAAAAAAAAAATAATAATATTACCGAGACATTAGGTTTATAACTCACAAAAATTCATACACTGTTGTCTGCAAGGACAAATGGCCAAGTGTTGGTTAAAGTAATCCAAAAGTGACTTGACCCAAAGAGTTGTGAGTTCAATACCTGGCCTCAGCATATAGTGGGTTATCAGTTATAGTGAAGTGTATCAGTGTGGAAACAGGTTACCATAACAGGGGTATAAAACAAGAAAATCAAATTGTAAAGTGAAGCAACAAATTTAGATACATATAAATCAATTAAGGTCTTTACAAATAAAATTAATGTATTTTGGTTGATACAAGGTCGTCAAAATGTTCGTAGTAGTCCTTGCAAGAATGAGTTTATGTGTACGTAGACAGGAACGTATGTGTGGATGTATGTATGAGTTATCGTAGGGTAGAAATGTCTTTAAAATAATTGCTCAGTCTTAAAATGTTCCGTTCATTTATCAAGTATAAAAGAGGTGAGGGAGAAGGGTAGAGATAATAATAACGCTCGCTTGACGTTGTCAAGGGACTTGTTAATACGCTCGTCTCCTCCTCTCTGGTGATAAGCTAACTTACCCGTCTTTTATTTTGTTTTTGGGACTTGAAAAAGTCATTTGGGAATTTACTCCCGGATATGATTCGGGCCTTTTCATTGGACGATGAACAAATTTTTGCGTCGACTCGCGAAAAGGTCCGTGAAAGAATTTGTTTCTGAGAATTGAAGATTATTTGAATTTTGTTTTTTAAATGTTTTCTATTGTCCGAAAAACATTTCGCATCAAAGTGTGAAATTTGACGAGTTTTGTTTAGGATTCGCTTTTGCGTGTGTGTTAAGCAAAGTTTGTAAATTTGAGTCTTTTTAATTTCTAACAAAATCAACACATCGGTGCTTAACATTTGAATTTTAAATCTAGATTTTGTTTTGTTCACTATAAGCAGAGAGTTGAGTTGTAATAACTAAAACTGAGATATCCAGAAAAACAGTCTAGCCCCGTGGACTAAATAAAGGGTTTGGTTTGAAATTCCAACGTATATCACCTGAATGACAATAAAAATGAGGGTAATAGTCTCAATGGATTGTCTAGTTTCGCATCCACATCATATGTTGACATTCTGTTCATGTCTTGTTTGATATCTTCAAACTAGTCACATTGGTATAGCATCCTTCCATTCCAAGTCCCTATTATTATTATAATTTTTCTTTTGCCAGATAATAGTCAGAGCTTGACCCCCTTCTACATTTTGCTGGATGGTCAGGTGATGTCACTCATGTCTCCTCTTACTGGGTGAGGAGTTATCCTCAGCTGACTTTACCCCTCCATCATAGTTCTGTCACTCCTTGGGAGAGGTAGTTAATAATTTCAACTCAATTTAAAAACCCTAACCCTTCGTTCCGAGTTGAAATTAATTCTGCACCCCCTGCCAAGAGTATTGGATGATGAATCGTTCCTGTAGCCTTCTCCAGAGTGTTTTTATCATCTAAAAATTAAATGGAATGGAATAAGCAATTCAGTTTGTTTTAATCGAGTTCACCCCAAAGCAAGGCAGTAAAGCCACTAAGACACAAGGGGAGGAGGTTACCGGGTGTGGAAGAATTAGAAACAGAAACATTCCTAAGGAGCGAGAACAAAACAAGAGTAATCAGGAGGACAGTAGATAGCGCTTGACATAACATCAAAATTTTTGCAGATTAAAGTTGGCTTGAAAGCGTGGAGCCAGAAGGGAGTTCCACAAGTGAGAAGTGTGAGAAAAGAAACTGTTAGCATAGAATTTACAGTTACATTTAGCCAGCTCAACTGTAAAAACATCTATCTTTTTTTTCTTTTAATCAGTATCACCCCATGTAAGGCAGTAAAGCCACTAAGACACAAGGGGTTATAGGGTGTGGAAGAATTAGGAACAGAAACATTAATAACAACATTCAGTTGCAAAGTAGATGCAGAAACTTCATTCAAAGATTTCTTGGCATCCAAACCTTTAGAATTTTATCGTAAAGGTATATATAACCTTGTAAGTCGATGGCGGAAATGTATAGATGTTCAGAGTCCCTATTTTGACCGATTTAAACAAAAGAAGCTTAATCAGGAGGATAGTGATTGACATCAAAATTTTTGACGATTAAAGTTGGCTGGAAAGCATGGAGCTAGAAGGGAGTTCCATACGTGGGAAGTATGAGAAAAACTCTTAGCATAGAACGTACGGTGACATCTAGCCTGCTCAACTGTAAATTGGTGAGACCTTGTTGCTAATTTAAATTTAAGTTCATAAAATTAAGGTACCTAGAGTTCATCTGAACAGTTGCCATGAAACTATGTATAGAAAAAGGTAAATGTTTCTCGCATTTGCATCTTCCCATTACCAATATTTGGTTTCAGCACCTGTGTTTAACGATAAAGCAAAGTAGTGAAACAATGGCTCAGAAAGAAAAATTGGCAAGCCGTGTTCGAATTCTAGCAGAGTTCATTAAACCTTCACTTTTGTAGAAATAACCTTGGGAAAAACATATATCTGTCTCTCTCCATCCAGTTATAGGACAACATAGCAAGGTAGACTAGGAATTGTAGCCTTGGTTGGCACCGAATTCTACACAAGATTTCACAACTATCATCAAATCTCATTTGTGGGTGATATGGTGGTTCAGTTCTGAAGCGACCGATTTGTTTTTTTTTTGGCTTATCAACCTTTTGCAGGTTATTTAAAGCCAGAAAATTTTTAGATTTATTTTGGAAATAATATTGATTTAGTGATACAAATTCTGCTAATTGATCCAGTGTTGATATTTTTAAGATATTTAATAGATTTTCAAGCATTTTTTTTCTCTTAATTCATGCATTTTTAAAAGAAAATTGCTTCTTTTTTTTCTGTCGTAATGATTATTAACATGACTCAGGGTAAGTTATGTCTCAAAACAAGAAAAGGCATACAATTTGTAACGGTCAAAAAAACTGGAATCTCATTCAGTCAAATATTACAGTCAATTAGCTCAAAAGAAGGGTTAAACCAACACAAAAATTATTTTTTGATTAAAAATAGTCACTGCAAAAGAATGTTTTTTTTTGTTTTTTTTTTTCTAAAAAACTGTTGAAAAGATAGGATTAATGCTCTGATTGGTCCTAACAAAAGTCTTACTAAATCGTCCTGTTTAGATCAGATTTTATTCATATATGGAGCTGAGAGAGAAAATTAATTGTCCGTTAAAAAATTTGAGATACCTCCCCACAAAATTTATCACCATTAACACCAACTAAAATATTCTACATAGATTTTCTTTAAACTAGAATTTTTTTAGCAACATGCTGACATGTTGAAATCCTCACAATATTTAGTATCTTTTTTTTTAAGCATATCACCCCAAGCAAGGCTGGAAGCCACTAGTGAAGGGGTGGGAATGGGATGCCAGTATTGCTGAAGTTATCACAAACACTTCTTGTCAAGACATACAAACGTTTTGTTCAGTTTCACAAACCAATCAATGAAATTTGTTTGGAAAAATACTGACAAAAACCCTATTTCACAGTTTTTACGTCTTTATTAAAATGAACTGTAACTCCTTACCTATTTGCCCTTCTCTCCAAAATTTGGTTTCAATCAGTCAGTGTCTGGCTATTTTAGAGGTTGTAGCAGACAGATTGACGAACTAACAAAAGTCACAGAATTTTATATATAGATAATAACACCAACAAAACTGTTTTAATTAGCGTTAAAAAATAAAGGTCCATCCCCTAATTGATTGGTAGGTCATTAAAACGGGATTAATAGTGGCATGATTTCTTAAAAACCACAAAACAGGTACCTGGTAGATTTCATGACATACCTCCTCTTCCTGTTTGGTACCAATGTAATTGGCCCTGATCTGTCATCTCGTCTGCAGTCGCTCTCTCACAGACGCGCCGTTGCCTCGCTCTGTCTTTTTTACAAATACTTTCACGGTAATTGCTCCGTTGAGCTGCTTTCGCTGGTTCCCAGGCCTCATGAATTTAAGCGTCCTACGAGGCTGGCATCCCGTTCCCACCCCTTCACCGTTGAAACTGTTAGATGTAGACGTCTCTTCTACTCCAATAGCTTCATGTCTCGCACATCTCGCCTGTGGAACTCCCTTCCTTATTCCTGTTTCCCTGACAAATATAATCTCCAACTATTTAAGTGTAACGTCAATCGACATCTCCAGTTGCCTTGATCTATCCACTTCCCTTCTCCACATCCTTTCATCTTTCATTCCTATCTGCTCTCGCTCCAAATCTTCTGTAACCCCCTTGCCTTGATCGATCCACTGTCTTTCTCCACATCCTCTCCTTTACCACTCCTATCTGCTCTTCCTCCAAACCTTCTGTAACCCCTTGCGTGCTAGTGGCTTCCAGCCTTGCTTGGGGTGAAAAGCTTATAAAAAAAAAACTTCCCTCTACTTTATACATATTTGTTGATCATCTTCCTTGATCACTGCAAATGCGACAGTCGCATAGATGCTTGTGTGCTAGGTACCGATTGAGTAACCCCAGAGGAGAGTGTCTGTTCATGCATGTGCAGTATGTTCTCATCTAAATGTTTGCTAAATTACATTTACACTAACCACAAATTTAGTTATCAAGATCTTTGGGTTCTATAATGGATAGTGGCTTAGAATGAGAAAACTGGAGAGCTGAGTTCAAATCCCAATCGGTTTTGTTACATTCACTTTCATCAAATATCTTTGGCAATGGTATGAATCCATCTCCCCCCTTTATGGGTTAAATAGTAGGACTTGCATCTAGAAAAATTATTGTTATTCTCAAAATATTGTTCATATAATATTCACTCCCAAAATAAAAAAAAACATTTTTCTTACAATCCAAAAAACGTTTTGGCTTTAAATAACTCACAAAGGGTTGATAACCCATAAATAACCTACAAAGGGTTGATAAGCTGTAGAAAGAAAATCAACTGAAGATCTGAGTAATGGTTGAATATTTCCCACGCAGATCTCAAAATTCAGTGCCAAAACTGAATATTTCCATCCTATCATACTTACCAAACTGATTTAAGTTCCTTGACAGTGAGATCGGTCAAAAGGCAGGACTTGTTTTCTGCCAATGCAACACATTTGCCAGACAAGGAGTGAGCCTCTCGGAAAGGAACCTGCATTGAAAAATACATAATGAAATAAAAAACAAAAAATATGCACAAAGTAACAGGCATTCCCCCCCCACCCGACACTTTTGTTTTTAGTTAATTAAGTTTCAGTCAATACAAGGCTCAAGAGCAACTCAAGTGTTAACCCTAAAGAACCTGAACACAAAAACTGATTTACAAAATCATACTACTTGTTTTATCTTTACCATTGTAGTTCCACAGCTATCCACCAGATGGCACTGATGCTCGACATCGGATGTATTACAATATCCACTTGGGGTCTGCAGGAGATTTTTCTTTACACTTTGGGGAAATTAATGTCTGTCTATATTTAGTTTTTAAATTGATATCTTAAATAATGTCACAGTCGTGTTTTGGTTAAAATAGAGTAAGGTGTGAATACAAGTTTTAAGGCATTTGTGAATTAAATAAATCTTGTTAATGATATCACAGGTTACATGATAATTACAGAGATTTAGTGAATGTGTGTGTGTATATATATATATATATATATATATATTATAAATTTACTTATTTAAAAATATGGCTCCATCGCTACACAGGAACTACCTTGTTTCAAAAACAAGCAAAAAGCTTCAAATTCAATTATAGATTTAAATTAAAGTCCCAAGTTCTGTTTCATTTTCAAGTGAATTTTGGAATAACTTATTTTGAAATATTTATGATTTTTAGATTTGCATTGAGCACCGTTTTGTAAAAATACAAATATTAATAAGAACACCGGATTATATATCTTACTGTTCTTTCTCTTTATTATATAAGTGAACATTGAAGTCAGCACACAGAGGCAACAGCTGTTTCATGCTAGACGCAATCGTCAGGATGCGAGTATTGGATTTTTTCTCAACTATTTATATATATGGGTCAGTGGTAGATTGTGGGTAATCCATTCTGGTGGTTAAAATAAGGTAGGAGTGGCTTGTTTATTTATTTATTTGAGTTAATTTATTTTACTTGTTTTTTATTTTCATTTTTTTATTTTATATATTTATTTATTCTTTTCAGTTTTCTATGTTTTATTAATGTAGTAAAAGTAATTTGAGGGGGAATTTGCTTAGGTTGCTTATTTAATAGTTTGTTTTGATCTGGAAAGAGAAAGCTATTTATTCGTCCAGTTTTTGGATTGATTGCCATAGTCTATTCTGCTATTTTGGCGGAGAACAGTTTTTAATTTGTTTATTATTTTATTTATTTATTTGGATTGATTATTTTTACTTGTTTTTGCTTATTTATGTTTATTTTTATTAGTTCTAACTGGTAGTTATTTTAGCGGGAGCGATTTGTTTATTTATTTAGATTAATTTTTACTTGTTTTTTTTTATTTATTTGCTTATTTTATATTTTCTTTTTTGTATAATTTTATTTACTCTATTCAGTTTTCGATTTTTGTTTAGTAATGTTGTTTTGTAAACCTATTCTAAAGGGAAATTTTCAAGGTAAATGAAATGCTCACATATACACATATGTACCTACACTCACACATATATACATACAGTAAACATCAAATAAAACATACAAATATACACAAACATATATACATAAATATATACACATACACAGGCACAAATATATACATTAATATAAATACGTACATACATATATATGTATGTATACATCCAACCACCTATATATATATATATATACTTTAATTTTACATAACAAAAATCTGTAAAAGATAAATATGTGATGGAGTAATGGATAACAGGTAGGATTGAGGATTCAAAGAACCGAGTTCAAATTCCAGTCGAATCCATTACATTCACTTATGTGCTAATAGTACCATTTGAAAGGGTATGAATCCTTCTCTTCTCCCCCAGGTATGGGTAAATAGCAGGACAGACCGGGTTCTATATCCCTGGATGGTAACTGGTCTACTGCAGAAAGAAATGGCAACCTACTGCGGAAAAAAATCTGCCTCATCAGTCGTGTATCGAAAGATACATGATTGCTTAAGCGTGTATCACGCATGGCACATAACTGACTGATATAAAAAGAAAGAGCAAAATTAATTAACATATATATATATATAGTTATTTTTGTACTTTAGACTATCAGAGTCTTTATCAAGAACTAATATGGAATCTGAGAATGACTGCTAAAGTAAAAAGTACTTGAACAAAATATAAAACTCAGACAGTTTATCCACAGTTTTGTATGCAAAACACAAAACATTCTTCAAGAAATATAATAAAAAAATCAAACACGCAAAACAGCAGACTGGTTCTTTTTAATCAAAATTGTTTAGATGAATACTCACTATATATATATATATATATATATATATATATAATACACAGACATTTAGAATATGAAAGAAAGTTCAGACTTACTCCTTTTCTGACCAAATAATAAGCAAGATCCGTTGACAACATATCAGGACTCAGAGCTTCATACATTTTCTCTTTGTTAATCTGTGAGAGAAAAAAAAAGCAAAATTCTAGAGCACAAGCTTTCGCCTTTTCAGTTTTAAGGAAAATAAAATAGACTTTCTCTCCAATTTTGTTATTAGCACTTAAAATGATCCCAGAAAAGTCTAATCAACTCTAACTGGCCAATAGTGATCTGTTTTGTTATTATTTAACTCCTAAACTGATCCCCCACTTGATGATGTCTAAAAAGACTAATCAACATTTACTGGCCAATAGGGTTCAGATTTGTTAATATTTAACTCCTAAACTGATCCCCCACTTGATGTTGTCTAAAAAGTCTAATCAACTCTTACTGGCCAATAGGGTTCAGTTTTGTTATTATTTAACTCCTAAACTGATCCCCCTCTTGATGTTGTCTAAAAAGTCTAATCAACTCTTACTGACCAATAGGGTTCAGTTTTGTTATTATTTAACTCCTAAACTGATCCCCCACTTTATGATGTCTAAAAAGACTAATCAACATTTACTGGAAAATAGGGTACAGTTTTATTATTATTAAACTCCTAAACTGATCTCCCACTTGATGTTGCGTAAAAAGTCTAATCAACTCTTACTGACCAATGGGGTTCAGTTTTGTTATTATTTAACCCCTAAACTGGTCCATATTATTATTACATATATACAAGTCTAAGATTCGTCCATGCTTAGAATATTACTGGCACAAATAATACAGTGCCGCCACTATATACCTTGAGCTCCTTTATAAAATCCAAAGAAAAATCAGCCGTATTATATATCATGATCTGGCAACTCGGCTTCAGTTACTTCCCCAGGTTTATAAAGTTGCCTCTGTGCCTTTTCCATAAATTCTTTCATGGTAATTGTTTTAACGAGCTCTTCACAATGATACCAAGACTTTTAAAATTTAAGCACAGTATGAGAGTGGCATCAAGATCTCATCAATTTAGAATTGAGCTGACTGGACGGTGCCATAAGGTCTGTGCTAACAGTTTCTTTTCTCACATGTGGAACTCTCTTCTGGCTCTGTGCTTTCCAGAAAACTTTAATCTTCAAAAATCTAAATGTAATGTCAATCGCTATCTACTGTCCTCCTGATTACTCATTCCTCTTCTCATTTATTATTAATGTTCCTTTTCCTAATTCTTCCACACCCTGTAACCCCTTACGTCTTAGTGGCTTTACTGCCTTACTTGGAATGATAGTGATTAATAAAAAAATCCCTCACTTGATGTCTAAAAATGTCAAAATTTCACAATATCAATCTAACAAGTTAAATGTAGAAGAAAGTCCCAATTGAAGACTTACTGTCAAGGTTGATAAGACGCCAGTGGCCACTTGAAGAATACCAGTCAATGTGTCATACACTTCAAACATGGCTTCCTTGTCTTCCTGGTAAAGAAAGGGGAGAGAAAAAAAACACAAGAGTAACACAATTATCATATGTACGCAAACACGACTATTGACGTGTTTCTTTAAAGTTATTTTGTTTAGAGTTGAGAATTTGTCATTTTGTTTCAGAAGAGTATATGTGAAAAGAATTTTTTTAAGCATTTCACCCCAAGCAAGGTGAGAGGGCCATGAGTACGCAAGGGGCCGCAGAGAGTGAAAGTAAGGGAAAACACTGAGTATAGATTGGGGGGGGTTGAGGAAAGGATAAAAAGAAGAATGGGGACCAGAAGATGTCGATTGACATTACACTTAAATATTTGAAGATTATAGCTATCAGGGAAGCAAGTAAGAGGAAGGGAGCTCCACAGTCGGGAAGTGCGAGAGAAGAAGCTGTTGGAGTAGAAGAGGTGGTTGCATTTAACTGTTTTGACAGTAAAAGGGTGGGACCGAGATGCAGTTGAAGCACTAGTGAAAAAAATAGTTTGTCAGAGCAAATAAAAAATACTGACCACACACTGATATAAAATAAAGAAAGAAAGAAGCTATTGACCAACCTGAAAGTCTTTATTGTAAGTACTGGGTGTTCCTTTTACAGTCATCATGAAACCAGAACACTAAAAAAAAACAAAAGTAAAATTTCAGTCACCATCACAAGTTGTGATTAGACAAAACTTAAATTTGGAGTACAATAATAAATTTATTATTATAAAGTGCTAGTCTGACACAAGGCAAAAATAGAGATGGATTGTGATGTTTATGCAGTCTTGAATCTTTCCTACTGGCAACCAACAAGAAATGATTAATTCAGCTGTCAAGGTGGGATACTGTCAGTTTGCTATCTTGAAGATAACAAGACGAGTTCGTTGAAAACAGTCCGACTGCAGTTCCAAAGTCACGACAACCGCTCGAGATGAACATCCACTGAACAGGATCCTTATTTCCAATCAATTTGCCAATTGTGGTGAAATTTCCAGAGCTTGGAATGGTGCTGGTGTTAGTTGTTTTTTTCATGTACAACACAATGGATGTTCCATCATCTTGGATATGACAGCAGCATATCGATTTCAAAGCCACTATCCAATTTTAAGCAGAAACAGAAGCGTTTAATCTCGGCTAAAAACCGTCAAAGTTGGTCTGCTGATCAATGGAACTGGGTATTTCCTTTGGTGTTCATGGCCCCGTATCTGGAGAAAGTCACATTAGAGATATGATGCCAAATGTGTGAAAAAAAAAAAAAAAAAAAAAAAAAAAAAAGTGTAAAATTCATCCAATCTCTGAGGATTTTGGGCAGTATATCTGTTACCAGTATTGGTTTGGTTTGGTTTGTTTTACGGCATATCAGCTACAATTGGTCATTTAATGCCGACAACTTTTTTTTTTTCCCCTGGTAATATTTTTGTTTTGTCAAAAATCTATTTCTGTTAATATTTTTTCCTCAAAAAGGTACAGCTGGCAACATTATTTTTTCCAACACTTATAGCTGGTAATATTATTTTTCAAAAACATACAGCTGGGAACATTATTTTTTTCAAAAACGTATTATCAGAGAGGCCTTGCTGTTGGATGTAGTTTATCGTCTTACCCAGGACGACCAGTATTGGAAAGATCTGTTTCTTGAAAGGATCAGTTAATGCTGCTAGGATGTCCGAGATCCATTTCCTTATCCCAGACATATGAGGACAAGTTTCAAGCCTGATCTTGTTCCAATCACATGCAGTGAGATCTACAGAAGAATGGTTTGGAGAGAAGACAATAACTGTTCTTGATTGGCCTGAAAATAGACCAGATGCAAATCCAATAGAAAATTTATAGGGAAATCCTCAAGAGAAGATTAAGACAATACTATCCATCAGATCCTGAAGAATTGAAACGAGTCATTACTGAAGTGTAGGTATCGGTGACACTGGAGGATTGCTGTAGGTCAACTGGTTCATTAACAGTGAATTAAAGAAATAGTAAATGCAAAAAAGTGCTACTCTAAGCAAACGAGGGGGGGACCCAAAAGTAACCGGAATTGTGTCATATAATTTTATTCCTTTATTGTTGCATGTTTATATTCTTATCACCTTCAAAGTATTCTCCATTTGAAGCAATGCACCGGTCCAGACGTGTTTTCCAATGTTCAAAGCAGTCCTGGAACTCTTGTGAAGTTATGTTTTTTATTGACTCCATCGTTTTCTTCTTAACCTCTTCCGCATTTGCAAAACGTTTTTCTTTCAGGAATTTCTTCATTCAGGGGAACAAAAAGTCGCAGTAGGGTGAAATCGGGTGAATAGGGTAGGTGGGGAAGTGGGGTCATGCCATTCTTGGTCAGAAACTGTCTCACACTCAAGGCGGTGTGCGCTGGTGCAGTGTCGTGATGCAACCACCACCCTCCACTTTGCCACAGGTCAGAGTGTTTTCGTCTCACCTTGTCTCGCAAACGCTTCAGGACTTCCAAGTAAAAGGCCTGGTTAACAGTTTGAACAGGAGGAACAAATTCTTTGTGAAGAATTCCTTTCACATCAAAGAAACAAATCGGCATCGTCTTGACATTGGACTTCACTTGACACGCTTTTCGGGGCTCGTGGTGACGTTGGATGCTTCCACTGACTTGATTGCTGCTTCGTTTCCGGGTCGTAGCCAAAGCACCAGATTTCGTCACCAGTGATGACCTTCGAAAAAAAGTCTGGGTCAACTTCCAACTGCTCTTTCAGTTTACGACAGCCATCCTTTCAGCCATGGTAAAAGTGTAAGGCACTTCAAAACAAATGTGAACCAAGGAGCTATGATGACACCAGTTAGCACACTGATGCCTGAGGGTTGCCTCAAGTGGCATCTAGCGGTAGAAGCCTGAACTACCATGGCCTTGCCACACAGAAAATGATTCCGGTTACTTTTGGGTGCCCCCTCGTACAACTCTACCCTCGCCCAAACATTCTACCAACCATCCAATGATTGCCCCTTTGTTGCATTTTGATTCTCAATCTCTTTGGTGTGCACCAAAAACTGGGAAAGCGCCTGCTGCATGCTCACAAGATGAAAGACAAACGCCGCATCAAGAAATAAGAATGCGAACCCTGTTTGCTATATAATATGTAGATGTTTTATTCAGGGCTTCACCTGCTCGTCCAAGTGGGCAGGTAGGTGTCATTGGACAACTATTGCTATGTGGATCTCCTCAATCAGCACTTACCAGCTCCTTTGACCATCTACACATTATGATGTGTGGTTGGCAATATGAATGGTACTGGAATCACATGACAGACAAATCCATTTCCTGTCAATGGTGGACCGGAACTGACCACAATCCCAAGCAAATATAGACTAGTTTCAGTTCTTGTTATCACTTGATCTTCAAAAAACCCTCATCCACTCCTTTACTTCCAAGTCCCCTTTTGTATAATTTGTGTGTGTGCGTGTCAGAATTCTAGTTTCTCTATGCAGGATTCAGATGAATAAATATTTTGGTGTGTATGTGTGTACACATCTAGTAGGCACCTTTATCTGTATCTGTCTATATTCCTGAGGTATTATGTACACTATTTACATTATTTAAACTATTGTCCTCATCTTTGTTGCCATATTTATTACAACATTTCGGCCCTTCAGTATCTGTCTATATTTCTGAGATGAGGTATTATGTACACTATTTACATTATTCGGACTACTGTCCTCATCTTTGTTGCCATATTTATTACAATGTTTTGGCCCTTCAGTATCTGTCTATATTTCTGAGATGAGGTATTATGTACACTATTTACATTATTTAAACTATTGTCCTCATCTTTGTCGCCATATTTATTACAATGTTTCGGCCGTTGTACGCTCCAGCCTTCTTCAGGTGTACAATGGCCAAAACATAATAAATATATCAACAAAGATGAGGACAATAGTTTGAATAATGTAAATAGTGTATCTTAATCTGTGTTTGGTGATTGTCTGCAAATAGAATTATGATACATGCAAACGCTACTTCACAAGACAGACGCACGCAAGGTTTGCTTAACCAATGAAATACAAACAACAAAAAAATGAAAAATACCAGAATTTCCTTTTTCTCCACCATGTTTCATTCTGATGAAGCTTTAATAAAAGTGAAACATGAGATTTATAAATGTTTCCTGTTTGTCTCTTACTTTATCATTCTCTTGGATAATTCCAATCCATATTTGATTTCAATTTCTACTTTTAAGAATAAGCTGTCAAATTTTAAAGGAATTTGATCAAGAAAAAAGGCAGTTATTCCCCCCCACCAAAATGGAACGTTCCATTTTTCTGAATCAATGTAAAGCTTTTTTTCCTTTCTTAGAAGTTCCATTTAATAAATAGAATGGTCAGAAAAACTGATTTTGTCAAAACCAATAAAAATAAAAAAATTAATTTATTCTTGGAATCAATAAAATGTACAATTTAAATGGCTTTCTTTGAGATTCTTTAAACAAATTAAGACAGTGGTTCCCAAACTGTTTTCTTTTTCTCTGGATCACATTTTCAGAATAAAAATTTACTCACACCTCACCAAATTTTATATGAGAAAAAGTACATTTAAAAATGAAAAACAGAGAGGGGTTTAAAGGGAGATAACTGTGGATTCAAAGTCAGAACATTATCATTGATAACTCTCTCCTCCAATTTGCAGACCCTAGTTACTATATTCTTAATACTTGATTCAATGCAAAAATATCACATTGATAAAATTGGTCAATAATTATTTATAACTATTTATACTGGGACTCATGCCTGCAATTACAAGTAATCCTTAATAATATCTTTTGAAATCATTTATTTTTGGCATATGAATTTTTTTAAACTGTTTCTAAATCTTTGACCATCTTTCAATCATTCTGCCTCACCTGCTATCCTCTTCAACTGCACATGAGGTGTGTCACACCATTTGGGAACCACTGATTTAAAACATATAATAATTTCTACTTACGTAGCCAAAAATTCTTCCTGATTTTCCTCTTATTAACTCCAGGCTATCTGCATTTTTCTTTTGGGGCATCAGACTGCTTCCGGTGCTGAAATATCATTTTCCAACATTAAGGCACAACCCACAATTACAACAGATATTTATGAAGCCTATCTTAATCTAACGCAAGGACCCAAATTTGAATTTTTAAAAAAAGCAAAGAAGAATAAACCAACTCCTTGAAAATTGTCGGGTCTTTTATGCCAAAGGGCAGAACATGCTAAATGCCTCTGTTGAAGACGTGTCATCCATTCCTTTTCTTCGGCCATATCTGTCACAAAGATGGATGTCACAAAGACAGCCAAGTTCATCCTGCACATTTAGAACAGTCATGGGCAACCTTTTTTTCAAGCAGTGGGCTGCATGATCTCTGGCTTGTCCACACTACTACAAAGATTCAAGGTCATTTTTTGTGGTAGGTACTCCAGCTACTTTCACTATAGAAGACTATTTGTGTAAGCATACAACTTAGAAATCTACACTATTTACATTATTCAAACTATCGTCCTAATCTTTGTCGCCATATTTATTACGTTTCGGCTGTTGTACGCTCTGGACTTCTTTCACTCACTGGGGTAGACTGTTCTAGTTCCACATGCCATGTTTTTAATGGATGTTAGTTGTCAGTTATCGCGTGTTAATTCCCCTCTCCAAGTTCTCCACTGCCTTAACCAGGTATTAAACTCACACTCTCAAGGACACATGGCACAGTGGATAAAGGCGTTAGTTAGATCCAGTGACAGGACCCAAAGAGTGTGAGTTCAATACCTGGTTAAGGCCGTGGAGAACTTGGAGAGGGGAATTAACAGGAGATAACTGATAACTGACATCCATTAAACATGGCACGTGGAACTAGAAGAGTCTACACCAGTGAGCGAAATAAAGGGTTCAGTTCGACATTCCAACCACCTGAAGAAGGCCAGAGTGTACAATGGCCATAGTGTTGTAATAAATATGGCGACAAAGATGAGGACGGTAGTCAAAATAATGTAAATAGTGTACATAATACCTCATCTCAGAAATATAGACAAGCTTAGAAATGGTAGGAAAGTTTTTTTAAAAATATTTTTTATTAATTTCAAAATTTAATTCTTGGTATAATATTATTACTGATGATAGTGTAATTAAAACATGTCACTGCATGTGATTTATTTCCAGTTTATTCATTTGAAAATGAAAACATTTCTACTTAAATAAAAATATTCTTATGAATGTTTCCTGTTTCAAAAGCAAAAGATGTTTACATGTATGGTCTTCCTTAGTGAAAATTGCCAATGGTTTAAAATGATGAAAATGTTACTTTCATCAAAGTTTTACAAAATTCAAGAAACCTTGTACTTTATCATTGTTCATGTATGTGGTTTTATATGAGAGAATCTGTGAGTGAACAAGTGAGAACAAAACAAAATAAAATTTCAAGAAATGTTATTTTCTTTATGAAATTAAACATACCATTCCGAAAGACCAAACAGGCCACATGACTGATTTAGAGCCTCCCATAGACTTTTCAATTAGTTTTGGGTTGTTTTAATGGTGGAGAAATTTTTTAAAAGGCATTTTTAATTGTCTTTTAATTGGTTTGGTCCATATTGTTTTAATTGAGATCTTGGGGATGAGCAAGCTTGTCTGCGAGATGCGTCCCAAGAATGCTGACTCCAGAGCAGAAACTGAAAAGTTTGATATTTCCAGGACACTTCTGACTCGTTTTCAAGTGGACATTGAGTATTGCAGAAAATATTTTTAACAATTAATTTGGTTAACGCATGTCACTGCGCTTGATTTATTTCTTATTCATTTGAAAATGAAAACATTTCTTCTTTAGAGAAAATATTCTTAGGAATTTTTCCTGTTTCAAAAGCAAAAGATATTTACGTGTATGATCTTAAACAATGAAAACTTTACTTTCACTGAAAGTTTACAAAATTCAAGAAACCTTGTACTTAATCATTGTTTATGTATTTAGTTATGTATGAGAGAATGTGTGAGGGAACAAGTGAGAATGAAATAAAATTTTAAGGAAGGTTATTTTCCTTATGAAATTAAGCATGTCATTCAGAAAGACCAAACGGGATGTATATGGCCCGTGGTTTTGTAGTTTACCCATGACTGATTTAGAACATCATCGTGGATAATGCCAGTTACTCAAGGACATCAGGCCAAAGTCCTATATGAACTATCCTCTCCTCGTTATATCTTACAATGATGCTCACTCTGTCCAAGGCCTTAGAGCCACTCAAAGCAGAGGATTATAGAGTAAGAGAACCTCCCCCAACACCAAGCAAGGTGATAATGCCACCAAAATGCCAGGAGCCACCAGAAGTTAAAGACAAGGGAAAGGCGTTAGAAGGATCCATAAATCCAATCCTAAACAGGAAACAAGGAATAATCCTTGATGCCTGTTTAAAAGACCTACACATCGCAATTAGAACAAAGTTGAGCAAAAGCGAGGGTCACTGGTCTGCTCATAAAGAATATTTTGGGAAACCATTTTTCTTGATTATCATTCATTAAAACCTTCCACTAACAACTAACCGTCATCAGAAATAAAAAAAAAAAATATTGATTTTTTTATCATTTTAGAAGAGTGTCAGATTGATCCTGAACTTTTAAAAGAGTTATCTGTACTTTGTATTTATTTACAAATATCAACTTTGAAACTCTGCTTACATCATTGATAACTTCATACTTTTATGAATTGGGGGGGGGGGCAACATTAGTAGTTTATCCCCACCTGTAAGCATCGGAGAGATGAACAAAATTAAATTCCTTGGTGCAGTAAAGAATTAAATCCTCGGCCCATCGACTCAAGTGAGTAGATATCATGGATCCACAAAACATGAACTCCACTGAAAGAAAAAAAAACAGGAGAATATTTTTTATCAAATTTAAATATTTAAAAAAAAAAAAAAAAAGTAATAATCAATTTGGTAATTTTCAAGATATGTTTATAAAAACAATATATTATGAATTTCAACATTAAATAATTATTCTTATTAAAAATATTGACAATTTAATATTATGGTTTAGGAAGTTGTGGAGAGCCACGATCATTTATATCTTAAAAGGACACAACATATAAAAAAACATTACGAAGTTTAACTTCATACAAATTTGGGTATGTTGTGTCGGAAACCTACCACCCCTCTTGAAGATGAACTTGTCTGCGTCTGTGAACAAAGACTTTAAATAGTGGCATGTCAGTTGACATGGGAGAGACAGGAAGACAGAGAAGTTCTTGGCTGAGCTAGTTATTGACTACTCAGGCGATTTCTGTACCTTTTTACCAACCTATTAAAACCCTTTTTATTGTTACGTGTTATTTGTCGTTTGTCTCTACAAACCCCAAATCAACATCATAACAGGGTAGTACACAGTATTTCAGTAAATACTAGCCTGCCAGGCTATCTGAGACGTGCAATTAAGACCTAAGGAATAAATTTCAGCCATTTCGAGGTAGGGGAGAGCAACTATGATGTGTGCACGTACATACCATATATTTTTGCATATAAGATGAACTTCAAATCCCAAAAATCACCCTTAAAAATAAAGGGTCATCTTAGACCACATTTCTAAAAAAGAAATCTTAAATTGATGAGTGATGTTTGTCAGTTGGCTAAACTTGGCCCCATACATGAAAAGATTCCCATTATCAAATAAACTGAGAATAAAAGTAATAAAACCACTTCTACCTTATATATTACTGGCATAACTTCATAATAAATTGCCTATTCGAAGAATAATTCCATATCAATAAAATCAACTTTTATCCATGCAAGTTCAGCTGAGAAAATGTAAACACTGAGTCATGATTGCGTTCACAGCAATGGAATGTACTATTATGGTATTGTTAGTAGCGGTATTTTGGTAATTGTTGATGCAGTTTAAGTAAATGGCTATTAGTACACCAGGCTGTTTTTAACTGTTTAGATATAGGAAAAGAAAAAGAAGAATCATTATTTGCAAGAGATCCTGTGATGAAATGCAAACAAAACAATGGTTTCCCCTTTAGGGTCATCCTGGGTAAGATGTTAAACTACATCTGCGTCCTGGGTAAGACGATAAACTACATCCAGCAGCAAGGCCTCTGATCAGGAGGTTTTGAGGAGCATGGAACCACCATTTAATTGCTGGTGTTCCCAGGTCCACCCAGACCCAGGGTGGTAGAACCTGTTAGGGTCCCAGCTATGGGCAAATAGTTAACTATTACCAGCAATACTTTTTTTAAAAATTATTATCAGCAATACAATTTTGAAGGAAAAATATTACTAGAAACAGATTTTTGACAAAACAAAATATTACCAGCAATAAAAAATGTTGTCGGCATTAAATAACCAATTGAGGTTGATATACCGTAAAACAAAATAAACCAAACCAATCTAAACCAAAGAATACATATTCTATTCAGACGAATCTATCCTAAAAATGTTGTCGGCATTAAATAACCCATTGAGGTTGATATGCTGTAAAATAAAATAAACCAAACCAAAAATACATATTCTATTCAGACGAATCTATCCTAAAAATGTTGCTAGCATTAAATAACCCATTGAGGTTGATATGCCGTAAAACAAAATAAACCAAACTTTTTAGGATGTGTGTGTAAGAAAAACATGATATAGCATCAGTTTTATTATTTTATTTATTTTGAATTTCTAAGAATACAGTAAGTAACAATATTTCCAATCATGTCATCTTTATATAATCAATAAATGGTTGTTGCATAGTACAGGTGGCATTACCCTCATGGCTGTTGCATCAACAGGTAATGTTTACAACATAGCAGATGTACATTTGTTGTTTGAGGAATGCAAGATTATTAATAATCCGGGAAGTCAAAGGCCACCATTTTGAGAATTTCTTATGATTGTAGAATTTAAAGGTAACTTGTATTAATCTTGTGATATGTGAATAAATTTAGTATTACAATATCTATACAAGTTTTTCCATTCTTGAAGTGTGTATACATTTATTGGGGAGGACTATATATATATATATATATATATATATATATATATCCAATATGATGAAAACAAAAGTAATATATAAATTCCAACGTTCACAGCATTAATCCAAAAGAGGGCTCGATACCGATAGTAGAGCGATAATTATTATATTATTATAATTTTATCATATAGACAAAATCATTTTACTCACTACAAAGATGCAACTTTGTTTCAGTGCATTTCAACTGCACTTCGACAGGTGAGAATCGAAAAAAACATATGCATCTTTGTTGTGAGTTAAATGGTTTTGTCCATATGATAAAATTATAATAAATAAATAATATATATATATATATAAGACCAATAAGAAGAGTTAAGAAAAACAATCAAAAGGAGAAATAACTACAACAAATATGTCCGCAAATACATGTCAATTCTCAATAACAAAGAAAATGTATAAATTCATTGGCATCATATGTTTAGGTTTCATTGCAATTCTAATAACCACTTTTAAAAAACAATGAACATTGCTGATGAGTGACGGTTGTAAAAATAATAGCGGTGTCAAGGGAAAACCTGGCTTTTTGACACTATGCTTTTTTTCCAGGTTTGCCAATTTTTATTTATAAATAAATTCAATTTTTGGGAGTCTGAAAACACACAAAAACAGGTAAATACAAATACATTTACAAATTCCCGATTTCCTCAAGTTTAAAAATAGACATAAAAAGAAGACTTACTACTGCCGAGATGTAGACATAGCTGTAAGCACACCATATGACCCTTCCCATCCAAAAATATCAAATTTTGACTGTTGTTTGGAGTTTGTTTTGTTTTGTTTTATAGCATATCAACCTCAATGGGTCATTTAATGCCGACAACTTTTTTTTTCTGGTAATATTTTTGTTTTGTCAAAAATCTATTTCTGTTAATATTTTTTTTCCTCAAAAATGTATGGTTGGTAATATATTATTTGTCAAAAATGTATTGCTGGTAATAATTTTTTCCTTCAAAAACGTATTGCTGTAAATATTTTATAATGCTTTTTACCACAGTTTCGGGGTTAACCATTTGCCCACAGCCGGGACCCCAACAGGCGCCACCACCCCGGGCCAGGGTGGACCCAGGAACACCAGCAACAAAGAGGCGGTTCCACACTCCTCAAAACCTCCCGATCAGAGGCCCTGCTGCTGGACACAGTCCATCGTCCCACCCAGGACGTAGATGCAGTTTATCGTCATACCCAGGACGTGTATGTAGTTTATTGTCATACCCAGGGTACTGTTTGGAGTTTATTTTCAGGTTATATAACAATATACTAAAAGCCATACAGGAAGAACACACCGGAGGGACTCACAGCAAACACACAGAGGAGCACATGTGTCATATTCATCACATCACATCAAAGAAAGCCTCAGGCATTCAGAGCAACACAAGTGAGATAAAAGTTTTGCCCTAAATGCCAACTATATCGACTAGAAAAAGAAATCCGAGTTAATTACTCCTGTCCTTAAATACATACGCATAAACTTACACAGACAGAGATTCTCGAACTTTATTGCAATAAGGCTTTTACGATCTCTCTTTAACCCTTCTAAGAACTTTTCTCTTTCACTTAATTGTTACCATTGTTGTTATTTGGTTTGGTTTATTTTACGGCATATCAACACCTCAATGGGTTATTTAATGCTGACAAGTTTTCCAAAACATATTGCTGGTAATAATTTTTTCTTCAAAAATGTATTGCTGATATTAAAACCTATTTTTACATGTTTTGACCTCAGTTTGGGGGTTAACTATTTGCCTTAGCTGGGCAAACAGGTGCTACCACTCTGGGTCAGGGTGAACCTGGGAACACCAGCAGTTAAGAGGTGGTTCCACGCTCCTCCAAACTTCTTGATCGGAGGCCTTGTTGTCAGATGTAGTTTATCGTCATACTCAGGACACGTTATTAAATTTCATTCAAATTGTTAGACATTTATTTCTTCATTTTGATACTACAGCAAAGTTTCATTGGCCTTTTCTTTCTCTTGTTTGACCTCAGTTGCAATCAGTAAACAACATACTGTCAAAACAGAGCCAGCAACAATCAGCAGTGACCGCCAAAACAGCAAGCCATAGAAAAATTTGATGAACACAAGATGCCATTTTCTTGAATAAATCATTTTACATGTTAAGATGGGATTCTTGATATTCTACAGTCTTACGTTCACTGAGTTTAATGTCATTTTTTACTTTGTTTTTTAAACTTTAACCCATATCCTCCTCACATCAGTTTAAACTGCCCCCCCCTTCTGACCCATATCAAAATGGTAATTTTAGAAAATGAAAATTTTTACTGAAATATATTGGAAGATTTCCCAGTTTTCATCTGAAATATGAACTTTAAGCAAACTGGCCACATATATATTGGTGGGGGAGGGGAGACATCAGTTTAAACTGAACCCAGGAGGACAGGGGTCAACATTTTTTTGCATCAGATTTCATTGCTTTCAACAGATCTTTGTTGGTTTTTCATTCTCGTCACATCTCTTTTAATAATGGAACACAAGTTGCCTATTGAATTTTTTTTGTCCAAGTTACATTACATCCAATGGCAGACATGACACTCAAAATTCTTGTTTTTGTTTTTTCGGCATCCACAATGCACAGACAAATGGTAGATTTATAAACATGCAAAATCGATTCTGAGACAAAAAATCGTCTAGTGCGACACAGTGAACCAACCTTTTTAGCAGCAGACTTAGTAGATGATTGAATAGAATTACTCCACTATTGGTTGCATCCAGCTAGTCAAACAGTAAAACAGTGAGACCTAATTGCCAATCTAGTAGCACACTTAAATTCGCACAGTCGAGGAGAAAAGCTCATCAGAACAGTTACCATGAAAATATTTGTAGAAAAGAGAAAGGGAAGCCACTTTACATTGGTTGGAAACTGACTGAAGTTGAGATGCCAGGTCAGGACCTATAACATTACAAACCCTTCTTTGAATTTTGTCAAGAATCTTGATATATAAAGCAGCAGCACCAGAACGGATATGGCAGCAGCATTCAATGCATGGACAAATGGCGGATTTATAAATGTGCAAGATGGATTCTGACAATAAAAAATTTCTGGCATGACACAGTGAGTCAGATTTCCCAGCAGTAGACGAAGCAGTTGATTCAATATAATAACTACTTCATGCCAGTGGAAAAAGTGAGCTTGAGAAGACGTAAAGTTTTGCTTGTCTGAAGGTTAGCATCAGCCATGTGGATGACATGGAAAGAAAAAGGTTTTCTATGGTGATTAAATGAAAGCTTTGTTTTGGTGGCATTAAAATTTACAAGCCATTCCTTACTCCTGTGAACCACTGATTGGAGGTCATTTTTGAGAGCAGGTGGCAATATTGTCGGACCAGTTGGCCTTGTTATTAAGACAAGAGTAAATTGCTCTCATCAGTATAAATACCTAGTTAGGAACTGGCAACTATTTGTTGATGTTGATAAGGTCCAAGGATGTAGGTCCAAGGATACACCTCAGCGGGATCCCTTTATAAAAGTAAAATGAATTAAAAGTTTATCCATTCAAAATGACCTTCATTCTATGATTTGCTAGGGACAATTAGATTAAGCCAAATATTTGTCCAGAGACACTGTAGTCCTTGAGCTTTCATAGAAGGAGAGCATGCCAAACCCTGTTGAATGCCTTCAGAACATTTAAAGCCGCAGTCCAAGCCTCACCATTCTTATGTAAAGCCTGATAGACAAATTCAGTGATAGTTAACACATTGGCAGTAAACCTGTAGAAATGGAAGCCATGATAAGCCAGAACAATGACAAATTTCTATGTGGCTTGTTTTACTCTTTAAGGATTTCATTGGACGAAATGCATCACACAAAACTCCTCCCCAACCTTGTCATTATTTTGGCTAACATTGTTCCGATATGTTGGTTTCAATCCAGTAGAAATAACTGCAGAACACTTCCCCTCCCCAATTCATAGGCAGAAATACAGAAATGCATGCTGGGATTTCTTTTTAACCAATAAAATAGGCCGGTTTTCAGCTTCATTAGACTCAGTCCCTGTCTTTTTTAAGCGTAACACCCCAAGCAAGGCTGGAGGCCACTATCACGCATGGGGTTACAGAAGGGTTGGAGGAAGAGCAGATAGGAGTGGTAAAGGAGAGGATGTGGAGAAAGAGAAAGACAGTGGGTCGATCAAGGCAAGGGGGTTACAAAGATTTGGAGCGAGAGCAGATAGGAATGAAAGATGAAAGGATGTGGAGAAGGGAAGTGAATAGATCAAGGCAACTGGAGATGTCGATTGACGCTACACTTAAACCGTTGGAGATTGCATTTGTCAGGGAAACAGTAACAGGGAAGGGAGTTCCATAGGCGAGATGTGCGAGACATGAAGCTATTGGAGTAGAAGAGACGTCTGCATCTAACAGTTTCCACGGTGTAGGGGTGGGAGCAGGATGCCAGCCTCGTGGGGCGTTTAAATTCATGAGGCCTAGGGACAAGCGAGAGCAGCTCCTTGGAGCAATTACCGTGAAAGTACTTGTAATGCCTTGAAGTCAGAATTGCTACACTCACGTGTCCGAATTTTCTCTTGTGTGTCTGCCCCAAGTCCTAGTTTGTGAACTTTTCACCATATTACTGTTAATTTGCCTTGCATATATTGTTTGCTTGCTTTATCCAGGTAAGATAAGGATGAATAGAGTACAATTGATGAGGATGAATCAAGTACAATCAATTCCAACGTTCATAACATTTAATTTAAAAGAGGGCTCAATACAAAGTAGAGAAATATTTTTTTATTTTAGGATATTATATGCTAGTACCCTTGGAAAAGGTATAAATCCTCTTCTCCCCCCAGCTATGGATAAATAGCAGGACAGACCGGGTTCTATAGACATGGATGGCAACTGGTCTACCACAGAAAGAAATGGCATCCTACTGTGGGAAAACATCTGCCTCGTCAGTCATGTATCAAAAGATACATGATCGCCTAAGCGTGTATCACGCATGGCACGTAACTGACATTGAATCGCTACACAATTGTAGTTGTGTTTTGATGCATATACAACGCATCTCATCAGGCGATTGTAAATTACTGGCAAGTGAACGATTTAATCAGATTTAAAAGCAAAATACGGCCTCATTTTATGGAAAAAGAAAAAAAAGAAAGTCGGGGTGTTCGCTATAAGTGGGCTTCGTTTAGATGTAGATTTTATAAAAAAGAGGCTGTATTTTGCTTTGAAATCTGATTAAATCGTTCACTTGCCAGTAATTTACAATCATCTGAAGAGATGCATTGAATAAACATCGAAGTTTTTGCCTTATTACTGTTGATTTGCCTTATTGCTGTTGATTTGCCTTATTACTGTTGATTTAACTTATTACTGTTGATTTATTACTGTTGATTTGCCTTATTACTGTTGATTTGCCTTATTACTGTCAATTTGCCTTATTACTGTCGATTTGCCTTATTGCTGTTAATTTGCCTTATTACTGTTGATTTATTACTGTTGATTTACCTTATTACTGTTGATTTGCCTTATTACTGTTAAATTGCCTTATTACTGTTGATTTATTACTGTTGATTTGCCTTATTACTGTTGATTTGCCTTATTACTGTCGATTTGCCTTGCATATATTGTTTGCTTGTTTTGCCCTGTTCTTTTCTTTCTATTGTTATTGCTTATTGCAAACTTTGTCAATCCTGTTTGCTGGACCGTTCTGCTATTTATTTACATTTAACGATGACCGTTCACTCTTCAAATGAACAAAAGAAGCGATGTATAGTCAGCCCAACACTTCATGCCAAGCGAAATGAGAAAGAAAAAAAGAAAAGGCCCACAAAGCAAAAAGAAAATATTTCACTTACGGATAAAGTCCCTGTCGCTTACAGAATCACTGCTATTGCCAGTGATCTCAGCAAAACCTAATTCTGCAAAACAAGAAAAAAGATTATTTAAAAAAAGAACATAAATTTGTTTAGCAAATATTTGTCTCCTTTCTATAAATACGGCAATTGTTTTGATGAACTTGTTGCAGGACACGAGTATAATAATCTTAGTCACCATTATGTTGTGGGAATCAATACTTTGGATATTTATGAGACTCCTGGAACACTTATCCCATAAACAAAACTGATGGACTCATGTGAGTCCAGGTAAAACAAGGTACACAAAACAAAGAATATTAAACAATTGACAATGCATGTTATTAACAAAAGGAATTACATACGTACACAATTGTAATGAAAGGAAAAATATGCTTGTGTGTGTATGTAACAAGCGTGTTTGATAGACATGTGTGGGTATTTGCACATGTGAGAAAGGTAAACATTCCTTGTCAGCAGCATTCCTATTGACCTGTGGCTACATCTGAAAGCCAGAGCTTAAAAGACCAAAGAGAGAGAAAATACAATTCCCTTTTTATAGGCTTAAGAGAGCGGCATCTCATGAACACTTTTGACAACGCCAAGTGAGATAACCCACAAACTCTCCTGTATGTGACCTAGAATTTACAAATTTAAGTGCAGAACTAGATTGGTGGCAAGGTCTCATCATTTTTACACTTTAAATGTAACTTTAGATGCAACCGTGAGTTCTATGCTAATAGTTTCTTCTATCGCACTTCTCGCCTGCGGAACTCTTCCGGCTTCTTGCTTTCCATTCAACTTTGATCTTCAAAAATTTAAATGCAATGTCAATCGTTATCTACTGTCTTCCTGATTACTCTTCTATTGTTCTCACTCAATTTTTGCTTGAGGAACTCTCTTCCGGATTCTTGCTTTCCAGTCAACTTTGATCTTCAAAAATTTAAATGCAATGTCAATCGTTATCTACTGTCTTCCTGATTACTCTTCTATTGTTCTCACTCAATTTTCACTTGTGGAACTCTCTTCCGGCTTCTTGCTTTCCAGTCAACTTTGATCTTCAAAAATTTAAATGCAATGTCAATCGTTATCTACTGTCTTCCTGATTACTCTTCTATTGTTCTCACTCAATTTTTGCTTGAGGAACTCTCTTCCGGATTCTTGCTTTCCAGTCAACTTTGATCTTCAAAAATTTAAATGCAATGTCAATCGTTATCTACTGTCTTCCTGATTACTCTTCTATTGTTCTCACTCAATTTTCCCTTGTGGAACTCTCTTCCGGCTTCTTGCTTTCCAGTCAACTTTGATCTTCAAAAATTTAAATGCAATGTCAATCGTTATCTACTGTCTTCCTGATTACTCTTCTATTGTTCTCACTCAATTTTCCCTTGTGGAACTCTCTTCCGGCTTCTTGCTTTCCAGTCAACTTTGATCTTCAAAAATTTAAATGCAATGTCAATCGATATCTACTGTCTTCCTGATTACTCTTCTATTGTTCTCACTCAATTTTTGCTTGAGGAACTCTCTTCCGGCTTCTTGCTTTCCAGTCAACTTTGATCTTCAAAAATTTAAATCCAATGTCAATCGTTATCTACTGTCTTCCTGATTACTCTTCTATTGTTCTCACTCAATTTTTGCTTGAGGAACTCTCTTCCGGCTTCTTGCTTTCCAGTCAACTTTGATCTTCAAAAATTTAAATGCAATGTCAATCGTTATCTACTGTCTTCCTGATTACTCTTCTATTGTTCTCACTCAATTTTCGCTTGTGGAACTCTCTTCCGGCTTCTTGCTTTCCAGTCAACTTTGATCTTCAAAAATTTAAATGCAATGTCAATCGTTATCTACTGTCTTCCTGATTACTCTTCTATTGTTCTCACTCAATTTTCCCTTGTGGAACTCACTTCCGGCTTCTTGCTTTCCAGTCAACTTGGATCTTCAAAAATTGAAATGCAATGTCAATCGTTATCTACTGTCTTCCTGATTACTCTTCTATTGTTCTCACTCAATTTTCGCTTGTGGAACTCTCTTCTGGCTTCTTGCTTTCCAGTCAACTTTGATCTTCAAAAATTTAAATGCAATGTCAATCGTTATCTACTGTCTTCCTGATTACTCTTCTATTGTTCTCACTCAATTTTCCCTTGTGGAACTCTCTTCCGGCTTCTTGCTTTGCAGTCAACATTGATCTTCAAAAATTTAAATGCAATGTCAATCGTTATCTACTGTCTTCCTGATTACTCTTCTATTGTTCTCACTCAATTTTCCCTTGTGGAACTCTCTTCCGGCTTCTTGCTTTGCAGTCAACATTGATCTTCAAAAATTTAAATGCAATGTCAATCGTTATCTACTGTCTTCCTGATTACTCTTCTATTGTTCTCACTCAATTTTCCCTTGTGGAACTCTCTTCCGGCTTCTTGCTTTGCAGTCAACATTGATCTTCAAAAATTTAAATGCAATGTCAATCGTTATCTACTGTCTTCCTGATTACTCTTCTGTTGTTCTCACTCAATTTTCGCTTGTGGAACTCTCTTCCGGCTTCTTCCTTTCCATTCAACTTTGATCTTCAAAAATTTAAATGCAATGTCAATCGTTATCTACTGTCTTCCTGATTACTCTTCTATTGTTCTCACTCAATTTTCCCTTGTGGAACTCTCTTCCGGCTTCTTGCTTTGCAGTCAACATTGATCTTCAAAAATTTAAATGCAATGTCAATCGTTATCTACTGTCTTCCTGATTACTCTTCTGTTGTTCTCACTCAATTTTCGCTTGTGGAACTCTCTTCCGGCTTCTTGCTTTCCTCTCAACTTTGATCTTCAAAAATTTAAATGCAATGTCAATCGTTATCTACTGTCTTCCTGATTACTCTTCTATTGTTCTCACTCAATGTTTCGCTTGTGGAACTCTCTTCCGGCTTCTTGCTTTCCTCTCAACTTTGATCTTCAAAAATTGAAATGCAATGTCAATCGTTATCTACTGTCTTCCTGATTACTCTTCTATTGTTCTCACTCAATGTTTCGCTTGTGGAACTCTCTTCCGGCTTCTTGCTTTCCTCTCAACTTTGATCTTCAAAAATTTAAATGCAATGTCAATCGTTATCTACTGTCTTCCTGATTACTCTTCTATTGTTCTCACTCAATGTTTCGCTTGTGGAACTCTCTTCCGGCTTCTTGCTTTCCTCTCAACTTTGATCTTCAAAAATTTAAATGCAATGTCAATCGTTATCTACTGTCTTCCTGATTACTCTTCTGTTGTTCTCACTCAATTTTCGCTTGTGGAACTCTCTTCCGGCTTCTTGCTTTCCTCTCAACTTTGATCTTCAAAAATTGAAATGCAATGTCAATCGTTATCTACTGTCTTCCTGATTACTCTTCTATTGTTCTCACTCAATTTTCACTTGTGGAACTCTCTTCCGGCTTCTTGCTTTGCAGTCAACATTGATCTTCAAAAATTTAAATGCAATGTCAATCGTTATCTACTGTCTTCCTGATTACTCTTCTGTTGTTCTCACTCAATTTTCGCTTGTGGAACTCTCTTCCGGCTTCTTGCTTTCCTCTCAACTTTGATCTTCAAAACTTGAAATGCAATGTCAATCGTTATCTACTGTCTTCCTGATTACTCTTCTATTGTTCTCACTCAATTTTCACTTGTGGAACTCTCTTCCGGCTTCTTGCTTTCCAGTCAACTTTGATCTTCAAAAATTTAAATGCAATGTCAATCGTTATCTACTGTCTTCCTGATTACTCTTCTATTGTTCTCACTCAATTTTCCCTTGTGGAACTCTCTTCCGGCTTCTTGCTTTGCAGTCAACATTGATCTTCAAAAATTTAAATGCAATGTCAATCGTTATCTACTGTCTTCCTGATTACTCTTCTATTGTTCTCACTCAATTTTCCCTTGTGGAACTCTCTTCCGGCTTCTTGCTTTGCAGTCAACATTGATCTTCAAAAATTTAAATGCAATGTCAATCGTTATCTACTGTCTTCCTGATTACTCTTCTGTTGTTCTCACTCAATTTTCGCTTGTGGAACTCTCTTCCGGCTTCTTCCTTTCCATTCAACTT